>CM060264.1:30577614-31777614 GCA_030684275.1 Acipenser oxyrinchus oxyrinchus
TATTTTATTTTGTTTTTTTTGCCATTTTTAATTTTTTTTAAAGCATCAGGGACCGCTGAAGGAACGCCAGCCCGTCACTGTCGCAACCAGTTTAAACGGGTCACCCCTATTCACGATTTCAACCCAGCTGCCTCTTGTCACCTGCCGAACCCAAGCAAAGGATGCTGCCAAGTACTAAATATTGCAGGCCATGCCAGAGCGGTCCTGAGATCAGCAACTGTGACGCGATTTGAAACAGAACGATGGCACCCACCTCTCTCCATGCGATAGTGCTTTTACTAGGCAAGACTCTGGGGGTCCCAAGTCCCAACCGGACACGTTTTTGTTTTTGTTTAGATTCGCAAAGCTGTTTTGTAAACTCCGTTTCAACCAGCGGTGCCTGTTTTTTTATTGTAAGACTGCTGCGCACAAACGGTGGCGGGGAGTGGGTGTGTGTGGCTGAGAGAACTAAGAAAGGCGAAATAATCATAATCCTGTTCTCAAAATAGCAATCTGTGTCAGTCTTTAAACTGTGTCACTGATTGAAGATGGCAGATCTAGCACATTCAGCACCCATCAATTATGCCCAATTAAATAATATCTTATTAATGAATTCAGCTGCATGGCAGCAGTATTGCATGGAATGTTACTCAAAGGGAGTTTTATTTATTAATTTATTTACCATTGTCTGTGATGTAATAATGCTTTACTCTCTGGCAATTTAACTTGAATGAGTCTAATGTGTGAAACAAACAAAACAACGGTTCATGGCTTCGCCAGTATACTGCAGTATACAGTACAAAGCAATGATGCTTCACCAGACAAAATATTTAACCTTAATCCAAAAGTGCAAAAACCCGTAGGGGCTGAAATAATTAAAGCAATATCCCTGGTCATGAAAAAGAAATAAAAGATAAATAGCAGCTGGCCGCTGCATTTATATATTTGACAGAAAAAAATTGATAATAACGTTTACTCATGTAATTAAATAAAGGCTATTGCCAATAACGATCCATCTTTCAAAAGCTGTTAATGGTGTGTGTTTGGTTAGTGCTGTGGAATGCGTTAGTACATTTTCTTATCAGTGGGTTTATTCAGACACTGCAATTCAAGCTGTGCTTCTGTGCTGCCCATTGCAGTCTGTCTCCTGTTATATAGCTAAAGCTGAGGGCGCTGTGTGCAGGTGCGTGGCAACAGGATTCATGCATTTACAGTGCTGCTGTTTCACCAGGGACAGATGCAGAAAGCAACCCTATTCTGCGCAGCGCTGTCCCGAAATATTTTACCCTTTTAATACACAAAATCCCCTTTCATGGAGTCAAGACATACGGGTTTGTTTAAGGAAAATGCTACAGGATATTAAATCACACGGTAACAGGGTATAGGTGCAAAACAGCCCTTATGTTATCAATGTCTTTCCAGCCTAAGCTTGCCTTGTGGAAGCTTAACATGAAAAAAAGACATTAGGAAATAGGTAGCACTTTACATGCAGTGTCTAATTACTGTGTATTTACATAGCAGTTACTTAGTAAATACATGTGTACTTACAGATAATTACGTTAGTATGCATAGTTACAATGTACTAATGTGTACATCTTTTTGCACAATATAACCCTGACCCTTTTCTGATAGAACTGTGTACTTACATATATTGTGCAGAAACATTTACACATTAAGCACATTGTAACTATGCATAATAACATTGTACATCTGTGCTAGTACACGTGTATTTACTAAGTAATTACTATGTGAATACACAGTCATTAGAGTAAAGTGCTACCAATCACACTTGACGCACTTACAGCTGTTCCTTGTTATTTTGATTTTACTCTTTACTCTTAAATATATTTGAATATTGCACGGCGATTGAACTGAGAAAAATTCAGTCACACGCCGGTCGAGCGATTGAAGTATGAACCACCCTTTACTTAAAGCCTTCGGTTGCTTTCAATCTTTCTTTTTCAACGCTAGAAGCAGAGTCCAACGTGCCAGTGTGAAAATCCCTGCAAATCCACTTCCACCCAAACAGATGGTCTTGGAGAGGCAGGAGCGCAGTGCCAGCAGCAGACGGGGGGAGATTAGAGAAAGAGAAAAGCATTGCCGAGTGGTCTGCTGGTGAGAAGGAGGAGGAATGACACTTCATCCCAGTCCCAGAGAGAAGGCTCCCTCCCTCTCTCACACCTAGATTAACTTGCAATTGGAAAGTGCACTTGACATTAATTCCTGGATAATACTGTTCTGCTGTCAGACGTCTATGTTAATTACCAAACGTAATTACGAGTGCAAAGAACAGAGCTCTTCAGTGTAAAGATAAAGCAGAAGCATTGTATGTGATCTGTGTAGCTGTACGGTTCCTTGGGGCTTTTTCTGTATTGGGTCGACAAAGAAGCATTGTTCTAGAGAGAGGGTTCCGTATGAAGCCGAAACATTCTAAATAGAACCATGAGGAGTCCAATATTCCAATGCTTACAACTAGTTTGTGGGTTGTCACCAGTAGGCTACTTCCATGTACAGTATGACTGCAAATCCATATGAACTACAATGGAATAGCTGTTATAGCCATGGTGCTGCAATTAGTTGGCAAACATTACACATATTTTTCATATTCATAATGGGAAACTTCACCCATGGATTGCAAATATTATTTTTTTTTTTTACATTGGTGTTGATATTATTTTAAAATGTTCCCTATATGCTTTTTGTCCATTGTGGTTGAGATCACTCCATAGCTCTCCCCTAGAGCCAGCAATTCTGTATGTTCAAGCTGGAGTCTCTGCTGAATTCATTCAGGCTGTTCTTTGTGCTCAACCTGTGCTTTATTATTCTAAAGAAACTCACTGAATTGCTTTCTGTGTGCTGCTGTGCTACCCTTGCTGTGAAGCCAGGCAGGAGACACTAGAACTGGACAGAACCGCTGAGATACAATGTCTTTTCTTTCAGGGATCTCTGTGTCCGGGAAACGAGGGACAAACAACATCTACAAACACATTCTTTTACAATGTGTATCTCTATACCAGACTGGGGAAATCATTTCTAAAGATGGAAATACATGAAATAAAAAGGCTCTTGCAGCTAATCATCGTGGTAAGGCTGCCATGGCACTGTGTCCCAGCGAATGATGCAGGTATTCTGATGAGACAATGACTAGCAGGAGATTGAAGGGTACATTTAGTCAAAGTAAAGGGCATGTACGGTATTCATAAAGTATTCAGATTTAGCAGATTTGTAAAGTATTGTGCTTGTAAATGTTTTGCAGTCTTATACGTTCACTGGTAAGCACATGATTTCTGAATACAGCTCTGTTGTTAATTGTAGTAGTGTTCTTTGGGACTGGGCAGGAGGTGATAAAGATACACTAAGTTCCATTGCTGTAACAGCATTTGTAATGTAGTGGACAGCTACTGTATCATGCAACAAATGCTCCCTTGAGATACTGCATTAGTCAACTGCATTCATAATTTATCCCCCACTCCCATCAGAGTTCATGTAAGTTATGTATAAGTGCAATTAGATCAGCAATGTTGAAGTTTTGTTAAGGACTATTGCTGGAATTGCATTTTATTTTACAATGCCTGCTACTGAGCTTTGAATGAAAACCAGCATATTCAAACTTCTGAGTTTCCCTGGGTTTGCTTCAAGCAAAAAAAAAAAAAAAAAAAAACACAACACATTGTATCCTCCACAGCTACTGAAAATAAACAGCAGTCACAATCCACCATTGCAGCCCGGCATGTAATATTACGCCAGCAGCTACTATACAGTGCAAAAAGAGAGGTGAGCCACTTCTAAGATGGTTAAGGTCCCTTGTTCATTATTAATGCCCATTTGATCCCTTTAGATAAATGATACATCTTCAGGAATACATTAAGAATTTGATTGATATTAACATGCAGTTGCAATAGTGTGCATTAGCAAGATGATGCATAGAATACAGGGCTCCCCATACGACTGTAGCTACCTAGAGATAATTATCACCTTACCTGTAATCACTGGGAAGACACTAGAAGTGCTGCCGAGCTTCTCAAATTCAAACCTGAGTTTTCCTTCCAGTTAAATTCCAGCATGCAGTTTTGAACACCCTTGCAGTCCTAAGTGGAGCTGGGCTAGGGGTTGAGGGGGAGGTATAGGTCCAACAAGCCCCTTACTGTATTCTCATAACACTGTCCTTACTGCTATCTGGCTGCTCTGTGTACATGCATATACGCTGAAGGCACCAGTAGAGGGATTTAAATACAAAAGGGGTCCTTCTACTGTTCAGGGGGGTTTGTGAGGGGCTGTGCCTGAGAGCAGGACCACTTCAGTGAATGCAGGGAGGCTTATTGGGCAAGGGTGTTTCCAAGGTTCTGAGTACATCAAACCTCTGGGAATGGAATCTAACTGGGGTGTGGGGGGTTAGGTAATCAGCATACACACAGGGGTGGGATTTGAAGCCCTGAGTACACAGAGCATTAGAGCTAAAGCATGTGAATGGGAATACAGATTGGAGGAGGGCTTTGATAAAGGAATAACTAGGTGTCATGATTTTCCTGGGCTTCTAATGTGTGTTTCCCATGCTTAACTCTGTCTGGGATATTTTCCTGTGCTGAGCCATGCCTTCAATGCATGTGCAGTGCTTTACTGCACTATTACTGTGCAGGCAATCAGCTGTTGTTAAAGTGCCTCAAGCACTGTTCATAACAGGCTCTTAAAATAGGGTATTAAAGAAATAATAATATTAGAACAATATTAATAATAGACTGTAACAAAATAACGTTGTACGAAAATGTATCTAAGGCATTAGTTCTCAAAGTTTTTTTTGACCAAAGAGCTATTTGTGTTTCTCATAAGGTCGAGGGAATGATCTTTTTTTCTCTCTGGTTACATTTAAATACGGTACTTATTTTCTGTCATGTGAAATACAATAATGTTAAAATACAGATTTATAAAATGACGCAAATGCAAGATTGAGCCGGTGTTTGAGGTGGCTGCTTCATCTGTATCGTTGTGTTGCTTTGAAGACCTCTGATCTCAGGCATGTATAAAACATCACATAGAATCCAGGTTGGGCTCAATTCCTGTTTTTCAATCCCATTTCCAATTCCTTTTTAAAAATCCATTCCCAATTTCAATCCCTTTTAATCAGTTCCAACACATCATTGATCGCAATTACAATCTGCAGTATTCTGTTCAAATGAGCTTTACACAGTGGCACCAAATTACTTAAATTCAAGTCTGTGTTAGTCAGTTAAATTGGCTTTAAATGAAAGCCGTTGAACAATCACAACAATTATTACAGCTTTAAAGTATCAATTCCAATTCCTATCAATATAACAGGATTGTAATTACACTGTAATGCATTGTTGCTCACCATGGAGTCCTTTAATAACACATTTAAAGATGTTTTATAAATGGTGTGATCATTATTTCTCTAGGATAGACACTGTGTTGTTTGCAGAGGGTCTTGCTTTGGCTTGGCTGGGAAGGTACACAGGGAGAAGCTGAGCTGGCATTTAAAACCACTATCTCTGGGGTCCCAGTCATTAGCACAAAGCACTAGGCTGCAGTAGACTATAGTCTGCTGACTCGATCACATTGATCTTCATATTGAGCCTCTCGCTGTCAGTGACTGTGGTCCCTCCAGATCAGGGGGAGAAAGACTGAAGCACGGAAACGTCTTGTCCTGCTTTTCACTCTGCAGTGTCAATCAGTCGTTGTCTGTAAGCACCAAATTCATCCTGAAAAAAAACCCCATAGGCATGCTGTGTATCCCAGATTAGGAACATGCGTCTCTGCAGAATCACTTCTATACAAATCCATTGCTTTTGCTATTCCAGATAATGGGGTCTCTGTTTTAATGATTTAAATAGCTTTTAGATATTAGAATGCAAGCCTTTTTTTGTGTAAATATTAAATAGCCAGTTCGGTTTACCCTAGAGGAGGAAATGCACTGTTAAGAATGTGTTATGCAGGTACATTATAATTAGTCATTTAGCGAACGCTTTTATCCAAAGCGACTTACAGAGACCAAGGGGTGAACTATGCATCACAACTGCTGCTGCAGAGTCGCTTCCAATAGGACCTTGGTTTTACGTCTCATCCGAAGTAGTAGTTATACTGCTGTTACCATTTATTAATATTGACTACATGCACTTACTGTATGTGGTGCCAAGTGTAAAAAAAAACATTCATATTTTGAGTCTTTTTTCCAGGTTTAACTTATAGGGCAGCAGTGTGGAGTAGTGGTTAGGGCTCTGGACTCTTGACTGGAGGGTCGTGGGTTCAATCCCAGGTGGGGGACACTGCTGCTGTACCCTTGAGCAAGGTACTTTACCTAGATTGCTCCAGTAAAAACCCAACTGTATATATGGGTAAAAAATAATGTGTAAAAATAATGTAATTTTATGTAAAAATAATGTGATATCTTGTAGCAATTGTAAGTCGCCCTGGATAAGGGTGTCTGCTAAGAAATAAAATAATAAGTGTTGTATTTTTCCCCAGATTTATAAATGTTGTGAAAATAAATAAATATTTTTTTTAAATGTGTACATTCAGATATAATTTATAAATCTAGTTACAAGATTAAACATTTAGCTAAATATTTAACTAAATATTAAATCTCTTAACAAGATTTAACATTTAGCTAAATATTTAGCTAAATCGTATATCTCTGAACTAGATTTGACATTTAGCTAAATATTTAACTAAATCTTAAATCTCTTAACAAGATTTAACATTTAGCTAAATCGCATATATCTGTGAATTAGATTTAACATTTAGCTAAATATTTAACTGGCCAGCTAAATCTGGACACAATTTGATTGGCTCTTGTAATGCTAATCGGGAAAAGTGCAAATTTCAGCATTACAAGAGCCAATCAAATTGCGTGAAAGCACAAAGCGGGCAGAGCTCATTTGCATACAAAATCCAGATTTAGCTGGCCAGTTAAATATTTAGCTAAATTTTAAATCTTGTTAAGAGATTTAAGATGTAGTTAAATATTTAGCTAAACATTAAATCTTGTTAAGAGATTTAAGATGTAGTTAAATATTTAGCTAAATGTTAAATCTAGTTAAGAGATTTAAGATTTAGTTAAATATGTACTTTTTTTTGTTTACATATGGCACCCCATGCTTACTGTAGCACACAATCCTCTCATTGTGAGGATGGCTCTCCATACATTAACAAGAGGTATTTTTTTCTCCATCATATCACTGCATTGTAAGTACGTGTATTGAATAATGGAGCACACAAGTGAATGATGTGGACTATAATGAAGGGACAGTGCATGACATTGGATGCTTTTCCACAGCACTGTTTGCTCATTGTTTTGATATTTCTTTTGCACCTGACTGCATGGATTTGGAAAATGAAGTACAATTTCAACAGGAAAAAATAAGACATTTCTGAAGCAGTTCATTTTGAAGAGCTTTTGCTTGAATCTCGGGACACTTAACCACCGATGTAATTGATCATCTGTGGCAACACTTTAGATATGCCTCAGTCTGACAACAGTGATAAAAGATACCCATTAAATGGAAACAATCTTCTCTCGCCAACCCAGCTTCAGAAGCAGCTGTGTGAGTTTCTTCTCATTGGTGTAATCATTTGATAATAAAATCATTTTTGCCTTACTGAAAACCTCTGCAGAGGAGATGCGCAGAGGCTATATACGAAACTAGACTAGAATTACATTCAAACGATGTGCTTATATAATCTAAAAAAAAAAGAAAACGGACTGCAGAACTAGCTGTACCTCATTTTGTGGAGGATTACAGATGCTATATGACTCAGTCTTCTATTATACCAATAATAAATAATGTAAAACATTTATATTGTGTATCTAATTACTGAGCATTTACATGGTAGTTACTTAGTAAATACATGTGTACTTACACATAACTACAATGTTATTATGCGTAGTTACAATGTACTTAATGTGTAAATATTTTTGTACGATATAACCCTAACCCTCACCCTCACCCTAAACCTATCCCTAACCTTAACCCTAACCCTTACCCTTTTCTGATAGAATTGTGTTCTTATATCATGCAAAAATCTGTACATATTAAGTACATTGTAACTATGCACAAGGACAGCAGTGTGGAGTAGTGGTTAGGGCTCTGGACACTTGACCGGAGGGTCGTGGGATCAATCTCAGATGGGGGACACTGCTGCTGTACCCTTGAGCAAGGTACTTTACCTAGATTGCTCCAGTAAAAACCCAACTGTATAAATGGGTAATTGTATGTAAAAAATAATGTGTAAAAAAAATAATGTAATTGTATGTAAAACTAATGTGATATCTTGTAACAATTGTAAGTCGCCCCTGGATAAGGGCGTCTGCTAAGAAATAAAATAATAATAATGACATTGTAATTTATAATAAGTTAATTCGACATGTGTGGGGTGTCTTATTATAAGTTACTTTATTTTGCACAGAGCAACACAGCTTTGCTGATAAAATATTGTATACAAGAAGAGACACCCTCCACATTACATAGTAACATATAGAAACATACATTATATTTTGACATGACAATGAGTCAGTACATGCACTCAGTGGCAGAACCAAGCTGTGCAGCTGCATCAGGACCATGTTTGTATTTGTTATTAATCTGTTGTTTTGTCATTGCTGGCAGTACTACTCCTAGCAATGAAAGGTTTGAGAGTATCAGTGTAGAAATGTACCTCCAGGGTTGTTGTTAAGATAGTTACTGCAGCATCAGAAACCCACATCATCAAAAAGTCAAACAAACTCCAGGCAGGGCTGTTCCACGTTTGTTCTCAACATTAAAGTTTAACAGTCCAAAAATCAGTTCAAACCATGAAACAGAATAAATATGTCTTCAATCTAGATTTAAAAGATTCCATTGTGCTGGAATTGCTGATATCAGTTGAAATTGAACTAAAATCAGCAAAATGAACAATAGGCAGTTCCTTATAAAAATGGACCATGATTATACCATGCATTTACCATAGCTTACCCTGGTTTGCCATGATTTTTTGTGTATACTTTACCATACTTCTCAGATCTTTTACTATGGAGAACTTTTATAAGGGATTCAGTCAAAGCATCCACTGCTAATTTCCCAACCCAGGCTATCAGTATGTTCCAGTGCGGCTATGCTTCAGTGAGGAGGAGGGAGCACTGTATTGATAGGGCTCAGCTAGGAGGCTCCTCTCCTGCCTCAGCACTCAATCCCTGTCGACCTCGCTGCTAGTTTAATCCACTGATGAATTTTTAACGCAACTTTTGTTTCCCAATTAGGTGCAAAATTGAGTTTAGCAATTAAAAGCCCTGTGCGGACCAGCCTGTTACCACAGCGGCAGGCGGGCTGGAATTGTAAAAGACAAAGCTAATTTTAGTCATGCCTATTTATACACGAGCAATTACTGCATTCTGATGAAATTCAAGACCTATTTTATTACAGATTAAAAAAAAAACTCTATTATTTCCATTAGGGATTCCCAAATCAGACGTCTCGTCACCATTATTGAAAAGTAAGATTGATACTATTCCAAAGCCCATGTGTGCCAAAGGATTCAGCTATAATTTCCTGCGAGCCAACAGGAACGTTCTCATGTCAGCATCATCATCTTGATCAGAGGCTACCAATTGTGATTCTTTCATCACTGTGATGAGCGCGCCACCAGCTGGCCCCTACAAATAGCCTTTAAAAAAAAGGGTGGCTCTGTGGCAGATTGACTCCGTGGTTGAGGGAACCTTGCCATGCTGAAGTGATACCCGAGCTTGGGATAATCCTGTCACACTCCAGCGCAGTCTCCTTGTATTTGGAGTTAAATGGAAACAGCTAATGCAATTCAGTGTGATCACTCTTCTGACAAAGCAGAGATGTGGAACCTGATAAGGAATGTAGAGAATGCATTGAAAAACAAGGCTCACAAGCACAACAGGGAATTATCTTGCTAATATTATATTAACCCTGTGTTGAATTGCTTGTAGAACACGAGATTCTAACACATACAACACTGACACAGAAACCTCCCCACACATATGCAACTGTATACTGTACCTCTGCTATAAATCAAATGCATGCTGTGTCATGCTACTCATAATACTGTACGTAATACTGTACATAAATAAAATCAATCATTCTAATGTGTGGCCATTTATTATTGGCGACACTACCTCTCCATACCAGAAATCCCAAGACTGTGATACGCTGCAATCGCTGTACTAGAAAACACACTTAAATAATGTATGCTTTGTCTTTGTCTATCCATTGTTTAAGTGGCATTGCAAGACAATACAACCGCTTGCTAGATCGGAGACCGCATGACTGAAGCAGAACCCTGCCAAGATTCCGCTGTTGCTTAGCAATTAGGAACCACCTGTCTTTCCCTGTAAATACAGAGATGATTTGCTAGGGTTTAATCCGCAAGCATGAAACAAATAAAATAAACAACTAATACCAGTACCGTAAGCATCTCCCTTTGTTTTTTTTAAACCATTTTTAAAATTAATTTTCCAATTTTTCTCAGAATTTTTGGAATGTACAATTATTATTCAACCTGGCCACACCGCTGCAACCACCGAACTAACTCGGGAGAGACGAAGACAAGCACTCGCGTCCTCCAAAACGAGTGGCTTCAGCCGTCTGCTTTGTTTCGCTCTGCAAGCCCGTCGTACAGCCATATTCAGAATTTACAGCGTCGGAGGACCACGCTGTTCTGAAATGCATACCGGCAAGCCTGCAGGCGCCCGGCCAGCCACAGGGGTCGCTGGTGTGCAGTGAGCCAAGGACTCCCCAGCTGACCTAACCCCTACCCCGCCCCAGCAGCGCTTGGCCAATTGTGTCGCCGCCCCTGTGAACTCCTGTCCACGGTCGGCAGTGGCATAGCTTGGATTCAAACTGGCGATCTCCAAGCTATTGGGTGCATCCAGCACTCCAGTCAGAGTGCCACTCGGGAAACCCCAACTGTAGCTTCTCTTTATAAGGCAGATAAACAACCATTCTTAAGACAAACAGCAGATTTGGGGTATTTGTAGCCAGCCTGCAATATCAAAAGCAATGTATTGAAAATGATCTCTTACCACTGCTGGTACTGCTTGCAGGTGTCTTATGAGATTGTATTTACAGAATGTGTGTGTGTGTGTGTGTCTACTGTATATAAGCCAGACAAGAAAACTCCTCTAGATCAATGAGAATGAGCTCATCACCTGCATCATAAGTGTCACTGTGAAATGAAATTAGATGATAGAAACGGACGGATAACGTACTGTCATTTTCCTATTACTCACAATGACTTTCAATGAATTTGTGCATGCTCTAGAGTGAGTGTGTAACAGGAAGCATGCAATATACTGGGGTTCTAGTATTCGATGCAGTGTAAAGTGGTGTTTTTCACAGGGTAGTACGTTATACATGTGGTGAAACCCAAAGCACATCTGCCATGCATGTTATACACAGGGGGTGGTGTTATATATAGGCTGCATGTTTTATGAGAAGAATTACGGTTCTCGAAAAAAAGCACAAAGGCAATGAGCGAATAACACTGATAAATCTAGCAGCTGAAGACCCTATATTCCCAGGTATTATGGAAACTCCAATGTTAAATAGAGTAGTACTAATAAGTACTAATTCATATATTATACTCAAAACTCAAAACCAGTACTTCACTAATTCTGTTGCTGTAGCAACTGCATTTCTCATTCTCAGTATGTTAATTGTAATTATGAAACCAGGCCATATATATATATAGTATATATATATATATAAACTTCATGAAAACTGCCCACAGCACAATATCTGGCAATGTGTCCCTGACTGTGTCCATGCTGCCTGTCACCCCCTCATTAGATGTGAGGTCGGATAGACTTTTTGTGATGAAAAGCCAGCTTCATGAACAATGTCCTATGCTATACTACTTCATAAAAAAGTTACAAGCAATGCTGGGAGCGTCATGAACACTCCTGATACACTCACATGCCTGCTCCACTTTTCATGAAAGCAGCTGTGATGCTGGCTGCTTTTGATTGCTGTGGGTTCTGTCAAGTATCACACAGGAGGAAATTCAGTGACACAAATAAATCACTTTGCAGCTAGACTGTGACAGAATTGCTCAATCCTATTACAGCTCTCTACCTGCAGTTCTGAATCTCTCACCATATGGCTCTCTTTTCTCCTTCAGGGATGAAACACATGTCCTGTCATTGAAAACAATGCGATTATGAAGGTGACTACACCATGGGCAAGCTGCATATTTTCAGTCCGTCTGGTAATAAAATTAGATGATACATTAATATATATATATATATATATATATATATATATATATATATATATATATATATATATATATATATATATATATATATATATAACAAAGCTAGCTTTTGCAATCCTCTTTTGTAAACATGTTACACTGTGAAAAGTATAGAGAAGTGTGTGGGTGTGCTTTTGAAATGTATGTTCTGATGCAATTGGCACTTACTGAGAGCAGATAAAATGATTCAAATATTTAGTTGTTCTTCCAGCTGATTGTAGCATCGCTTGGCATGCAATGAGGTGGAAGATGCTACCTTAAAAAAGTGCCAGCTCAGGGTTTAAAATCAATTGTCTATCTCTTACTAGCTTTACTAGCATTAAAGAAAGTTCATTCAGGTATGCAGCTATTGAAATGACATCCTGCTGTACCCAGGCACCTTTGCTGTAGTTCACGTGGCCTGATTGCAGCTAAACCACGGGAGAACAATGGATTTGAAATGCTTTCTCACATGTAAATCAGGTTCATGCATTTGAGTAAACATTGGGGTAGCATAATTCGATAACACTTTACATAAGTGTCTCTAATTACTGTGTATTTACATGGTAGCTGCTTAGTAAATGCTTGTGTAGTTACACATAATTATTATGTATAGTTACAATGTACTTAATGTGTAAATCTTAACCTGATATTTTTTTCCCTGTTGGCCATTGGCCTGAGGAGCCGGAAATGATTTTCTCACACCGATCCCAGTGCAATTATTCCTCTCCGAGACTATCGGAAAAGCCTATTTCCCGCTGTCCTTTGCTCACTTGTCTCCATGCCGGGGAGAGATAGAGAACTCTAATGCCTACTGAACACCTATGTCAGCTCGTAGCTCCTGACAGTGTCCATGAAACAGGACTTTTCAACATCATCAGAGGCACCTTGCACACACTCTTCTAATGGTGTTCCTGCAGCAGCCTGTCCTGACAGTGCAGCATGCACTTTCCTGCTGTGCTCTCAGATACAAAAGCATATGAAGTTTAAAACCATCACGAAAAACGTGGTTCATGCAAAGCAATGCCTTTTGTTTTGTAAGAGGAATAAACCTCTACCCATGCAAAGTATTATAACAGTGTATATATTTCCAATAGGAGTATATTTTATTTGCACTACAGTAGGTTCTTCGAGACATTTTTGTGTTCTTGAAAGCTAGTGTATATCTAGATATTGGTTGTATTAAAAGGGTGTGGGTAGGGTTGTGGGTACCATATGTTGTTCTGTTTCTGGTGTAGCAGATGTCTCATTAGCTCTGGTTACTCTCCGAAGGCTTGCAGTCTTTTCCATTGCTCCACTGAGCAGAGCCCACAGTAACCCACGCGAAACAATCCTGCCTACTAAATTATTCATATTCTCACAGCCAAGACAGGAGAGATCAAGATGATGAGAAGCAGTTACTCAGGCGTTTTGAATCACTTGTATCCATGGTTCATTATAAAGGTTTTCCGCTGCTCCACAGTAGGGAGGTAACCAGGCAGGCTGGCAGGCAGATTCTAGGCATCTAGAGGCCACCCCCAGACCCATACTAGATACAATGACTTCTTGATCCTTGGACTAGTTGCCTTTTCAGCCACTGATGTCATGCAGCCAAACTCCAAACTTATTCCTACAATTTCATAGTCTGGGATCACTGGCCAGCTGTTTGCAGTCTCCATCAAAACCAGAGTTTAATGAGTTAGTGACAGACAGAGCAGTTTCAGTGGAGTGAGCAGAGCGGAAACCACATTGGAGAGGGTCGAGCAGAGAGTGGTTAGACAGGAAAGCAGAGAGCTGGGTTTTAGAGAGGAAGGGTAAGAGTGAGACAGGACAGTAGTTCTGGAGGGAGGTGGGGAGGTGTTAACAGAGAGTGAGGAGAGGTCAGAGGGGACAGAAAAGAGTAAGGAGGGAGAGAGGAGAAGACCAGTCCCACTGCCATTAGAAACAAACACTTTTAAAAATCAGTTTTATGGGTAACTGGGAAAAACTGAAAAAGCTGTTGTTTATTTTCAAAAACACTGATAAAACTAACTGGCTTCTGAACATCGTCAGCAATAGATATCACTAGAGACTGGATACTTCTGCAAGAGTGTGCTTTTCCTTCCCTGTGTCTGTAATCATATTCCTGCATGGCGTTCCGGAGGGATCACTTATGCATAGTGTTGATATTGATTGTGTTTTTCATTTACAAAATGCTTATCCCGGTTTTTGAGTTGGAAATACATCTTTGTTAAGAGACAGAGCCGCATGAAATGTTGATGGCAGCGAGGGATCTGGATGTTTACAGGAATCTCCTGCTGCTTTGTTTTTTTATATTTGAAGCTCCTGAGTCAGGCATCCTGGAGAGATTCTGTCCCTGAAATCAAAAGGCTATGTAAGTGCACATGATCCCAGTGCCTGCTGGAAATTATTATAAAGATGCACACACACGCTCTCAGTGCAGCTTTTCAGTGCCTTCACCACTGTCAATCAAATAGAAGCCTAGTTGTCTCTAATGTGTCTTTGAAGACTGCACCCAGACTTAAGTAATAGGTTTGTATTTGAGGGTTGGCATGCTTCAGTGATGTTTCAGGATTAATGGGCTTTAACCCTCCATTGTTAATATGTATCATTTTTAAAATGCTTTCAGTGTCAGATTGTACATTTTAAATGAACCCTGTGATGCATCACTGGACCCCCTGGAAGGTGGTACTTTGCATCACTGCTCATTTCTGATGTGTTTATTATAAGGTGTGCTGGATTTCCATTCATTTTCATTATCAGCTTGTACTGTGATTGTTCCTATTGAAATCCGTTATGAAAGGAGTCAGCTGAACTCTTCAGCTGGGTAAATGAGAATTACCCTCAAATGAACATCCAGCTGTATTCAAAACCAAAATCGTTCTCCTAGCCAACAGTTTACTGTGTCTCCCAATTCAACTGATTCAAGTTTATACAGTTAAAAGTGCTTCACACCCAGCTATCAAAGTGTAAATGACTGCCCTGGGTACTACCCAGCACAATGTAATTATACACCTTGCGAATTGTGTGATCCACACCAGGCTCTAGTGCTTCACCTGCAATAAAAAATGAACATGCATCTGCAAAATATCAGCAAAATATCTAATTAATGCATTTGAAATAATGAGGTGTATTTCAGGGTCAGCAGGAATACATTTGTATTACAATGCCAGAAGTACAATTACAACAGTGCAACTCCTGCTTAGAGGGTCATTTCATTTCGTCTTTAAAAACCATTGATCCCATAGGAACAGTGGAAGTGACCTGCAATCATGTTACATTTGACTGAAGTACAGAATGATTTCTCTGCGATGGTTCAACGGAATCTGGAAGCCTTGTTGGCTGTTCAGTTGGTTTACATTCTCTAAAGCTCTAAAGCTAGTGTCCACTGCAGGAAGCATCCTCCCTCAATGAAGCAATCGTGCCACTTAAGCTGCTCTGTGAGATAAGCAGGCTTGCTCCTGCAGAATAAAGTCTCTGATATTGACACTGGAGTCCAGCAGCAAGTATCAGAGTGGTGGAATACAAAACAACCAGCGCGTCTCAGAAAGTAAATGGAAATCAATGGTAGGGCTTTATGTTTACAAGCAAGTGTCAAACCAGGACAACATGCTACAATAAGAGTAATGCCCTCACCGTTGGTTATTCTCTGCAACAGGCACTGCTCAGAGGCTGACGGAAGCTAACTAAGCCTGTCCCAGATAAAAGAGGCACTGCTCCATGACAACCCATCTGTAAAATCCAGTGAAGGGTATCTCCTAGGCCTTGCATGTTGAATGCTAATTTCCAATTAAAATGTGCACTGTGTTAGGCAATGTCCCCTGGGATCCATTTGCAATTTACAGAGTTTGAATATGCAGATAAAATGGAATGTGCACTCGCTAATTTATACAATCTTTCCAGATTCTTGCAGTCATTAATGTATCCTGGAATAATAATAATAATAATAATAATAATAATAATAATAATAATAATAATACACATTCAAACATTTTGCATCTATTTCTGAGGCTTCTTTTTCACACATTTCAAAGTGTGCAGTTGCTAGGATACTGGCAGAGAGGGAGAGATCAGTCCCTTGATTCAGTCTGCCACATCTCCACTGACACCTTCTTCAAGCACACATTTCTGTTTTATTACAGCATCATTGTTTTATTAGGAGTCATGAAAGGTGAAAATGAGATTAGTTGGCACTTCAAATCTTAGTTTAAGTTGTTTATTAGTAAGAAAAAAAAAAAAAAAGAATAAGAAAATAGAAAAACATCACGAACTGTACCGTAAATCACATACTGCATGCTCCTGTAATAATTTAGAGATAGTAGATTAATAAAATAAAGCATATGTGAATATATGATTCACATGGGGCGTTTTTTTCATGTTAAAGTTTTCATATACTGTTAGAGTTCACATGAATTAGGGATAGTCTCAGCCAATTAGTAGAGCTGTCAATTGTGAGACTTGGAAGATGGGATTACTTGTTCCTGGATACCAACATATTTAGCAAGCAGGGGCAATAGTGGCTCTGCATTATTTCATTTGTTCCAGTCTAACTTTGTCTAGAAGTGAATGAGAGGAGATTACAAGTAGGCTTCATTTATAACATGTTATAGCTGTGATCCCCTCACATGCAGTGTGCCCCGAGGGTTGGAGGGAAAAGATATTGGGCTTCTGTGTTCCAGCATCGAGTGAGATTTCTTTTTTTAACAACCACTAAATCTAAAACCTTCCCTTATCAAATTGTACCGCAGCAATTTTACAGTGCAATTTCGGTCTTTTTTCATGCTTCTATCATGCATTTATCTAGCTTTAATGTGTTGACCCATGGGGTTTATAACATGTTACCAAATGTTTCTGCCATTTACCATGCTTTTGTGAAGACTACATGCTTTCTCTGTATTAATGAATTCAAATAAAGCCTGCATTTATTGAATAGTTTAATAGTTATTCATATTAAAATGTGTGCTTATTCATGATTTTAGTGTTAGCTAAGTATGTGATACTGCCTATTTCTAAATGTCATAGTAAATTATAGTCTTATTCATATGTATTTACACTGGAAGAGCTACAGAAGAAATGCAAACTGCTTTGAAAATCATAGCCAGAGTAATCTGGGTTAAAAAAAAAAACAAACGAATTTGATACGATACGTTTGTGATTTTTTAATACAGTTTAATAAGCGAGCTGGCCCACAGGAGTGAGTGTGACATTTCCAATTCCATGCCTGAAAGGTATCGCTGCTATGGAGAAATTAGAATCATGTCACCTAGCTTTATTAATAAGCTCAGAATTCATTGCCGGCCAGCTGAGAGTTTAGAATAACTCGCAGTCGTTCTCCCTACGGCTAAAAACATCCATATAATAATAACTATCTGAAATGTTCCCACTGTATCCATACCATTGATGATGTGACATTCCTCTTCTGTCTTTGTTTAAACCTTGTGGTTCTAAAACTAGCCCCCAGGTGAAAACCTTCAGAGATTAGTCTGTACAAATGACCATGCACTTGAATGTTTGCAGAACGCACTGTCTAACCAAGAGATACGCAGAATCATTTTAAAATGTTTTCACTCACACTGCAATAACTGTTTCCTCAGCTGTGCTTTACAATGCTCACCTACTCTTTACCGGTTTTGTCTCTTTATTACACTTTGCTATGCTTTTGCTGTAGGAAGCTTTTATAAGGGCAGCACTAGTATATAAAAAGCTGTACTGCAGGGGTATCAAACTCCCGTCCGTGAGGGACACAGGGTCTTCTGGTTTTCATTCCAACGTAAGCTCTTAATTAACTTCATTGATCAATTATTTGTTCAGTTGCATTAATATTTGTTCAAGGTGTTTCAAAGATGATGATTTACAAAATGCACTTGATTCAATGTACACTACCTGTAAAACATTTTGAGGTCTGGAGAAGTGTTCAATTTGTTCAAATCATTAAACCAGTTAAGTAACTGAGAGCTCGGATAGAATGAAAGCCAGAAGACACTGCGGCCCTCCGGGAGCTGAGTTTGACACCCCTGTTTTACTTCATTAAGAGCAGTTTTTAATAAATTATTGCTGATTTACTCCATACTGCAGATGTGTGCTGGGGAGGTGTGTGGACTGGTAATGAGTGAGTGTCACAAAGACGGCCAGAGTGAGTGACGTCAGACCAGAGACAGTGAGGTTTTGATGAAGCTGAGCGCGTGATCGCGCTCAGCATTTAATAAAAAATAAAAGAACACAAAAACAGCACACGGCACTTACGCCAAAATAAACAGACAAACAAAACGAACTAAAACTTAAACGGTGCACGGAGACAAACAAACACGGTGAGTAAAACACTTCTTATTATTCCTCTTATATTTTATTTAACCTCCTCTCCACACCCGTTCTCCACCCACGAACACCCAACCCCGAGTGAATGAAACGTGCATCTATTTATACTGTTGTGCTGGGATTCAATTACTAATTAATTATTCACTTGAATCCCAGCACGTGAATTAATTACGTGCAACCTCGTGCTCACATATTAAATACTTTAAATGCACGTGCAGTGATGTGCAATCCCGTGCCTAAATACAATTACATCTTAATTAACTCGTGCTGCACACACCCATTTATATCCCGTGCAGCCATCTCTATACACCAACATTAACACACGCAACATGCAACATATAACACACACATGCACACAGAGGCGGGGCACATTGCCACAGTGAGACATCAGCACCTTTATTGAGTTTTCATCTCACACGCGATGAGGTGTGGGCATCAAGAAAAACCAGCTGATGAAGAAATGAAAACTTCCAGAACCATCTGTCTCCATACCCCAGACCCCCTCCACGGGTTTCCAATACAACACACTTCAACACACTGTGCAAATTTAACAAACTTACATGAAAAGATGCTGGAGGTTAATGTCATACTATAGAATGGCTTGATAAATTAAGTGCTGTGATTGGCAAGATCACATGACCGTGCAGTAATAATTGTCATAATAAATGTCCTCTTTTTTCCTTAAAAAAGCTAGTTTGTGTAATTATTTTCAAGAAAAAAATGCTGCCATTTTATAAGCGAATCACAGACTTCCGTTCTGCTATAGACCTTTAGGATTTAATCTATTGGCAACAGATGTATTGATTTTTACACATTTCTGTTTTTGTTGCAAAAAAGTAACTCTATATACATAACATGTTCGATAAAAATGCTTTCCTGTTCCATGAATTTAATGACAAAAGTTTATAGTAACTATATATTTTAGGATGCAATGTCAATGAGTAAGAAAAGCACTCGTTTTTTTGCACCCCAAACAGCAAAACACCGGGTTGTTGCTTCTGTTCATCAGATCAGTCGGCCCGCCACTGGTGTTGTTCAGACCTGAAGATTATGTTAAAACATGGCTAGGCTTGCAGCTACAGCCACCAGCAATAAGGTATGGAACCCACAATCAGATGAGAACAGTTTTAAAGATGCTTATGGATTGTTACTGACAGAAGAAACTATAGTGTTACAATACGGCACCCAGCAAAAACTAGGTTAGTGGGAAGATAAGATGTTTCCATAACAGACCGCTCATACTGTAGCATCGATATTGTACAATAAGTATGCTCCAAACATGCTTTTTTTAGTTTATTTTCTTTATTTATTATAGATTTCTGTTCAAGCAGAGCTGTGAATGTTCCAAGCAATTTCAGATGAATAAATCAAGCGGCGAAGCAGATGAGAAAAAAAAAAAAAACATCTCCCGGGACAAGGCACAATAAATCGAAATGCAACTGATTCCTTTAATCCATTTGTCATTATAACTGTTACACTGGCCGTCTGTGGTGTCAGTGTCTGTAATTGGATGACTGCAAGTTTGTGCAGCCACATTTCCAACAGTCCTTATAATGTGAAGATGAAGAGGCTGGGGGGCACCTACAACCTTCACAGCGACCCTGGGGGAGACCTGTGTGAGCCTGGATTGTTTAAGATTGAGCTTCTGAAGTCTACAAGTGATCAAGCAGGACAGGCTGGCAAAATCAATATTGGGGGTCACACAGGCCTGATCTCGTCAGTGGAAAGGTTCACCAGTCTTCAGCTTTCACCCAGTCTCTTTACCCCTGAGTTCAAACCACCAGACCCTCCACGAGTTCTTACCCAGATTTCCCCCAGCTTTCCCTTCCCCGACACATCAGTTCATCTGGCTTTTATTCAGTGAAGAGCAAATGACACATTACACTGAGTAGGGAGATGGGAGAATGCTGGCAGAGAAGGGTGTACTACTCAGCCAAAACCAGTAGTAACACACTGTAATGACACTGTAATTGCATATGCAGTTACATAGTAATTACATTGTAAAAAAATAAACAACCACAGGTCTAAGTGCAGTGTTAATGCAAACGACGCAAGCTAACATTGTTAATTTTGTAACTATGTGTGTTGTTGCAGTGAACCATATTTGTAATTACTGTGCTATTACAGTGTAATTATCATGTAATAATTAGTTAGTGTTACCAAAATCTTTACCCAGGTAACTGTTACTAGCCAGTGAGATGGTCGTCAATTCTAGGTGAAATATGTCAAACCATAGCCATATTTTTCAATACGGCCACATAAAATAGAGTACATGAGCTAACAAGAATCATGAAGCGCACAAATAATTCCTCTAACTACACTGGAGATCCCACTGTAATATGTGCATAGTAATCGTGAATATGGTTGTGGAGTTAGAATTCAATAAAATGCCTATTTACACCATGAATAACATTGGCAGGTGCTGCTGTCTTTTGTATGTGCACTGTATTTTCACATGAGCTTGTGTATTTACAATGTCACATTGTATGTAACCACGTGTGCGGTTTCTGGAATGTGGTTTCTTTCTTCATTTTGTCCGCTGGCTTCTGCATTCGGCCCACAGGAGCCGAGGACCCTGCATGTGAATCACCCTGCTTGCTCCTGCCAGGCAGACCTGTGACACATTTCAAAAAATAATTGGTCCCAAATGATAGACTGAAATGTCTGCAATATCAAATGGCTTGTGGATCAAGCTTTGCAGCAGTGGTAAATCCCTTGGCCTCATTTCCAGCTGTTGGCATTTTTTTATTTTTCATTGTTTTATTGTACCTCATTATTTGACCCCATTTTTCTTACCAAGGTAGAATGTCTAATTATATTTCAGCAGTGGATATCCTCCAATCCGGCTGCCAAGGCAATTGCCTCTTGAGCACACCTGGCGCCTGACCACTAGAGGCCGCTATAGCGCGGTGAGGTGATTCGGAACCTGCCAATTGTGCCTCCCTAACCTGCGCTCCCCTGACCCTGCACACCCTTGTGACGATACCAGGTGAGCCACATAGGGGCTGCTGTGTTTTTATTTTGTTTCTTTTTTTTTTTTTTTAACAGATTCCAAATCAAACATACATGGCTTTCAATAAGGATACATTTTGATATGTTTGACCAGTAGGCCTTTGTAATATACTGTAATGTGGTCAAGCAGAGGTGTCCCAAAGTAACAATCAATGCCACATGGAATATAATGATTATGGAGAGCTGTTTGAAAAATGAACGGTGTCAGCTCTCCCCTGCTTCAGGTATAGAGCAAGCCAGGACAGTGGAAGGGTATGCCTGTAACATATTATTAGGGTGTTCTTGTGTGTCCTTCCAGAGTTTGCCACTGAGCTTGACAGATTCAGGGTCACTTCGCTTACCCTCCTCAAAGACTCACACAAAACAGCATAAGGGCTTTTTTTCAAGGAATTGGGTTAGCGCGTTGCCAAGGTCATGCAGGAGTACTTTTAGAGTGCGGAAATAAAAAGAGTAACTGTTTGAACAAGTTAGGCGTCAGCTGGATGTTTGCTTTGTATTTTAGGTGAATTAATATTACAAGAGAGCTGGGAGTCGACAGCGCAGCGTTTAAATAGCTTCTGTTGGAACTGAGAGACAATGGAGAACAGCCAGACATCACAGTCTAAATCGTCCATTGGCTTTCAAAGAATTGGTTATAACTAGGACTTGAAATTTTCGGTTTTAATTTTGATCACATGACCTTTTAAACTTATTTTGAGTCGATTCTGTTTCCTTGTTAAACTCAGAAAACGCTGTTAATTACAAAACAATGTCATTTGTTTTTGCCTTCATATCTTGACTGAGTCTGATTCTGTTTCGCTTCGTTTGTATTTCACATGACATGTTACATGAATTAATCATCGCTGATCCTAATTGCATTTCATACTTGCAGTCTCCTGGTTTATCGTTGCGTCTTTGTCATTTTCACTCGTTTAACAGATTGTCCTGACAGATTTTCTTTACAGCATAAAATACCCAAGGTAGCAGCAAGTCCATCATTTTAAAATTTCCTTGATTTGTAACAAATAAAACAATGGTCTTAAACCCAGTTTGTAATTAATCGTTTTCTCTTTATTTGGATGCAGAGACCGGTCAACAACGACTAATTCACATTTTAAAGGGAGGTAGACATTTGGAAAACAAAAACCGACGAGTTCAAGCCCTAGTTATAAATGAACTAGTCTGTTTTTTATTATTTCGTAACTCATTGATTGACTGATTGATTTCTAAATGAATTACACGAGGAAAACTAAGAAACAGTGTTATTTAGTTATTTAGTTATTTTATTAAGGTTTTAGGCATTTGAAGTTTCAATTTCACTCCTGGCTTGTCACCACCCTCAATATTCATATCATTATATTTTTCAAGGTGTTTAAAATTCTTGAGACACGCATATTTATGGGTTTTTTCCGGGTAACTAGTTAATTAAAAGTTAATTATTATTATTATTATTATTATTATTATTATTATTATTATTATTATTATTATTATTATTATTAATAATAATAATAATAATAATAATAATAATAATAATAATAATAATAATAGTAAATGTCCTATTAATTTATTGCTCACAGCTTCCACAATATGATGTTTTGATACACAAAATATAACTGGTTGTATAAACACAAACAGCACGACTTACCCAATCGTTACACCATTTTCATTTGAACATTTGAACAGTGTGTGCAAATCCTGGCGAGAAGTCTGTGTAGAAAACTTGTGATGGGATTTATTTAATATTTACACTTGTAATCCATATTACACAGCTACATGTTTTTGATTTTCAATTGCACTGTATTAAGATATTTTAACTAGGCACATAGTGCCACCAGGTGGCCAAAAGTTAAAACAAACAAAAAAAAAACGCCGTAAGAAAAATGTTATGAAATATTTGCATTAAAGGAATGATTCAAGTGTTTGCATGTTTGTAAACATTTAAACACCTGTATGCTACCTGAGTTTTTGCCATCCAAGAGTGAAGAAATAAGAACACAATTACACCACTGAAGACGTGAATTTATTGCTGAGGAGACCTGTAGTTTGCAAGCAAACTTTTGGCTTCACAGATTTTCAAACAAGCTCAAGAGAACTGAAATTATATGCATAAAAAAATAACTATCAAATTCCACTTCCATTTTTCAATTGAATAACTATTATATTTCAATTGAATAACTATTATATGCCAATATTTCATTTTAAAGCCCGTTTTTGATGATATACAGAAGGTGTTTTAAACCAACATTGAAGATGTAATTTATAACCTCCTATTGCTGCAGGTAGCACCGTGTTTATTTGGCTCACCGCCGCAAACAACGCATGTTCTTCTTACTGATAAAGCATCTAGAATTATGAACTATGGAAAAGAAGTGGACAGACACCAAGAGGGTATATTTCAATGTGTGTACGACAATGTGTGTACGACACTCCAGCTTTTAAACGCTTACGACTAAAATAAGTTTTTGCCATGTATTTGTGTGTGGCAGTTACAAAAATCATTCTTCAGCCAGCTAGGGGTCAGGGTCAGGGTCAGGGTCATGGTCAGGGTCAGGGTCAGGTTGCTGGATCCTGTTGCTGAATCACAGGTATTTCTCTAAAATGAAACAGAAAGAACAAAGAAATATATTAAATGTCAGTGGCTGGAAACATTAGCTAAAAAAAGATGATAATCTACAGTAACATCCATACAAACAGGTAAGATTGTATTATTGTACAGTACATATGTTTCAGAGTGTATAAAAAAAGCATTATAAATAACATAATAATAACATTTCCCAGTTTAAACTTCATGGAGTCTTTCTTAGATTATTTCTGTGTTATATTTTCTGTTTCAGTCATTGCTTCCGGGTAGCATCACTCAAGCTCTCCGAATCACGTCTGTCCCTGAAACACTTTTCTAAGTGGTATTTCTTAACGGTTACACTCTGTTTGAAAGCCCTGTTGAGTTTTAAAAGCCCAAAACAGAAAACAAAGGAATCTAAAGAACGGTTCATTTAAAGAACAACACATACTGCAGTTGTAGAGCCTGTTGATTCTTTCAATATCCATTTGGCTGAACTGAGTGGCTCGTCCAATCGAAACATTGGGGTCAGGTTTGGGCACAATAGTTGGTCTTCCATTGCTTGAGAAAGCATTCCTGCAATACACATTAGGGTTAGGGTTTGGTTAGGGTTAGGGTTGGTAGAGAGTCCTGTTTTGTAAGCTCGCAATACATTTTTGCTAACCAATACATTATATTTATACTGCAGGAATACTTGCCTTCCATAGTGCATGACTGAGCCATAATCATAAGGGGTGCCAAGATTATTGGTATTCACTCTATTGAAATTATACTCCATTCCTTAGAGAAAAAGAATTGGAAAAAATGGAAGAAAAAAACCTTAGGAAACAGCATATACAAAAAAAGTTACAATTTACATGGCACTGATTGCAGCATAATCATAATCCAAATATTGTGCAGTTACAGTCTGATTTGTCAGTGTGGGGTTGTGGGATCCCAAACCTCACTGTTCAAATTGCTCAATCATACCTTATTAAACCACTTTCAATAATGAAATATTTCTAAATGATTAATAATTCACACAGCGCTTGGGCACCAGTAATTACAGAGTGCAGTCGTTAATGCCTGACTGTGTGCATATTGTCAAGTTTGCAATAGCAGAAGCATTAGGAGAAAGCTCACCTCGCTGTATGTTCTCGTATAGGATATTCACGTAGCCGTCCCGATCACTGCGCGTCTGTTCGTGGTTGAATCCCAGAGCGTGTATAAACTCGTGCTGTACCACTTGATGGTAGACACAACCGCGTCTGTTCAAGGACACCGTCTGCTGCCCTCCTCGCCTGCCTAGAAAGGAATAACACCTGAACAGCAACACAGGGAAATAAAAGCATGTCAGTCCTGATGCACAGGGATGTATCCCATCAACTATAAAGATGACTTGAAGATAAAGAAGCGTTCTGGCTGGCGTCTTCATCGATTGTAACACAGTTCTTTTTTTTTACAGGATATACCTTCAAGCTTGCCTGTGCTTCATCCTTTCTCAGTGTTTCACTGTATTTTATTGCATTTGCACTTTTTCATTGAAAAGTTATGTACAAACTAAACCGATACCGCAGATATGTGTTCTTAGAATAAAATGAAAAACGAATTAGGAGTAACACTTTCAAATAATGGTTGCAAATTCCTAATGAATTTCGGCTAAACACCACAGGAATACCACCTGGATATACATGAAACAACGCTTCTCTCAATCACCCGGTGGGCGAATGAATAAGGAACATGAAATACATGAACAGGGCTGGATGCAAAATGAATCACTCCAAAGGGAGGAATAATGTGTTGTTTACCCCGCGAGCGACTGAACGAAGAGGTAATCACGCTCTCTTGAGTGTGGTCTGAATCGGATGCAGGTGGACTTGTCAAAAGAGATCAAACCCGCCTCGATTACCGTCCTCTCTCTTGCAGCTGCAGAAAGAAAAACAAAAAAAAAACATTGTAATAAAAAGTAGCGTTTTCAATCATTATTTTATTGCAAACCCCAGATGATCAACTACTTTATCGATTCCTCAAATGATCAACTAGTTTATTGATTCAATGGTCTGGCTGCAATCACACAACTATTGGATATTCTTTGAAATATCCCAAATTAAAGTAAGAAAAAACAACAGTAATAATAATAATAATAATAATAATAATAATAATAATAATAATAATAATAATAATAATAATATATATATTTTTTAAATAAAGTTAGAAATGTCACTGCTGATATAAGTCAAAGATGTCCTCACAGAAGGCACTGGACACTTTGACTGGAATGTATACATTCCCATCCGAGGATTTGGGCCATTTGCAGGAACGCGCAGTGCAGGGGTCGGCGTTGGTGGATTCCAAGGGATCGACTGCAATGTCACCAAATCGAATGACTGTTCCATCGGGGGTTTTACCTGAAAAAACAAAAACCGGTAACACTTAATATTAATACGCTGCTTATTAATGTTTTATAAATGTGTTATAAATATATAATATATAGTTAATAACTGTGTTATAAAGTGTTAATACAGCATTATAGATGCTTTATAACCATGCATGACCATAAACGGAATTACGTTTTTATAAAGGGGACAGTTTTTAGCCACCTATCTAGCCACGTATCTAGTATACATTTATAACATGTTAATAAGTAGCACCTTAATACAAAGTGTTACCAAAAAAACGAACAAACAGTGCATTGGTTAATGCAGCAGCAGTCAGGTGAGAGCGAGTGATGTAGGAAAGGGGCGGGGCAGCGTGTGCGTTTCAGCTTCTCACCGAGGTTAGCGTTGGCTTTTTCAAGCAGGGTAGAAATGTCCATAGAGTCAGTAGTCAGCTTGGTCTCGTTTTCTGTAAGGTAGAAATACAATGGTTATGCTTTCTTTTTTATTGTATAAACATGCCATTTTGGGGTGGGGGGCAGGGTGGTCTAATACAGTTCACTGTGTGGCAATAAGATGATGAAGGACTTTAATATTCAAATGTCCTGAATAAATAGTACAGTAGAAATCTACCTTCTAATAGTGAGTTAGCTATTTATCTATGACATCTTCAATAACTATTTCTGGTGATTCCAGATTCTATTTCAATACAGTGCTGTTGGTTGTTTTTGAATTCTCTATACATGCAGTATAGATGTAACAGCAGTTTCATTAGAAATTCTTACCAGGGTGTTTCGTTTTGACTTTCCAAACTTGATCCTCAGCATCTGAAACATCCATAAAATTAGTTTCTATACAGAGTTTTTAACAATAAAAACTAGAATATAAAAAAAACCCAGTAGTGGCCAGTAAATATTTTAGCTTGTTTTCCTGTAGTAATATTTAATTGAGTTCAATGCCGAAAATGTATTCGGGGGTTCTATAGTCTCACTCTCCGGAACTTTTGTTTTGGTTCGGTTCTAAAAAAAAACATGTGAACTGTTCTGCGTGGAAGTGGTAAGCATCATTACAAAAGCTGAACATAACTTTCTTAAATATAAAATATAATATCAAATAAATGTATAATTACCTGGATCAAACTTCAATGTTAAATCAACCTGTCATTGAGGAAGAAATAAGAGGGTCAATATTCTTTTTCTCTGTCTGTCTGCCTGTCTGCATGGTTATACATTCTTACTAAACGCTGAATAAACATTTCTTTTAAATAAATAAATCCTTACATTTTCAAATTAATTAACAAACAAACAAACAAATAAATAAACAAAAAAACATAATGTAGGCTTTCAGCAAAATGAATATTGATCAAACTATATGTTTGCCTCACCTCGACAGGGTAGCTTTGCAAGACACATAGCACTGCAGAAGCAAAGACGATAACCAGCAGTGATTTCATCTTGGATCTTGAGCACTCTGATACTGACTGTGAGTTGTGTCTGTTTGCCTGCCTGCCTGCCTGTCTGCCTGCCTGCCTGCACACTCTATGTATTTATAACCCTTCTCAGGTATGAAAGACAGAACCTTTCAAACACATTGCACAAACCGATGGTGAAATTCTTAACGGTTCTAACAGAATTCTTCCTTCTGTCGAAATCTTTACCATTGATTCTAGCTAGTTAATGCTATATATATACTGCTGGTTAATACAGAACTGGGAAGCTATTTCATTTAAGGTTTTTGGTCCGGGCAACATTATATTAAAAGTGATCTATATTTATTTAGTAAGAGTTGGTTAAATAGAAACACTTGCTAAATGCATTTGAAATCAACCCAATATATTATGTCAAATGCAAATACTTTGCAAACGGATTCAAATGCAAAAGTAATGCGGTGTATATTTCTTGATCACATTGAAATGCAACTGCACTTGCACATGAATCCAACCCTGTTTTATATCATTCTCCTGTTATTTCATTTCTTACCTGTTTAATACACTGGAATGTGTTTTTACTGTTGTGTCTGCTTCGATTAGGATTTACCATCATTATTAACTAAGCCAGCAAATGTGTTATTCCACTTCTAAAAGGGGTGAAGAGAGATGGTGTGAAAGAAAATATTTGCATAGCGAGTATGCATTTACTCACAGCTGCCACAGTTGCAGGGGCCGACCGAAGTTAAAGCCTTCTTAAGCCCCCTCACTTCAGAAATGTAGCTTTTTAAAAGAGGTTGTTGCTAATAAGGTTAGTAATTAATAATCTGAGCTAAAACTACAAAGATAAACGACGGAGGACACACATACCTGTAATAAGATATTAAACAGGGATGGAATTCAATATTCTTAAAGGGTAGCTGTTGTTAAGTATGAGAGATGCCCCCCCCCCACCCCTTAAAGGTGTTTTTTTCTGCAGCACACATTCAAACGTCTCTATTTCACCACAGAGCCCTCTCTGGCATCCTGTGTGCTGCAAGCACAGTGGGGCTGGTTTACACTGGCAGTGCAAACACACTGCTAAACCGTTAGGATTAGGTAACAAGCAGTTCCCTTTCTCAGTTCCCACAGGATGCTGAGAGACTGCATGCCTTTGTAACTTCTAGAACAGACTACTGTAATGCCCTGTTTTCTGGTATTCCAAACTGTATTTTGTCCAGATTGCAGCTCGTGCAAAACGCTACTGCCAGGATCCTGCAACTCCATTGCAATACCCCTGGGTTCTCGAAGGTTCTTAGAACTTTCTGGTTCCGTTTAGGGTTATTTCAATAACGATAGACACACACGGAGTGGGTAATTCTATTAGAAAATAACCCACCCGAAGGACGTCACTATTCAATCTATCGTCACTATTCAATCTATCTATTCTATCTATCCTAAAGAATAGATCGAATACCTGATCCATGCTGGTTCTTATTTGCATCCTTCAGTTCTACAGTGATCTGCCATGGACAAAGGAGAAAAATAGAGTAAATAAAACGGCGAATAATTCAGTTAAAGGTTAAACCGTAACCCAATTAAAGGCCTCAGTATCGATGTTATGTTATGCCATTCTCGGGTTCGAAATAAAGTGGGACTTGCAGAGCTTTCTTTTTTATTGTAATTGATTTTGACTGTAACCAAGGAAGCAATGGTGACAGGCATTACAGCATTCACCTTGCACTGTCTGTCTCTCCGGTCCTGTAACACACGCAACACACGCTATGTAGACGTATCTAACTAGTTAATAACCCCCTCTGCAGACTCAAATCACAGCGTTCCCTGGAAATTGCATAATACCATTTTATGAAATGCTTAACGATTTTTATTGTTTCAAACCGTGCTCTGTTGCAACTTGCAAACCCCATTTCACGCCAGCCTCTCTTGAGTCAACAAACCTCAGAAAGGTTGCTGTATTTTCTCCTAGTTCATTTACTAGAGCGAGGTAACCAAGAAATGAAACACACGCGCGCCATCTTATGGATAAAATGTGACACATTGTTTTGCTTTTAATATTTTCCAGACATTTATTGTGTACGAACAAGAATAATGGAATGGCCCAGGCGTTTAATTAATTCAGATGAGGCCTTACTGCACCGTAAAAGGCAGCAATCTTAGATATACACTCAAATAAAAACTGTAAACATGTATTGTCGTTATGATTTTTGTAAAATATTATTATTAACTAAGTCATTTACTTTCTGTATAAAAGTTATTTTATTTTTTTTAAAAAAGGAAACGAAGGAAGTTTCAGTTTGTGCTTGTTTTCAGCTCATTAAAGCAATTCTGAATATTGAAATAATACCCGCGGCTGCATTAAACAGGGCAGGTCAGAACGTGGATGTTTCTTTATTCGCCTCAAAAGCGTGAATGTAACGGTATACCGTGTAGGGTTGGGAGCCCCATTCACGCAGCTCTCTCTCTCTCTCTCTCTCTCTCTCTCTCTCTCTCTCTCTCTCTCTCTCTCTCTCTCTCTCAATTTTCAATTTCAAGTGCTTTATTGGCATGACTGATTTTTCACAAGTATTGCCAAAGCAATGATGCGTAAATTCCATCTTTACAATGAACATTTCAAACTTTCTCTCTCTCTCTCTCTCTCTCTCTCTCTCATGTGCGGGGCGGTACTGTGATTTAAATAATTTGAACCCTGCTCATCGCGACTCCTCCCCTCCACAATCCCATGTTTCAACGCAGGGAAAATGGCCGCGGTTATGGAGAGGAGTTTTATAGAGATCTGCGAGTTTGAAAGAGAAACGGTGCAGAGGTTCCGGGATATAATAGTAAACCCAGGTGAAAAGAAGACATATATATTATATAGAAACAGTGATTTACGATCACCTTTTTTTTTTTTCAAAAACGAGTAGCATTTACTGAAAGGATGGGATGTGTAGTTCTATTTTGTCAATGCAATGCAGCCGGGCAGTACAGTGTAATATAACTATGTGTGTATATATATATATATATATATATATATATATATATATATATATATATATATATATATATATATATATATATATGAACCATACATGCACTGCTACATTGATACGCCTGAAGTGAAATTGAATACTGTAAAATAAATAATTTGTTGTCCAGAACATGTAGGTTAATATTTCAAATCAATATGACTATCAAGCTGATTTTGTGGGCTAAAAAGTTTTGGGGGCGTGAATTGACACAAGACACACACATTCAGACTTTACAGTATAAGTACCGTATTAACCTATAATCAGTATCTGATTTGTTTTCTTCATATGTATATATTCTTGTGTTACTTAAACCTTAAATCCAATTGGATAATGTAAATCTTACAGGAAAAGAAAACATCCGATATGATTCTGGAAGTAACCCGATATGGTGATAGAAGTCCTAGGAAAGAACGGAACATCCTATAGCAGTAATTGGCACAGAACAGGTTTTGACAATAATCAGTTTTCTACCACATAGACCTGTTTTTTTTTTAAGGACCCTATTGGTGAAAATATCCCTTGGAAGTCTGACAGAGTTATGATTTATAAATGACCAGTGTTATACTCTGTGTTCACACATACAATTATTTGTAAGCATTGCCTCTTAGCTAGATATTCCCAAAGGAGACATACATGGCATGTTAAAAGATAATATTTATCATCCCATGCTGTCTCTCTTCACAGGACCACCTCTGGGGATGCGCTGCAGCTGGTGGAGCAATCCCTGGTTACCAACCTCCTGAACAACGCTGTCAGGCTGAGGATCGTGAACTGCAACCTGCTCCCTGGAGGAGTACATCTGCAGGAGACGCACAGTCATGTGATCATTCTCATAGTGACCAATCAGAGTGTGCACAGGCTGGTGCTGCCTCACCCGTCACGGATGTACAGGAGTGTACGTGTTGAAACCACCGTTTCTTAGTTATTTATTTTTTGCATGCCATTGCATGTGCTCCACCCATTCAAGCAGTTGTATAATAATAATTGTAATGAAAAACATTTTGTTCTGGCTGTGTATTTAGTTGAACAGTTTTCGGTTGGTTTCTTTTTGAATGTTAAGTGTGCTGTACGTCAGTGTTGGTGATTAACAGCCTTGCCTTGCAAGTCTTCTAGGTATTGAAAATAAGCTCTGATTGGCAGTGCAGTCCTATGAGTTATAAGGGGAACGGATCTGAAAATGGATCTGAACCAGGCTTTCCTTACCCCCAGTGCCACCCGTCATTTAGAAAGACCATCCTTTTGCGTGTTGGTTTCTGCCACAGCAGTAGCTCATTTTGTCACTGTTTCCTGCGCAGGATTTGGTTACAGAGACGCAGATGCAGTCTGTATTCACTGACATCGGGAAGGTGGACTTCAGAGATCCTCAAAACAGTTACGTGATTCCCTCCATCCCGGGACAGTTCCCGAACTCCACAGCGTCCACAGCGTGGCTCAGCAGCGAGGGTGAGGCTCTGTTCGCTCTGCCGTCGACCTCCGGAGGCATTCTGATCATCAAACTACCTCCACATGACATGCAAGGTAAAGAGCCACAGCACTGGTACATAGGAGAGTGCAGATAGGTGTTTGGGAGGGGGTGGCGGAATTTCAAAGCACGAGTCCAGTACACTTATAGTATTTACTAGGGGTCCTGTTATATCCCTCTATATCTCTGATGGAAGTGCTTGTTACTAAGCGTATGTTTGTTATATGTGCGTGTGTTTTTTAGGCAGTGTTTCTATTCTGGAGCTGAAGCAGAGCTCTGTAATGCAGAGATTTCTCACCGGATGGATGCCAACAGCAATAAGGTAAGCGAAGAGGGGGTGAAATCTTTCCTGATCATACTTGGTTATGGAAATAATAGATGAAATGTGATGGATTGCAAGGATGGAAATGAAGCTCCTATTGCATAGCTGTTTCTCACATTCCAGGTTTTACTACCAGCTTGATTAGTTAATGTCTATAGGTAACAACCTCAGGTGTAAAACCAGGAATGGATCAAACTGCTATGCAATAGGAGTCTTATTCCCCTCCCTGGATTGTTACCTCACAGTTCTGAGCTATTGTTTGCTTTATAGAGTCAGACCAACCCTTTGAAGAGAATGTTTCTATCTTGCATGAAAGATGATTTTCGACAGGCTTTACAACGGTTCACTGTAACCTAGTGCATGTTTTTATTTCCACTCCAGAGGAGACCAGGGCCCATCAGATCTTCCCCTGAGTCTTGTGGTTCGGCAGCTGGAAAATGATGCCTTCATATTCGCTCTGTGCCAGGACCACAAACTCCAAATGTGGTCATACAAAGCAAGTACATTATTATTATTATTATTATTATTATTATTATTATTATTATTATTATTATTATTATTATTATTCACTAAATACAGGCATTTATAGGAGATGTAATCAGTCAGGGGGGCAAAACACTGGTTCTTGAGGGCATTGCACATTTACAGGTTATCAGATAATTAACAGAGTAATACCTGAATAGAGCTGTAATCGGTAATTAAGGGTGTGGTTGGTAACAAATACAGGGATGGAAATAAGACTCCCATTGCATAGCAGTTCTTGGTTTTATATTGAGTTTAATGAGACACCTGAACTTGTTAACTATACACTGTGGTTAATCAAGCTTGTAGTAAAACCTGGAATAAGTGAAATTGCTATGCGATAGGAGTCTTATTTCCATCCCTGAAATATCTGGGCTAGAATGGCCCTTGCTGTGCACCTCTGATCTAAGCAAACCTTAAGGATTGTTTTTCGTTTTTATAAAGGGTTCTCTGTGCGTTCACAATGCTCCTTTCTAGCCTTGCTATCATAGTGCTGGCCTGTGCCGCTGTGTATGACGCTTGTGTTCTTGACAGGACCAGATGTGCCTGATGGTGGCTGACATGATGGAGTACATGCCGGTGAACAGGGATGTGAAATACTCTTCCGGGCAGGGACACAAGCTCAGACTGTCCTTCTCTCCTTCCACAGGACTCTGTCTTGGGGTCTATCTCGCCGTTCCAAAGAGAGGACAGGTACCTAGTGTTCCATCATATTCACTTTGCTAACAGTCATTTTTCTTATGTCTTTTGCCAGCCCCAATGTCCCACACAATGTAACATAGTGTATAAATATTTGTTACATATTATTTGTCTTTATATGCCAGTTTTCATTTTTCTAAAGCAAGCATCAGAAAAAAAGCAGTAATATCATTTAAAAATAATAATAATAAAGAAACTTCCTGTCTAACCATTAACTTATAGTATTTTTAAATGTAGCGATATTGAGTGTTTTATGTTTATGGATGTAGGTTGTGCCTCTCTTCTGAACTGTAAATGTTTTTTTTCCCCCTCTTGTTTCAGTTCTGCGTTTTCCAGTTAGTCAGTACAGAGAGTAACATATACAACCTGGATCACATCTCCTTGCTGTTTGCAACACAGGTATGGCTTTTTTTAATCCAGCTAACATTTTTCAGGGATGCAAGTAAGACTCCCGTTGCATACCTGTTTTCACCCATGCCTGGTTTTAAATACGAGCTTAATAAAATAGGAGTTCATTAAACCTTGGATGAAGCACTTTGGAAATATGGCCCAAAGTGTCTAATGAATATCTTGATTGTTTCCTCGGCTGTGTTTATTCCCAGGAGACTTTGATCGATTTTTCGTTGACCTCCACTGATGTCTGGGCTCTCTGGCAAGATGACGAAAACCAAACTATTGTTAAATACATCAACTTCGAACAGTAAGAGAAAAGAACTGCAGTAGAACCTCGGCCTGAATTCCTGCACAGGAACCCCAGCGTGCATATAAGAAAATGCCTTTAAGTCACTTCTACTTTTTTTTTTTAAACAGTAATCAAGCTGCACAGTGGAACCAGGTTTTTGTTCAGCCTCCACCTGCAGAGGAAGTTACTGTTGGGGAAGATGAAGATCCCAGGGTATGTATTTAGGAAACTTGCTTAACAACGTTACCTATTAAATTGAATGAAAAAATAGCACAACACCAAAATGTCTTACTTTATTTTCATTCTGTATACCCTGTGGAGCAGATGAGAAAACACACATTTTTATAGTGGGGGTAAAAAAATAAAAAACTCTTTTTTTTTAAAATTTAATACAGGAAGCCTACCTGGAAAGCCTCTTCTCTCCATCACAATTTATAACAACTGCTCTTGTTAAAACTCTGCAGGTAAGTTAACAAGAAACCATGTCGGATTATCAAAGGTGCTAGAAATCAAATTAAACTCTTTTTCCTCGGTGCTTTGGCCACTGTTTTTGTTTTAGTTGTTCTATTCATGCAGTACCCTACGATCATGTTTACAAAGCTAACCTAATTGTGCTTTAATTCAGATCTATCGTCGAGGTGGAGAGCAAATTCTAGATCTGTCCTGAGAAGCTCTGAAGAAGGAGGTGACTGTTGCTGTAGAAAACGAGGTGGGTCCAGTTAAGCCCCCGAGTCAAAGAAGTGCATTATTTCAAAGTGAGAGCTGCTGACTCATTAACATTTGGTTGCCCCTCCTTCCTCTCTCGTAGCTCCAGGGCAGCGTTACTGAGTATGAGTTTTCCCAGGAGGAGTATCGGCAGTTACAGGTGGAGTTCTGGTCCAAGTTCTACGCCTGATGTCTACAGTACCAGGAGGCACTGTCCAACCCCCTCGCCCTGCATGTCAACCCCCGCACAGCTATGGTCTGTCTGCTCAAAAAGGTAAATGAACTGGCCTCTCCTAAACAGGGGTATGACTATATTCTACAGTCCCATGAGTCGGGTATCGTAGGCTGAATCATTTATTATGCACGCTCCCTGTTCATCGAGGCAGCCACACATCAAAATGATTTGAATCCTCTTTGCTTAAAGACATTTCACACCTGAAAGAAATCTGCACCCAATATGAATTAGTTATGCCTCTAAAGCCAGGCTTTTGGGACGTCCTGTGTTTATAGTTGTGGGGGGTGGGGAGAATCTCTGTACCGTACAAGCTACAGCCTGTTAAGTGCGTTACATTTTCCGAATGTCATTCTGTTTCCTCTCCAGGGATGCATCTCCTTCCTGATTCCCTGCTTTGCTGTGGATCACCTCTACCTGTGCTCTGAGGGCCATCTGTCCAACGAGGAGGAGGAGACGTCTGTCACTGATGGTGGGTATCAGTGCAGAAGGCGTGCTGTTCACCTGCTGTATGATATCCAGTAAGGTTATAAAGATTTGTAGCCGGACTACACCACTGGATTTCTTCCCAAGCCGCCAAATTTAAAAAGCTACTTGATGATTACCCATTGTTCCACCCTTGTCGTGTTTGTTACTCACGCTGTTTGTGAACATGCATTGGTGATTCTTTGCTGGCAGATCCTGATGCTGCTCGGGACGTCCTGCAGCTGGTACACTGTCTGCGGCTGATCCGTGAGTCTGTCACTGAAGAGATGGCCTGCGTGATGGAGAAAGCGCTGGAGCACATGCAGTCTCCAGAGAGAGCGGCCGAACAGGTCCTGGAGTGTCTCCTCGGCAGTGACCAGTGAGTGGACCCCATTCCGCTCCAGGTTTAACAGAGAAAAAGGAAATCATGATGATCTTTAGGATCTGGATGCAGGATTCATTAGTTCAGTTATGTCATTTCAAACAGGGATGTAACAAAGGCCTGCATAGCCCTCTCTGTGTCTAGGCCCTTGTTTTTCTGTCATTTTGGAGCACCTTGAGTTGAATGACTTGCGTTTTAGTTAAGCAACATTTTTTTCTTTTGTGTCTCCAGTTGCTATATCTCAGCTAAGTGTTTATTGCTTTTGATGTGTTGTAGTGACAACGTGATTGAAGACGTTCAGAATAAGATGCAGGCTATCCAAAACCCTGTGAATGCGATGACTATTCTTCTCTGGGAGATGAATTATGAAATTGAGACGCCGATGGAGGACAATCTGGGTGCAGGTAGGTAACGGGTAGTTGCTGAACATTTTACTTGTTGCTTATCGAGATTTAATTGTTAACCTTTTACTCTGCTGATAACTTAATATTGCAATTTTTAAACACGTCAAATAAAACTCATCTGTAATGTGTTTCTAGCAGTGTTAGGGTGACATACAGTATATATTTATCCAGTTCATATTCTGAAGGTGTACAAGCGTGTGCACTGTATGTGTTTCATTTTGATTTCCAGTTCAGCCTCTGAATGTGCGGATGAGTCTATCCCAGCTCTTTGGAAGCAGTGCTGCAGTGCATCTCGTGAGCCAGGCTGTGTGTCAGAATGCCAAAACGCGCTTTCTGCTTTGTCGGGACCTGCTCATCCTACAGCAGCTCTATCTGCACCTGGGTGGAGAGGTGAGTTCTTACTACTCTGCGTTGGTTTTTATATTCTGAATCACACTGCCACTCTACCGGGCCAATCAAAACGGAACATTTCAGTGCATCTTCTTTTGCCAATATGACCTTGTGTGCAGCTACCAACTGACACCATGAGCCATGCTGTGTTTCAGGTCTATTTTGGAGGCGACGGGCAGCTCTATCAGCTACAACAGGACCTGGTTTCTCGAACGTCACACTGTCTGTGCTCCTATTACCTGGTCAGGTGGGCGAGCAGGTGTCCACAGCAGTGCCGATGGACACCCTGTAAGTAAAGTCAGCAGCTACTCTGCTTGGTAGACAAAACAGTTCATATATGCGGTTCTTTTTAAATCTTGATACTTTTTCTTTGCAGGGAGGCGAACCTGCAGCATCTCTCTGTACTGGATATGTCTGATTCTCCTGCTCTCACTCCAAATAAATCAGGTACCTTTTTATATAATTCATTTTTTTTACAGACCAGCTGTTGGATGTCATTTTTTTTTTCTTCCCCAAATACTATAATTCTGCTTTCTCTATTTGCAGTATCAAGTCCCCAGACTGTGGTGGAGTTATTTTTCCAAACCGTGGCCAGGAAACGCATCATCTACAAGATATACGCTCAGCCAGACACATCGCTGACCCAAGCCGTCTTGAACTGGTCGGAGTTAATTGCAGCAATCTCTGTCTACCTCTTGCAGCACTTGTATCCTTTGCACTCCCAAGTTATTTAAGAAATCCTCAAAGACGTCTTCATTTGCATGTATAACACTGTGTTATCTAGACACAGTCTGTGTTGAGCTAGGCTCGCTGGAGCATGAGGAGTGTTGTAGGCTGGGTATATTTTTGACATCAATGATTACCGTAACTCTTCCATGCCTGACTGTTTCATAAACTACTTTCAATAGTTGGGATGTTTGTGTTTGTCAGTTTTCCACTGAAATGCGTCCATATTCAATACCATGTGAAGCCACATGTGCTCTTCCAGTTGAGTCATTGTCCCTTAACCTAAATTAACCAGATGGCCCAGTAACCCAGGTTTTCTGTTCCTAGAGTGCATGATGGGAAATTGCCAGTACACACAACTCCAGGTAAAGCATCCAGAAGATAAGACTCTCATACTAGAGCACACAAATACAGATGGGGCGTACAAATTAAGATTGTTTTATATATATATATATATATATATATATATATATATATATATATATATATATATATATATATATATATATATATTTATTATTATCCTTGGGTTATTTGCTTTTTAAGATCTGCCAGAGTATTAGAACTAGATTTATTAGAATAGTTGTATTTGCTTTGACAATTAATTTCGGCACAGATGGTGGAAATGCCCCCTAAAAAAAGATTATCACAAAGGAACATGATGCATGTTTGAAATCACATGTTTACTTTAAAACAATTTACTTGCTTTGAATTAATGAAGGGTTCTTATACAGTATAGTACAATCTACTGTCACCATGGCATAGGATTTATTAAATACACTGGGATTGCTGTATTTGATTGGCTTGAAGCAGAGATTGACTCGCTGTATCTCTCTTTAAAGGAACACATTCGTCTGGTCAGTCCTTGGTGCCATGTGAATGTGGGGTCTTGCAGATTTGTGCTGGGACAGTGCTATTTGGCCACAGGGGAAGGTCACAAGGTGGGTGCTGTTCTCCGATTTGCTCAATAATAAGCACGATATTCAAAACTTACCAATATACTAAACGCTGAATATTTTAAACTTTATTTATAAAGCACACACACATTATTACTGCTGTGACACGTGATGATGACATCACCACAACCAATGTGACACACTGTAAGGATGCCAGTATCTTGAGTACATGTTGTAGGAATGCTGAAATAAGACAGTGTCCTAGATCCAGGGTACTAACCTTAAGTGTGTAATATTGAAAGAGCGGACCTTTTTATATAGCGCTCTTCATGAGGAGCAGCCAGGCGCTTTACAATAAAAAAAGAGTATTTGCATATCTGTTTGTTTGTTTTTTTTACAGGCGCTGCAGTGCTTCCAGGAGGCAGCAGCAGAGGTTGGGAAGGAGGAGTTTCTGGACAGGCTGATTGGTGGCTCAAATGAAGAGGAGGCAGCTTCAGCTCCCTGGCTGCAGTATTACAACAAGGTACAGAACCGGAACCGCAGTGAACTACAGCACAGAGAATCAGGGAGCTGTACTTGCTAATCAAACTCCACCATTCAGAACTGGCCAACCTCTCCACTTGCCGTTTCCACTGACTTGTCATTGGTAAAAATACGTCAAGCCTCCATCAGTACAGCACGAGGCATTAACTGAAGCGACTTTGTCTTTATCTTTTTAGAATCAATACGATTGGGCTGTTTTTAGGGGGCGGGGCTCAATTTTAGCCTTTTATTTTAATGCAGAATAGCACAGATTTAAAAAAATGTTTCAGAGAATGTTGTTCTTTTTATTGCAGAGAACTAGGATCCCTGGTAATAACTAACTACCAAATGCCCTTTCATTCAAAAATCTTCACAGGGTATATAATATCAATCAATCAGTATTTATTTTATATAGCGCCTTTCATAGTGGACCACCATCACACAGCGCTTTACAAGGTAGTGAGGAACAATGCATAAACATTAAATACAGTGAAATACAGGGCATAGCATATTAAATACAACATTAAAAAACAATGCAAACACATTAAATACAGGCATACTACATTAAATAAAAGGCTAGGATGTGAATTCTAAACACTGTGGATGCGTGTGTCAAGCAGAATCATAGAAAACCTGAAATAGCAATTTAGACAACAGCTAATAACAGATACCAGGCTTCGAGAGCATTAAAAGCAAGAGAGAACAAGTGGGTCTAATATGAATAGGTAAGGATGTGATCTAATGTTCATGGCCCAAGTCTTTTGGCTGCTGTATTTTTCCTTTAGGTTCTGAGGTTGCTGGAAGATGTTGGCTTACCTGAACTCGTCATTCAATTATCAACGATGGCAATTTCAGAAGCTATCGATGTGCGAAGCCAGTTAAGTGTCCCATAACCATTTTGTACGGTTGCAGTGAAATCTCCACTCATAGGAATAGAAAGAGCAGTTCACAAGGGACAATGGCTTAATCACAATAATGCACATATACCAGGAGATTGGCGAATGTGTGTCTTTAGGGATATAATGGCAAATTATCCTACAGTTTCTGATAACCAGTAGTGACTAGTGAGAATACTAAAGGTCTTTTTATGTTCTTCTCTAGGCTGCCCTCCAAACCCGTATTTTCAAACACCATCTTGACCTTGGACACAACAAACAGGCATACGAGGCACTGACCCAGAATCCAGATCTCTGCAGGTAGCGTCCCAACACTCGAGCAAAACAGAAACCCTGCTTGTTTCGTGCTTTTTCTTAGTAACAGTGGATTCAAGCTGACACAAATCATGCTATTGGTTTGCACACATCTTAAGACAGGAAGACTGCATTAAGTGTTGCCATTCATAGCTACAAAAAACATGTTTGTGATAAAGACTAAGCGATGTCGATATCCAGGTGCATTGTTCATCTCTCATATGTTCTTCTGTCTGGTCCCTGTCCACTCTGCAGGCAGCTGGACTGTCTGCGGCAGCTGGTTGTGGTGTTGTGTGAATGCTCTCAGCTTCATGATCTGGTTGAGTTCCCTTACGTCAACCTGCATGATGAGGTGAGTACCGGAGAACGGAACAGCTCTGCTAGCCAGGATGCAGTACATTCACGACCCCAAGCACAAATAAGCAGGAAGGGCCGATTTTTATATTTTTGGATTAGTAATCCATATCAATCTACTAGTAAGTGACTTGGTGTATCAAGCTAGAACCATCAGCAGAAAAAGAGTGGGATTCCCAAGATCTTTATGACTTGTCAGTTTCACAAACAAACCGTTTTTGTGTAACGATCCTATAGGGATTCTAACTGGCTTATTGGCAGCACCTGGTGTGTGGCTCCCTGCTTGCCTGATCTGGGAATAGAGTATATCTGTAGTTTTTTAATCGAATCAAGTTTCTGTTTTGCAGAAGTGGGTGCTGCACGTTCACTTGATTTCCTGCGGTATTCGTAATGCACTGAACTAGACTTAAAGTTGATGAGGGTTGCTTTGTGTTTCAGGTGGTTACTATCATTGAGTCTCGAGCTCAGGCGGTTGACCTGATGACTCATAATTATTACGAGCTCCTGTATGCTTTTCACATCAACCGGCACAACTACAGAAAAGGTAAGAACTGGAGCACGCTGCCGATTCTCTGTGTCTCATTCATTCATACACATATATATGTGTATATGTATATGAATATATGTACAGGGCTTGCACTGTTTTACTGAGGGTGTTTCTACCTCACTACACCCATACACTGACATTCTTGTATGTACTCGTTATCCAGTCTGTGTTCCAAAAATGAATTGCCGTGCCTGCTACAGAAAAGCTGTGTATGTGAGGTGTGGTTTGTCAAGCATGAAATATTAGCGAGCAAGACATTTTCACTATATGTATACTTTAATATTTCTGCTTGTTCATGTAAATATGTCCGTAGCGGGACGTTCGCAAAATGAAGTTTCTGCAGACAGCGCAGTGCGAGTGGAGTGAACGCCCATAAGCCCCTAGTTAACGGTGGTGTTTTTCCCTGCCAGCCGGCACAGTGATGTTTGAGTACGGGATGCACCTCGGGAGAGAGGTCCGGACTCTCAACGGTCTGCAGAAACAGGTCAACTGCTACCTTTGTGCCTTGAACTGCTTGAGGCTCATCAGACCAGAGTATGCCTGGATCGTGCAGCCGGCGTCTGGAGGAGTGGTGAGTCTTATCGATTAGCTCCTAATGGATCTTTTGAGATTGCATAGGACACATTGCATTCTCTATTAATTGCATTCTCCCCAAGTTCAGTATGAGCACCCAGGGGCATCACCAAAGAGAAACTACGATGGCGAGTGTGCTGCAAACCCAGGTAGGTTACCGCAGTCCAGTTCTCTTAATGCACGCTATTCTCATGTGTGTGCGTGCGTCTGCTCACTGCTTTGCAGTAACAGGGAGCAGAAGCTTTCAGTGAATAATGTGCTTGAAACTTGTTTTATTACAGCCGGCCGTCAGATTGAAATCCTGGAGCTGAAGGATTTGCAGAAGGAATACATTCTGGCTCGAAACCGCATGACCCTCGCGCAACACGACCCTAATTCAGCTGCCATCGCAGGTGTGCTATACTGTTTCCATGCAATTTGTAGGGCCAAGTTTTATTGTAGTTTTTAAAAGGGCAGTTACGTCCTAAAGGAAAACTACAGCTTGGCCAGTGAAATTTTACTATTAAAAGATTAAAATCTGATGCTTTGAAAGTAATTATGGACTACTGAGAGTTGTGTGCAATTGGCACAGAGTGCAGCTTGTGTATCGCTCTGTTTTTCTCCCATAGCAGTCAGTTGTGACAGTAGAAATGTGTTGACTCAAACCCTGCGACTTCCTTGCCTTCCAGGAAATGCCTCTGCAGTGGAAATGGTGGCCCTGTTGGTTCAGACGAGTCTGTTTGACATCGCCCTGTCCCTCTGCCAGACGTTTAAACTCTCCGTCCCCAGTCTTTGAGGGACTGGCCTTCAAGTAAGTCTGGGTAGCACAGTACAGCTGTGTTGCACGGTGGGAACACAACACACCAGCTCTTTAGAAGTGGGTTTGTTTGTTTTAATTAATTAAAGTAAAGTAGTGCATAACTTTTTTTTACATATTTTAATATTCAGACATCTCCTACATAACTAGTTTGAATAAGAAGCCTAATCATGCACTATAGTTCAGTGGAGAATTCTGCTCTTGCGTGCAGTTGAGAGCAGTGTTCAATGTGAAGGATGCCAGAGCAGTGCCTTACTTTTCTTTCCTTGCTCTGCAGGTGCATTAAGTTGCAGTATGGGGGAGAGGCCATTCAATCGGAAGCCTGGGACTGGCTAGCTGCAAATCAACTCTCATCGGTTTTATCTACCAAAGAATCAAGGTACATTTTAATGGCTCTTGTCAGCACACTTGATTACCATTTTGTGATTTGTAGGCCTGGGATACTGCTTGTGTGGAGCAGTAAAATCAATAGTCTATGTGGAATACCCTGTGGGTATTGTGGTTAAGAGTTGTGTTCTTCAAATCATACACCACCCCCTTTGTTAAATGGTCCTCTCTTCTTTTTTAGTGCAAATGATGAGGCGTGGTGCCTGCTGTCCTCCTACCTTGAGCGGTATAAGTGTCAGAACGGTCAGTACCATCGCTGTGTCATAAACAAGCTGCTCTCTCATGGAGTGCCGATACCAAACTGGCTTGTTAACTGTTACAAGGCAAGTCCCATGCTTTTTGGTCAAATCCCATCTGAAACTGGCAGGGCATCCACAGGGAGTTGTGCATTGGTGGTGGTTGGAGCCAGTTAACCCCAGCTTGCTTCAGCATCCCCTACTGGTCAGGGCATGTCTTGCTGGCTAGTCCCTTAAGTCCTGTGGATCTGTAAATGAGTTTCACCTGAATTGGGCATTTCAAAATGCCAAGAGAAAAAATTGTGAATTGATAGATCGATTTAAAAAATAAAACCCCACTCGATGTTTACTGAGCGGTTGTGATGCTTTTGTGACTGTCTGTGTGTTTTTAGAAGTCACTTGACTCTCCCTCATGCAGGAAGTTGATGCTGCTGGCCTGCGCCGTCTCTTCTTGAACTATGACCTCCTAGAAGAAGCAGTGGAGCTGGTGCTTGAATTTGTGGATGACTTGCTGGGGAAGGGACACCAGTACTTTGGAATTGAAGTAAGTTGCAGCTGACGCTTCTAATTTCCTGCAGCATACATTTTCTTCTGTTTTGTTTCAGATAATCCAATCCAACATGGGATTAATTGAGATAATTCAAGCACTTGTTACTAACTGGGAACACTGGTTTCTTTTCAGAGACCCCTGTCGGCCACAGCTCCACTGGTCTGGCTTCCTTACTTGGCCATTGATCAGCTGCTGCAGGCACTTGGAGAGAATCAGTCTAATATCAACAATGCTAATGTAAGTTACAAATGTTTATACAACAGTAATGTATGTTTTCGTTCAAATTCATTCATTGATTAAGTCTTGTCTTTTTTTTCTAGCTTTACCATAAGTTGCAAGACAAGCTGGCGGTGTATTACAAGCATGTGAGCCAGGCTACCATCAGACGACAGCAGAATGCCTAAACCGTTACTGGGTTGTACAGACAAGCCTGCTCTACAAAGCACTGCCTCGTTGAAGACTTGTTCATGGTGCTCATTTACTTAATGATGTATTAAAAATAATGCAAAATTGACACAACTAAATGTATTTTTCTAGCAATATCAAGAAATCGGTTCATAATATTTATGTGTGTACGGAAATGTTTTGAGGGCGGTCTTTATTTGTAAGACTAGTGGAAGAAACATTTAGCACTGAGTGGGCCAAGCACTCTATATACAGCCTCAGAACTTCTTGGCATAGTTTTGTAAAACTTTTAATGTTACGGAAATGTTGCTTATTAGAATGGTACTCATTTAATTACCGCACCTGCAGGGATATAAATCAGATTGTCCTTTATAGTCACACTAGAGGAAAGAGGACAGTATATTTTTCTTTAAAGAACAGTCAATGTTTTTGTGGCTTTTTTTTTCTTCTAGTTGTTTGGATTTTTGATTTCATTGTCTTCTGATTGCATACTTGTCTTTTCTACTCCAAATGTAAGCTTAAGAATGACCACCTTTGTCTTTGTGTTGTTTTTGTTTTTTGTTTTTCCTGGACGTACATTGAAAAGTGGCACTTTGTACAGCATTGGCGGTTTTCTTAAAGTCAGATTTTTATTGACCTTTTTAAACTGTGTCCTGCAAAATATGTTGATTTTTACAGTGTTTCTTTGTTAAATATTAAATGTACATATAATAAAAGCAAAAAAAAAAGTTTTTCTCGTTTGTGATTTGACTATCTTACATATTATAACTGAAGGCAAGCGAGCGTCTTAACCACTGTGCAAAAGAGCCAGGCTCGTCTGATATTTTAACCTCCTCATCTCACAACGGGCCAGAATCCGTAACAGCAGTGTATCGCACAGCATTGCCTGTTACACTGGTGCTACAGATCCACTAACCCTTAGAAATGTGTGTTTTGTTTACAACCCTTAACACTACGTTTATTTCGATAGAATGGCATTTTGTACAAAGAAGGCGTTGTTTTATTGTATTGGTTAGGATTTTGAAGTGTGTAATAAACGTATCCATCAGAATTCAGGTATTTTTGGCCAAAATGCCTTGCCTGGAGGTCCTAATTAACATGTGTGCCTGGGAGATTTAATAGAATATATTTCAGATAAAGCCATATTAAATACAGTAATTGCATCCAGTTTACAAAATGCCCAATTGTGCAGGCAATCCATTAGCTAACAAGTTACCCATAAGACAACAAGTAGTAAATGTATCACAATATCCTAAAACTATAAACGATTTCAACTATTCCAGGGTCAACTACAAAAGTTGAGACCTATATCTCTGTATGTCCTTGGATAGCTGAACTTGGTTGAACTTTTGGGTACTGAGCAAAATCATTGGGCATGAATAAGGCCATTGGATAGAGTTAGATCACCAAAACCTACTCTGTTTCTTGTATGTATAGAAATTTAAAGGGTGAGGTCTACCACCAAACATCTTGCTAATCATACTAAATATGTATAAACATTTACATATTAAATGCACATTCCTTATCCATTGGGTCTCCGTGATAACTAGAGTAGTTTAAAACTCTGCAAAGTGTCTGTACCTATGAGTTATTGGTATATGAATGTATCAATTTATTTTTCAACATTATGTTTATGGAGTAAAGCATGTCACAACTACATAAACTAATAATGTGTGTATCACGTGTTACAGTAGCTCCTTGAGCAATATGGCGCTGTTGAAGAATCGTTCACGTCGCACAAACGTCATTTCCGTTCCGCCCTGTTTGTTTCTTTGTTGGAGTATGTGTTGCGTTCGGTGCTGTTGACCGTAGTTTTTATTTTTATTTTTTTATTTAGTTTAGATTTCAATGGGTAAGAAAATACGCACGGCACCCGGCCGCAGGCCGATCCTACAGCTTTCCCCTCCGGGTCCCCGTAGCATCACCACGGGCGGCAGTAACTCGCGGGAGGAGAACCCGGGATCCACATCCGAAGGTAAATAAAGAATTAGGCCAAGACAGAAGCCCGGAGATTGGGTTGATGGGAGCGGGGCGGCTGCATCCACAGATGTGGCGCCAGGAGAACGACAGAGTACGCTTGTTTGGAACAACATGGCATTGTTGTAGTTTGCCTAGGCGTTTCATTCGTTTAATATAATTTTTCGGGTCGCGGTTTTATAGCGGTAATGGTGATTTTACCCTTTTTTAACGCTCCCCCCCCTACCTATTAATAATAATAATAATAATAATAATAATAATAATAATAATAATAATAATATTATCAATACCTTTTTGTTCAATGGTTTGTTTTTCCGTAAAACTGCACCCAAAGCATGTATACATTCTGTAATTCTGTATATATTCATGTATACAATTTTATTTTGGTAGGGATGCGAGTACATTGTATTTCAACACATGCTCATGAAAGCCCCCTCCCACTCTATCTTCTTCATCGCAATACGTTTGAGTACAGTACTACTGTACTAGTTAGAGGTTATTCCTTGAACATTCGGTTCATGTATTGTAGAGATCAGTATATCGTCAATACCTTGAGGTAAATCTATAATAAACTAGGTTAAAAATGTGTCTAGTTAAAGCGTATTTGTATTTTACCTTTACCGACGTGTAGCATGTTCAGAATATGCATTCATTCTTAATTTCCAGTGATGCTTATGTACCTTAAATAAAGTCTTTTAAAAAAATATAATTTAGAAAGTGATTTTCTGTTTGTATGCTTCCTAGATGAACAGGATGGCACTGGCGATGGACCCATATTTATACAAAGCGCCTCTAAGGCTATCATCATGGAAGCAAAGCCTCCAGCAGTCAAAGCTACAGGTAACTGCATTTCTGTGTGACCAAAACAAAACCATCAGACCATCCCTCTTGCTTTCAATTGGAGCGTTTGTTTCCAAAACTGTGTTCATTGCATTGTTGTTGAGGTGGATGAATAGTATAGCCAAGCCTAGTATAGTATATGAACAGGTTGGCAGTCCTTTGTGAAATAGGATGAAACTTACTGTTGGCAACTACACTGTAAAGCTATTGTTGTATTGTCTTCCTCATAACCCATGCAAGCATCCTGTTACAGGCACTACTTATTAGATCTCAAGACCAAATTATCACAACCACTCGCCATCTCTAGTCACTTTTCAATGACTAAGCAGTGTGTATTTTGCAGGCGCCTGTCCCATAGCTGCACTGTGTTCTTAACAATGGTAAGCAGCCCCAGCCTGCAGACCCTTGTTGAGTGAATTATTTTTAAAGATGCTGCTCTTGTCCTGCAGAGGGTTTGTCCTTGCTGGGGGCCTATGAAGACAGCGATGAAGAGGAGAGCCCTGACTCGCAGCCCCAGCCAGCAAAAGCCAACCACAACCAGCCTGGCGACATTGACAGCACACTGGCCAATTTCCTAGCTGTGAGTACATGGACTGCTAGCTCAGCTGTAAACTCACTTTACTTTTCTCTCACTCCGTTATTATGAAATAATTTTGATTTGCTATGATGGTATTCATAGTTACAGTGTACCACCATATATATTTTTTTCTATTTAACGAGCAGGAAATCGATGCTATCACGACCCAGCCTGCCCAGACCCCAGAGGAATCAACGGCTGATTCTACAGTTCCTCCCCCACCCCCCCCTCGCCCAGAGCCTAAAGACCAGCCCCCCGCCCCGAGCCTCACTGCAGCCCCTAACGGAACAGAGGCTGCGTCCATGGGGGCGGAGTTTCAGTACGATACCCAGTACTCTCTGTCCGGAGGTGAGTGAGCCCAAAAGGATTCACGTTCATGTGGCGTTAGACATCTGGTGTGCTGGATATCGTATGCTGGTGTCCATTTCAGCACAGTGTTCTCCACAAACAAGGAGGTATTATGGATAGTGAGTTGATGCACTAGATCTAAATCAGGGTCACAAGCAACTTTTTTAGCAGTCAGCTGGGTCTAAGGTAGATAGCATCTATCAAGTAGAAAATCTGTAACTTGACACCAAGTAGAAAGTCTATGGCTTGAGATGGTCGTATGTTTGTGTTTTTGAACAAGGTTGTGTTTTCTTGTAGTCGGTGTGGAGATGGGACACTGGCAGGAGGTCTGGGATGAGAACTCAGGTTGTTTTTATTACTGGAATACCGAGACCAACGAGGTGACCTGGCAGCTACCCCTGGACCTGGCCCATCAGGTGCAGGGCCTGCAGCACTACACAGACAGGTACCACCTTCTAAATATTAAACTGCTAATCAGTCTTGCTATTGAATAAAATAATCTATAGATACGAATGCATTATTCTATTGAGGAAACATTTCAGGTTCAGTAAATCATTTTTCCAAAACAGATTATTGGATACAAAACGCTGTTTTAAAAATTGATTTTAAATTAAATTATACTATGGGGAAAACACAAAAAAAAAAAAAAAAAAAAAAAAATCTTATTAATTGCTGCTGAATTTGATCTCCTTTATTTTCTAGTTCTACCATGGCTGTCAATGGCAGTAGTGCACAGAGTGCTGTGTTTTACCCAGAACAGAACCCAGTGATCTCTACGACTGTGCAGATCACGACGAAAGAGAGCAAGAAGGTGGGTTCTGAGCACTGTATTTGCTTTGCTGTTTGTAATATGCATCCTAACTAGGGATAAGAATATGCACATTTCAGTGTGGAATAAGACTGTGTATCGGTATGGTGGCTGTAAAACAAGTTAATACACCTGGGGTGCTATGGAAATGAAAACATTTATAATTCGTCATTTCACTGTTGGACCACGTTTTGAAGGCTTGAATTTAAAGTTCCTTTGACATCGTAATTGGGGATGGCTTGTTGCTCTACAGGAAGTCATGGAGAGTGTTGTAGCGTTGACCAGTGAAGAGGAGGAGAGGAGGGGCGTTGCTGCCTCTCTGCTGGCCCCCCTCATCCCGGAGGAAGTGAAGGAGGCCGAGGAGAGGTGGCGGAAGAAAGTTGTGTGCCTGGAGGAGGAGGGGCCTGGCCCTGAGGGGGAGGGGCAGACTGTGGCGGACTCTGCCCCCACTGACGTAGAGACCCGTTCCCACGGCGACCCGCGCATTAATGCCAACTCTGGAGAGAGCTCAGAGGGGGGTGAGAATGAGGAAGAGGAGCCAGAGGAAGATACCCGTGACTTGGAGCTGGCCCTGGAGAGAAAAAAGGCAAGGCAGTTACGACCCTGACACTTTCATTCACTCCCAGAGAATCGCAAGCTTTAGAGCGTGCCCTGCATGCCTCTGTCCCAACCAAGCTGTAAAACTAGCGAACTAGATCATTCCTTGGTATCAGTCTTCACTGCATTTACTAATAGTTTAGCCATCTGGGCAGTCCTGTCCAAATGATCAAGTCTATGATGCATAGATTCTTACATATTGAGAAGAAAAATAACCTATTCATTTCAGTTGACTGCACAAGCAAAAACGTCACAACTACTTCAGATATGGAAATAAGACTTCCATGCAAACTCCTAACCTCAAGTTTCTACCTGCGACAGGTGCTTTACCCACATCTCCAAAATGTTTGCTGTCGTTTTAAAATAACAATAGGTATTAACTCTTCCACTAGGCTGAGCTGCGTGCCCTAGAGGAAGGGGACGGCAGCTTGACAGGGTCCAGCCCTCGGTCCGACGTCAGCCACGAGGGCAGCCGCGTGGAGCTGCTGAAAAAGGGGAAGTGGAAGACCACTTTTGTTCGGTCCGCCAGCCCAGATTCCAACAGCCGGAGTTCAGAAAAGACAGGCAAGGATTCCCCAGACCCCCCAGAAGCAGGTAGAGTGCACTGTGACCTGACACTATATATATATATATATATACACACACACACACACACGCGCGTTATATATTTGTGCACTAGAAATGTGTGTGATCTTCTGTTTAAAGCAATGTGAAGTTATTTTATTTAATAAAGGCTTGTTTGACGTTGTAGAAATCTCCTCTGTGTTGGATGTTGCAGCCACTTCAAAGGGGAATGAAAAGGCAGTGGAGGAAGATGAAATGGACACGGAGGCTCTTTCAGAGAAGACCAAACCCAAAGTGGCCCAAAAAGAAGAGGAAGATAATGTCGACCTTAAGGTAAGGCCTTTTTTGTTCTGCCCTTGTAAATGGGGGAGGTGGGGTGGTAGTAATGTGCATTGACTTGGGCTGATGCAAGAAATCCTCCTCTCCTGCATCAGTGACTGTCAGTCACTGGATATCTGAACCTGTCAAACAGTAATTGAAAGGGCATTGTCAGCCCGAATGGGAACTGCAGACTGTTTGAAGCAAGAGATGTTTATAGCTTCCAGCGTGAAGGCTAGTTTAACATTTGGGACAGCAGCGTAGTTTGCATATCCAGTGTTGGTATACCTTCTAAATGTTTGTTATTTTTTAATGTATTTCCTAACAGTTTCAGATCGGGGAGCTCGCTAACACTCTGACCAGTAAGATGGAGTTTTTGGGAATTAACAAAAAGTCCATATCTAACTTTCAGCTGCTGCTTTTACAAACTGAGGTAAGCATCGAAACGGCATTCAGTGCTTTGTATCCTTTGTTTTGTTTAATTAAATGGCCAGACCAGGCTGGCGACCACATGGCGAATGAATGACCCCTCTGTGTGTGCCCTCCCAGACCCGGATTGCAGACTGGAGGGAAGGATCTCTCAGCGGAAACTATCTGAAGCGGAAGCTTCAAGAAGCAGCCGAACAGATTAAACATTATGAAATTAACGCCACACCTAAAGGCTGGTCCTGCCACTGGGACAGGTACGCTCTCTCTACCTTTTTTACTTTCACCCCCCTCCCCACTCCACTTGACATTTGACACCGGAACTATGACATCACCACCACTAACCACTAGAGGATGTGATCTCTGCAAGTTTCATATTTCATAGACTTAAGTACAAAAACAGAATCTAAGTTGCTACTGACTTTTTGGACTAGTCTTTAGCATGGAACTATTAAAGATATATGGGCCAGCCTAACCAAATGACCCCCACTCCGACCTTTCCGAAAGCAGACCTCCTTTATTTTGGAGCGCTGTCAGTCGAAGGGTACTGTAGTTCTAGGAAGGTGGTTGCGCGCGCGAGAGACAGCTTTGCGCTTTGCAGGATGATCCTTTGCCAAGAGAAATGATTGACACCCTGACCAACGGGAGGAAGGTTTTCCATGGCGACAGTAACGAGGGAGGCTGGGAATTCTTTCCTGGACGTGCAGGTCAGACCACTTTATTTCATTTATTTTTCTTCTACCATTAATTTGTGTATTCCCATCATGAAATTGTAATCTGCATTCTGCTTTAACTCTTGTTTTCTCTCCTATATACAATGATATATATATATATATATTTTTTTTTTTTTAAATCCTAAAGCCTCATTTGTAGGCTTGTGGTTTTTTTTGTTTTAATTCACAGCAACATTTTTTTTTGGGGGGGTGGGGACTGGACGATTTATTGATTTAAATCATCATAATCTAATCAATGCATCAAAGATATAAAAAAAGGGTGAGTTCCTAATGTGTCATCTAGAGGGATAAATTGCCCCCCCCCCCCCGCTCCGACAGTAAGCAGGTAGGAGACCCATGTTCTCCTCCGGTCACTGGAATTCCTCTGGGTAACTAAACTAACACACAGGGTCGGGTTACCCTGAGAAATTCCCTTCCCTTTCTCCTCTCAGGCTCACTCCTGACCCCTTGCTGGTGGTAGCACAGTCTACTGCGGCAGCCGGGCGGACTGTAGCCTGGCATGTGCTTAGGCAGGGCTCCCCAGGTTGCTGAGATGCCTCCTGTTTCTGTTTCCTCCCCTCTAGGGATCACAGGCGCTATTTCTATGTTAACGATCACACCAATGCTTCTCGGTGGGAGTTCCCCGATGTGGAGGAGGAAGGGGTTTCAGACGGGAAGGACATGAAAACAGAGCAGGGCTCCAAAGACCAGGGTGATCCCAAGCCACCGGCTGACCTGCTCGGGATCGGGACAGGTCAGATTCCTGGCCTCTTTATTCATCACATAGTTGACGCCCCCAGCCACCCGCGTTTCTCATTGCAGTAATGATAGTCGAGGAATAAGGGCAGACCCCTTGGCAGCTGTGGTGGTTTGTCTTTTCTTTTGACAGTTTTAATCATTTTAGCTTTCCTTATTTCATTAACTTTGTCTTTTAAAACATTTGATATTAATACATCAGGAGCAACCTTCCTCTGGGGGTTTGAGTTGCTTATCTGTCTACTGTTATAATGGGCATTCTTACAAGAACTGTAAGCTAATTAGAAAATCTAATTGAGATCATAGTCCATCTTTCAATTCCAGTAGAGCAATAACCAGTAGAACGTGGATAGTTGAATCTTGCTTTAGTTGAAATCATGTGCCCAAAAAGTTATCTTTCCTTTTGGTATAAACCTGATTTCAAATGCATGACCAAGTTGGCGTGCACATTTTGAGACAAGTTTTACACAGCTTGGGTAACTAATCCTTCTTTTTAATGCTGCTGTTTTCACAGGACTCACCAATTACATGAGCCTTGCCCCTGTGCCTCCCGGATTGCCGGTGCCAACCTACTGGTCCCTGCCCCTGCCCCAACCCCAACCCCCTCCCTCCTGCCTGTGACCCCCTCTGCCTCCAGACTTCCCACCTCCGCCACCACCCCTCCAGAGTCCCGCCCCTCCGCCTCCGCCTCCCCTCCCCCGCCTGCAAGCGAGGAGACAGAGATAGAGGAGGTGGAGATGGAGGAAGATGAGGGGAGCCCCAGCTCCGGGCACCGAGGATGACTCTGTCCGCAAACCCCTGCTGCTTCCTGCCGCATCCAGCTACAAGGTGAGTCTTTGTGTGAACAAGACCAGGGTTCTGTATTATAAACCTCCTGATCTACAAACATTCTTGTACTGCATGTTTTTCACCTTGTGTGCTAACAAAGCCTGGAAGTAACCAGATATATTCCCTGCTCCATTCTGTATTGTATTATTTTTTGTTTATTTTTATTTAGAACACAGAGTCTGCCGCTTCCCCCGGTACACCAGCTAAGGCTGTGAAGCGGAAAGCAATGGTTTCCAGTTCAGGGCAGCTACAGAAATCAGCCACTATTGGCAGCAACGCAGTATTATACAGCCAAGCCGCTGTGGCAGCAGGTAATCTTAATGCACCAGTAAAGCAAACTAACCTCATAGCCACTTGTACACAACATTTCCATTCTGAATCATGATAGATTACATCATGTGGATTCACAAGGCAGAGAATGAAGTACGCTTAAGTTGTATGTTTTCCTGTTCTGTTGAAATAACATAAATGTATTCCTTGTAAAAAGGAATGACTTGTAAGGTTTCATTCACATGCACCACGTACCTGTACAATAATCTTACCGAGAATAGAAATTTGACACCTGAGCTGTAGTTGAAGATCACTGTAACTGTGTAAAACGGATGTCAGATTTGTGTGCTTGTGTTTGTCTGCAGCCCCGGTGGTTGTTCCTCCAGTTTTCTGGGGAGTCCCGGCTGTGGTTGCTCCTGTCCCTCTCACAGAGACTGTGATGGCAGCGGGACCGACTCCACCACTTCAGCCAGCCCCGAGCCGAGCCCCAGCCTCCAGCAGCGCCGACCAGCCGGCAGTGAAAACACAGCCAGCAGAGAAATCCAAGAAACTGAAAAAGGACAAGGTGGGTGCTTGTGTGCTTGAAGACAGCAAGGGCACCTGCAGCGGGGCTTCATGAAGACTCCCTTTGCACTGAATTTCAATTTGTCGTTTTCACGTGAATTTAGAAGAAAGGTAGACCAATGTTTCGGCTGTAGTACTGCATTCAGTGTACTTATAGATGTGCTTAGTTTCTTATTTTTATCCAGCCTGAAAACTTTCCCAATGTATCCCCACTCCCCAGGCAAAGAAGAGTAAGACTAAGATGCCGTCTCTGGTTCAGAAATGGCAGAGTATTCAGCGAGAGCTGGATGACGAGGAGAACTCGAGCTCCAGCGATGAGGATCACACCGTGCTCAACCACAAGCGCATAGAGGAGTGGAAGCAGCAGCAGCTTGTCACGTAGGTCCCCTGTCTTTCACACTGCACAAACATTGGCATGGTGTGCTGATTACCTCGGCAGCACAGGACACTGTTGTAGCAATTCTACACCCAGCGAAAAAGTACTTGCAAAATACTTTCATTTTCTATCCAATTTGTGGTGTTGCCTATTGTGTACCATAAACAATCCCTCTGTATTAAACTGTAGATAATACTGTAAAGCATGCACAGTTACAGCCTTTGTTATCAATTAAAAATTGATTATTCAAATGCACTATACTTTATTGTTTCAAAAACTTACAGGCATTGAAACAATCTTGAATCGTTTAATGCATCTTTTGAATTCATAATTGCATACAGTTTGTGTAACATTTGATCACCTGAGAGGACACTTAAGGATGGTTTAAATATGTTTTTAACTAGCTATCCAAACCAAGCAAGTGTTTTGCAAAATATTAAGTGAGTAACTTTTTTTTTTTTTTTTGCTTTTCTTCCTCCTCCAGTGGTAAAGCAGGAAAAAGTGCAAACTTTGAAGCCCTTCCTGAGGATTGGAGAGACAGACTGAAGAGGAGAAAACTGACTCAGAGCACATAGTGTTCTCTGCATCACCTTTGATACTCTGTTCTGTAAAAAAAAACTTTGTAACTTTAAAGATGGATATCATAATTTAGCAGTGGAGGCTTAATGATTAAAACAGTGGCAGTCGGGTTGCATTTTGCTCTGGTTATTAAATGTTTTACACAAAGTGCAAAGCAAAGAGGAAAAGGCAGCTCCTGCTTTATTACTCTGATTCGGTTGCATCAGCAGGGCTGTATCAAAGCTTACATTGCCAGTTTTGCTTCTGCAGTAGTCACTGTGCCATTGAGAGAGCCTTTCTCTGCACTACAGCTTTTAATTCAGTTGCCACATTTGTATTTAACAGTTAAGATGGTTCAGGTGAGTCGACCGCATGGCCTTTTCAATTATTTGGCCTGATACAGGAGAACTGATCTGGAGTACTTTGTGCTGCTTCATGTTTACTGATGTCTTGCGGTTCGTCATGTGGTGTTAGTTTAGTTTAATGCATCATTGTTCCTGTTTCTTTGCCTTGTTGTAGCCTTTTTTTCAACAGAATAGGTTTGTGTTGAAGCCCATTCAGGTCAAACGACAGTGCCTGACACAGAGATAGGCCTTGAAGGCAGGAATTCCTGGCTGTTTCAGATGTAATTATATAAACTATTACTGTTTCACCTACGATAAAACACTAGTGAAGTGTGCAGTCTGTTTTCTAGTAAAAATAAAAATGCAACCCTGTGTTTATTTTAGAAATGTTATTTTCAGATGTCATTTTTGCCACTGTAAACGTAAGCGCTATGGCTTGTATTTGTATTCATGAGAATGTGTAAACTCCTGAAGGGTAGGTAGGGGCTGTAGAAACCAATGTGGTTGAGGGCAGACTTTTTGAATAATAATAATAATAAAAAATAAAAAAAAGAACTTTGTACATTTTGTATATAGCTATAAAATAAAATCTTTTTTTTAACAAATTGCAAGTCATGACTTCATTGTAAACATCAGCTGATGTATTCTGTGTACATTTATTTTGATGGATGACTGTATGACTAAGTTGTAAAAGATATATTAAAATGTGAAAGTCAGTAGTAACTGGTTTGCTATGTTGATGTAGTTCTTACAATGCACAGAGGATGGCAGTGCTGAGCTATCAAGGAAGCAGGTAGACAAAGCAACTCCCTGCAATAAAATACACTAGTCGCACTCTGGGTCCAAGTTACCCGCACACCGCCTTTATTTTGGGATAGGGAACCCGACTCTGCAATTTAGTTAAGTCACCCCTTCCAATAAGACAACATCATTACCCAATAAAATAATATAAGTTTAAGGGGTTTTTTTCCATTGTATTTTTCTGCATTGCATAAAGTATTAAATGTACATGATTTCCATTACATGAGAGTAGGTGTTAAAACGTCATGCTTTAAAAAAAAAAAAATATATATATATATATATAATTAAGTGACGTGTTGAAATGATTGGCAGCTCACCAATAAAACAGCTGAGAATAGCAGTGTACCGAAATAAGAACTAAATCAATATTTGTAAAAAGCCATTTCTTATGCGTGTTTGTATTGATAAATGCATATTTATCCTATTTTGATCACAGAAGCTATTTTGTTATGTATGAGTAAAGTCTGTTGTGGAGCGCTGCGCCCTGGGTAACCTAGAGACGGCGTAAAAAAAATTAAAAAAAAACCTAGAGACGGCGTTCTGACGTTAGTTGCCTAGCAACAGACATCAGAGCACGGCACGATGTTCTGGAGCGAGTGAATTTTGGACTAAACGCATTCATACGCCGAGATTTACGTCGAGATTTTTTTAACAGTGAGTATTGAACATCTTATGTAATTATATAGTATTGATAACTGCATTTGTTTATTTATGGTGCAGATAATATTTCTAACCGCAACCGCCAGCATGATATGGATGTAACTTAGTGCATTAATAATATGCATGGTTGTTTGTGTGTGTGTGTGTGTGTGTGTGTGTGTGTGTGTGTGTGTAATATATATATATATATATATATATATATATATATATATATATATATATATATATATATATATATATATATATAATTTCTGTAGGGTAAAATGGGAGATTATGATCTGAATATCCTTGAAAAGACGGCTTTTATGCACGTTTATTTAGATCCCCCCCATTGCAATAACCCGGTAACGGACCAATGCTGCAAAAACGAAAGCGTGAAAAAACGTGTACAATTTAAATTCTATTGTACTCACATTAGAAAACAATGCCACGCTATTCGCAGGGATGTGTTTGGTACTTGCATATGTTGGAAGTGTATAGTGTAGATATCGCAGGGGCCTTGTCTTGCTAGAACAGTGCATTCGCAACTAGGACAACATAAATAAACACGAGAGAAATTACTTTACTTGCAGTACCGCCAGTCCTGGGAAAATTACAACAGCGTGGCATTTTGAGCAAACATATATTGCATTTTCTACTTGACTTTAAGGTGGATTCAAGGACTTGTTTTGTGTTCTTCCTGCAAAACCACTGACTGAGCGTGTAAACAAACTAGCGGAAGCCTTGTCTAGGACACCAGGGATGTATTTTGTAGCGTGGAAAAACTGAACGTGATTTTTGGACACTGTAGCTTTAAGACACTGGCCTGCCATACTGGAAGAGTAAACAGCTTGTTTTGTTTTGTGTTTGTGTGTTTCTTCTACTGTTAAGGGTAACATGTGTCCAGCAATGGAAACTGACCCTGAAACTGAGGTGAGTATATATATATAGAGAGAGAGAGAGAGAGCGCCGCCCCCAATTGAAAATAAAGGCTTGCCGACCGAAACTAAGCAATTCACAATCACTGCGGTCGAGAACGACGTCATCGGAGCGTGATCTCGCTTTTGATTGTTATTGATGATTTTAAGTTTTAAGTTCGTTTTCAAGAGAGGCACTTTCTGCCTACAGTAACAGCACAAATATGACGCGCTTCAAAATACAGGCACTTTAACTAGACTGCAGCTGCAGTTCAACTTGACCTTTTGTTATACTGCTAAAACAAAATTATAGGAGTGAGAGGATTGTTTTGTTTTGTTGTTTTTTTTTTCCAATCACATGTTGTTATCTAGGAAATCTTTGTAATGAGTAACTGCATTTACATGTAGGCAATGTGCCTAAGTATTGTAGTTCTATCTAGAAGATACTTAACTGCTTACACAACCACTCTGATTTTGTTAATAACTCTATTTTAGGTTTTTTATGACCCCTATGAGAGCTTCATGCAGCACCACCTTCAACACTATGGGCTTTTCACTGGTAAGGAATACTGTGGACTGGGGCAGTGTAGTGCTGTGGTCACCTATCACCATACACAATCTCTGTATCACAAAACGTACTGTGTGAGTGAATAGTTGTCCTGATTCATTGATGCCCTTGTGAATCGTACCGCCCCTAAAATTAAATTTTTTAATTATTGATAGGAAAGAGCTCTGGGTACCAGAAAAGTTTTCACTACATCGTGTCAGAAAACAGCTCTCCGGACAGCAATGATTCTGACGTCGAATGTGAACACAAGGAACGACAGAAGAAAACACCCTGTAAGCAAACGATAAATGCTGTGGTACATCATCTAGTCAACAGATACATTTCAAGACATTTGTTGATGGCTGATGCATAAAAGATGCTTATTCATCCGGCTTTATCTTCTGCGATTGCGTAGTTTTTTGACCCCAGAGAAAGCTTCATGTTGCTATGTTGATACTAGGCTATGGAAATGGTCCCCCCATTCATACCTATAGAAAAGATAGATATGTGTTTTTAATCTAGGTTATGGGTGATACATTTCCGCTGTGGCCCCTCTAACCTTATAGCAGCCTTTTTAAGAAGTACCAAATAGCAGCACAGTAATGCAGGTGAAATGCTTTTATTTTATGATATTTAACTGCGACCAAAGTGACCAGAAAATCTAGTTATCTTTATGACAGTTTTTGCTTTGTTTTTTAGCATTTATTTCAAGCCACGATAAGGTTAGCAGCACCGTAACTTAAAGTTAACTTTTCAATTGCGTTTAACTTAGTATGCCTGCATGTGCCCTTTCTCTCTCCCCCAGATTCTCTTGTGCTGGAGCAAGCCCTGTTGAGGACAAGGCAGCTTGTGTTTGATTTCCACGGGGGCAAGCAGGTTCCACGATTACGAGAGCCACGCAGTCTGTTCGCCATTCCGACCAGGAGCGGCCGGCTGCAGCCTGTCCATTGGCCAATCGAGTGTGAGGTCATCAAGGACAAAATAGAACACATAGGTAACGGAATGCATGGGCTTCTGGACTGACCACGTCATGAACATGCAGGGTGTTTCATTAAGAAGTAGTATTATTATTTTCATAACATTGTTCACAAAGTAAATAGATGCTGGTAGATTATGCAGAGTAACACAATTTTGTAATGAAAGCAAAACTAAAACGAAACAGCAAGGTGCTGCATAGTGTACAGTAGTGTATTTAAGAGGATTTTTTTTTTTCCCTTTGTGCTAATGATTAAGAAGCTGTGTCAGGTTGTGTCACACGCATTTCATTTGAGCTTGCTTCCCTTTCCAGAATGGGTGCCGTCAGAGCCAGAGGAGTTTTACCAGTTTACAGGCTATGAGCGAACCCCAATGTGTGTGGGAGATGACAGAGGCAGTGCTGTTTACTCCATAGACTCAGGTACTGTATACTCTTTAATAAAAAGCTACTACAGCTTGGTACTACAGCCATACTAGTACTGTACTACTAAAGTCAAGTTCCAAGGCTTTGTAGTAACTTTTTTTTTTTTTTAAGTGGCATGGTACTGAATTACAAATGTAATTCAACAGTAAACAAGAGTGAATTTCCAGTTTCGTCTGAGTTGGTAGAAATGCAAGTTTTTTTTATGGAAAGCTGCAGTACAGTTTATATTGACGATGGCTTCATGTTGCCTGGCACATTCTCTGATTGATCAGGAAGAGACACAGCCCGAAATGCAATAAACAGGGCTAGTGAGGTGTGTGCTTTAAACTGTGTCACTGTGTTTGAATAGAAAGACATTTCGGATTGGTTGCTATGCTGACTTTCCTCTGGTGAGTCTGTGACAACAAAAAATAAGCTTTGTTTCAATCATCAGTCATTTCTGTACATATTTGTTTAAGGTAAAGCTGTAATAAAGTTAACATAGTTTTAGATTTAGGAACTGAAGTCTCCTGCTTAACAATGCCATATAACCATACAGCCTGTATAGCAAAACAGAGGATCGGTATAGATATCTGTGTTTGAAATGAATTAAGTTTTAGACCTTTTTGCTAATGCAGTGTGCTCCAATATCTGGAAGTCTGATTGAATTGGGCCATAAAATCGGTAAATAACACTGTCCATAAAGCGCTGCAGTATTTATTGATTGAATCCACCCTGCAGCGCAGTTAAGAAACTGGCTTTGAATAACGATTCCCTGTTTTACAGCTATGAAGAGTTTTTATTTTACCTTTTCCCGTATTGGAGGCTGCCGAGGACCAATTAAGGAAGCCGTCTGTCCGAAGGGAAAGGACGACAGCAGCCTGGTGTTTGAGTCCAGGTTTGAGAGTGGGAACCTGCAGAAGGCAGTGCGGGTGTAAGTGCACTTCTCACAGAAACACAGACCCAGTACTTCCTGACAATTTCTGCATGCAATGCTTTCGTTAACGATAAGAGGGTTGTTTGGCCATTGCAAAAGCATGTCTTGCATTGGCAACTAAACAGTTAACTTTACTTAAAAAGAAAAAAAGTGAGAAAGTAATATGATCCAGGTGTTATGACATATGTCATTAAGAAATCTTATTATCTGTCGTTAACTTTTTCTTATCTATGGTTAACTTTCATAATGTACTGATATGGAGACCAGTTTTCTTTCTTTCTTTCTTTCTTTCTTTCTTTCTTTCTTTCTTTCTTTCTTTCTTTCTCACATTTTGCACAGCAGGGGTCAGCACGACTATGAGCTGACGCTCCGGACTGACCTCTACACCAAAAAACACACGCAGTGGTACTACTTCCGGGTCCAGAACATGAAGCCGGGGACGACTTACAGGTTTACTATCGTCAACCTGATGAAATCCAACAGCCTGTACAACCTGGGCTTGAAGCCGCTGCTGTACTCTGAGCGGGAGGCCCATATCAAGAAGGTGGGCTGGAAGAGGACTGGCAGCAACATCAAATACTACAAGAACCAGAGCGGGCAAGGCGGGCAGGACCTTTACTCCCTGACGTGGACCTGCCAGTTCCCTCACGAAAACGACACCTGTTATTTTGCACACTGCTACCCCTACACCTACTCAGACCTGCAGCGCTACCTTGCAGAAGTTTCCAGCGACCCTTTGAAGTCCCAGTACTGCAAGTTTCGGGTGCTGTGCCGGAGCCTGGCCGGCAATGTGGTTTACATCTTGAATATCACGTCGCCGTCCTCGCCCCAGCATGCCAATGCGGTGAAGAAGGCGGTGGTGGTCACAGCCCGGGTGCACCCGGGAGAGACCAACAGCTCGTGGATGATGAAGGGCTTCTTGGATTTCATCCTGGGCAGCTCGAACGACGCCCAGCTCCTGCGGGACATGTTTGTATTTAAGGTGGTCCCCATGCTGAACCCGGACGGCGTGATCGTGGGGAACTATCGGTGCTCACTGGCCGGGAGGGACCTTAACCGGAACTACAAGACAGTCCTGAGTGAATCTTTCCCTTGTGTCTGGCACACCAGGAACATGGTGAAGAGGTGAGGATGCTTTATAGATATCGTTACTGTTTTCCCATCAGCCAGCCTATACAAATGTAAAAGAAAGGTATAAATAAGATATGCAATAAAAAGGCATGTAGACCTAAATTTCTCCTATCTTAAACACTGAAATTCAAGAGACAAGAGACAAGAATGTATTCAACATGACTGCTGGTCATGGTACAGCTGAGGTTGACTGATTTTGTTTCTGGCAGGCTAGTTGCCGAAAAAGAGGTCGTTCTCTACTGCGACTTCCACGGGCACAGCAGAAAGAACAACGTCTTCATGTATGGATGCGACAATAAAAACGTCCCCTCACTGCGGCTTCACGAGCGAGTCTTCCCACTCATGCTGAGTAAAAATGCAGCGGACAAGGTAAGAACAGGAGGCATGTGTTACTGTGAGCAAGCAAAGCAACGAGGGATTGACTTTAATTTCAGCAGTCTAGTTACAATGCTTTACCTTTCGTATTTAGTGCTAAAGTGCTGAAACAGTTGTTATCCCCTCAACTGGCAACTGTTTTATGAATTGCAAAATAAAAGTACTGTAAATTTCATAGGGAAAGTCACACTTCCCTCTGTGCTAGGTTGTTTCCCAAAGTATCCACCTGATGGTGGTGGTATCTTTTGCAGAACGTAGCAAAATTAAATAATTGTTTATTTTTTAATTTTATTTTTTAATACACTTTCTTACCAAAGTACTGTTGGTCTGATCAGGCTCACAGGCAAACCTGTATTCTTTGAGCTGGATATATATCGCACAGACACTTCATAGTTTAGTCCTCTTCATTCTTCTTCATTCTCCTCACTCATGCTTTTCAGTTCTCCTTCAAGAGCTGCAAGTTCAGAGCTCAGAAGAGTAAAGAAGGCACAGGGAGGATTGTGATGTGGAGAATGGGAATCCCCAACAGTTACACCATGGAGTCAACCTTCATGCGGATCCACTCTAGGTAAGTAAAAACTCTATATGCAAGTTCAGTAAAAACAAAAACGATAAAACAAACAACATTGCATGAAAGCAGGGAGCCAAATGCTCTTTTGCATGCAACATTTCAAGCATTTCCTTTTCACCAGGTGGTAGAAAGGGCACCCATTTCAGCACAGAGGACTTGAAATCACTGGGGTATCACTTCTGTGACACACTGCTGGACTACTGTGATCCCGATCCATCCAAGGTGAGGGTTTGGCCGTTTATCAGTGAAGAGAAAGTTCTGCTCCTCCGTTTTATATATATATATATATATAATATATATATATATATATATATATAATTTCCCTCCAGGGGTAATTTACGACCCCACTTATTAACAACTAGGTTTATAAACTGTAGGGATGCGGTACTGAGATTTACTATTCTATTCAAATAGACCCCTTGTTACTCTTTGTAAGTGATCATTTACTGTAAGTGTGGCAAATGAATGGCTGCTTGTATGAACACAAGCACTCAGTGCTGTTTCGGAATATCCTCTTCTGCGGAGTGCTGTTCAGTTCCTTGGTTTGCTTGTCCCGACTTGCCTCTGGTTACTGGCTCCTCTCCTACCTCTGTGTTTTGGGCTCTTCCCCGCTGCAGTTCAGCCAGTGTGTGATCGAGCTCCGGGAGATGCTGCAAGAGGATCTGCGCTTGAAACTGCAGAGACTTGGCAGGGAGGTCGATTCCAACGCCAGTCTGAGTGACATCTCCTTGTCTGACATTGAGTCCAGGTCAGTACTTTCCCAGCATTTCACTCCTTATATAACTCTCTCAAGAGACCATGTGTGTTATATCTATTGGCACATCATCGTCCTCACTGTTTTGTGTTTTCATTTTATTTATTAATGCCCACAGTCAAAAGGAAAGGAATACAGACTGGTAAGAATAGAATAAAAATGTGAAGGATTCTTCATATGAATTAATTCACTGAAGCCCCTTCGCTTTTTATCTGGGCAATGCTCATCATTGCGACTCTGTTAATGTGTTTTCACAGCACAAGCGGTTCCAACAGCACAGAGTCGGATGGTCTCCCTATGCATTTGCTTAGCCTTTGTCACCAGGTAAGTTTGTTCATTTTAAGTAGCGGCATGGTGAGGTTTATTGCTCATATATACCCTTAAAGTGAGTTGAGCTGTAAGCTGTGAATGAATGTAAGTGATCTCTTCTAATTCAGGGGGGCACCTGCAGAATATATTTTATATGCCTTTAGTTTGTAGTTTGAATGATGTTGAAGGGGTTCTGTAAAGAGTCTAACATTGCTTTGGTAGAGCTAGCTGCATTCACCCTAACCCTTTAAAAAATGTTCAGCCAATATAAACTCATCTATAATATCACCAAGAAAACTGACTTTTTTTTAGAAACTCTGTTTTTATGTATTTGCTGACTTGGCGTCAAATGAAAGAATAGAGTGTAATCATCTTTATAATTTACTGTGCAGTATATTCGACCTGTTAAATGAATATATTTGTGATTAACCTATTGTAATGCAGTTTAAACAGAAGAAAAAACTCCTGAGAACAAGGAAGGAGAGGAACAAGTTGCGTCAGGAGCGTGACCGCTTACAAAAAACTGTGAGAAATGATAACAACAATGAAAACACCACTAGAACTGCTACGGTAAGCACACACAGTTCACTGTATTAAAGACTGTGAGAACTGGGAATTATCCACATTCGTACTCTACAAAGTAATCATTTGTGTGTATTTTTGTGTGTAACTGGTGCATTTCTAGGAGACTAGTAAGAAAGTACAGAATGTGACCCAAGAGAAACCAGGGGGAGGAAACAGCCAGGAGAAAAAGAGCGAGAAGGTAATGCATATAAAGGGTTAATAAACAGTGGCATGGCGGTGCACAGTAATTAAAAAGGTTTACCATTATAAATGTGCATGGTAATGTTTCAGTGTACCATGCTTCCCTCATGCTTCTAGTATTTCTTGAACTAACCCATATGAAGCTCAGAATTCCTGTGCTAATCAAGTGATCCCTGTCTGATGACAATGCTTGTTTTATTTAGAGGTACAACCATAAAGAACGCTCTTCCACAGTACGTGCTTGGATTCCACATCCATCCACTGGAATCGCCATAATCGGGGATAACAGTCTGTTGGAAAGCAACCAAGAAAAGGTAGATCATTTTGATTGTGTGGTTGAATCCGGTATAGGCAAACTCTTGTCTCAGTCCTATAAAGTGTGATGCTCTGAACTTTCAACTCTTATCTGCCCCGACCATAGGATCATACAGAGTATAGAACAGGTGGAGCCAACAGAGTTAAAAAACTAAAACATTTCAATCATAAAGATATTCAAATGGATATTCACTCTTTCAGAATAAGGTTTCCAGTAAGAAATGAATTAACATTGTTAATTGTTCTCTTTGATACAGTATACGTATTTGGAATCAGTGACTTCTGCCTATCTTCGTAGTGGCATGCTGCCCAAAGCTTTACTACAGACTGATGCAGGTACTTACAACAAAAACCTTTCTAACGTTAAGTATGGAGAGTAATCTAACAAGTCAGACTTTATGTCTACCTTAGAAAATATAAATGCTGGCTGGCATTTCTGTTGCTGTTTTTCACTTCACGTATGCACCTGCTATCTTTTTCTTTGAGTAGGTGAATATCAGCTTTCATTTTCTAATATATAATTAAGAATAATTAAACAGCATAGTTCAGAGTAATGTAATGCAATTTCCATGTTACATCAACTGACTGATACAAGCCATCTGATACTAATATGACTATCAAATGTGTCTTCACATGCCTGCAGTAGAACTTTTGTCTGACGATTTATTTATGTATTTATTTTCTCTTTTTTTATCAACCCCTTCCCCTCATTTAGAAGAGTTTGAATGGAGTGGGCAGCACAGTGTTCCCATGTCACACCACCATGTGAGCAGGCAGCGACGAACACTTCCCATGGGGTCAATCCAGCAGCAAGGCTTGGGCTTGCTCAGCAAGGAGGGGTCCTGCCCAATCAGGCTGCACCCCTGTCCATTTGACTCCCTGCTGCTGGACACATTGACACAGCCTGATTTCAAAAGAGGTACGGCTTCAGGAGCGAGCTCCTGTTTCCTGAAGTACAGTGGTCTCTTGAGATCGGGGTTAGAGGTCTATTTTCAGTTCACTTAGGTTTATTAAGTGTTAATGTCGTTTATTTCTGGGATCATCTGTAAAACTGACTTTCAAAAAGGATATTTGAGTGCAGCAGCCGCGCAGGACTGCTTTCTCCTGGGCACATGCAGTGCAACAGCAGAGCTGGCCCAAAACAGGGTTTGGATCGTGAAGCTGTTTCAAATTTGTAACTGTTTTATTGTTTCTTTATTAGGAATATCTGCTTCTAGTGGAGATTTCTCTTTACACAGGTAACCATTTAAACACTGTATCAGCCTCCAATGCTGTATTTGTTTTATTGTTATATATATATATATATATATATATATATTATTTTTAATTTCAGAGTAGATCAGCATCTTCTTGTTAACCCATGACGTTGTAGTTTGAGATAAGATGAAGCATACAAGTGTCTGTTTACACATATAAAAGATTCCCAAGGTAAAATAGTTGCATAAGAATTTTGCAGCTTAACCATGCTTTTTCCATTCTCACACTTACCCATGTGAAACATGCTGTTGTCTTACCATTCTTGTCTGTGCTTTTACGATTCTTATATGCTTTTAAAATGGCATGATTTACGGGATTTTATGAACATCTTAATTCTGTTTCCTTATTCTGAACCTGCACAGATCTTCCACTCTTCGGTCAAGTAAGGTATTGCAAAGCAAGGTGGTTCCTGGCGTTCCAGCATTCAACAGGCTGCTTGTCTACAGGTCATCACATTCCTTAGGGACCTTGGCCTCCAGCCAAGGGTCAGCTCAGGAACCACAGATGCAGCCGTCCAGTGGAGCTACCACCTGTAGCTCAGAGACCATTGAAACTGGCATGAGGAAGAAGCTAAAGCCTGGCATTGCAGGTACTTTTACAAAACAATAAAAATTCACTTATTCCATTCACTTTAGAGGTCTCAGCATCTCACATTATTTTATATAGGGCAGCAGTATGGAGTAGTGGTTAGGGCTCTGGACTCTTGACCGGAGGGTCGTGGGTTCAATTCCAGGTGGGGGACACTGCTGCTGTACCCATGAGCAAGGTACTTTAATCAAAATACATTTTATTGTTTGACAACCGTTAAATATTTAACTTTTTTTTTTCCCCCACAAGACTTTCCTTCTGTGGAAGAAATGAGTAATGACAGAGGACCTACTAAGGACGCCCACTCGTTCCTCCCTGGTTTAAAAAACCTGCATAGGGAAATGTAAGGATAACATTAAAACCAATCATTCTACCTATAAATCCTTTGCATTTACTGGCATGGAAATGTTTTTTGATTTTTCTATATATCATTACGCTGCTTTTGCTGTGAAAGTAACAAAACACTTTCCAATTATCAAAATGAAAGTAGATTCACATTGAAACATTTAGAACAGGAATTGAATTGACTTGTTTGTATTCTAATTTGTGTAATATTTTGTGTGCATGGGTGTGCTAACCCTGTCATGCCTTGTTAGAAAGATCACTGGGTCTTGAGATTGGTCTTTTTATTCCTCCACAAAGTTTACAGAAATTGCAGATGTTTGCATTGGATTGTTAATAATGTCACATGCCGTTATATTGCCACAGGCCTTTCAAATCCATCTCTGAAGAAAAAGCTAATTTCAGTCCCTTGACAAACTCTTTCTCCCTCAGGCCTCAGCACGAACTGCAAAGGGAAAAACTGCAGAAACTACAAAAAATGACTTTGACAGCAGCAGGAAAGCTCTCCCCTCGGAGAGGAATAAAGAGCAAACCAGCTGAAGCTCATGGCATGGGACAAGAGAACGGGGCGGGGAAACAGGGCAGGGCGGGGAAGCTGAGGGGCCCCGTTTCAGGTGACCCAGAAGAGCTTGCTCTAACAAACAGCAGACAAAGCTCATTGCTCGAAACTCTTAAACTGAAACTGTCGTCGGTCAACCTGAGGGATGAATGTGATTAGAAATTTGAATCTGGAAGGTTTTAGGCTAGAGCTGGATTCTGCTGGGCCTTTGACAGGCTGCTCTTTTGTAAACTTCAGGTGCTAAGACTACATTTTAAATTCCAATCGCTTTGAACAGGGCTCGATGAAAGTTACCATTTAAAATGCAGGAAATCATTTATTGACTTGAATTGTTCAAAATGACTAGGCCAATTGTTTATTTATTTTTGTATTTATAAAGTTTTGCCAATTTAACCATTTAATGTTTTCATTTAATATATTTTATACTGGCAAGTTTTATTTTACCCTACAGCAGAACCTCACATTGATTTTATGTTAAATGCATTTAAGGCCTGAAATATGTACTGAAACCGTTTTGTGTCATGTTTACCCAATTATCTAGCAGTAACTTATGACTGCAGTGTTATATATATATATATATAAATGTTTTAAATGTAACCAAAGGAATGGGGAATGCATTTCATGATAATGTGTGTTTTTGTGTGCTGAAAAATAAAGGAAACAATACTGTGTGTATTTTTAAAAATACATTAGGGCTAGAAAAACTAGCAGCTGTGCCTTCTTTCAACTCTGCTTCTTTGCACACTGCTAAATGAAGATGCTGAGGGAAGCATTGGCCCACTGACCTACTTCTACTTAAGTGTAGATGGCTATGAAAAGGTATGCTTACTGAACCGTCACATAAAATACTTAGTAATTAAGATAAATCTGGTGAGAGGTATTATTTAAACACAAATGATTTGATTGACTTGTAAACCACTGCCTAGATTAAAGAACACTCAGATAATTTGCTAATAAGTTTATATTTATTTGCCTAATACACACATCCCTCCAAATACGTTGCAAGTATAGTACAACCCCTTATGATAGTTTTAATATTTAACGCACCAGTAATATAATTTAATATTGTAACACTTTCAAATGAACATGGCTAATATGTTATTTAACTCACTCCAACAATAACTAAACAAAAGAAAGAGATTTCAGTCACAAGCTCAAATGAAAACCTTCCGCAATTTTATTACCGTCCAGCTATATTTATTTTGGGGGCTCTTTCTGGGCCCGGCAAGAACTTCGTGCGTCGCTCAGCCCCAGGAGGGCTCTCTGTACCTCGGTATCGTTCTTACGCCATTGCTTTTCCTTTGGCTCTGTCTCCACCGGGCAAGATTTCGTAGGTCCACGACATCTGCGTCTCTTATCATAGTGCATGTATTGCGGGTTTGGCGTGGCATGAGTCAAACACTCCAGGAACACCCGGTCACACTCGCAGGCCTCCCGGCCGCAGACGTTTTCGCTTTTGCATTCAGTCCGGCCTTGGGTGCACTTGTACCTGTAAGGCATTAACTTCACCCTGTAGCCACACTTCAGCTTAACTCGGGCATTTGCATAGCAGCAGTCGTGCTTAAAGCAGCAGTCATCGTAAAAGTCCATTGCGTCGCCGTACCCCCCAGCTCCACAATAGCACCCATAGCCATTGAGATCGTTCAGGGTGATGTTAACGCTCTTCTTGTAGCACAAAAAAGTCGAGCCCAGGTCTAAAAGACTACGCTCTTTGCGGACCAGGCGCCGACTTGACGCCTTCACCAGCGAGCAATCCAAAACGAGAAGGGTGGCGAAGAATAGACCTACCGAGAAAACACGTTTCATGCTTGATGTTGTTGTGTACCGGTTTTAAAACAGTTTTCTTAGTTGTGTGTTATTTTTAATCGCCGTTTTGTTATTCCTCTTGGTTTTTCTGCTGTTGTCAATCTGTCCTTTATAGTTTACGCCAATATACAAGTAATAAACCATCTATATTTCCGTGTATATTTTCCCCTTTTCAAAGTCGTTTTCTTTGACGCAGAGTTGTGACTTGCACCAGTATCTGTTTGTTGAATTTCTTACTGGTTTCCAACGAGAAGTCCTCGAGTTCGGCTCTATTCTAACTGATTAAATGTTTTTTTTTAAACCCCGATGTTCTTAAACGGAAGCGTCCCTGTTGTTGTCTGTTTTGTATAATGCTAGTATAAGAGATGGTTGCCAACTGGTCACTAAACCACAAATGAATTGATTTGATTGACCATGTAAAGTGAGTGTGAATTGCGTGAAATGGCGCTAAGGTAATTTAATTGTTTTGCTAACTACCGGTAGTTGACAAAAACACACACCTGTCTGGGGGCGAGAATTACTTCCGAGGATCGTTTGTTTGTTTGTTTGTTTGTTTGTTTATTTATTTATTTATTTATTTTCTAGCAGACGCCCTTATCCACGACGACTGTACATTGTCAAGCAATACGATTTAATTACATGTTGTTTTATGATGCTGTCCGCAATTCACACGCACTTGTTGATTTAAAATCGATTCATTTGTGGTTTAGAGGCGAGTTAATAAAATTAAAAAATTAAAAAATAAAAACCTGACCTGCGCGTCCAGGTGTCATGAAAGTGTCCTAAATTCGCCCTGATTGGCCGGACTCTAAAGGGACGTCACGCCACCAGCCTAGTCGCCACGCCCCTATTTTTTTCGTGAAATGTCCAAGAATATTTTCTTGCAGACAAATAAAACATGATGAGATGTGTCAGAATGTATACGTGTTCACTGCGCTGAATCCAGATTCATGTGCCTGTTTCCTCTGAGACACGATTTCACTACATGCAATATTTCATGTGGCTTAGATATGAAATAGCGTCTGCCCTCCACAGCGGACAGCTTGCATCCCATCATAACAGACACTAATCACAAACCGAAACTTTCACAATATAGGTGATCACAAAAATAGGTAAGCAGTCATTATACTAAATTTAAGTTTTCTGGGCTAATCACGCGAGGTGTTTGTTTTATTCTGTTAAATCTCCTCTTGGTCCATACATTTTCTTGAACACTTCTTTCGCGCTTGGGAACATTTTCGGACAGTCCATCATGGGACCCGGACACAACCTGCTTTTATCGTAGAAATAATAACTGCTGTTTGATTTAACGTGAGACAGACACTCCGCGAACTGCTTGTCACACTCACAAGACATCCGGCTGCAAACGCTTTTACCGGTGCACACAGTCCGCCCTCGTTTGCACCTGTACCAATACGGCATCCATTTCACCATGGAGAAGCACTTCAGGTTAACCCTCGCATGGTCGTAGCAGCAGTCGTGTCGGAAGCAGCATGCATCGTACGGGTCAGTTGGGGCTCCCGAGCCACCTGTCCCGCAGTAGCAGCCGTAGCCGTGGAGTTTATCCAGGTCGATGTCAAGTCGATCCCTGTAGCACCAGACCGTCAGGAGGAGCTCCACAAGACCACGCCTGTGACGGATCAAACCCCGGCTTGACTCTGTGTTCTGCGGCCAAGCGACGACGATGGCAAAGAAGACGACTATGAGACAAAAGCGCTTCATCGTCTGCTCCTGCAACAGTTGCAAAGACATTGTCTTCATATTAGGTTATTAGGATTGCCTGCGCGTTATTCAGTTTTCGTGAAATCTCTTCCCCCAGCTTTAAGTTTCTTGCGCTGCATCATATATTTTGGTGCCGCGTGTTTTCTTGGTTTGAGCTAACTTGACGTTGTCTTTGTCTGTAACGTTTCCTCAGCGTATGCCTCTCACCAAGTAATGGTTTGCTAGAAGTCAAGACTGTCCCGTTAACTCCCATGTACTCCAGGGTGCCAATTAAATGACTGGAACTATAATTACTTTTACTGGCGGGTTTGCCTTAAAATAAAACAGGGACGTTTTGAGATTCTCTATAGGCGAGGTTAGATTCGTGATTATTGTAAATACATTTTTATTATATTGAAACTATATGAATAGTGATGCAGCACAGGAACTTGCAAAGTGGGAATTAAATGCGCAAGTTATCTTGAAGAAAATTAGAATAATTGTAATCTTTCTCTTTCTCACTCTCTGAGCTCTCAATTACTTAACTAAACCCTTAATTGAACTCATAATTTGCTTAATTAGACCTTTTTTTTCAATTGTTCTCGGTTTCTAAAAAGTTGCAGAGTTCAAGGTACTTATAAAATGGCATAGCTAACTGGAAATCTGCAAATGTTTAAGAGCTGCAAACTAGTAAAAAGGTCTAATTATGAGTTAAATTACGGGTCTAGTTAAGTAATTGAGAGCTCAGTTGGAATGAAAACCAGCACCGGGGTTCAGAACCAGGACGTGAATTCATTGGACTTGTAAAAACGAGTAGGGCATTATTGCCAGTTAAGGCACTTAACTTAAAAAGCTTGTCACACCTTTTACCTGTAGAGGGGGCTATTGGTCTAATATTGGAATACTGTAACTACTAATATCTGCAAAGCCCTAATCTTTTATTATTGTGCCTTTAAGTTATTATTATAAGAGGTGAAACTAGAACAGGATGCACGTTTTAAAAGTTAAATCATAAGATCTGCTAATAATGCATGGTAAATTATTGTAAATATGTTATAAAAATGCAACTTAAAACAACTCCGTGACCTCTCCATTTATTCTATTTTTTTAAATGGTATTTTACTCATGCATTTGTTTACAAGGGAATCAAAACAGAAAGACTGGAGTTGGTTGCGTTAACTGGGCCACTCATGTTCGGTTAAAGCTTGCTCAAAAATAATGACCTGATTGGGTATATTTTGGTAAGCTAGAGACGTTTAATTATGAACGACAGAGAAGAAGAATATATATATATATATATATATATATATATATATATATATATATATATATATATATATATATATATATATATATATAGCACGTGATCACCCCAGTACCCGCGTCACGTCGCACGTCACTCTCCCTTAGTTCCCTTTGGGAAGATTGTTTCTTTCATAATGGCGGACACGTGCAGTCAGATGTTGCTGGGGTCTGGACTCACTGTCCTTTCCCACCCGCTCATGTACATCAAGGTGCTGGTGCAGGTGAGACGCTGGCTCCCAATGTTATTATAAACACCTTACATTTTGCTTGGCAGTGCTGCACAGACTCTTCCACTTCCTGTGTCCTACACAGCTAGTTCGATCTAGTACTAGGACTGCTGGGGCTCCTAATATAATACCCTCGTTTGCGTAGGAAAGATGAGCTGTCGTTGTTTTAATGTTTGTATATGTCGTGGTGTTTGTAACTGGCGTGGCAGAGGCATTTTACGGTGCATTTGGCTCAACTTCCTCTGAGATGTCAGGGTGTAATGCCCTGACGTCATAAGGACAGGTCGTGGAAAGCGAGTGAATCAAAGAGGTTGTTTGAGGCCGGACCCGTGAACTCGGATTATATTCCTATATACGACAAGTCTGTGAATTACACCTGAAGTAAAACATATTTATTTTGGGGGAAAAAACTTACTTTTCCCGGAAGTGATCTTTTGTATAACTGATGCACTTTGCACTGTACTCGTATTTGCACAATGACCTTTGGTATTTGGCAGTATTTAAACTGGCACAGGAGTTTAGGTGTGCTTGAGAAAAATACCTGCTTACAACGATCCATACCTATTGCAAAAATTGCAGTTTACTAGTTTTGTTTTATTCTTGTTTTGACAGTGTGTGCATACGAAAGCATACAGCTGAGAATCAAAACGGTGATTTTATTTTTTTCTCGGTCTGGAATCGATGCAATCAATGCATACCACTTTCATTTAAACCATTATACAATGAAAACTACTGTCGTTTGTGCTGCTGTCTGAAAAGGCAGCAGTTTTATTAAAATAATAAACATGATCATTATGTTTTCATAAAAATACACTTTGGGTGTAAGTATTCCTGTTTTTTCAGTTCCTTTTTAAAATCAATTCCCGATTCTAACAATATTGCAATTAGCAGTGTTTTGTTAATTAGCTTTTCACAGTGGCAACAGATTACTTTACTGCGAAGTCCCTGTGAGTCGATTTAAACTGGCTTCAAATGAAAGCTGTGGAACAATCACAGCAATTATGTCTCAACATATCCTTTTTAAGGAATTGGAATTTAGTTTAATAAATGAAAATGAAGAGAAATCAGAAATACAGATGTTAATATGTCACCCAATATTCAAACTGTCATAGTATTGCATTTTATTATTGCATATCACCATTGAATTCAGACTTCCAGCTAATAATAACTTGCTGGGCACAAATTCCGATGGCTCAGTGCTGATATATATAGTGTATTACATCATGTTATGTATTAAGGGTAGTTCCATTTGTACCTCTTGCTTTTATATTGCCAAACACCTTTGGTTAACCTGTTCTGAGCCAAATGTTTGCCCGGCCATGGCTACAGCTTTTTTGTCATACTGTGCTGTCACTGTCATACTGTGCTGTGCTGCCAGTGTCACTGTCATACTGTGCTGTCACATGTCATACTGTGCTGTGCTGTCACTGTCTCATGGCATACTGTGCTGTGCTGTCACTGTCTCATGGCATACTGTGCTGTGCTGTCACTGTCTCATGGCATACTGTGCTGTGCTGTCACTGTCTCATGGCATACTGTGCTGTCACTGTCATACTGTACTGTGCTGTCACTGTCATACTGTGCTGTCACTGTCATACTGTACTGTGCTGTCACTGTCATACTGTGCTGTCACTGTCATACTGTACTGTGCTGTCACTGTCTCATGGCATACTGTGCTGTCACTGTCATACTGTGCTGTGCTGCCAGTGTCACTGTCTTACTGTACTGTGCTGTGCTGCCACTGTCTCATGGCATACTGTGCTGTGCTGCCACTGTCTCATGGCATACTGTGCTGTGCTGTCACTGTCTCGTGGCATACTGTGCTGTGCTGTCACTGTCTCGTGGCATACTGTGCTGTGCTGTCACTGTCTCATGGCATACTGTGCTGTCACTGTCTCATGACATACTGTGCTGTCACTGTCTCATGGCATACTGTGCTATGCTGTCACTGTCTCCTGGCATACTGTGCTGTCACTGTCTCATGGCATACTGTGCTGTGCTGTCACTGTCTAATGGCATACTGTGCTGTGCTGTCACTGTCACTTTCATACTGTGCTGTGCTGCCACTGTCACAAGCATTTAAACATCTCTTAATTTACTCGCAGGTCGGACATGAACCTCTCCCTCCAAGTTTAGGTAGAAACCTGTTTGGCCGGCAGGTGTATCAGCTACCGGGCTTCTTTGCATATGGTGAGTGTATTGTAAGCCATAAACCACAGCAAACACAAAGATCACACATTTTGAAATGCATTAACTGTAATGCTTTGAAGTTCTTATGTTTGTACTTTTTTTTTTTTTTAAGCACTTTGATGAGGCATCTAGTCCAGGGGTGGTCAAAGGTGACACTACCACTCCTGGTCTTTGTTCCAGCCTGGTTCTAAATTGTTTAATTGAACCAATTAAAACTCCATCCAGGTCGAAGTACTCCATTATAGCATTTGACCTGTTAACCCTGGAGTGGAATGACCCTCCAGGACTGTGACCGGACGCTCCTGATACAGTGGGGTTAAGTGATGAGCTGCAGGTTAGGTAGAAAGCCTCATTTTACGCTGCCTGGGATTCAAACACATACTAAATAATAAACCAGCTTCTGTTTTGTCGGTAGTGTTCTGACCTAATATAATCCAGTAGCTCCTGATGTATGTGCGTGTTCACATGTAAACCAGGACATCTCCTGCAAATTGGCTTTTGCACCTCAATGTGCATTTCAAGCTAAAGAAGCATTTCACAGTCTAGGTCATTCTTCGGATTAATCTGATTTATATGACAGTGGAAATGTGTTGGGTGTAACTAGCCAACCTAGGAATCGTGTTTCTATCTAGCACTTTATTAGTGCATATCCATTAAGCTGTCTCCTGTATTAATCATTAAACCAGCAGTGTGTGTTTTTTTTCTTGAGTGCTTTGGAAGTCATGGATGGTATAGATTTCTGTGCAACAAGTGTGTGCATCTGTCCATCTGTTTGGTAATGTGTGTCAATAATGGAAACATGGGAACGCCCATTGCAAATTGCACAGGAGCCTGGTGTAATTGAAGACTTCAGTTCAAGAGGTTCTAAGCATGAATTTGGAAGCAGAAAATAGAATTGTGCGGTTTACCCAAAAAGGGTGTACGTTTTACAGTGTACCAATTAGTCGCACGATCTGGGCAGCGCCTTGTGCATGATGGTTCTATCGACTTGTTTGTATTTTTATTTCTACTAAAGCCGTCTAATGTTAGGACAGGGGATGCAATGGGGGGGAATCGTCAGATCATTGAAAGAAGTGTGGAGGAAACAGTGTTGTGTATGGCAGCAGCATGTCCCTGTATCCTGTTTGCACTTGGAGTCGTTGTCGCCGGCAAAGATGTTAACTGTAACCCTGCTGTCTGCCCCGATCCTGGTTATTTAATACATTTGTGTTTTAGTTCTGGAAGTCAGGATGCATTTACTAAAAAAAAAAAAAGACATTTTAGAAATACACCGCCATGTCTATACAGTAATCCATGTATTATTTGTGTCAATTTTGCAAATGGTTGATGTCAGGTTTAAGGCTCAAGTGCTTTTAATTCTATTTGTTTTGTTTCTGTTAATGATGAACCTTTTGTTCAACTTTATTTTTTTTTTGTACAGCTAAACACATTGTGAAGATCGATGGGAAAGCAGGTCTGTTTAAAGGCTTAGCTCCAAGACTGTGTGCTGGAACCATTGGGACCCTTGTTCACAGCAGAGTTATACAGGTCAGAACTGAACATTACAAAGCAAAAGCACTGTGACCATTTACAATATGCATCTGAACTTGTATAGTAATGGGTGCATTAAATACCTGTGCGTCTCGGATCACTGGTGGAATCTGCTCCGAGCGGAACTGAGCACGCTGATAAGTGGGTTCTTTCACAGAGCTGTTCTGAGTGGCCCACTTTTTTAACGCTGTAAAACCCCTGTTTCAGGAAGGATGGAAACGCATGAATGTTAAACTTTATTGTTATGAAGAAACGTGGTTACCAAGGTCATCCACAGTACTGCAATCTATGGACATATCTTAAAGGTGTCTCTGTATTTCTTGTACATATCTCTGCTACTCATTTTAATGTTATATTCATCTCATTCTCTTATAGAACTACCAGAAGGCTGACAAGGCAGAGGTATCACATTTCTTTGAATCTGTCTGACCAAAACCTGCAGCATTTAAGTTTGAATGCAATATTTTGAAACACCGGAACTAGCTGCTAGCTGTGACAAAATATGTATTTTGATGAATTTCTCTCTCCAGGAATCGGGAAACAGCCAGAAAGAGGACTTGTCATCTCTACAGCAGGTTGTCAAGGAGGTGAGATATCAGTTTGCATGGTTGAATTAATACAGGGAGTATCGCAAACCTGTAGGAAGGCACACATCGTAAACCCAAGCTACTGGCAGGGGGTTAGCAAAATCATTTGTATGAAAAATGTGTTTACCATAAACATCTTTGTAATTGATGCAACAGAAGGTTAAATGCATGCCTGTTTTTTTAAACATTTTATTTTATTTAGCTGAACACACAGAGTGATTGATAGGAAAGCAGCTGTGTTTGGATCAGTAGACTAACTATGTAAAAAATGTACATGTAGTATTAATACTGTACTTAAATGCAATTTGACCAATAGGATAACCACTCTGACACACTGGGGCCTTGGTCAATGGGAGGCTATTGTACCAGTGGGCTCTAGATTTCTAAATCAAGTTAATTACATTTTTCCCCCCCTTTCCACAGACAGCCAGGGAGATGGTGGCACGTTCTTGTGCCACGACTGTCACTCACCCCTTCCATGGTAACTACAGTCTTATTGGTTTAAATCAAAACCATTTACGTTTTAGATTGGGATTAAATCAAAATGATGGTGCCATAAACTTTGATTTAATTCAGGCATTAGTTTGTCCAATATTTTGCTCGCTCAGTTTTTGCTTATTTTTTGCTTTATTGGCAAGCTGTAAATAAATGTTTGCTCTATTGTGTGATTGCATCTATACCTTATTGTATTTCCTTTCTCCTCTTCCCTAGTGATCACTTTAAGATGTATGGTACAGTTTATTGGAAGGGAAACCAAGTACAGGTTAGTGGACATGTAATTCTATTAAAAATGTACAGCGGCCGCTCAGAGTTTAAAATATTCATTTTTTCTTTTTTTTTTTTTTTACATTTCCACAGCGGAGTGTTTGACTCGGTTGTAACTATCTACAGGGAAGAGGGAATCTGGGGATTTTTTGCGTAAGTACAGTAATTGCAGATTTGCATATTCATCCCCTATGAATAGACAGAGGTGTTTTGAGGATGCCCGGTAAAAAAATGTTTTGCGCATGTTCTCGTTCCAGTGGTCTCATTCCCCGCCTCCTTGGCGATGTCATTTCCTTGTGGCTGTGCAACATGCTTGCTCATCTAATAAACACTTATGCATTAGACAACTCTGTGAGTATATTCTGGGTTTATTTATTTATTTATTTTTTTACAGTAATACAATTTAAAGTGGTGAATCAAGAATTAGTAGAACTGGAGACTGTAGAGCAAAGCACTGCTCGCCTCAAGAAAGCCTAGAGGGAGTGGTTTAGTCTCCGTACCGATACGATCTTTGTAGGCTTCTTTCTAGAGGCTGCCCAGAGTGCTGATTATGCTGTACTGGTTGTGGTTTGTGAACTGCCGTTTACAGAAGGCTGGTTGTTTTCACTTGTAACCAGCCTGAGGCGGATTCAAACCAAGATCCCCAGTAATGAAAATGAAAGGCTGGAGGGCTTCATAATTAACTGCAAACACTTTGGGTTCTGGGTCAATCTGGCCTTGGTGATCGTATCATGTGGCTGAAAAGGGAAGATTGAGAAAAGGAAGGAATACAGAATTCCTTTGAAAAACATCATCTTTCCTGTGTACTGTGAGAATCCCCTGTTGTTTTATTAGGTCACCATTACTAGCCCAGAATAATCAGAATTATTATTTTTATTGAAAGGGTACATTTTTTTAGATTTTGTGAAAGCCACAAAGCTTGATTTAACTTTTAACCTGCCTTTAATTATGCTGTTAGGAAAACAGGACTCTACCATATTAAAGGTGTTGCTGTTTTATGATTTTTATTCCTGTTTGTTTTTGCTACAGATGTCCCATGTGGGGGAGATAAAGAACTGCTCCCAGGCTGTCACAGGGGTACGTGAAATCAGAATTGAATTGCATTAAAGAATAACACGCTGTTGTGAAATGTGTGCTTTCATCTAGTTTTTTACTTTTCCATTTCTTTTCTTCCAGTTTTTTGCTAGTATACTAACCTACCCCTTCATCCTGGTATCAAACCTCATGGCAGTCAATAACTGTGGGTAAGTGGTCCCACACGGATTCAGCCTTGCTTTGAGATTGACAGAAGTACCAACTTGTTCTTAAAAGATGTTTCTCTCAGAAACTGAGTTGGTTTGCGTAGTAAATGCAGAGAACTACTATGATGTGTTGCTTCGATACCAGCCTCTAGTTGCAATGTACAATTCCAAGGTTTTTTTGTGTCTCTTATTTATGTGACAGTTGTTTTCCAGTAATATTTTGTGTGCATGGCTGTGCTCCACGCATGTGGTGTAGATCTGTCATGCGCATGGTTTAGAAATAGAGTTTGATTTTTCCTTCTCCAGACTTGCCGGTGGCCTTCCTCCAAACGCTCCTGCTTACCCCTCTTGGGTTGACTGCTGGAGGACTCTCAGCAGAGAGGTAACTAACAGAAGTGCTTCTTTAGGAATAGTTTCTATATAAAATAACATATAGAAAGGAGAACGGTATGGGTATCTATAAGGGGTGTAACAGTACACTAATCTCACAGTACGGTACATATATCGCGATCTGCATCACGACACACGGGATTGGCTACATGTATGATGTATAATAAGGTCAAATGGTAATTTTATTCCACGTACCACACTAGACAATTGCAGCCACATGTACCTGCTCCATTGTTGAAGCCTGAGAGTGTGATCCATAGCTTAATGAAATCTTAATAGGATTTTCAGCACTTGTATAGTTTTTACAGTGCGGTCCTGACCTGCAGTTGAATACAGGTGTGCAGGTTGTTGATGCTGACCTCCGTTTCATTTTGCAGGGTAACATGAGCAGAGGGAACAGTCTGTTTTTCAGGAAGATGCCTGCAGGGAGGATGTATGCAGTGGATCAGAAACGATTTTTTTAAATAAAAGTGCATCAGAATAGAGTCTAATTGTAAGAAGTATAAAATAAGATGAATGGAAATGAATTTGGATTCTTTGTATGCATTTGTTTACAATAATGTATTCGAGAGAATTTTTTTTTTGTAAACAACAATGTGTTCAATCTTGGAAGCAGTTAAAACCGTTATGCATTTTATGAAAATGTTGAATGGCTTTGATTAAAAGTGTAAAGAATTGATTTACTTATTTAAGTGATTTTGTACAGTTTAAAAATACAACCAAGATCTCCCTTTTCTATAGGTTATCATTCCTTCCTCAATTTGTTATACCTCTGGGGTCAGTCTGAGCAAGTGACAGCTTAATTGACTTGCACCACCACAAGAGCAACGAGAAGCGACTGAATGCCAACCTGTTCCACAACCACCCGGAGCAGCTTGGTTTCCCTGAGTTTGTCGTGCCATGCCTGCGAATTGAAATGTTCAGTAGATGCTAAACGAGGACGGGCTGTGGATCGGTCCACTGGTCTGATCGGGATTGCTTTCATTCCAAACTACTTGTGATAGGAGATGGGAGGAGGGAGGAGGGGGGGATACAAAACATCTCTGTAAACTTTTATAAAGAAGTTTCTTCTCAAAAATGACAAGCAGTATTTGTTAACATGGCATGACTGACTGGGGTCTGGTGGCTAATTCCAAACAGGGTTATATTTAGTCGCCTATTAGAAATGATTGACCGTGGCTTCATCTTGGACTCAGCTCCACTGTTACGAACGAGACCTTCCGTGGAACCTTCAGAGTAAGGCAGTGCTCGTGTAGGAGTGGTGTCTGGATTTCAGAGTGGTGTTCAGGCCTGTTGGTAGTGCTGAATTGGGAGTTCACCCTGCTGCTGAATGTGCAGTAACAAACCTGTGGCAAACAATGCAAGGTAATATAAAATCAGATATCCTTTACACCTGCTTAAAAAGTCAACAGGGAAGCTGTGTTAGACCACATTAGATGTCCTTGCCTTTTACAGCAGGCGTCCTATCATGGCTGGCTGAACTCGGATGTTGTGTCTCAGGTCTCGCCCACGCTTTTGGATTGTCAGCTTGTTCTTTGAATAGGAAATTCAAGGGGACGTATCCTGCCAGAGATGTCAGTCTTACACAGGGCTGTGTGTAACCGGAACATGTTCAGTAGGGTCTCATGTGGGGTTATGTAGGTAGTAGTTAAAGGCACTTGCTATCAAATCACATGGTTTTTGATTTCTCAATTAGATGCAAGCACTCGTACCTGCAGTTTTTGGATTGCCTTTCTATAATTGGTTTCTGTTTATTGTTATTCAAAGTACATTTAGGATGTGCACATGGGTTGTAGTGCAAGAGCTGCAACCAGACGAGTTTAAAATAAAATAAAAGAAGTATAAATAGCTTATTGTATATTGCTTATGGGTATTGTATGTGAACTCTGATCACATAGAAAGTCCAATGCAAAGACATAAAATGCTGACATTTGGAATCACATAAACCCTGTACATCTGAAGTTTGCATTCGTAATTTTGTAAGGTGATTTTTCTTTTTTTTCTCAATTCAATCTGCGATATAAAATCCTTCTTCTGTATGCATAGATATATATGTTGTGCTCAAATGTGTGAAATTGCCTTTGACATTTGCATAACTGCCTGCATGCCAGTGTCTTTTTAATCCCTTGCAATTAAACACAGCCTTTAATGTGTCCAAAGTGACTGGTGAGCAATTACTTTCTTTTATATTAATAATAATAATAATAATAATAATAATAATAATAATAATAATAATAATAATAATGAAGTTGGTGAACGATGGATTGCTACACGATTTGAATGGAATGAGAACGTCAATAACATAAACCAAAAACACTTAGAACGACAGCAAAAAACAAGATTTTTTTTTTTAGTGCTGTACATTATTTCACAGTACTGGATAGAGCTTTGGAGCCCCCTGGTGGTTAAATAGGATTATGTTCCTAAATTTAAATAAAAGTATCAGCTTCGGATTTACAGCAAGTCGTTATTTTTTTTTTAATGAAACAAATAGATATTGATCTTATCTCATAACAACGTAATCAAATAATTCTACTATTATTAATATTCAATTAACCTAGCATCTACCAAAATAGCCTAGAGCACTGGCAAAAGCACTGGACCAAAACAAAGATGGAGATAATAGCTTCCACGCTCAGAGTATTGTACCACCAGATTCGACATACAAAACACTGTCTTGCAAAATAAATTATATATATATATATATATATATATATATATATATATATATATATATATATATATATATATATATATATATATATATAATGTCTGTTTGTCTTTCATACAGCAGCCTGTGTGTTGAATCTATTCGGTTAACTGAATTTACTCGATGTCAGGATTTCCAAGATGGCGTCCCTGAATGACAGATCAGTTTGGGATGAGGTTGAGGTTAGTGATTTTATTCATTTTGTTTGTAAAATATTTCCGATGATAATTTGATGTTACTTAAATGCACTATGTTTTTGATCAGTACCATGAGTACCGATGTTGTCCATTGTGTTACCTTTGGGGTTCATTATACATCCCAGCGGTAACGGCATTAGTCGGTCGGCCTGTGTGCATTGAGAGAATGACACAGGAAAATAGTTCAGATGTGAACAACGCAGCTCTCTGGTACGAAATGCCTTCCTACTTTATAACCGTGTAAAAAAAAACATTTTATAGACAAATAAGCAAGAAACTACTGTAAAAAAAAATCTAAACATGATTGCGGCTAGTAATTGTCATGTTTCTAAGGAAATGCTTACCATTTTAACAATTTACGAAGTATAAAGTGTTATCCTATAATGTTGTATTTTTCGTATTTGTTAAAAAAAACAGAAAAAAAAAACGTTTCTTGTAATTTGTTTTTCTCGGCGGATTTCCACCAAGGCTGATGTGATGTGGTGCATACACGATAGCTGTTTATGTTTTTGCCGGTAGGATATAAAGGGATTTTTACGGTTTTCAGTGCACATTTTAAATGCACGATGCTAAAAATATTCAACTCCAGGTCGAAAACGCACACTGTGATATGTGCAATGATAATATATTATGATCATTTTGTTACCAATCAGTTGACTTTTAATACCCCCAAAATAATTTGTCCCATTACTAAGTGGCCAATATTTCCTATACCCTCTCTCTAACAGAGGAGCCACATTTTCGCTACGACTCTACCTTCTTTATTTCTGCACCTCTATTCATGATTGAGCAGTTGGCTGGTGATATATCATATCAACAATACGAACACGGTTAGATTTGAACAGCAACTGTGTGCTTGTATTCAGCACATTAATTCATCTTCTGTGTATATCTAATGGTATAGATATTCAGGGGGACTAAGGATTCGGCCTACCTTTTTTTTAATGACAGGATGGAATCGGGGAGGAGGTTCTCAAGATGTCCACAGAGGAGATCATCCAGCGAACCCGCCTCCTGGATAGTGAAATAAAGGTTGGTGTTTTTATGGAAGGCAGCTCCAGTGACAGACTAATAAAAAGGAATTCTGAGAGAGAAATGTGTGACTGTGTCGCTGACATTTCTGCTGTGCGCGATTGGCCAAGTGAAAGAGGATGATGCCAGCAAAGGTGCATTAAGTGACGCTGTTTTAACGAAGGTGTTTGTTAATGCATCTCAATGTAAACGTTGGTTTTCCCTCAGATCATGAAGAGCGAAGTCCTGAGAGTGACCCATGAGCTCCAGGCAATGAAGGATAAAATCAAAGAGAACACAGAAAAGATCAAAGTGAACAAGACGCTGCCGTACCTGGTCTCCAATGTCATTGAAGTGAGTGTGACAGCGTTGGTCAGCTTTGTATGCAGAAATGTGCCTTTACCAGCGTAAACGTAATTAGCTGAGGTTATCTGTAGTGAAAACCAGTTTTCAATCGCAGGTGGAAACTTTCGCAGCTGGAAAATAGGTACTCAAGAACATAATAAGAGAGTCTGAGAAGCAGCCGTTCATCCACTCAAGGCTCGTTCCTCCTTTTAGGATTCTCCTAATCATTTTTACATTCTTAACGTGACCTCTTCATATGTGTTCTAGTTGCTGGATGTGGATCCAAATGACCAAGAGGAAGATGGAGCCAACATTGATCTCGACTCCCAGAGAAAGGGCAAGTGTGCTGTGATTAAGACATCAACCCGCCAGGTACGACACGAGCTGGTGAATTAAACCGGTCTAGTAAACTAAACACAGCCATCAAAGTGGAAGGAATGGATTTGGTTTGGATGTAACATTTTTCCATTGTGCATTTTAAATGAACCCAAGCAAATAACATGCAGAAAGGTACGTTTGAAAAATAATATTGAGTTCATCGGTTCACGTGAGCAATGCTAACGCATTCAATGAGTAAAATGTTAATGTGATGTGAAAGCTAATGAAACCTCCACATGCACCGTATGATCCTTTAGGAATTCAGTCTGCTTTGTTTCTTCCATAGACATACTTCCTTCCTGTGATTGGATTGGTTGATGCAGAGAAACTCAAGCCTGGAGACCTTGTGGTAAGTGTTATGATTTAAATGTAGAGTATGTTTTTTATTTTGTTTTTTTTTTGATGCTAGCAGTAATAATGTGAAATGAATGCATGCCCTTGACTCGCCACTTTGCAAAGTATATATGGGCAACCTTTCTCCTATTATTACAGGGAGTGAACAAGGACTCTTACCTGATTCTGGAGACTTTGCCCACAGAGTATGACTCCAGAGTCAAAGCCATGGAGGTGGATGAGCGCCCCACAGAGCAGTACAGTGATATCGGAGGACTGGACAAGCAGATTCAAGAGGTCAGTGCCTTTTAACCCAGTAAAAACAGTTTAGTGCCGTTTGCCACACTGATTTATCACAGCTTAATTTGTGCGTGCTTAAACTCTTTGAATGCTGTGTGGGTAGGGAGATGGCTCAGAAGACTGTTACAATGCAGCACCCTGATCATGCCCTCTTGTTCTGCAGCTGGTTGAAGCCATTGTCTTGCCAATGAACCACAAGGAGAAGTTTGAGAATCTGGGGATCCAGCCTCCCAAGGGGGTGTTGATGTATGGACCCCCAGGAACTGGCAAGACACTGCTGGCTAGAGCCTGTGCTGCTCAGACAAAGGTTAGTGTCCTGAGAGGGAGAACCAATCTTCTGTGATGTTGTGTACCAGCTTGTCATGTAGCAAGGTCCTTGTGGAATGTAGATATTGACCAATATGTAGAATCAGCCTACTGTACATAAGTTTTATATGTGAGGATTTTCTCTTAAATTAAGAAGTCTGTTGTAATATAGTACACCCCCCAAAAAAACAAAGTGTATTTGTGTAAAAAAAATGTGATGAAGAGCATGAGCTGCATGTAGAGTGAACATTTACCTGATTGAGTAATTGAAAAGTTGATTATATCCACTTAGATTTTAGATTGTTAATTTGTTAAAAAGTGTATTGCTTTTTTATGTTGTTTTATTGACAAGCTATTATCCAGTTAGGACCCAGTGTGTATTGATCGATTCTGAGTTCCTTCTGTTTGTTAATCAGTTTACTGCATTGCTTCACAGGCGACTTTCCTGAAGCTGGCTGGCCCCCAGCTGGTCCAGATGTTTATTGGTGATGGAGCCAAGCTGGTCAGAGATGCTTTCGCTTTAGCCAAGGAGAAAGCCCCCACTATCATCTTCATTGACGAGCTGGACGCCATTGGTACCAAGCGGTCAGTAAACTGGCATCGTTGTCTTTGCACACTTGTGTGAAGCCTGAGCAGTTTTTTGAGGTTATGCGTGGTTGCTTCCTTTTCGTTCTAGAATTTATATTTTGGAATAACAGCAATACAGATGTAGCGCAAGTTTATTTTGTAATCGTCAGTTCTTTTTGTTTTTAACCTTGTCTTGCAGGTTCGACAGTGAGAAAGCTGGAGATCGTGAGGTACAGAGAACCATGCTGGAGCTTCTCAATCAGCTTGATGGGTTCCAGCCCAACATGCAAGTCAAGGTAACTTATAATACAGTATTGGCTGTGAGACTGCCATTACACTTTATCTTAATGACCACAGTTTGCTCAGATCTATCCTAAGCTAGATGTTCAGTTATTTGTAGCAACTTACGAGGGTCATTAAGGGACGTTTGTTTTTAGTTTATTAACTGTTAACAAACATTGTTAATTTTTAGCTAAGGATTAGGGTTAATAAAAACCTGATTTAATTTGCTAAACATTACTACAGTAACAATTTGAACCGATTTCAAGCATATGATCGACTGAGTATTGATCATCCATAGGGCTCTGGTGTTTGCAGTTTTAGCTGGCCTATTATATATTATTTACTAACAGTTAACGGAAAATAATGTACATTAACATGTTAGCTGTTTGTTAACAGTTAATAAACAAGTTATATTTTACTGGTAATGCATTAAAAAGAAACCAGTAAAAGAGCAGATGTTGCTGAAATTGTTGATCTTGATGAGAGTTCTGCATTCACTGTTTTTTTTCGTTGCTGTTGTTTTCCTGTGATCCACAGGTTATTGCTGCTACAAATCGAGTTGACATCCTTGACCCTGCTCTGCTGCGATCTGGCAGACTGGATCGTAAGATTGAGTTCCCAATGCCGAACGAAGAGGCAAGAGCCAGAATCATGCAGATTCACTCTCGCAAGATGAATGTCAGGTAAACGCAAGCGGGGACAGTGGCTTTCTAAGTGTGAATGGATCAGCAGCTCAGAGAAAGCATGCCCAAGATCTACATCAGGGGTCTCCAACCCTGCTCCTGGAGAGCCCCTATCCACCAGGTTTTATAGGTGTATTTACATCATCAGTGGCTAAAGATCTGGAACGCCTGTTCATCTTGACTAATTAAGCCCAAATTAGTTCAATTAAGTAACAGAGATTGGTTGAATCTAAAACCAGCAGCCACAATAGCTCTCTAGGACCAGGGTTGGAGACCCCTGATCTACATGGTTTATATTACACAGATGGAAATAAGACTCCCCATTGCATAGCAGTTTGATCCATTCCTGGTTTCACTGTGAGTTTAATAAAAGACACACCTGAGCTTGTTACCTATACACTGGGGCTAATCAAGCTGATAGTAAAACCTGTTATAGGTGAACTGCTGTGCAATAGGAGTCTTATTTCCATCCCTGTTTTAAAGAGATCTGTAACTGGTGTTTGAGGGGAAGAAGTGTGAGGAACATGACCCAGGATTCATTGTGTTCATTTTACTGAATTGTATGCACTTTCCTTGATAGGATCTTATGAAGTATTTGCCTAAAGCTTGGAAGGCCTTCACTTGCATTGTCTTTTTCTTCTGTGTACAGTCCTGATGTAAACTATGAAGAGCTGGCCCGGTGTACTGATGATTTCAATGGAGCCCAGTGCAAGGCTGTGTGTGTGGAAGCAGTGAGTATATATATTTTTTTCCAAAAGTTTTTTAAAATCTGATAATACAGTGCAGTGCTGAGTGTCCTAATTAGGGGGGGTTGGACTAAATTTTCTAAGTATTTCAACTTTTAAGATTAAACCCAGAGATGAAACCCATTGCATAGCAGTTTGATCCATTCCTGGTTTACTACGAGTTTCATAAGACACACATGAGCTTGCTTCCTATACATTTGTGGCTAATCAAGCTCATAGTAAAACCTGGAATGGGTGAAACCACTATGCAATAGGATTCTTATTTCCATCCTTGTTAATCTTTAACATTTAAATTTGGTAGCCACTCGGATAAGTTTAGAATAAATGACTTCAATATTAATGTGTATTAAGACTACATATGTAGTGCACTAATGTGTAGATGGAATAGATTATTAATGTCTTCATGTTATTTAATAATAAAGGCCAGTATCTATTTCTCATGAATGTATCTGATAATGTTTAAATGACACAATTATAAACCTGCAAAGTTTGAACTCTAAACTATTACCGCCCCTAATCCAGCCCATGTAATTTCTGCACTTTTCTGAAGGGTATGATTGCGCTTCGCAGAGGAGCCACTGAACTGAACCATGAGGATTACATGGAGGGCATTCTAGAGGTCCAGGCCAAGAAGAAAGCTAACCTGCAGTACTACGCTTGAGCCCAAGCACTGGGGCGCAGAACTGGGCGGGTGCCACTGAACTGGGCGGGTGCCACTGAACTGGGAGGGTGCAGGGGTACGTGTATTCACAGGTGGAGGCTGGGGCAATGCACAGGCAGTAAGGCTGTAGCTGTATTGAGACTTCTGTCTTGTACTATGTAATTATATTGTCCTTCTGATCAACACAGGGATTAAACTTTTTCCATTAAGATTGTCAACGACTCATCTTCCTTTGTGTCGTTCGTCTTGTTTCTGTATTTTCAAATCATGAAGTTAGTTTACAAAGACACCTTGCAAGGCCTAGTTCCATTGTCACAGCCGTGGATTGTCAAAAATAAACAGACAGTAGTTTGTTGAATATTTTAATACAGAATCGAAGTTACATTTGTTTTTTTTTGTTGTTTTTTTATTTAAATAAAATTAAAAAAAAATACAAGTTTAAATACATTGGAATGAAATAACCTTATGTTTTCATGCTAGGCAGTGCTTTTCCTCCTTTTTTTAAACAATGTTATAATAAATAATTTAAATTAAAAAAGAAAATACAATATTAATCATTGGTGCTATTTGCAGAAATGCTACTTTGTGTCATAAATGTGTTGATATTTGTACAAATAATGTATCATACACCATACAAATGCAAAACATTTACGCAGTTCTGTACAAAATACTTATGAACTTGCTTCTGAAATTGGGAACTTTCTTACTGAAGCTGTACATTGGCTTAGAATTCGTTGTGGAAGATGGTTTGTTTGTTTTTTTTTATACTTGCTTAGTTCAAGTATAAAATTGTGCTTTCAGCTTCTCTGTGTTAAAACGACCACCAACCAACCTACCTTGTACTTTTTCATATTGTTCACAAGGCAAATTTGTAGTCTTAACCAACCTCCCCTTGAAGTTTTTACTCTTTTAAAATCTTAGTTTCATGCATTCCTAACACAATTGTTATTGGCATTTCAATACCAAGTCTTATTCAGTGTACTTTCTTGGTCATGGAGGAAATAATCTCCAACAAGTAATTCAAAAAGCTGACGGTCATTTAAAAGGGAAATCGGGACGGATGATTTGAGTCTTGGCAGGAAACGGGGCATGGAATCCTGTTGGAATCCTATGTGCTCACTAAGGGATCAGTGCCTGGGAAGAGATGTTATGTGGCAAGCACAATAACAGGCTGTTCTAGTCGCAGTATACACTCATTCACCTTGGCCCCCTCATTGTGTGTTAGCTACTGATTAATCATCCAGCACCGTTAATTGCTGCTGAACATTTTGTGCTTCTATTGGGATTGTTTTCCTGTTTTGTTGTAGGATGTTCACATAGGATCGTTCTGCCAAGTTATGTTGTGGAAATATTCTGTTTTAATTAAATTTCAGTTCATGGTGAACATACAAGCATACAAAACTGACACTTGGAAGAAATTTACTCTACAGTATTCTGAGCCAGGATCTATTCTCTGTAAGCTTTGCATGGTATTGTCTAGCTCTCCCTTTTACAGACTATTAGCACTGTACAAAGTCAGCATGATGCTATATCTAAAAAGCTCTTGATACCCACTTTGGCTTTATTTCTCTTAACCTCTGAGAAAAAGTCCTTCAAAACCATGGTAACTAATCCATACTGCCATTCGCCTGGTCTGAATGCAGTGCATTGGTAGATCGATGGTGTTTTATTGGCGCTTGGTTGGGCAACGTTGTTAACACTAGAGAGAGTTGGCGAGGGACCTTGTTATGAGCTTCAACACAACAATACTGGTGACTGGCTTTTGGAAGACAAGTTAAAGCAGGGTTACATCAAGGACAGGTCTGTTCTCAGTTACAAATGTCTGTACTTTAAACAAAAATGGAAAAAGTGCACACGCACAATGCCTTAGTCTCTTTGTCGTCTTTGCTGCATTTTTTCATGTTGCTTGCTTAAAATGTAGTGCTTCCGTCCCTCAACTTTACAGATCGTTTCTATACTGACAGAGACAGTATATATCACTGGGCTCATCATTTTACTAGCAGCACATTGTGAAACCCTCTCATTGAAGTGATCATAAAACACTGGCTTCTGTTGTCATTTTATTTGAAAGATACTCTGCACAGAATACCAAGCTGTCCTACTGAGTCCAAGCCTTACCTTGGCACTATTTCCTCTTGGGTTAATCTTTAAACAGTAACCTGTGATTTAAGGCCAGTATTAAGGATTCATTATTAAATGTAAATTTGGAGGGTAGAGGATATAGTTTTATTTTTTTAATTTTAGGTTTGCATTATTCCTCCAGGGGGTGCTGTAGGGCTATAGTTTCTAGCTTTACCTGATAAGGTCACTGGCAGGTTACCAAGGTTACAGAACGTTTTTAGCCATTGACGCGTTCTATATGTTCAGGTCAATTACTGCTTTTATATTTTCTGTACGCACATTTCTGCACGGCAAGTCCTTCAGCCATTTGAAAGCTGAAAGCATGTTTCACTCGTTGTTTAATCAGGACTGACAGTATTGGTTCCAGTGTGTGCTTGTAAACGTGAGGCTGCAGTGGGTAATAAAAAAAAAAAAAACCACTGTTCCCCTAATAATAATATTATTATAAGTCTACGTTAAATATTGTTGTCTTTTAACAATCGACAGTTTATGCCAGCATAATATTTTTTTCTTTTTTCTTTTTCTTTTTCTTTCTTCTTTTTTTTTTTTAAGAAACCAATAACAATCACAATACAGTCCAACCCGACTAAAACACACATGGGACAGAATTTCGCCACAATTTTTTTTTTCTTTTTTTCCAAATACTGAAAGATGTATTTTTTTTGTTCTGGTTTACGGTTAAGTTCCTAGAGAAGCACCATTATTAATCAAAATCTCTACAAAGCAGTCACTTGCGCTTGGCGTGAAGTGAACAAAAAGTCTGGTCGGGGCGTGGCTGGCAGAGGACCCCTCCCCTCCAGTCACTGTGGTTTGTACTCGCCAGTGCCGTCCGAGCCGATGGCTCTAAGTGTCCTTGTGGCTGTGCTTCCCGCTGCGTGTCAGACTGTTCCGTTCTCCTGCCTGGGCTTCGGTGCCATCGTGCGGGGAGCACTGAGGGAAGGGGCTAATGTACACAGGAATCCGGCTAGCAAGGTCAGCCCCAGCCCACCCCAGGCACAGAACATAGACCAGCCGTAGCCGTGGCTGATGTCCTCCGGTAGTCCGTACATGTGCCGCGGGTAGCGGGACAGTTCAAAGTTTATCCCTGCGACGCAGGTGCACAGGGAGATGATGCAGCAGGTTCCTGATGGGAGAGAGAGCGAAAGTGATTTTATTTAGTCCGTTAATATCCTCTTGCAAAGACTCTTCCCTTCAACCTGTTAGCTGTGCCAGAGATGACCCTGTATTATTCTTTACCTCCTACAACTACTGCACACAAACTGTATTGTTCTGGTCATAATTATTTGCCTGCAAATATGTTGTCTACCATAGACGAGGCTGTTGCTACTTGCAAGCTGCAGAATAAAACTGACTCAAAATGTCTATTTGATAAGGTGCGTTGGAAGACTTAACAACGAAATAAAATGTAGTGATTAAAGAAAAAAAAAAGTAAATGACCAACCGAGGTTTTCCTATCTATTGTCATTGAGTTTTCTTTTTAAATGTCACTAATTTGATACCTGTATTTGAAGTAAGGATTATGGCAGGTTTACAGTAGCTGGCACTGTAATATAAACCTTCACTATTACTTGATGTTTAAGAGTTCAATTCTTAGTAATTACTCAAGGCTGACTTACAACACCACACACACAAATCTACACTGATTATAGTTACTCCTGACTGTGGTTGTGAACTCTGAGTTTGCTTCCCTGTCGATTGCTCTTTGTTTGCACTGAGAGATGGCTCGAAGAAAGCCCTAAACCACACGCTTCATTTCGTCTGTATTTTTAGACTCAGGGAAGCTGCATCTCTCTGATGAGGGTCTAGTGGAAGAGCTTTTACATAAACAGGTCAATGGGGGAAACAGCCAGGAACGCATTAACGAAAGAGCAGCACCCAGGTTAATGCATCAGATAGATCAGAGAGAGAGATACTGCAGGTCTCCGCTCTCCCCAGTTAGATCGGGCTGCTTTCCACTAAACAGCCGGTTAGAAGAACAGTCTCTTATTCTGTATGCTGCTGTGCTTTGTCTGTGTGTTTCCTTAAATTCAATGTAAAGGCAAGCTTGTGGAAAGTCACTGATAAAGAAATGAGATGTAGATCTCAAGGGTTCTATCCTGGTTAAATACAAAATAATCATTGAAATTCCTTCTTTGGGAATGATATATGGAGGCTGTTGGCATCTTGTACTCTCTTATTAGCAGGGTGTGTGTGTGCATCTATTGCGAGTATGTTTATTAGAAGGACCGAAAGGAGGTTAAGCTATACTGGAAAACAGTTACAAAAGAAAGAATTGTTGAAGAATGATGACAATAGTCTAAGCATCCTTTTTTCAATGCATTTTCTAGCTACAGCTTCAAGGGTGAATTATTTGCCAGTTATATTTGCATTGTCACTACTGTCTGTTTCCAACCACTAAAACTAATATCCTCATAATTGCCCCAAACGCTCACTATCTAGCGAACATCATGTCTAATGTAGCTATGATACCACCGCAGGCAAGGTTCGTTTGCATTGGGTTATTGATAATCATTGCATCATAGTGATGAGGATTGCATAAATCAGTTCAATCACAATAGTGTCTTTCTGTTTGTATTGATTTGTCGAATATTAACTGTGATGCTCACCAGATTCCATCATGCCATTACAGCACTAATAGGGTTATGCATTACACATGCAATGAAACAAGCCTGGAGGGAATTCCACTAAGGATTACATTTCTTATGAAAGTGATGTAAAATCCCCGAGATTATTTCTGCAGCATGCTTATTTTAAATATATTAAAATAATTTTATTTTTACACTTTTTTATATACATTATAAGAGCATGCAATGAACACCAGTATCCTTAAGTATTTAATTTAACCTTCATCCAGTGATCTAAGACCTTAAAGCCACACAGAGAGTCAATGGCTAGCTACATGTCACTGCTTACTGGGTTCATGCTGCAGCATCTGAGAGCCTGTTGCCTCTGCCTCAAAGCAGATGGGACTGTGGGGCAGGTTCTAGTCTAAGCGAAGGAGACTGACAGCAAGCAATACAAAGACCTCTAAAAGCTCACTTAGCTAATCTGGCAGGAGTGTTTCTCAATGGTTGGAAACTCCCCTCTGCACTTGGGTCCAGTGATTTATTCATGTAAGTCTGTCCTTGTTCCTGCCAAACACACGTAATGAAAAAGAAACTTTGATGTTTGGTTGAATAATTGCATTTATTTTTTTGAAGTAGAATCGGTTTCTAAACTGTAGCCCGTGGGTGTTTTTCTTTTATCCTATCACTATTCCCAGCACGATTTTATTTGTGTTATTTGTATTGTATTTGTGTAGGGTGTTTATACTGACTGAAAAGCCCACCAAGGAAGGATATTTGCTTGCTGGTTTTGACAAGCCCCTTCTATTTCTAAAAGCACAAGATGAATTGCACTGCCATGCTCTTGTGGAGAAAACAACCTGGGGTATCATTATTTTCTCTGTGTATGTTTTCCCCCTGAGGGATGCATCCATTACTTAAAGGTTAGAGCTGAACCTCCCTCGCTTGGGTCTGATCCTGCTATTGGCCTGAACAAAATGTTAAGAACTCCCAAAGGACAACATTAGCCTCATAATTCTCATAAATCATCTTATTGATGTTTGCTAAGGGTACTTACGGTATGCTTTTTACAAAGCATTACTCAAGCCCACCATGCGTTAGCAGGGCATCAAAGAGGATCAAGGAACATGTTATTAGTGTAATTAAAACATCCAGTCTAGACTATAGAGGGTGGGACGGTTCAGCAGATTCAGATCAGGATACAAACTCCAATGGTTCTAGAGTCGGGAAAGGTGAATACAATTAATCATATTATTATTATTTATTTTTTTCCCTAACTCGTATCCCAAAATACTCTCTGGATATGTTAATTTGTTTGTAAGTAGACAAACGTTTTGGCCGATCATCAGTGTGCTGATTAAAAGCAGGTCGAGCTAGCGTAACCTCCTTCCCCACGGGGAAATAAATACAAAAATTCTGGCTGGACGAAATTAACCCCACTCGTCCATCTCTACTCTCTAATCAGAAACTTGATGAAATCTCTTTCCCTTTCCTGTTCTCGTGACACTGTTCACACTGTAAACCACTGAATTCCTTGAAGCTGTCTGAGGAGATGGTATCCTTAACTGTGTTTATACTGGACTAGCAGTCTGGGCAACTGACAAGTCACTTTCTGTTCAATAGCTGGTGTGTTAACATGAAAAAGAAGGGCGAGGAAACCAAACAGAACAGCCCTTGTGTTCACGCATGCACGTCCAGGCCAAAGCCACCCCAAAACAAACATGAAAACGTGTGCCAGAGTGTTTGTTTACCAGACTAAGAAGTTATGGGCGGGAGAAGTATTTTTATTAATATAAATTCAAAGATTTCAAGCAGGGTAACAGAAAACAACGATTTCTGTGCAAAAATAAAATGTGCTTGTCGATTTTCTCTGCAGAATTTTGTGGTTGCTATGCTACAGTGAGATGTCTGCTAAGCAGTCAGAACATGCAATATTGCATATCACCTTCCAAAGTAATGACTTTTATATGAGGGAAAAGGAAACGGCTGCAATGACTTGTAAACTGTAACTGTTGACTATGGAATGCAGAATGGCTTCTCTGTGGAGTAAACCTTTAATGCAGCAGCCAGTGCTATTCTGAATAGCACAATTAACAGGTATCTCAGGGGAGCCATAATCAGGGCTCTTTAAGAAAGAGAAGCAGCTTGTGGAATACAGACCAGTCGTACCTGCCATGCTTTATTGTATCTTTCAAAGCCCAAGTTAATTGATAACTCCCTTTCTTGTTGGTTTTTTTTGCAGATTAAGCATTGAGGCTATAATAGGATTTATGATTTACTGCTCTAAGCAATTACTATAATTCAAACCACATCATTTTATCATAAAAAAAAGAAATCCGCAGCAATAATAAACACTAAACACTAACACAGCAAGCTAAAAGAAATGTGAAAAAAAGCTACCTGCTGTACACTGTTCTTTCTGTCATTTATCTATTTATTTAAATTTAGTCGTCGCCAATGGTTTTTACCCCGGTTTTCTCCCCAATTTGGAATGCCCAATTATTGTTATTTTTATCCCGTTTCACCGCTGCAACCCCCCGGCGACTCAGGAAACGGAGGCTGAAACGCGTGTCCTCTGAAACGTGTCCCTGCCAATCCGTTATTTTTCACACTGCGGATCCACAGCGAAGCCACCAGACCCATAGTGCCGGAGGACAACACAGCTCTGAATGGCTCCACTGCAGACCCGCAGGCACCCTATCAGCCACAGGGGTCGCTGGTGTGCAGTGAATCGTGGATTGCCCTGCCGACCTAAGACCTGGGCAGGCGGCATTAAGAAAATGACTCTGCGTGTCTCACCTCCCATGAGAAACAACAGCCCCGCCACATACTGCATTAAATCATGCTGCTTGCAGCAGCCGAGGACTCCAATAATCCACCCGAACAGGATAATGGAAACCGCCATCCCGATGAAGCCAGCTGTCATCCGACGCAGATCTAAAGGGGAAAGATAACACCACAAAGGGGAAAGATAACACCACCATCTCACATTCCCGGGAAATCAAAGTGGAGTGCTGGGGGGGGGGTCAGAAACCATTACAAATTGCTAGAGCAACACTATCAGCAGTTTTAGATCTATTTAATGGATCGGGACGCATTCTGCAAACTAGGCTGCAGCAGCTCCAGGCAGGCTGATACAACAGAACAAATCAGTTCAGTGACACAGACATAGTAGATGCTGGCTAGTACTGATCCCCTGAGCCACGGGCCATTTGCCAAGCATGCAGATATGGGGCAGCAAACTAAGCAAAGGACACCTGAGGATGGTTTATGACTCATTTCTTCAGGAAAGCTGAGCAGTGCAGTGGCTTACCCAGGCGTTTTCCAGGACCCGAGGCAAAGCATTGCTCTAATGGGGGGGCCCGAGCCTATTTATTTGTTTCTATGATTTGCTTAGACTGCATGTTCTAAAACAAATGAATGTCCAAGCCTATGGGTTCAGCTACAAATCTATACGACACCAACTGGAATGCACTTTCATGGATGACTGTAAACCAGTGTTGTTACTATAGTAATCATCAGAGCGATCCTTTAATGCAGCAATAAAATACCTGCTGCTAGCATTTTTATAATGAAGTTTAATATCATTGATCTGGGTCGGATGGGTAATGCTGCTTTGAGTTTTGCATTGTTACTAAACATCTAGAAAATGCCCTAGAAGTAAAAGAAAAATGTATCTGATACTCCAGTCCTTTAGTGGTGTGATCAAAATACTCAGCAGATTCATATCCAAACTAAGGGCTTGGTCTGATCAAGCGGTACCGCAGTGGGATAAGCTGTCAGCAGAATGAATGACCGTGATGATGTGATCGTGGCAAACGCTTTCCATGAAGCCTTTGCACTTGCTAATTGCATTCCAGTTCGGTTAGCTTGCTGCTTACAGACACACTGCACAGAAGCTCCCCCGGCCCCTCTGTTGTGCTGCTTCGGCTTTGTTTTGTTTTTCATTTTCATTTTGTTTCTATTAAGCTCTTTCCGTGGCCTCTGGGAATCTACTGTACAGCACCTCTCAGGAGACTGCAGACTTCTCTAGTATTTACTCAAGCTGAATATCTGAGTGAATATTCAAGTTTCTGGGTATTACATAATACACGCCTTATGTACCCATTGGGACCAACAGGATTAAATAAGTAACGTATTACATAATAAGAGTCTCTGCTGCCGTTCTTGCTGCAATGACTTGTGACACTTAAAAAAAAAAAAAAAAAAGTGACTTCACTAGAGAACATCTGGCTGATGAAACTGTGTATTATCATCAATCACTCCCTCCCCTCCAAGTTTATATCTCCATAAAGCAGCTTCATTAAACAATACTTACTACATGTATACTTCTTAGTTGTTCCAGATGTGGTTGATAAACAGATCCATCACCGTGGAAAGCGAAGATCAAGATCCATCTATCTGACCAGATTGCCAAACAAGTTCTATATCCTGTCTGTTTCTGTCCACAGCGCGGCGGCTTACCTCAAGAAGCCATTACCCTGTGACAGAAACAGAAGCAATCCACCCCAGGGTGAATCTATTCTGTTGCCACCCGCTAATCAGAAGGCTGCTGGATTGCTGTGGAGATGATTACTTACGCAGTGCATGCCACTCGTCCTGTCGGATTGTCTTGGTGATGTTGATGGGGAAGTTCCTCGGAAGAATGGATGAGGAGTAATGGTACTTCACTGGAATACAGCGCTGGATCATACCTGCAACAGAGCACAAGGGTGAACAAGGATACCCAGCAACATTCACACACAGGCAGAGAGGCTGACACACAGACAGACAGACAGACAGAGACAGACAGACAGACAGACAGACGGACAGACAGACAGACAGGCAGGCAGGCAGGCAGGCAGGCAGAGACAGACAGACAGACAGACAGGCAGACAGACAGACATGCAGGCAGGCAGACAGGCAGGCAGACAGACAGACAGACAGACAGACAGACAGGCAGGCAGACAGACAGACAGACAGACAGACAGACAGACAGGCAGGCAGGCAGGCAGACAGGCAGGCAGGCAGACAGGCAGGCAGGCAGAGACAGACAGACAGACAGACAGGCAGGCAGGCAGGCAGGCAGGTAGACAGGCAGGCAGGCAGACAGGCAGGCAGGCAGAGACAGACAGACATTGTGCTGCTATATGGTATTGTTTATGTAGGGGCAATAATGCAATGTATGCATTACATGCATTTAGGAATTTTTGATCATGTTATAGTTCAGTAATGCAAATATTTGATTCAAAATCGTGCTGAAATGCACACAGAACATATTTCCCATGTGTATAGAAAGGTAGGCTAAACAAGAACAAAGGTCACTTTGGTCTTAAAAGCTGTGATAATATCTCTCACTGGTGCAGTGTTATTCAGGGCAGATCATCAAACACAAAAACACAACCAGGCTGGTCTCATATTATCAGAGCTGCAGTACAACCTAAAATCAATCAAAACCATTCATCAACACAAAGGCTGGAAAGGTTAACCATTCATCGGCAGGCTAGCAAAGTAATTGATATTCAAGTATAACTGCTTTTGAGAGATGAAACTGTCTGATTACTAAGGACAAGACCCCCTACCCATAGAACACAGTAGCCTCTGCTTGAATCTTTGAAAACGGAATGAGTTTTGATAGGTGCTAATATTTTGGTAAGGCAGCGTATTTGCATATTGATTTCTTTATGTATAGGAAATGACTATTCTGTATACTGCAGCATTTACTTGTGTGTGAGTGCGTCAAGGATATTTTAGACAGGCACATATTGAATGTTCAGTCCACTCTTTGCTGCGTTTGCTGAATTCACATGGTTGTATTTTAATTTTTTTAAAAAGAGATGTTGATGCAGCATTTCAGTTTGTCTCAGGTGCAGGAGGGTGTCAGAAACTCTGAAAAGAACAACCCTTTCTCAGAAAAACGCTGCCTTTGTCAAAAGATAACGACCTTCGTTCAGCTCTGTTAACCCGGAGATACTGAATCAGCACAAAGTTCATTTGCTAGATGGACGGGGACGCTTGAAGTCTTGCATTCTGACATGTTTATGCGGAGAAGGTTTGGACAGGATAGCTTAACTGTCAGTGGTCCCACATTTCTACCCAATTCAGGTCAAGGACTAAGTATAGACCAGCTGAATTATTGAAATCCGGAATCTGCAGCAAGACTTAGTGAATCCTGTTTGTCTGAGCTGAACCGCCTGCCACTTACAAGAATCAGAGCAATCTGAGCACTGCGTCAGCCTGTTCTTAGTGACCCAGGACACATTGAAATAATAGCGATCTTAAATATGCAGGGCCCCATAACCATGCTCCTTTTAACACTGAGTAACGCCACTCTTTGTGTCTATTGAGTACTACTGTGTGTTCGCCCTTAGTCTAGAATTCTGTGAAGTAACACTGTTAAACAGCAGACCCTGTTTATTTGTATGCCCCAAAAGTTCATTTTAGCTGCACGAGACCACACAGTACAAAGGCTTTCACTTATACGTATTATTCCAAACGTACTTAACAATGAATTAAATCCCTAAAAAAAATGTGCTCATTAAGAATGACCAAATATAGCATTGGTCACCAGTCTCTTGGGTGCTGCGCTCGACAGCCAGTGCACTTGTAAATTACAAATAATGAGAAGCACTTAATGAAAGAGTCTTTCAACAGAAAAAAAAAAAAACACAACTGCTGTTAGCGCTATCCCCGTGAGACGCTGTCATCCACTCCTAATTATCCCATCCAAAAGCTGGCAGTTAACTAAGGGGAGCAGAAATGTATAGCAGTACTAGAACGTGACTGCGTGAGCGTGGGGTGGGGCTGAAGAATACTCTTAAAGACAGTACATGCACAAACAACTGAGCTGGGAGAACCTAATATGCAAATCCACAAGTAAATCACAGTCTATCTGAGGTGCGAGTTAGAAGCAGGGCCATAAATCACAACAAATTATAGATGATAAACGGGTAAAAAAAAAAATCGACCGACTACAGCAATCACGGTGATTAATTATAGCAATCAACAGACAGGATAATTAATTAGCGCAATCAAAATGACAATTTGTATACAGGTTTTGTTGTTGACTGAAAAAAAATAACTTGACTATACCAGCTACTGTATATTGGATATGAATACAAATATTGGATTCGTCCTTCGGATGAGACGTAGAACTGAGATCCTATTGTAAGTGACTCTGCAGCAGCTGTTGTGATGCATATTTAACCCCTAAGTCTCTATAAGTCACTTTGGATAAAAGCGTCTGCTAAATTACTAAATAATGGAAAACGTGGAGTTTAAGACTGCATTTTCAGTCTGAGCCAGTCAGTCAGACTGATTGATAGATTCTGGCAGCCAGTTCAAAAACCTGGGTGCATAATTCATAAACGCTCTCCCGCTCTGTGGGAGAATCAAGATGACCAAACCATCAGACTTCCACATTGTTTGGACAGGACGTCACAGAGATATACTGAGTTCAATAGGATATGTGCCTTGTATTGGGACACCATGTCAGCAATATAGCCAGGCTGCAAAACCTGTCAAGTCAGGAACTTCATGTCTGGAACTTGTTCCAGCAGCATGTTCTTTAATTTCTGAATTGAGCATTTCAGAGCGGTCCAGTTCCAAGCAGGTATTTAATTGTTTAATTGAACCTAGGTGTTCTATTGCATAATTACAGACCTGGTTTTGAACACGTTTTGGACTAAAAGAGCCACAATTGAGTACCACTGTCCTATTTACAGCATGCACTAGTTAATGGTATTAAGGTTAAGATTGGATCCCAAGAATGTAGAATTCACAGTACTATGTGTGACAATCATCTGCCATGCGAGCGCCCTCATTTAGACCTCCTGCATCCAGAACATTTGAACCTGCCTCCTCTCTGCTGCTGGTGGAACAGCTGCAGTTCCTGCTCCTCTGTGTCTCCACATACTGTAGCTGCTGCGATTCAACAGTGCTGTGCCCGCGCTCCACATTACTCATGCTATTTCAAGCAATTAACAGTCGTGTTAATTAAGTATGAAGGGAGATATTTTTGAGCCTTGGCATATAAGCATGTGTGCCAGTGTTTTGTTCTAAAATACAACACGGATGTGTGGGCAGTTGTTGGGCGTTTTAAAAAACAGCTGCAATTAAAATGAATTTTGCTCAAAATAAACCATCTTTGATCACAAACAGCAACCTTTAAGGGCTTTACTAAAAGCCGGGGATTGCTAAAACAAAACCTCTTGACGTCACAGCACAAATCTTGCAGGCTTATTAACTGGAGATGGTCTTGTGTTTTTTTTTTCCCCCTGGGTAGTTTGTGCATTCCTATTTTCATTATAGGCTGGATTGGTTTCAGCTTTCAGTATTACCAGAAACATACTATGAGAATGAATGCCTCTACCCAACACTCCACTTATATCCTGCTAATTTGTTTTGTTCACTCTTTGTGGATCCACACATCTGTAAATGTATAGGAGGCTGTGTGGTCCAGTGGTTAAGGAAACGGGCTTGTAACTAGGAGGTCCCCGGTTCAAATCCCACCTCAGCCACTGACTCATTGTGGGACCCTGAGCAAGTCACTTAACCTCCTTGTGCTCCGTCTTTCGGGTGAGACGTAATTGTAAGTGACTCTGCAGCTGATGCATAGTTCACACACCCTAGTCTCCTGTAGGTTGCCTTGGATAAAGGCGTCTGCTAAATAAACAAATAATAATAATAAAATAATAATACGGTGTACAGTACATCATTCTGCACTCACATTCTTTACATTCAAGAGAAATCCCAGAGTTTCACGGTGTGGTTCTGACTTGGGCTCAACAAATAGCCATTGGAAAACCACCCGGGCCTGGGGCCCTCACAGCTCAGCTGTACCCGTGGAAAATATTACAGCCATTCCCAGACTGAAGGAGGGAAGGAAGCAGGTTTAATTTGGGTTGGGAGCGGAGGTTTGCGTCCCTGCAACGTAGGACACATTTGAAGAATGTGGACTCACAGCCAAGAAATTATATTTCAGCAAAAAGAAAAAGGGAATGACATTACAAGATGCTGCTGTTGGTCTCATTTTGTTTTACATTTAGACCTCTCAGTAAACTCTGATTCCTGATTTAAAAAGCAATTGTCCTGATGGCTAAGTTAAGATTTGGATGCAGCACTGCGGTGACGCTATGAAAACAAACGGAGGAAAAACTCAGTGAAGAAGAAGAACACAAACACACACACACACACACACACACACACACACACACCCTTTATAAATCATGCTGTCATCGCTGCAGACAGCAGGAAATACGGCAGTTTCAGAAAGCTAGTCACAGCAGTGTGTTATGAAAGATTAATAAAAGAGAACATTTGGGAAAACCATGGGGCTGTAGAATATTAGAATATCATTTACCTTTCTGGCATGCTGTAGACAGCCTTCCACTCAACTTCAGAACACCGCTAATCTTTGCTGAGCTGTGGTGTAATTCAATCATTGCACTCTGCGGGATAAGTACCGAGCCTGAACTTTTTAGGTTACACATTTGTTAACCTCCATAGCCCTTGTGTATTAAGTCAAGCGCTGATGTGCTTAAATTCTGCTAAAAACCTAATAATTATCCTGCACTTGCATGCGTCATGGTGATCATCTGTTTGACAGAGGAAACTCCATCAGCTGCTCAGCTTACCTATATTTCCATTGTTAGCCAAATCGCTCAATGAAAGTGGGTTGGTGAGCCTGACAATAACAAGGGGGTAACGAATGCTCTGCCCCCTGAACCTCACAAAGGCTACAAATATACTGTACAGAAGTTTATGAATGAGAGGAGGCCGTTTGGCCGGTCTAAGCTCATCTGATTCCTAGTAATAGATTGATCTCAAGTTGGGTCTTAAAGGATCCAAGTGTTTCTGCCTCAACAACATGACTAGGTAGGCAACCCATTCCATACCCTAGCCACTCTGGTCCCTCCCCTTGCACTGTATCTGTGCAGGTCTGTGGCAGTGTAGGTTAATTCAAACCCTGAGCCTTTTCATAAACAGGATTCCCAACAGACAAGCATCTAAAGGTGCCAATCAAAATGGGGTTGCAGGTGTATGGAAGCTGATTATTTTGCAGCACGAGATAAAGACCTCTGAGACGTGCAACACAGGAGCCGTGCCTAGCTCAGCCTTGTGATACCTGCTTCTGACTACAGCAATCAGACATCATTGTTTGTTAGTGTTAGTTAAACCCACTGTAATTACAATAGCACGGCTATAAGCAAAAATAGGCATTGATTGCTGGAATTAAGGAACCGAATATGCTTTCCAGCTAGCACTTATGATTCTTTCCTCATTCCAGCAGGCTCTGTATGTGTTAACTGCTCATGAAATCACTTGCTTACAGCTCTCCACTGGGAACCAGATGTGTCTCATTGAGTCATATACTGCATGTCAAGCTAAAGAATGAAATCAAGCAAAGTGGTGGTTCAGGTAGGGAACTCACTTTTAACCTGAGGTCAAATCACGTAAACATCAAGCATATTTTAGGCACTTCCAATAACAGAAAAAACTGTCAGTCGAATTGAAATACATTTGCATTCTGTTTTTTCTCTATTTGAAGATCCACCAGTTGACAGCTTTAACACATTGTGCAGCATTGGCTGCGTTATTGTATTAATCTTTGACAGCAACCTAGTAACTGAGTTTTTTTATTTTTAATATAGAGACCCTCTTTTAAATTTCAATTGAATTTATTTAGGGTAACTCTATAGGATACTCAGCGTCAGAACTTACCATTGAATGTTTGACTTCATGGATGCCAAGTTATTATTTTTAATGTTGTAATAAGCTGTACATTTCTGCAGCTTTACAGAGTATACAGTCTGTGTCTGATACAGCCTCACAGCAAGTGATGTTTCTGTGAACACTCTGCCTGACATATTAAACAAGGATTTCATGTTAAAATTATTTTTGCAATGTATTCCTTAGCGTTGCAATATGCTGCATGAATTACATGCTGTGTGTATAAACACATATTCAAGTACTGTACTGACTGGAGACCTGGCAGCTCCTTGCTTGAAATATTTATTTAGATTCTGTGTCAGTGACCAATTTATTTTATGATCACACTATAAAGTATGTATGGCACTACTCAATATATAGTGTGTGTGCATGTGTGTGCGTGTGCGTGTGCGTGTTGCTTGTTTGCCGGCACAAGAGATTGAAGTTTATCCAAAGATCAGACACAGCAAAACCAATGTTTGCTAATCATTGGTATTCAAATGACCTTTAAATGTTGAGGCCCTTGGTGTAGCACTGGCACACTGAACCCCATAGTATATATAGTCTTGATTATGCATGGTCATCGTTTTATAAAAACTGGAGTCTATTCACTTGATTTAAACAGCTGAGGATCTTTGTAGATAATTAATTTACGGAATATTGATTACCAAGGCTGAAAATCAAACACTGAACAGTGCAGGGCTCTCTTCAGTGTGTTGGTGGACCCCAGCTGCACATTATAGACTGAACCCCAAAAATAAATAATTCCCAGCCATGTTGGAAATAGCATCAAAAGATTTTACAGAATACCAGTAATTGTCTCCAGATAACACAACTATTTAAAGCCATGGGTCCTGTAAACTAATTGGGGTTCACCTCAACAAAAGGCAAATGGGTCAATGCATTATCCTAAGCAGGGTGCTAATTGATGGTAACTTTGCTTGAGACGTGATACATATACGAGGCTGGGTCTCAGCTTAATAAATAGTATTATTTCTGAAAGAAAATCAATTATAATCGAATCATTAATGTGAAATTGAGTAAAATGTGAGCAACAGCCAATTATGAAACTTAATGATATCAAATCTGGTCTCAAACAGGCCCTGATTTCTAGATAATTTGTTTAATGTTTAGTAGACAGATACAAATACCACCGTATGCCTCTATTGCAAGGTTCCTCTAGAATATAAGCCTTATTCAAATAACTAGACACAACATATACACAGGTATTGCATAACTATGTGTATGCATACATATATATACTTCGAGAGAATGTGTCCTTGCTCTCTCTCTCTCTCTCTCTCTCTCTCTCTCTCTCTCTCTCTCTCTCTCTCTCTCTCTCTCTCTCTCTCTCTCTCTCTCTCTCTCTCTCTCTCTCTCTCTCTCTCTCTCATCAGCTACACTACCTCACCTACCCAAACCCTCCCGTACCCGGATGTAAATCAATAATTAATTATTTGTTCTGTCTTCTCTGCTAGCGTCGTCGGACCCCTTAACCACACAGCTACCAATATGCTGCTGCTGTCCGTCGAGACTATATCGCGATTAAAGTAAAACAGTAGATTTCTGTCTTAAATTCCCCCGTAGACTTTTTCTTCCGCGTCTCATGCTGTTTGGACCGACTCAGAGCTTCTGAGAGAGACTGGGGGCCGGGGGGCCGGGTTAATGAGCTTGCTTCAGGACCCTGGACAGAGCTCACATTTTCTTATTACTGTAACACACAGCAAATAAAAGAACCGCTGCTTCGACCAAAACACGGTCAAAGGCAGACAGTGTATACGACTAACCATCAGAGGATTTCATAATATTATTATTATTATTATTATTATTATTATTATTATTAATAATAATAATAATAATAATAATAATAATAATAATAATAATAATAATAATAATAATAAACTATTAAAATAAAAAAGGTATCTTAATACAAGCACACATTATCAAATATGTCACACAGGTTTTTTTTTTTTAACATTTAGGCACACTAACCATGATAATAACAATAATACATAAAATAAAATAAAAATACTGTACCTTTATAGATGAGGTCCTCGGTCTCAATATCAAATCCCTCCCGGTGACACCGTCTCCACAGCCCCGAAATGGTCGAGTTAAACTGCCGGCTGCAATGAGACTCCATGGCCGAGGCAGCGGCTAAGAAATGCCGCTTGACTCTGGGAAGTAGCCCACTCCCATCTCCCTTCCCTTTGTTTTTATCCCTGGGCGGCATGCGGAGGGGAAGGTTGTGATTGGAAATATAGATGTATCCCGGGTCAGTTCTCTTGTTGGAATAATTCTTACACCTTTCCCGGTGCCTCCGAGCATCTGTTTCGTACCAGTAGTCGGTGCAGATGGCCATAGCCAGCAACCCTAACGCGCATAACGCCAAAAAGAGCCCGGTGCTCGTTAGAATCTTCATGGCAGCCATCTTCCCTTCTAGCGGGAGACTCCAGAGAGAGACGAACCTCTTCTTAACCTTATTAACAGCAGCAACAAAATAAATAAAACGACAGCTACAGACTCCTACACCCTGCTGCTGTCCAGGGCATGCCGGGTGCTATTTATCAATGCTAGCAAATGCTTTCTTTTGTTTCGGTTCCTCCAGACAGATGTGGGGTTGAGCATCATCTGTTTGGGATTCTGTGTTGCTTGTTCAGGACAGATGGAGGAGTCCAATGTTGAGGGGAAATGGTTGATGATGCAATTCTTTCTCTTTCCTCTTGGGATTTGATGTGGCAAATCACAAGAGGAGCCCGAGAGCTCTCTGGCATCCGGCTCCTCAAATAGATTATTTTCGAAAATGTAAACTGTATCACTTACAGTCGCTGCTACTGGAAAGAGAACGTGGGTTACATTTAATTAAGGAGTACTCCTGAAAAAAGATAAATATAGATTTAAATCGTCAGATGCACAAACGTGCACAGCTAACTTCATACATATAACATATAACAGATTATAGGCAGTGTATTTGAGTTGTAATTATATGGCTACCCATGTTTTGTTGTGGTTATATTGTTGTGTTCAGGGGTAGTTCCAAAGGATCTGACCATTGGTTGCAACCCACCTGGGCACACTCTAATGTAAACCCAGTGATTACTCCAGCCGTGTATCACTGTGTGGCGCGCCGTGTTTGCTGTTTGACAGCTGGGTGACGCAAGAGCATCAGTCGCCCATAAGGACGTTTCACCACTCATGATAAACCACAGCGTCTGTATCGCTTTCACTCGTGACAGTGTTATACATCGTGCATCTAGATACAGTACTGGAACTGTACCCAGAACTGCAAGAGAAGATGAGCAACACAGCGCTGGCGGGGTGATGCTGATCAAATACGCCTGACAGCAATCCTGTTCAGAGCGGGTAGCTTATATAAAGGCAACCAGTTTTAAAAGCAATCTTCGGCCCACATTCTCCAATGAAGTTATTAAATAATAATAATAATCTTTATTTTATATAGCGCCTTTCATGTGCACATCTCATGACTCTTCACAAGAATAAAAAAGCAATTTAAAAAATTGACAAAATGTCCAATAAAACAAGAAAAACAATAACTACATACAACAACATATAACAGGTCAGAAAATAAAAACCAAAGTATAAAAGTGGGTTTTCGGTTTCGATTTAAAAATATTAACAGTATCACTGTCCCTTATGACCTTCGGATGGTCATTCAACAGCCTAGGCGCTATACAGGATAAAGCTCACCAAAAGAACGCTGCTTAGTTCTAGGTACTGATAGCAGGCCAGGGTCAAAAGATCGAAGGCTACACATAGGAGTATATGGCGATAGAAGGTCACAGATGTAGTTGGGTGCCAACCCATGCAGAGCCTTAAAGGTTAACAGTAGGATTTTAAATTTCACTTTGAACTCCACTGGAAGCCAACGCAGGGAAGCTAAAACTAAAGAGCTAAGTCTAAGTCCCTTTACTTATGATATTGCACATTGCAGATGGGGTGGAAGGATGCTGGTGGTGTGGTCTAAATGCTGTTGTTGTTTGTTGTGTATCTAAATTTGTTTCCCCATTGACTTTTTTATGTGGTGGGATTGCTTTATTATTTCACGAGGGTCTGTGTTGCAGGCATGTTTGTGTAGAGCATCAGTATGGTTCAGGGTTTTCAAACATGTAGACACCATTCCTGGCAGGGGTTGGTTAGTTAGTGGGTAATCTGGTAGTCCTTGCTGTATTCACGGCTAACAGCACTGAAACTGATTTGACGACACCTGCCAGATTCAAACCAAGGAACAGTACAACTTAAAAATTAAGCTTACTGTACATCAGATGAATTATCTGCAGAAAACTTCAAAAAACAAAAAACAAAATATAATCTAAAATGCAGGGTGGACAGCTTTTTAATAAGGCCATATAGGCCCCCTGCTCATAGGCCAATGTCTTTGAGAATGATCTTTTCCAAGTTATAAAACAGCTGAGAGCAACAAAAAAGAATATCAACATTATTTATCCTCAGAAAAACACAAGGTGCAAATTAACCTGCTGCATAACAATCAATTCTTGCAGTTTGAAAGCTAGATGGAAAGCACGTCAACACTACTGCCAGAGGATAAACACGATACCGTATCCTGTAATGACAATTGTTTTAAATGACATGGTATATTATTATTATTATTTGTCTATTTAGCAGACGCCTTTATCCAATGCGACTTACAGAGACTAGGGTGTGTGAACTATGCATCAGCTACAGAGTCACTTACAATCACGTAAGTGACTCTGTAGCTGACTCTGTAGAGGGAAAGTGACTTGCTCAGGGTCACACAATGAGTCAGTGGCTGAAGTGGGATTTGAACCGGGGACCTCCTGTTTACAAGTCCTTTTCTTTAACCACTGGACCACACAGCCTTCTCAGCATATGCTGTACTTGAAGTACAGTCTTCAGTTTATTAATGGTTTAAATCTAAACATACAGTGATATACAATGATCATTTTTATTTCTCTAGGGTAATGCAACATAGTAAGCGATATCCACTGACTCATTTTCTGTGGCTTTAGACAGCCGTTTGCATTTTATATCTTGTTTTTACCATTTATTGATGAATGATTGTATTCAATCTCCAAAGAAAATGCAACGCTTGTTCCACCTTACGAAAAAGACTCCTTCATCTAGGTAACTACCAGCAGACGTGATTGTGTGTTGTGCTAGACTGAAGTTAAAAAACATAGATCGATAATTTCTATGGGAAGCAGTGTATCATTTAAATGAAATATTTATTTCATTTCCGTCACCTGTTAAATATTGCAGCTGGTGTTTCCAGTCTGTCTGCCTTGCGCGTTGCTAATGCTCAGATATTGTGAGTTTCTTCAGCAACAATCACAACTCGCACGTCAAGCATTTCTAAAGAAAAGCAACAGATGTTAGTTATTGCATGTCTGTATATAACTGAGTTGTTACACAACCTTGCCTAATGGGAGCTATAAACAGCTGTTGAAAACAATTGCATTAATTCCAACAAGCATGATGGCATTCCAGGGGAATTAGAGTATATTCTCCAGTAATGTTATAATAATTGTCCACATCTCCCTTCATTCAAAGACCCGTCTCAGTTATCTTTACCTGGGATGCTTGGCTTTGGTTTTTCTCTTGGAAAGGATGCACTCTGATGATTTTCACTCTTTTCTTCTTGAGTGTCGCTATCCTGGCAAACAAGGCTGCCACCCCTATTAAGAAAACCAAAACTACAATGAAAAGGGTTGACTTTTTATAATGGCTGTCGGGGTTCAACAGCTGAATGCAAGTGTTCTCCTCTCGGACAGAGACGGAATGTTGAACAGAGTCAGTGCCAGAAAGGTTTGAAGCATCACAAATATAAATCCATTGTGACATTCCAGTCTAGATTTTCAATTAGGAGGTCTCCGTTCTCCAGTACTTTTATTCTCCCTCCTCTATAGTTAGATCCAATATGTAGAGGGCTCTGCAGTTTCCAGATTACAACTGGAGAGGGAAATCCAATTGAAAGACAGGGCAAAGCAATATTGTGTCCAGGAGAACAAGTGAAGTTTGTTGATTTGCTTTCAATCAAAGGGGGGTTGCCAAATGCCAGGAGCACTGAATCGTTAACAGTAGATTGGGAGTTCTTGGCCACACAGTAATACTTATTACCCACAGATTATAAAATATGCTGGTAGCCTAGATATTTGTGACCAGGTGGAGAAACCCAGGGAACCTTGGGTGCAGGGTAACCTTCAGTTAAACATGTTAGATACCGTTTTCTGTGAAAGACTCAACTGAGTTGGACCTAAAGGCATTATTGTAAAAGCTGGTTTTCAGATTGGAGAGCATTTCAAATGGCATTGATTGAATTGCTGCTCAATGAAAGGAATGCTTAGCTGTGTGAGCACCAGAGTCCGCATGTGGAAGGTGTCGTCCATCTTTTTTTCTCAAGGCTAACATCGTTGAGCACCAAATCAAATGGCCCACATGTACTCTGCTACCACGGATTAGCTTTAAGTAAAGCTTGGCTTCGAACAGATCTAGCAAAGTGAAAATTATTATCAAGACAGTGGGCAATTGGGAAAGTATGAGTCTGTCATCATTATGAAACGGTACTCTGTACTACCCACAATTATATAAAGCACTGGATTTTTTTAAGACTGAACAGTCACAAGTGTTTGGAAATTGGCAATTTATTTTCTTGTATTCGGCTAAAGGAATAAAGTGTTAAAAATAAAGCACACAATGGATTGAGCAAGTACCAGATGCTGCCTTGGCAAATATTATTTGCATAGAAGATTGGATGTATGAACGCCAATGCAATTCATGAAGTGCTGGAGTTGTTTTTCATTTCGAGCACATACTTAAATGAAATTTGCTCAGCTGCAGTGTGGGACATCAATTCATCCCAATGCAGGAGAAACTAAAGAGATGTTTTTTTATTGCTCTTGGTTTGCCTTCTTATTTCCTCATCCCTGTGTTACAAGCACTTCAATATATGGCCTCTTGTCACCTCCTTCTCCAGGGTGTTTACTCTTTCCACTGCTTTATGGAGGGCTTGAGTCAAAAGCAGGAATAGTTTGACAGCCTCGCAAACACAGAAAGAACGCGGTACTCTTCAGGCTCCAGATTTGCTGAAAACACAGAGCCCACGCTTGAGCTAAAGACACAAAACATAAGGAACAAGACGAAGAGTAAATGTTTCCCCAGCCTGGTGTCTGTGCCATTGTCTGGAATTGAAAGACATTGAGAGTTTTGATTCAGATGCAGCTCACAAATCTCAGCTCCATACAGGCCTCTATTCATTCCTAATAATTTAATTCTTTGTTGTTTTTTTTTGTTTAAAGATATAGATACCTCATACAGTACACATCAAATACAGATTGCGTGTCACATGTAACAGTATTCATTGCAATCCTAAATGCAGCAAAAAGTCTGCATTGCCAATAATAACGGGAATGGCAATCAAAAGTAAGTACTGTTCTTTCAAATATTTTGATATCAAGACCCCACCCAGCACATAACTTAACTAAATGTATAGTAGCCAAGACGTCAAATCCATGTTCCTATCAGCTTCAGTACACTTACCTTTCCCAACTTCATCCCTTGTGATGCTAGGCTTTGCCTCAGTTATGAAATAATATTCTGTACAGGAGGCAATATGTATTTATTTAGCAATACTAAAAGAAACTACTGTGACATAAAAAGTAGAAATGTTCTCCAAGTTCTACAGAAAAATGCTGCACACGACAGTCTCCTACTTGCGAGGACAATGAGAATAATTCTCAGTGATTGAATTTTAATAGCTTCCTTTATTACAGCAGAATTCAGCATTTCTTATTTATTATAAATAGTTTGCTATGGAAGATATCTTTACTTAAAAAGCAGATGCACCCTGTAACAAGTCATCCAGCATGAACAAAGGGGTTACAGAGGCGCCGAGACTAAAAACTGCTGCTAAATCACAGCTCCCGTCAAGTGCAACACTTTACTGGACTTAAAAGTACAACAATTGTAACCCCCTTTTATACATCAAAGTGCACACATTTTAGAACCCTCTGCTGAGCTATGAAGGGTACAAGGGGAGCTGAACAGCATGCTACAGAGTGAACTGCAGGAGCAGCTACAGGGCCTTGATATTACTGAGAAGTCTTGAGCAAGTGCCTGAGGAGAAGAGCAGAACGGAATACTAAGAAGCACCCAGAGATGAAAGGATTCAAAGAACAAACTCCAAATAGCCGGGGTCTTCCACTGCTGCGTGTAGACAAACCTTTATTGACACATTCGTTGCCTGGAGGGTGGTACAATGAACTGTTTCGATTGTTTAACAAATGCCATTGATACATATTATAATAACATCTCTTTAGGTCATTTTGTTTTAAGGATCTGTAATGCGTTAAATATTGTAAAGTATGTTTTAAAATATATTTGAAAGAGTTATTAACATGTGCCAGTAAGTAATGTATTCATAAGAACTCTTATGTGATGAAATTTACTATTAAAATAAACTGTTATTCCTTGTTAATAATTGACTAAACACAATAATAATAATAATAATAATAATAATAATAATAATAATAATAATAATAATACATACACATTATATGCACAGTTTATTTCTATAGACATGCAAAATATTTACAGAGACAACAAAATCGTGTACAATAACTGATAAAAGTATATGCAAAATCAAAATTCTTATCTATACGAACTGACATCCAAGAAAGTGCAGAGATTTTGGTCATTGCTGGTCTCAAAGTGGCTGAAAAGAACGTTCTGCTAGGGGACATTCAGGTTCACTACAGCTTCACCTTTATGCATGGAAATACCGACTGCTTCAAATACGCTGTAGTGGTTTACTGGCTACCTTCTTCCTGAAAGAGGAATTCTGCAGAATGGGAGAACACAGGTTAAAGAGACTTACCTTTTATCAAACAGTATTGCATAGGCATGTAAATCACAACCTTTAGGATGCTCAAACATTTTCACCGGCCACTGCATAGGAAAGCTCAACCAAGACCGTCCCATCACTCATTAAAAGGTATCTGGAGACGACAGGTGCCGGCATGCTCTGCCCAATGAGAGGGAGAATGCCTTCTAGCAGAATTTCCTGTTGGTAAAGCCAACGTGAGACCACAGAAATCACCAACAACACCCTCTGACAGGCAGCTAGTAGCAGGTGAAAGTGTCTCGCACAGTGTAACAGGCCATTTGGATTATTGCTTATTTATTAAGGCATATGGCAGGCTGAAGCAAGAGCTGGTGGTGGCGAATGGGGGACGACGATGACAACAACAGAAATGATGTTGCCATAGTGATCAGCTGAAGGGTTATATTGATAACCAAGCAACTGGAGCCAGTTTTATTTTTTTTTGGCTTTTGTGTTCCTCGGTTGTGGAACTCTTTTTTTCAGTTGACATTAGGCAGGTTGAAACATTGCATACTTGAAAGTCTAAATTGAAAACATACTTTTTGTAACATGCTTGTATATGATTGGTTGTACAGGGACAGCCGTCATGACTCAGGAAGAGGGGCCATTAACATCAGAGCACTTCAAAAGCAAAGTTTGAACAAGCCCCCCCCCCAATGGAGTGTTACTTTAAAATTGATATTGGAAGATTATTTGGGACCATCGTTGTTTTTAGAGATTAGTACCAATAAATATATTTTTTTAATCATGGTTTCCACTTTCAAATATAGACTATATATATTAGTACCAAAAATAAAACCTATACATTTTTTTTAAATCAGAATTTTAAACTAAAATTTCGGAGGTTTACAGCCAGAACAATTACACTTGTCCTGTCCTAGTTGCAACACCACCACGGAGAAACAAACGCTTTAGGTGTCATAATGAGGGGCTCTAGTTTATCCTACAGGTTTGAACTGAAACATGTTTGGCTTTATAGTGTGAAACCCTAGTTATAATGAGGTGCAAGTTGAAGATCCCTTACGCAGGACTTAAGGGATATAAATATAGATAGGAGCTGTTTCTCTGGAGGTGGGAGTGGGGTTCAGTCTGTGTTTCTCTGGAGGTGGGAGTGGGGTTCAGTCTGTGTTTCTCTGGAGGTGGGCATGGGGAGTGGGGTTCAGTCTGTGTTTCTCTCGAGCTGGGCGTGGGGAGTGGGGTTCAGTCTGTGTTTCTCTGGAGGTGGGCGTGGGGAGTGGGGTTCAGTCTGTGTTTCTCTGGAGCTGGGCGTGGGGAGTGGGGTTCAGTCTGTGTTTCTCTGGAGGTGGGCGTGGGGTTCAGTCTGTGTTTCTCTGGAGCTGGGCATGGGGAGTGGGGTTCAGTCTGTGTTTCTTTGGAGGTGGGCGTGGGGAGTGGGGTTCAGTCTGTGTTTCTCTGAAGGTGGGCGTGGGGAGTGGGGTTCAGTCTGTGTTTCTCTGGAGGTGGGCGTGGGGAGTGGGGTTCAGTCTCTGTTTCTCTGGTGGTGGGCGTGGGGAGTGGGGTTCAGTCTGTGTTTCTCTGGAGGTGGGCGTGGGGAGTGGGGTTCAGTCTGTGTTTCTCTGGAGCTGGGCGTGGGGAGTGGGGTTCAGTCTGTGTTTCTCTGGTGGTGGGCGTGGGGAGTGGGGTTCAGTCTGTGTTTCTCTGGAGGTGGGCGTGGGGAGTGGGGTTCAGTCTGTGTTTCTCTGGTGGTGGGCGTGGGGAGTGGGGTTCAGTCTGTGTTTCTCTGGAGCTGGGCGTGGGGAGTGGGGTTCAGTCTGTGTTTCTCTGGAGCTGGGCGTGGGGAGTGGGGTTCAGTCTGTGTTTCTCTGGAGGTTTCCACGCTGTCCCTGGAGGTGGGTACAAACCGGAGATTGTACTGTGATTCAGTGGCACAGACTCCCCTTCAGTTCAGTTCAGTCTGCACTTTCCAGGCCTGGCTCTCTGGCTGTGTTTATTTTGAGTCTGCAAATTGTTCCAACACAGCCCACCACCACCCCCTTTTTTTGTTGTTTTTGCATATCAAAGACGACACTGAAATCACCTTTAAAATTATAAACAGTGTTAAAAAAAGTGGCTAAAAGTGTATCTTTAAGACTATATTATTTATTATTACTAGTATTTAAATTAAAAATAACAGAAGAGATTGTCAGTCCACTTCAATTTAGTGTTTGATTACGATCTTCTATTAGACTAATAAAGCCTTAAAAAAATGCTGAGCAAGGTACTTGAAATTCAAGTTCCGGAGTAGAAGGGTCCTGAGCAGTCTGTCGGGTGGCTGTTTCAGAAGGGTCCAGAGCAGTCTGTCGAGTGGCTGTTTCAGAAGGGTCCTGAGCAGTCTGTCGGGTGGCTGTTTCAAAAGGGTCCTGAGCAGTCTGTCGAGTGGCTGTTTCAGAAGGGTCCTGAGCAGTCTGTCGGGTAGCTGTTTCAGAATGGTCCTGAGCAGTCTGTTGGGCGATTGTTTTTGTCCTTCTTCCAGCTTGTCGATTGTCACATGGCCCTGCTCCCGAAGAGTTTACTCAATTATTGCTGACATTACGACCATGACTGCAATACCGCTGCACATGAGCAGGACTTGCAGGACAGACTGCCTGCAGAGAAAAAACAAAGGAAAACAGAAAAATAGTAAATCTGTGTTGAGCTCTCAGGCTCCAGTTACCAGACTGTGTTTCATCTTAGTCCTGTGCAGGATAGATCCCAAAGGATATGTATAGCTGCAAGAGACAGTGCCATGTAGGGTACAAGGTATTTTGCACAGGTGCTGTGCATGGACAGCAATACCAAAGAAAACTCCATTCACTAGATGGCACCCGCTCTTAAACCATAAGAGACACTCTGCTGATCCAGTCTGTGTTACGCAAGAAAGAAAATACAGCAACTGCAAAAGAGTTGCTTCTGAACCAAAGAGCCTTTAGGTGATGAGAGAAAAGAAAAGAAAAAACATACAAGCAAACAAAATGTACTTTAATCTAATCCTAGCCCCGAAATTGTGACCTAATATTCTATATCAAAACTGTAACCATTTAAAAGCAGTATCAGAAACACACAACAAACACGAGACAAGGTCTTTGAACAGGGACTGGTCCCAACTAGTTTTGATTAGCAAGTCTGCTGTATGAACTTTCAGCTATTCCCTTCCACCCGGCTCGAATGAACAATGGCTTTTGGGAAGCCTTGAATCCGGTCTGCAATTACTGTTCCTGACACCTCTACCAAGCAGCTTGTAACGATGGGTTCTGACAACCCACTGCTGTACAGCAGCTGTAAACATCTGCTACTTGCAAAGGGGAGGAGACCCTGCAATGTAACCTCGCAAACAAAGTGTCCACTTACCTAAGATTGGTCTCGTCAAGAAGATCAGGCACTACATTGACCAGAGCTATATACAGGAATCCTCCAGAAGTGAACGGCAAGATCCAGGAGGTTGTGCCTTCTATGTGGTTAAAAAAAAAAAGAAAAATAATAGAACTCAACTGTAGGACACGGCAACATTATTATTATTATGATTATACCGACAGACAAAAACGAAACTGTGGAATCAAAACCTTTTTTTTTCGCATCTCAAACAGAAACAGCTTGCTTTGAAAAGAGAACGATTGCCCCTACAACTAACTGTATCTATAAAACACTCAAAAGCAAGATATCCAGCAGAACTTAAATAGTCAAATTCTACTAGATTAGCTATTGTCTTCTAGCTGAAACGTCTGTCAAACAATTGTTTTTGTAACGTCTTAAAGTCTGAACTTTTTTTTATTTTTTTTTAATATTGCTACACTGAACAATGAGAAAAGAAAAAGACACACCCATAATGCCCCTCACCCCTCCTTGATTGACAGGTACCCTACCTGCTCCTTTAGGGGACTGTGCACACAATGCAAAGCCAGCTCCCAGCACCCCCCCAAACGCTGTGGACAGTTGCATCTTGGCAGCGCTCCACCGGTCAAACCCGGCTCTCAACAGGATGGCAAAGTCCCCCACCTGCAATTCAGAGGGTTTGCAGTGTGTTAAGCAAGGACTTGGCAGGATACCCTGCAGAGCCGAGATGGGCTTTTTAAGCCTCATTCCCATCTGCCACTGGGACTGACTTGAAAGCGATGGTAGAAGCTGCCTAATGAGGGACCAACATGAAGGATGCGAAAGGCGAGTTTTAAATCTCTTATTGCAGGGAAAAAAGTACTACAGGTCGCACGTAAGGCTGTGAATGTATTATACTGTCAAGAACACAGAGTAGCTGGGTGAATTCGTTTATAAAATGCTAATTTTACAAAATACGGACACACAGTTGTGCAATGTGTGTAGCGACTGGTTGCAGATGGGATTGTAGACTGCAGATGGAGCCGGCTGCAGCCCCAGTTTGATACTGGGAACGAGATAAGATCGGGTTTTGCACCAGGAATGGAAATAAGACTCCCACTGCATAGCAGTTTGATCCATTCCTGGTTTTACTATGAGTTTAAGAAGACACACCCGAGCTTGTTACCTATACACACTGTGACTAATCAAGCTTGTAGTAAAACCAGGAACGGGTGAAACTGCTAAGCAATAAGAGTCTTATTCCATCCTGGTACAGACAGAAATGTGGCAACAATCTTCTTTATTATTGGTAGGCCAATAACCTGCTATATACTAAACTTTTAACTGAACAATCAAGGAAGTGCAAAGTACGATATGGAAAAAGATTTAGAAAAATGAATGCTTGTCTCATATTGTTGAAGGCCCCACCTCTTTCCTTCCTCCTAAATGATAGCTTCCACCGGCTCTATGCTGAAATTGAACTGTAAAAGGTTTCCCTTTTCTTGTGTCTGTGCGTGGGGAGACACTGCTTAAGAGGAGACGTTTAACTAAAGCAAATTTCCAGTATCCTGAATCAACCCACCCACATTCCTGCACCCACACAAAAAAAAAGCTTACCATTTCATGTCGAAATGAGTAAAGTTCACTCGCTCCAATTAAGTACGGTTACAGAAAAAAAAATGACTTGTTCCACCCAAGTCATTCTGTTGCAAGAACATTTAAAACAGGAAAGCTACAACAAAAGTGGCATTTACTGACCTCGTGAGGAATTTCATGAAGAAGAATAGCCAGCGTTGTTAAAAAGCCGACCTGTTGAGACAGCAATGACGGGGTTACTAATGAATGACAGTGCACCAGGCTTTGGAAAGAGGGTAATGGAAGGTAACCAAGGGAACCACCAATATAACTGTTTATTGTGTAGGTCTGTGTACTTAACAGTAATAATGGCATGTCTCAATACTTTCCCGTGTGAAGTGGCAATGGGTTTAAAAGCAACTCAAACTGAAAAACGGGTTTGCCGGCCATGTCTGCCGTGAACACTGTCCATTACTGCAGCTTGACTGCGACCCCTACTGTACATCTCTAACAGCACGGACAAGGAAAAAGCAATTTCATGGACCACATGCTGGAGGTACAGAAATTATTATATTGCTTTGTACTGTAGGTAGAAACCTACAGTGGGTTTGAAGGTAGCCTCTTCTAGTCTGCTTAAATTAAATAAAAAAATAAATGCAGGAATTCAATGCTAATAGTGCAAACAAGTGGAGCTGAGCCAATACACACACACACACACATACACACACACGCACGCACGCACGCACACACAGAGCATTTGAAAGAGGAGTGAATATAGTACTAGCATACCCTACAAGCTGGAATTAATTTATAATTGTATGATTATTGTATACTGCATCGTTCACCCCAAGTCCTCGGTACTTTAACAAAAAAAAAAAATTATAACTCTAAAAGTGAAAAAGAAAACTACTTGCAACCCCCTGAATTAAATCTAGGAGTTCCTGATTTGGTAACTTAACTGGGCGTATTTTTTCCTTTCTGAAAATAATGTGCTAATGACAATTGAGTAAATTGTGAATACAAGCCCTTTGCGTACAGTATGCTCCTAAAAATAGTCAAACACACACCCACCCACACAGGAGACAAAGACACACACCTACCTTTCTACTGACAAGAAAGCTGCCTCCCACAGCCAGTCCGTGTGTGAAGTTATCAATGCAGTTGGCCAGAAGGTTTAAATAACCGCTCGTCTGTTAAGGCAGCACAAATCGGAATGAAAAAAAACAAAAACCAATAATAAGCAAGCAGTCAAACAAACAAACAAACAAACAAACAAAAGAAATCAACATTTGTGTCTTCAGCGGTTAACAGCAGTTTGTTTGAATAACATCAAAGGAGTTTGAGCTCTCAGGAGCCGGTGGCGAATTACACTGTGCATTAACCCCCACCTCCATCGCCTCAATTATTTAGCAGCAGAAGTGAACATGAATCCCCGGCTGCATTTATGGTAAAAAAATCTGAATCTGTGAACTAGACTCGATACATTGATACGTTATCGCATTTAACTGCTGGAATCCCGGCAGTTTTGTGTGCATAGTACACCGTATCTTAACCACTTTGAAATCAACCAAGATACAGAACTCGAGATTTAGCAAAAGCAACTCTCAGAGGCTTCAGCAGGCATACAATTCCTAAGCCATAACCTTGAATCATAAATCAAGTCAAGCTGGCAAACATTTTGGCTGGTAACTAACAGGTAAATTAGGGGTATTTTTACTCCATGGCACAGCTGTTAGCAGTAAATTAGCCATCAGTTTTATGAGAGTGTAGATTACCACTTACTACCCACCCCCCGCCCCAGATTTTGTTTCAGAATAGCAACCGATGTATTGATAAGAGATTCTGTTTTCATAAATCCACAGTAACTGGGGAATGAGGAAAGTCTGATGAAATAGGCATTCAAAGGAAGTAGTGACCTGTTTTAAGATACTAATGCCTTCAAAGGCAAAAAACATTCCTTACACTGTTACTGTAATCCTTAAAAAGTACTTCAGCACATACATTGCATACATACACATAAATCACAACATTTTTCCAGCTGCTGTTTTGCTGGCAAGAAAGTAAAACATTTCCTCAAACCTTTATTTTCTCTGTAGTCTGGTGTACCATTGTCTTGGGCTTCAGCACAGAGTTACTGCAGTGACCATTGGAGTGTCTGGTCTTGTCTTTCAGAGAGGTTCTCTGTCCAGCGCAGGCTCCATTGTGAAAACTGGCATCAGAGTCTGTGCAGCTCTGTAGGAAAATCAAAAGAAAAACAGGCATAACTGGAGCTGGAGCTATTGCAACATATCAAACTGGTGTGATGCACCCCACAAAACATGTGAACACACACAAAACGTCATGCATGTCCTGGTATGTAAGCATGAATGAATGTACATTAAGTATTGCACTGTAAGCATACATGAAGGTACGTATGCATGTATGTATGTAAGAAATAAATAATAATAATAATAATGTATGTATGTATGTATGTATGTATGTATGTATGTATGTACACACATGTATGTATATACTGTATGTATGTACAGCACACCTCTTGAACATCACCACAGCAATGTGAATGAGAAGCAGGAGGGCTGGGAGTCATATGAGAACGGGGTACTTTAATTTGAAAATTAAAATGATTTATTCCACTAACTGGAGCATGAGGTGGTGGAGGGTATGCGTCAATGCCCTGGCTGAGAACAGATTCTCTCCGAACCCACTCAAAACAACACTCCTGTATCACAACAACCAACCCTGTTGATCACTGAATTGATTTTAACGATCAGTTACAGACTTCTTAACGTTCCTGATTAGCTCTATGGTTTGATCACCCCTTATGCACTTGGTCGGCTATTGAGGTCAGTGGACACAGCCCCAAAAAGAAGAAATTCCTGTGGGTGAGGGGTATTTCAGCGTTCTGCAGGTTGTTCATGTATCTTCTAATATCCTGGTGAGATAAAGAGTGATGAGCCGCCAAGGAGGAGGCGCACTGGGAGATAACGCAGCAGCTAGGTTTGTTATCAGGCTGCTAACAACTTCGCTTCCCTCTGATTTATAGACACAAGGTGGGAAGTAGAGTAAAAAATTAAAACACAGCACCCCTGGAATAACATTTATGGATGACATCGTTTATGAACACAGAGTAACCACCCCTGGGAGAAGTGCTGAGACTGTGCTGCGTTCTCAGGGCTGGAGCACAAACCTCCCAGGAGATTACCTTTTCACATGTCCACTTGTTTCAGGTGCCTCCCCATTTGCTGCATACGAGCTGATCCTTCATAGCATCTCTAAGTGCTCCCTCCTCCCTCGCCCTCCTCCTCTCCTCCTCCCTCCCTCCCTCCCTCCCTCCTCCCTCCTCCTCCTCCCTCCTCCCTCCTCCTCTCCCCTCCCTCCTCTCCTCTCCCTCCTCTCCCCTTCTCTCCCCTCCCTCTCCCCCTTCTCCCCTTCTCTCCCCTCCCTCTCCCCTTCTCCCCCTCTCTCCCCTTCTCCCCCTTCTCCCCCTTCTCCCCCTCTCCCCTTCTCCCCTCTCCCCTTCTCCCCCTCTCCCCTCTCCCCCTCTCCCTCTCCCTCCCTCCCTCCCTCTCCCTCCCTCTCCCTCTCCCTCCTCTCCCTCCTCTCCCTCCCTCCCTCCCTCTCCCTCTCCCTCCCTCTCCCTCTCCTCTCCCCCCTCTCCCTCTCCCTCTCCCCTCCTTGGGGGATATAAAACACTGATCTCGAGCTGTCCCGCCACTGAACAAGAGTTTGTTAAATCTGTTCCTGCCGCTGGCCCACTTAGCTTTGCTCTCTCCTCTTACATCTATCCCAATTCCTAGGAAAATTAATGCAATTCAGTAAGACAGGCCGTGCTTTAAGTTTCAGCTTGCAGACGATTAAGATTGGATTCTGCTTTAAACACACACATCTATAGAACAGCTGTCACAATACTAAATATTTCTTAGCAGATGTGTTTACACACATTGCTGCTTCTGAAACTGAATTCACAGTAAGCGTTCAATTGACATATGTTGCTATTATAATATACTAATGTAAGTTTGCATGCAAGATGATGACACTGAAGATAAGTATATTTATACCGTCTCTGAAAAGGTTAAAAAGAAGCATCATTTAGTGACACAACCAAGGCAATCCCATTAAAAATAAGACCTTGGAACAAAGTTAGAAATCGCATGCATCTGGGAGTCTTTATTAACAGTTGCAAATGAGATGCTGTCAGACTTGACGTGTGCACAGCTGCCACCCTGTCACTCAGAAACAAGAACAAACACAAATTCCTTTAATTACTTACAAATTACTTTTTTCCTTGTGCCGTAAAAGCTGATTTCATCAGAGCCAGGAGGCTTTTAGCTGAACACAAAACTTTGTATCTAAAATATACCGGACTGGTTTAAATATAATATATACTGTATATATATATGTAAAGCACAGGTATTATTTTCTACACAGCTTACCAAAGATTTGATTTCCAGATGCAATAACACAACAGCATCCCCACTACTGGGGTATTGCAGAAAGAGGATTAACTATATTTTAACATCCATAGGTCATGAGATTATTGGGGGCTGTGAATAAGGAGCAGATTTAATGGAGGGTCAGAGAAGGGTCAGCCTGTGACTTACTGCTATGAAGATCGAACACGGATACAAGGGAATCTCACCACCTGCCACCGCACATACACCGAGCATTATACTTATTCTCCATGTGCCCCGTATTCTAATCACTATACATGCAACATCACTGCATATGTTTTTCTAATTCGAATGTATAGGACAGGCATGTTTAAGGCTGGTTCTCTAAAAGGGGATTTTACTGTCCCAGTATATTAGTCCGCATGTCCAAATGTGACTGCACTACTGGAGATTGCTCACTCAGGCCACACTTTTTAAACCCAAGTCCCTCTTCAGATAAAGCAGATTAAAACTGAACAGCAAAGTGCTTGAAGTGCCATGGAAGCAGCATCCAATATAGATGTGACATAGAAGCTGTGTGTGTGCACATGTCTCTGTATCTGTCAAAACAGATACAAATAGCAAATCAACCTCAACTCCTAATGTTCTCTTTTCTGCAGACTTCTAAATTTTGCAACGCGAACAGCTTGTCTGCTGTAGGTTACAGTACTTTTATTTACACCGCATTACTTAGGGTACAAAAGGTAAGATTTAGGAAATAGCTTTGACTGCAACAACCACAACCACAACCACACGCTTTAAAACGACCAGAAGAGTCTTGAGAATGTCAGTAGGCTAATATAACAAGGTTACAGCCTCTGCAGACCCGATCATGTTGAAAAGTATGGGCAAAGTATTATGGGATACATACAGTTAAACATCATACGATGTTGTGTTCCATCAAAAGTATAGCACAGAATAATAGCACCCCCCAACAAAAAAAATAAATAAATAAATAAATAACTGCATTCGATTTTAAAACCCTTGGCATCAATCATGCTGTCAACTGTGACCAATTATGATGCAAGGCAGCTTGTGCCAGAAGGCCCTTTCAGCTTTCAAGGAAGGAAACTGCTGCCATAGTTATTAAGTGCTTCAACCTCCCTTGCCCTTTTACTGCTGCCTATGTTAAGCACTTCCTGCAGAAGAAAGCACCCAAATAATGGCCTCAAATTCCTAATGAATTCCAGCTGAATACCAGAGTAATAACACCTGAATATCTCATGCACATCCTCTTGAATTCTGAAGTAATTCATTTGGAATTCAGCCCTGTTAATTCACGCGGATTCAGTTACCCGTGTTCATTCCATGTTCTTTGTAACACATGATGTTGATCACATGTATAAGGCATGCATTCCTGCAAGAACAGGGGGCTGAGAGAAGTGTTCTTTCATGTCTTATACATGTGATCCACATCCTTTGTTACAAAGAAACATGGAATGAATGAGTCAGCTCAGTAGGGATTAATTATTCTCTCATGCATGTGTTGCACTCTGCACCACCAAGTGGCAAAAGAACCACAAAAAAAACACATCATTGCCATTTGAATGCCTTGCATACATTACAGTTTATGCTGGGAAAGGATGTCCCAATTGTCTACTCCTCACACCTGCCCTAGTATCCACCACCCTTTATGTGTTCACCTGACACTAATACAGACCTGGAGCTCAATATTCACAGTGTCCATGAGAGCCTGTATATGCATGCTGCTGAATCTCTTAATATTTCACACAGCATAAAAAAAAAACTCACAGACAGGGATTCATCCTCTTCCTCCCTCTCTCTGTCAGGGAACATTTTCTCCAGGATGAGGAAGGTCAGCAACCCTGCTATCACCCACAGACCCATAGTTTTGTGCTGCTGGTGACTATGGCTCCCACCTGCATGGCAAAAAACACACACATACGTACATACATACATGAAGATTTAAGATTTTGACATTTAAAATAAATAAATAAATAAATCAGGTAACAAACAGACTGGTAGCTACTAATGGGTCAACAACACCCTGCCTGGTAAGTTGTTTACTGATGTTGATGACACAACATAACAAGGCAAGGACGCAATTTTGGAATACTGTAAAAAGGGAGCTGGAACTGAACCCTGCTATACCCATTTCTGTATTTGTCAATTTGTACTGTTCCGTTTAACGCATGGACTCTTAAGCTCTGCGTTGTAACTTCACAATTTTAAACCTGAACCCCATTCCCTCCCAGGCCCAGGGCCACTCATAACGGAACCAGCACAGGTTACCTGTCCCACTGCTGCTGCAGGAGTAAGCCCAGGCCTCTGGCAGGAGATGCAGGAAGACGTCACCCAGCAGGCCACCGATCGCAAAACTCAGCAGCTGCTTCAGCTTCTGGGAACCCGCTGCACGGGAAACAAAACAGCAAGCAATGACTTCATGGCATTATGGTGCTACCGGGAGACGTGACCATATATCTTGTTCCGCTGTATAAAGGGCCACGTTATAATCAGCGAACACTACCAGTGTGTACTGTTACAGCATTTGACCGACTTCTGTCCTACAAACCCTGTACAGTAAAAAAAAACGTTTTGGATTTCAACAGGAACTCGAGGTTAAATGAGTTTCAAAAAAGAAAAAAAGAAAAAACGAAAAAAAGACTTTCGCTTTTCTTGTACCGCACTAAAAAGAACATTGTTTCCTTGCAAAAGCAGAACTATCTGGAGTACACCCACCCTGACAAGCACGCTACCTGAGGCTGCCAGGGGCTGGCCAGGGCTGCCAAGCATGCTCACTGCATATTCAGAACGACAGCTGCTGACTGGCGCAGGGAGATGATATAAAGCCTTTATATCAGTGGAAAGCAGGCGACATAGCTGACACTGAGCTCATTATCAAAAATGAAAACAACGATTTGAAGGCAAGAGGACAGCTATCCAGTGGCTGGGCTTGTTACTTCAAATCTGCCAGTGTTTGTTTCCATGCCTCATCTCCACAGTTACCCCAATATTACCAAGCCTGCGGGGAGGAGATAAGCAGGTCTCAACAGGACTGGACTGTTACCTAACCCACTCCAGCCATAACTACTCTGCCAGTCACAGCATTTCAGGTTTAGAATAGGCCTGCATGAACAGAGGTGTATATATATATATATATATATATATATATATATATATATATATATATAATGTTAATAAGCTAGCCATGTTTAAGCCTCCTAACATTGCAACAGAACGAGATGTCATTGGTCATTGTAGCACTGTAAGCAAACACTGCTGCTGTAATTGAGACCGTCATGGTAATTATAACTGACCCAGGTCTGATACCAAACTCTAAGTGGAGTTTGCTATGAAATGCAGACCTTGCAGGTCAAAGAGGCGAGGGAGTTGTACAAACCACAGTAGAAAGCAGAACAAAAAAAAGGACACTTTGTTTAGTCTTTGATTTATCACGTCCAGGCTGCTGAACACTTGGAGAAAGTGTGTTCCAGCCAGCTGTGGGAAGCACAGTAGAGATGCCAGATTCTTCTCGACTTTGACAGAGGAATGCCTGGACAAACAAATAAGCCTGGAGGCTTAATCTCCTTTGGGGTTTCAGAGTTCCAGAGGTCTGGGAGCAGTGATGCATCCCAAGAATCCTGGCACCAAGGGTTCACAGAAAGTCTAAAGCTAGAGGCGTCCAAGACGCATCAATCCACAGAGTTTGGCTGTTAGCAGAGTCCATTCATCTGTATATATTAACACGATCTGCAATGATTACAGATTTAAATGATCTATAGAAATAGGAGCTAACACATTTACAAGATATATGAATAGGCTACATACTGCATAGAAAAATGAGTAAACTGCAGGGAGAGCATGGGCAAAACAAGAGCAGGTCAGGCTGATATGCAGGTGTTGACCCACACCAGAATGCACAGTGGCTACTCCAGGCACTGCAGCTAGGCTATTCCAGGGTAGCCCAGGGGCAGCCCTTTAGAGCAAAATAAACACAGTTTCTGAATCACAGGCAGGGAACAGAATGGAGAGAGACCCATTAATCCACGTACTACTGTAAGAAATGATTTCTACCCGCTTAATACTGACTCACTGATGTAGAACAGCAGCTTATTAGTCATCTGGAATAAGTGTAAGGTTTAGCTGTCAAAGCTGGTCAATGGAATCATTTTGGTTACCGTTTTAGGCGTGACCATTTCAAGGACACAACTATGCTAAGATCTGTGTGATTACTTCTTTATTTCTTGAACATTGTAATTCAGCAAACAGGACCACTACCTTTAAATAGGAATCTTGTATTAAACACATGCCACCTGGTGGCTGCAGGCTGTAACTGCACAAAAGGGATCTTAAAGGGAAAGTCATTTCTGGCTCAAACTTGGACGTTCTCAGAAACGATCACCCACCTTCGGTTTTCAGGGTGGCCCCAGCCTCGATGGGGATGACCAGGAGGGGAAAGATGCCACTGAGGCCAACCATCACCGAGCCAATGAGAGAGCAGACCCAGGCATCAACCCTCTCTCCCACGAAGAGCTCCGACAGCGCTCCAAAACTCAGCAGCTCCTCGGCGCACCACCAGCGAGTGCCAGCCGCAGCCTGCACCACCGCGGCCTGGGGCATCTTCTTAGCACTGGATCTGTGGCTCCACGACAAAGGAATCAGCAAGGCAGCGACGCTCAGGGTTAAACACAACGCCAGTCTCGGTCCTTTCATTCTGATCCAGTCCTAACACACTCCAACATGGGCTTGAGCACTGGGGAACAAAACACAGGGGAAAGGGGAGTGCGTAAGCCCTCGTTCAACCTCAGCAGTTGTTTGGGCTTCAGGAACATGTGTGTATTCTTCAAGGTCCAGTTTCGTCTTGACAGTTCTATCTAACGACATATTCCAAAATGTAAAAATAAATAAGGACTGTAAAATTTCACATTTAGCAAACGTCTCATTGAACGGTGTACCAGTCACCATTGCAGAAGCCCACTATAGGGCATAAAATGAACAAAAGTTCCACCCATTAATTCTACACTGTGAAGACTGCTTAGGATTTCCATCTCTCCACACCAGAGGTGTCTAATCACGGTCCTGGAGGGCCATTCCACTCCAGGTTTAAACAGGTAAAATGATATCATTACCAAACAATTTAGAACAGGGTTGGAACAAAGAGTGGAAGTGCCAACTTTGGACACCCCTGACTTGAGTCACTCCAGTCAGAATGTTGCCAATACTTTTATTTTTAGGAGTGTTCCTATTTATTTTGTTTTAGATTAGAGAGCGTGTAGAAACACAAGACTATCGGCATCTCTCCCCGAATGCCAAACTTTATTGAGAGAGAGAGAGAGAGAGAGAGAGAGAGCACATTTCAGGACTTGAAATGCAGCTCCATCCCTGTACTGAAATCTTCAGCCCGAGGAAGACTGACTCAGCTGTAGGAATATGTAAACATTGTTTTGTAAACATTAATTTAGCAGGTTTCTAAATGCATGTCACACAACACAATTCTAACTCCATAGAAACAGTTATGTCAACCAATGACAGGGGTGGAAGTAAAACTCCTATTGCACAGCAGTTTCCTCCATTCCAGGTTTTACTATGAGCTTGATGAGCCCCAGTGTACAGAAACAAGCTTAGGTGTGTCTTATTTAACTCATAGTAAAACAACTGTTTATTTTTAAGATGGCCATTGAATGATAACAAAATAAAAGTAAAAATACAAATCTTTGTAACAGTTTTATTGTCACAAGTATGTTCATGTAATGAAATATTCCTTATTCAAAATTGCTCCATTCAGTAGCTAAGGGGGTTTTAAAACCCATTTTAATGAGCACCAAAAAGCTGCCCTTGAACGCAGCATTGCTGCTTGCCACTGATTTTTGCCTCAGCTTCACAAATTCCATGTTTGGTGACATCACAAAGGACAAACCACAGTCCAATTAAATTGAAAGAAGATGAAATAACATAACAGCGCATGCCACTTGTATTTGGTTTGATAATTTAAAAAAAAATAATACCGGTAATAATTAAAAAAAGGTGAATTTATTACTATGCTTACAAAGGATGGATAATGCATAACGAAAAATGCCTAGTCTTTTTCTGCATGCAGTTAGACATACAATAAAGGCAACCCATTATCGATTGTTATGGTATTTGCAAAGACCAGAGTTTAGAGCTGTATTGAAGTTTTTGACACCGCTCTAGAAGTAACACTAAGGCTACATCTTGTAGTCTGTAACTATGTTCCCTACGACTGGCACATACACTCAAATAGTTGCAGTCACGGGGCGTGAGAATAATATTGCTAGGGTACCACGCACACCACCAAGAGGAAATCTCGTTTCAATCACAGTGCTGTCTAATAACTGAGACCTGAACGGCTCGTCGGATAGTGTACTCAGCAGCAAAGCCGCACAGAGATTTTCTGCTCTGCATAGTTCTAATAGTTGGTGGTTCTTGCACGTACTCGCACACTGACTGTGTTTACAAAGTTTAAATCCCCAAATATCCATGGTATTTAATACATGTAAACGCAAAGTTAAACATTGCAATGCCACGTTATTAAGTATCTATAATTGTAGAAGTGCTGGGATACTTCAGGGCAGGGTTTTCAACCCTTTCCCCAAACTGTTAGGTTGCAGGACATCGCATTCCCATCTGGAATCTCGATTAGTCTGGTGTAGCTGCACTAACGTCCGAAGACGTGATCAAGCCAACGCGAATAAGTGCCAGCACAACTTTCTAGAAATTCTACTGCATCACATTTCGCCAAAAGAAAATCGACACTGGGGTGGATTTTGATCTCGGAAATGCATTTCTTAACTAATCCAAATTCAATCGATCGATGGATCAACACTTTTCGCTTTAACGTTATGTAGCAGATGTATATTATTATTGCCAGTGAGGAGAAACCTAGCAGAACTTATTAACAATACAGTACAGTACAGTCGTGCATTACAAGAAGTTACTCACTTACTGCCTTTTTGCATTTTCATTCCAGATAATCTTACATATTAAACGCTCTCATTTCAGTACTAAAAAAAAAACAAAAAAAAAACGTGCATGATTATTTTTACCCTGTAGTTTGAGCTCCAGACTGACCCTGCCATCCAGTCCCTTCTCTCAAGCTGTACACAGCTGCAGTACTAACGGCTGCTGAGTGCAGTGGCCTGAAAATATCTCGGCTAGTCAGCTCCTCCCGCAGCCACGTCTCTACGCCCAGAACCAAACACGCACCACGGAACTAAAAAGGCAGAGCAGGGCCGCATTCGGTACTGTAGACGTACGAGGACACTAAAACGGAACACACACTTTCGCTTTTCACACGTTTTTAGTGTCTTGTACCGCGCATTGTGTTGGTGGGAAGACTGTTCTACTGTTTGAAGCAGTGAAGTGGAAGTGATTATTGCCTACAAATTGGGCGATTTGTTTTTAACCCATCCAGCACTGTCTGGTTATTGCTGGCTGATGTAACTTGATGACAAGACAACCCCCTCCCCAGCATTGCAAGGGTTGCCAACTCGCCCCATACTCCCGGGAATCTTTAAAACAGATCAGGTTTTCATGTTCAATAAAATTGATTAAGCTGCGGTCACAGAATGGGGCCAGTTGGTAACCCTACACCCAGCAGAGTTATAATACACATTGTTTGGCAGCTACTCAATAAACCACGTATTCTAACGCTCCCCAAAAATTGAAGGTGTTGTTCCATAAGGTTATCTATCTATCTATCTATCTATCTATCTATCTATCTATCTATCTATCTATCTATCTATCTATCTATCTATCTATATATTTTTTTACCTGTTAAATACATTTATTTTGGTATTACCGCACCAGTACAATGTAACACAATTAGCTCAATCGGGCACCTCCCCGAAAGCAGTGTGTAATGTAATGACTGTACATTAGGGGGTGCTGTCTACCAAGTGTATAGCTGAATAAACATTACAGGTTTATTCAAAATCGGCCAAAATTGTCCCTTCCACTGCTGATCTTGGTTCCAGACCTGTTCTAAGTTGTTTAATTGAACCACTTAAACCCTAATCCAGATCCTGAAGCAGTTCATGATATCTTTTTACCTGTTAAACCTGGAGCGGAATGGCCCGCCAGGAGAGGGATCGGACCCCCTGGTTTAATGAATGCAGGCATCATGAAGCACTATGTTTCTGCTGTATACAGCTGCTTTGGATTGCCACAGAGGAAAGTACAGCAGTACCTGTCGGTGATGAGGTTAAAAGGTCAATAACCACACCTGCAGACAAGCTTGGCTCTTTTGTGCAGGGGTTCGCCAGACCACGCACAGCCTCTGCCCTGTTGCACAAACATCATAATTTAAATGGCTTTTGTAACTATATGTCCATTAAAGAGTGATAATAATAATAATAATAATAATAATAATAATAATAATAATAATAATAATAATAATAATAATAATATTCACATTGAAAGCAGGGCAGAGATCTCCTAAGATACCAAATTGCAGAACATCAGAACCACACTGTTATAAAAACACATGTTTTTCTAGTAGACAGGAAATCATGCAAGAAAATTGCTGAGCTATATCATGCAAACTACAAGGACTGACACTGTTGCAGACACAAGGTCAGGTGATCAATCAAGCCTGCATTGAAAGATAAAAACAACCAAATTTCCCCAACAGGTTATACCAGGCAATAACAGTGGAGTCTCACAGGGCAAACAGTGAGGCACTCGTTTCTGAGAACTGGTCAGTCAAATGTGAATTCATTGGTAAACAAAATATTGTGTCATTTAGTAGTTCAGGAGTTTATTGGCTTGGTGACTGTTTAGTTTAAGTGAATGTAACTAGAGGTTTCACAGGTATTATCACAGGGTAAAAAAAACCTCACCTCGCTATAGTAGCCCCTACTGGCTAGGCATGGCTGGCCTTTGTCCTTCAGGGTGCAGTAGCGCGCAAACATCTGCTGTCAGGCTCCTGGGTATAAAGAGACTATTGACTTGGTGCTGGGATCACGGGACGCCACAGGCTGTCACGTCTCCTGCGGTGTTGCGGAGAGTTGCTGCGGTGAGAGAGCGTAATTGAACATTTTAAATCTGCCCACGAGCTAAGGACAATGAAAAATATTTGCCCCACCAGGACAAACCTTTATAGCTACTTATAAAAGAGTTCAACTTTTAACATTCAAAAAATGAACATGCACTTTTTGCATGACTGTCTGAAAAGGAGACAGTTAGTCTAACATGATATAAAAAAAACAAAAAAAAGCCCTGAATTACTGCTGGTTTTAAAAAACAAGAACTTCTTTGCTAACCATAACCACAACACCATGCTTCTGAAGAACGGCCAGCCACGTGATACACCAGTGGTGAGGGCTCGGGACTCTTGACCGGAGGGTCCTGGGTTCAAACCAAGGTAGAGGACACTGGTGCTGTACCCTTGAGCAATGTACCTAGATTGCTCCAGTAAAAAAAACAATTGTATAAATGGGTAATTGTGTGTAAATGTGATGTGTTGTAACAATTTTAAGTTGCCCTGGATAAGGGCGTCTGCTAAGAAATAAATAATAATAATACTGTTGTTATTACAATCACTTTGCGCAGGTTTCTCTTTGAGTGTAACAGTAACGTATGATTGGTTAATAAGACTGATGTCTGTCCATTTACTTTAAACAAACAGTCGTAATATCTGATTAAGACTAAAGAGATGTCTACATCCTTTAGAGATTAAACAAAAACAAAAATAAAAATGGGGCCTAGAGCAGTTGAAATACTGCTTTTCTAAAATTCGGTAGGTAGGGGGAGCTAGTGAATAATATTTTCAGTGGGGGAGAAAAATGTCATTTGTAGCCAGTGAAGAAACTGGGGGGTGATTTACGGAAAGACTCAACTGCGTGTGTGTGTGCGTGCCTGTCTGCGTATGTGTGTGTGTGTGTGTGTGTGTGTGTGTGTGTGTGTGTGTGTGTATTAAACATTGCATTGCCTTTTGTTATGTGGTCTGACAATTAAACTATTGTTGCATTGATGTTTTAGGGTTTATAAGGATTGAAGGTGATTTCCAATTAATACTCAGACTAGACTAAAATAAGTAAATTAAATGTAATTAAATAGTAATATACAGTATATATATATATATATATATATATATATATATATATATATATATATATATATATATATACACACAAAATGAAATATGCTTTCAGAGCATTTCTTCACAGAGATATGTTTATGTGTGCCTGTACTGTATGTGAAGAAGATGTTTTGTATGTTCTGAGAATTAAAATGCCTTGGAACCAAAGGCAACCAGTTTCAAAGACGCGTAGAATGACGTGAAAGTTCATGATTACTGGAGCAAGCCGTTTTTGCTGGTGGGTTCATTTTCTTCATAATTCAGAGATTTGCATAAACTTGATGTGGCAGATTTCTCAGCCAGTGATTCATGTAACTCCAGCAGCACAGTAATAACCATGTGGCCCTGTGTGGACCCATACACAGCGTGTGAAGCTGAGTGGAGTGCCAGCTTACTGCTGTTTGGGGATTTCCTTCTCGTGAATACGAATAAAGAGAGGGGGGCAGTGGTAGCGAGCGACCAGGGTCCAGATCCCAGCACAGTTGCTTCATTAGACCAGGGTTCAAGAGGATACCCGAGTGACTCACCTGGTAAAGGCAGGACCAGCCATACAGTCAATGGGGAGCAGGTTAGCTCTGTCAAGCTCCTGGGTGGAAAGCAATTGGCTTGGTGGTGGACTCAGGAACCGCCCATTGACCTACACTTCTCCTGAGCTGTGGTGGGCAGTTGCTGTGGTCAGGGAACATAACTTAACATTCTTAAAAGAAAATGGGTTCAAGCAAGGTTTATAGAATACAACACAAATGAGATATCCCTTTCTTTAGCATGGCAATCCTGGTGAAATAGTTTGAAAATGATTGTGGAAATGGGTGTTGTTAACTTTTCAATCAATGCTATTAATCTTACGGTTGATTTATAAATGATTCCCCATCCTGGTCCACCTAGTCCTATAAATATGTGATTTTCAAAACTGTTTGACATGAGCTCTTAAAAAGCCACCAGATGTTGCAACATTGTGAAATGTACAGTGTGTTCTTTGTACCTGTCAGATTATGTTTATAAATCTATCCCTCTGTTTATAGGAAGGGATGGGCCTGGGCCTACTTAAAATTAACACACAAACAGTGGCAAGGAAAAGTTAAAAGTGACATTCAGAAATTGTGTAACTCAACTGTATTGTGCATTGCTAAAACAGTTCCCCTGATTTGGTAAGCAAGACAGAAGGTACTAAAATAAACTGTTCAACTGGCAACAAACAAATGAATAACATACTGATTGAAGTTAAGGGATTAGTAAATTGCTAAATGTTTGGTCGTAATAAACTAAACTGAAGGTTTTACCTGTTGAAACTTGATACCCCTTTCTGTCCACTTAAAATCGATTTGAAAGCACAAGTTCATTTCCGTCAGCAAGCAGATGGAGATGGAATCAATTTAAATTGGGATGGTAGGCTGGCGGAACTCAATCTCTCTAAATGGAAATATTGGAAGCTATCTGCAGACAGCAAGCATGCAAAAATGACATGCACACAGGTGCATTTGACTTTTGTGTAATGTCCGATGGCAGATTGGATTTTAAAGTGCAGACTGCATCCCCAGTTTGGTATTGGAACGAGATGAGACTGGTTTCATGCTGCAGTTAGAAACGTGATATTATACCGGTAAAGATCACTAAACTTATTTCACTTGTGACCTAAACCAGGTTTGAGTCTTCATAAACCCAACAGAGAAACAGCTGTGACAAAAAAACACATTTTTTGTTTAACAAAGTCTAACTGTAACCTTTCCTATTAGTTTTATTCCATGGAGTTTTAGGTACAATCATTACGACCCAATCTTCTCATCCAATTCAGGAAGCAATAGTCAAGCGGTTACCTTGCGTCTCACTTTCAATATCAAGTCACTGCCGTGATTAAGAATAGCTCTACATTTTTGTATTTATTTATTAATTAATTGCAGCATGTAAATGTATATTTGCATCAAGTTACATTTCAAATTCCTGGGTGTTTGAAGCTTACAATTGATATAAACGTTTCAATTTCTGTATGGAAATAAAATAACTCACTGCAGTGCAAGAGTTAAAAATAAATGTGAAAGAAAAAGCTGGAAAGGGTGATTTGAGTCATTCCGACACAACTTATGCAATATGTATAGAAAGAGGAACTTGCTGTGCTTTTTGTATCATACTTGTATCCACAGAAATGGAATTGTATTGTTAATCATTCTTTTGTGTTAGTTTATAATTATAAGTATGGACAAGGATGGGACACACACCTCTGGTCATTTTTAAAGGATTGTAAGGAACAAATATTCCCCAGTGCAGCTTCAAATCTTCAAATATGTAGATATTCTTTTTTCAACAGCGACATCCAGTTATTACAGGACGTCTTCAGTATAGCTTGTGACCCAGTGTCTAAAACAGTTAAACAGAACTGCAGTTCAGTATTCCACTGTAGTCACTTCATCTCTTCACCAGAGCCCTGCGTTTCCTCGAATCCAGTGTACATTTTTGACTTCTCATTAATCACAATCTATTGATTTGTCATGTACAGCACTTCCTGGTTTTGATGCGCTCAGCACTTTTCTGATTTTCAGTAAACCGTTCACATACTATTTCACCGGTCCTCTTGTGAAGAATCCTAGAGCTTCAGCTATTTTATCCCCCTGATTTTATAGCTCTGTCCTGAAAAGCTGGATTTACAATACAATACAGTGCAAATGTATTTGTAAGACGGTTTTTTTGGAACAACTGAAAGTCCTCTATTTTCTGAGCTCTAAGAATGAACAGGAATATATGAGTAGTTAGTAGTTAGTAGTAGGATTTCACTTTGTATTCTTCCAGCTTTTATTACATCTTGTAAACATGCTTATGCAGTTTACAAGATGAGCTCAGAACCCCAGAGTTACGAACCCCCACTTTCAACCGGAAGTATGCAATCACTCAATCATGCGTGCTGGTCATGGAGAAGTCAAAATTGAGGGTGTAGATAGCAGGTGTACACATTTATTAAAACCATTGAAAACTCATTTACGGGCATTTCAGACTTACGAACAATATCCATTCCCAAAGGGTTCAAGACTCTGAGGTTCTAATATATATATATATATATATATATGTGTGTGTGTGTGTGTGTGCGTGCGTGCGTGTGTGTGTATTGGAAAACATCTAAAATCTAAAAGCTAACTGAAAGCTAACCCTGTAATTAATGAATTTTGGTATAATGTTTTTTCTTTAATATTCATTCCCTATTATGTAGTATTTAAAAGAAATAAAAAGTCCTAGCTTGTTGTATCAGTGTCACAAGCCATTGTTGGCAATGGCCAACACACCTCCAGTCAGGCCTGCCATCGTGACGAGGCCCGTGCTGTGACATCATCGGGGGAGGGCTGTTTCTCCCAGCTGGGCAAAGAGCAGGTGCCCCCTGTCTTTCCACAGATTATGCACCTCTGTGACACCAGGCCATCCTCCATGAATAATATTTCTTCAACTGATTTGACAAAACATGGTAAAGCTGCTTCGCAACCTAGTCCCCCCACTCCCACCTCCCCAGCACAAAGCCAGGCACGTGACTGAAACCACGTCCTGCATTGTCCGTAGTGCTTGTCAGCAGCCACAGTGCCCACATTAATCCACCTTGTGGAGCCGCTCTAGTGCTTGATCCATTGAACACCTCCCTGATTTGAAATGCCTTGTAGCACAGCCCAGCAGGGTCACTGCGTGGGAATGGTATGCTTGTTGTACTAATACTGTAAGTCATTCTTATCTTACCAATGGCAAATCCATTGTGGTTATGGGTCTATCTTAATACAGTTTGATCACCAGTAAGTCTTGGGCTTGCCAGCAGTCTCACAAAAGTGTTACATTTTAATGAAACATACCAATAGCCTTTTGTATACAAAATATCAATCTGAATACAAATAATAATCTACACGCAAATCTTTTTTGTTTTCTTAAGAATATCCTGTGTTGTAAACTGAACTTTTAGATGATGGACAGAAACCATTACCTAGTGTAACAGCATCAGTGTATTGTGTAAGTAAATGCCGTATGTACACTTGACTCTGTCTCTTATGATACAAGACTGCCATGCTGTCTTCAATGGGGAAGACACTTTAATATTTCAGTAAAACTCTACTCTCTCTCTCTCTAGTCTCACTCTTCAGTGTTCTTCCAGTAGGTAGAAATAACTCTGTTCCCTGGTGTCTGTATGTGTGTGTCTCTGTGTGTGTGTCTCTGTGTGTGTGTCTCTGTGTTGTCTCTGTGTGCCTGTGTCTGTGTGTGCGTGCGTGTGTGTGTGCGTGTGTGTCTGTGTGTGTGTGTCTCTCTGTGTGTGTCTCTGTGTCTCTCTGTGTGTCTCTGTGTGTGTCTCTGTCTCTGTGTATGTGTGCGCGTGCATGCATGTCTGTATGTGTGTGCATGTGTGTGTGCGTGTGCATGTGTGTTTGCATGTGCGTGCGTGTGTATGTGTGTGCATGTGTGTGTGTTTGTGTGTGTGCGTGTGCATGTGTGTGTGTTTGCGTGTGTGTGCTTGCTTGCGTGCGCGTGTGTGTGTGCGTGCGTGCTTGCGTGAGCGCGTTTGTGTGTGAGTATGATTCTGCTCTGTGTGGATTTGCGGCTCTCGGGGGCTGATCTGACAGGAAGCTTGCTGTGGTAGATAAGATCCTCCTGCAGGATGACACTTACTGACTGTTGAACACACAGGCTGGCTGCACTCGCTTTAGCCTGTGATGTGGTCGGCTATCTGTGATATGGTCAGCAACAAGGGGCTGGGGGGAGGTGGGTGGGGGTCAGGGTTTGAGAAACTGATAGAAATGACATGTCTAAAAAACATTTCAAAGTTATAAAGTTATGTAGTCCATACCCCTTACTGATAACAAACTGACTTCATGGTGGTGTTGCAGTTTCTAAAAACTAAAGGCATTGGGAACTGTCGTTTCTCTGCAGTTTGCAGTGTTTTGTTTCATTGTTTTCTGTGATTTGCAGATTCAGTGGATGTTCTCCATCCTGCCCTGATTCTTCGGCCATGCTGCAGTGAGTGGATTGGCAAGGATGGGGTGGCGGAAAGGTTTCTTCGGATTTCATTTAGAAGTTCATACTAAATTCATCTCAGCGACTCAAACTGACTTCTCACTTTTACTCAGAAGGCTCAGACCAAGCCCAGTTCTCGGTGGAGGAAATACATTTACTATCAACTGAGAAAATGAGGAATCGGGAATAAGAAGTGAAACCGTTGTCCACAAGCAGACTCCTGTTTCTGTCCCACATGTCTGAATGTCATTCCGAAAGGCACAAATCAGACACGAAACCACCTCCTCAACAGTGGACGGTACTTGCAGCGTGCCAGAATAACTAACCGTGGCAGTAAATACAGTAAGCATCCCAGGCCGAAACCAAAGGCAGTCTTAAGACAAGGTTATATATCTGGCATGCCCGTGCTGTTTATCAAGAACAGGCACAGAGATCAGCAATGGCAGAGGTCTTGTTTCCAAGCAGCGACAAACTGCATACCTGTCTCTTAAGCTGAGGGAACACGAAGCCACTTTGTACTGTAGCTTGGAACTTGGTTTCAGGAGAATAGGTTTCAGGCTACTGCATGGCATGGCTGCGCAGAGCATAGGGAAGCGGGAGCAGCAGCAGGCTGAGCCATTGCAGCCTCCTCCTGGCATCTCCCCTCCCAGCCAGCTGCCCTGCAGACCAGCCTTCTGGTGTCACCGTGATTAATATCTTCTCTCTGCTGGAGTCTACGACTAACCTGGCTGTTTGGGGAAGTCTATAAGTTATAGCCTTGCTCCTATCAGTAAAAAAAAAACCCTTAAGTACCAACTTGAATGTGTGAATAAAGGAAGTTTTTGTGTTCACTATATTGACTTCCCTGTTTGATTTATAATTGTCATGATTTTTCCCTTTGCTGTTCCATTCCATTGCCGATCGGTTAGAGAGTAGCAAAGCGAGGCAGAATGGGTAGAAAGCTGTGTCAAACTAGTGCATGGGTTTACTGAATACGTATAGTTAGCCTTAGATCTGATATAGTCTGTTCTGGAAAATAGAAGGCAGTATATCCATCTTTGTATATTTATATAATTAACTCCAGAATGACGATAGGAAGTAAGAAGCGAGGGGAGGAGATTATACATTGCACCTGCTTCCTAGTCTCCCTAAAGGTAAGGCACTGTAATGTACTGTACTGCTATGCTTTTGAACATAAAGGGGCACCCTTCCATATGGAAGGTCCACCTTATTGACCAGAAGACTTCAACTGCATTATCTTGTGTATTGGTACCTTCTTTGGACATGTACAAATAGGTTGTTCAGAAATAACAGTCCGTTGTATACACCTGTGAGCGTTTAATGTCTGTATTTTTTCCCAAACTATGCTGTTAGTAGAAAGAGCATTCCTGCTTGTCAAGCATGCTTCAAGGTTAAAAATAACTAATGTAAACAAACCGTACCATCAGCAAGGCCTGCTCCTTTACAGCTCAAGAGTGCAGCAGTCTGATCTGTGATCTGTGAAAGAAAACAAAATACATCTCCTATAATTACAAATCATCCTCAATGATCAATGCATTCACTTTATCTGGTTTATTATAGCAAAATTATAGCAAGTTTCTTTCAATAAGAACACACTTTGCTTTCCCATTCATTTTTGGATGTCCTGTTTTGTTTAATTTTTAACTAAAAAAAAAGAAAAAAGAAAACACTTCATGTTGTAAGTTGTAGTTAATTGTTATAGTTATTTTAAATATAATATGTTGTCCAAAATATTTGTTTCTGCCGTTTTAGGAGAAAAATGAATTTAGTAACCAGACCAGCAATCCTTTCAGTGGCAGACAGACAGCAGCGGTACTACCTTTCCTGTGGCAGCCATTGCGTTTCCTGTTTTTGTTTGACGTGCTGGTCAGTAATGCGAAAGTCTTACAAATGGCCTGCTGTCTCAATACGAAACAACAGCAGCCCACAGTATGGAACCACATGATCGTCATGTGAGGGATGGAATGATTAATACTGAAGTCACCCTGAACGATGACCTCTGTACTCACTGCAGAGGCTTTCTCAGTCTCCTCTGTTTTGCCATGTTCTCATGTCTTCCAGCCCACATATCAGGGTCCCCATTACCCAGGTCACTGAGGGCAGCAGTCTTGCATGCCTACCCATAGAGCCAATAGAGTGATGCCTTCTGTTTGCTTTACTTGTACAGGGCAGAGATAGGCTGTTAATCTCAAATGTTGCAGCTGCACACTATGCACTGAGGGAACTACTGAAAGATGGGAAAACTGCATCATGGTATGAAAGAGGCATTTTATTCAAATAACACTGCTACGGTGCTGCTATATTAAAAGTGATGGCATCTTTTTATCAATATAATCTTAATGTTTTAGCGCAGCAGTTAATCTGTTTTAATGGTGTTTCCGGTTGTCGGTGTCAGGTGGCTGGTATGGAAAGTAAGCCCTTCCTTTTCATGCTTGGCTGGTCCCACCATTGACTACCAGAAACAGATGTGAAGGGGTGTCTGTGTGATTGAATTTCACAGCGTGGGACTGACAAAAGGATTACAGTAAATTGTACCCAATATGAGTTACTGTCATTTGTAGTCACTTATTTTCCTATATGAAAGTGGTATATGAATGTATGGTATTTTTTAACATTTACCCCGTTTTTCTCCCAATTTTAAATGCCCAATTGTATTTAGGCTCAGCCCACCGCTACCACCCCTGCTGTCCTCCGAGCATCAGCCGACCGCTTCTTTTCATTCTGCGGGCCCGCCATGCAGCCAGCCCAGAGCTACAGCGCCGGAGCACAACGCAGCTCTGGGCAATAACCTGAGGCAATAATCTGGGCAGTTTACAGGCAAGCCCGCAGGCACCTGGCCAGTCTACAGGGGTCGCTGGTGCACGGTGAGCCAAGGACACCCTGGCCGACCTAAGCCATCCCCCTCCGGCGGCGCCGCCACTGTGCGCAGCCCCATGGGAGCTCCCGTCCACGGTCGGCAGTGGAATAGCCTGGACTTGAACCAGCGACGTCCAGGCTATAGGCCGCATCCTGCACTCCACGCGGAGCGCCTTTACTGGATACATCACTCGGGACCCCCTATGGTATTTTTTTCAATGGTATACATGTGCCTAGCAATTATGTAAGGAGGTGTTTACTTTAATGACTGTTAGTGCAGAGTCTCGTTAAAAACACAGATTGCAACTCAGTGGTACACGCAATTAGGTTTTGGCGAGAGTGAGTCGTTGATCCTTGCGCAACATTTATTTCTCATTTGGGTTCTGTTCTTTATACAGTTCAAGCAAAGACTGCAGTCACTTAACCTTAACCCTCCTTTACATCTGCTTCTCAAGAAACACACAATTGAACATCATCGGTTTTAGCGAGGAAGGATCAGGTGTAGTACATGTTAGCAGATAAATGGACTAGCAAACTTTGGCCAACATGAATGGCCAGCAACTAATAAAGGTTCAGATTATTATAACAACCAAGAAGCAAACTTACTTACTAAAAAATCTGCTACTTGCCACTGTGTTAAAACCACTCAAAAGACAATGAATAATGACAGACCTGTGAATTAGCAACAAACTACTTTACAGCACAGTGTGGGTGGGCTAATATTGGTCAATAACAAAATGATACATGAATGTATCTGTTATGGAAATATTTAATTTAGTTTGAGCATCATACAGCTTGTGCAAGGGCCGGACACAAATTTAGAACTGCTTGACATAACACTGTCAATCGAGTTAGGGCCACCACTGCTGCCAGGATAGACGCTGGTTAAATTGTTGTGAAGGGAAAGTCAACATCGTTCAGTTGGGGGTGAAAATCTGCAGCCATGTCTGTTATCCATAAAGATCCATAGAGTTAATAGAGTTATCACTTTTGATTCTGTTCCTCCCCTTATAAAAGTTTCCCACAGTAAAAGCATGGTAAAGCATAGGTAAGAAATAGCAAGGTATGTTAAAGCCTATTAATTAACACGGTAAACTATGGTATAATCAGGGGGAAAACATGGTAAAACTGCAAAAATACAGTCCGAAAATACTGTGGGAAACTTTTACAAGGGTTGTGGATCTAAAGTAATTTGGGCAGCTTTAGATACCAAAAGAAAAATGTGAATGATTTGGCCCCCATTTGCTCGAATCACAGGCTTGACAGACTCCACAAGGTGGTGGAAGGTGTCTAGAAATATGTTTTTAATACTATGCAGATTACGTAAGTGTTTCAAATGTATTATACAGTACATATCATGATACCTTTCACATACACAACAAATTATCAGTCGTGGGGAGGGGACGAAAGTCTACTGTCCGTTTAACCAGAAAGTGTTCAGACTCCATGCTCTTGCTCAATTGCGTCGTTTGGAATTACCTCATGTGAATCTCAGGTTATTACCACAGCCTCTGGAAGCAGCAGGCTGGGGTTTCTCAATGCGGTTGTGAAATAAATGGAAATGTCCAGGAAACAGTTTCAAACAGATAAGTATGTGGAAACCTGTCTGGAAATCCCAACTGTCAGGCCACCCTTTGAAGTGAATTGCAGAATCACATTGCAGAGGACCATCTTACTGCTAAGATGCGCTAGTCTTGGAATAAGGGTCGTGCTTTCGTTTTTTTGTGGTTAAATCGTATATATTTAATAGAGAAAAAGATTTCTTGCTGCTACTGATCGCCGATATTAATCCTAAACGCGTTGCCTCCAGGTAATCTGACAACGTGGTACAGGAGGCTGTGTGGTCCAGTGGTTAAAGAGAAGGGCTTGTAACCAGGAGGTCCCTGGTTCAAATCCCACCTCAGCCACTGACTCATTGTGTGACCCTGAGCAAGTCACTTAACCTACTTGTACTTAGTCTATCGGGTGTGACGTAGTTGTAAGTGACTCTGCAGCTGATGCATAGTTCACATACCCTAGTCTCTGTATAAGTCGCCTTGAATAAAGGTGTCTGCTAAATAAACAAATAATAATACAAAAACAACAGAACCTCTTTTAACACATGCTGTACAAACACCTAGCTTCAGATTATTATTAAGAGAGGCTTGTATCTGGTCACAGTTGAGGCCCAAGGAGGTCCTGAGGAGAGTTGTGTAACAGGGTGCGCATCTGCAGATGTAATGAACTTCCTGAGAAGACAGGAAGGACTCGACGACTCACTGCTGCCGGGAAAACTAGGTGCAGATATGCATGACACACAAGAATTGTCAGTTTAAAAAAAAACAAAAAAAACAGACACCACAGCAATATGATACTGGCTGTCCAAAGTTCTGTATCTGTTCTGTTAAGATTTGTGAACCATTATCAATTGTTGTGAGGAGACAAGAGTGCAATTGTGAGTCGTTATTGTTTTCTTTATATAGAAAAAAAAAACACAGTAGCACTGGCACCCAGGGGATAGTTGTAGATGACTGAAATGGCTTTGCAGGATTTGCAGATGGAGTATTATCTATTGCTGCAGTCTAATTCTTGTTTACAGCTGCAGGTTTTCATTATGGAAGTGATCTTCTTCCACTGCGTAGCACACCTATAAACTGACTGGAGTCCTGTGGTGCTGGAGTGATGAGCCGCAACGCACCTAAACTAAAGATACAGGGATGGAAATACTGTAAGGGATGGAAATACTGTAAGACTCCTATTGCATAGCAGTTTCACCCCTTGATGAGCCACAGTGTATAGGCACCAAGCTCAGTGTGTGTCTTATTAAACATAGTAAAACCAGAAATGGATCAAACTGCTATGCAATGGGAGTCTTATTGCCTTCCCTGAGATGCATTGGTCTTGATGTATTGTACTTATTATCCCTACACTGGGCAGCCAATAAGTATGTGACACTTCAGAATTGTATCTACAGCACCGCTTATCCAATTGTGATAAAAGCATTTACACCATTTCATGTTACTGAGCGTGCCAGAATCTGGGGATATAGCTGTAAGCATGCATCCAGATGTCACACTCATAGTGATCTAACTGCCATATAAACAGAAGAATGTATTGTGCTATTACACGCCTGGCTGTAAGCTCACAAGGACTGCAGCAACAGTGTTATTATTTGTTTATTTAGCAGACGCCTTTATCCAAGGCGACTTACAGAGACTAGGGTGTGTGAACAATGCATCAGCTGCATTGTCACTTACAACTACGTCTCACCCGAAAGACGGAGCACAAGGAGATTAAGTGACTTGCTCAGGGTCACACAATGAGTCAGTGGCTGAGGTGGGATTTGAACCGGGGACCTCATGGTTACAAGCCCTTTTCTTTAACCACTGGACCACACAGCCTCCTCTGTTCGGGAGAGCTGGGTAATTTCTTGCAAAAACCACCAACGATTCCAACCTCACCCTCACTGATTTTTTTTGTTATCACATAAAACGAGAAAAATATGTTATTGTGTCAGCAAAATTTCAAGGAGATACAGTGTCATGAGCCTGGAAGATACCTTTATGGGGGCATTCATTTTAAAGATAATGAGAATTGGTTGCTCCTACTGCTTGTTGGTAATCTAATTCAAATACCTCTGGGTATCCCCACAGGATTTTGGGATCATTCAGGATTTTGTCCTGTTTGGCATGGAATGAATTGGCTCCATGGAAGCACAGCGCCATCAGGAGCTGTCCTTAAGCTCCTGTACAAAGAGCTTAACTGACAAGCCTGACGAAGATGCATTCAAGGTCACTACAGCCTACCGGTATCAGTAGTCTTTGATGTAAAAGGGAACTGGTCAACCCCATTCTCCTGCTCCCTCCTCCTCCTCACAGAATGAAACCACCATTGCGCTTATCCCAAAAAAGTCGTCAACCTCTAACCACAATAAGTGTATTGAATCCAGTACTCTCTGTGTGTAACAACAACACACAGTGACCTGCACAGGGAAGTGAATCTGAAAGAGAGTTTCCTAGTTCCCTTATTTTAGGCGAGTGTGTGTGTATATGTATGTGTGTGCGTGTGTGTTTTTGTGTTTGTGCTGGTGGAGGGGTTCTAAGGTGACAATTATTATTTGAATTGCGTTATTATTGCAGAGAATTATCAAAAAATAAACACGAGGATTTTTAAGAAGTGGCCAAATAATGTGCCCCTTATGCAATACATCAAGCTGAACACAATTTTAAAAAAGTTTTGAATAGCGATCCAGTAGCTGACATTGTTCAGTGAAGACACTCTTTCCAATTCTTTGAGGTGATGATAATGTCCCGCTTGTGGCTTTACCAGCACCGTTGTTGTAAAACATCTACTCTCTTTTTCCTTTCCTTTAAAGCTTTTGCAGATTGCAGAATTACAAGAAACAAGTACATTTATGCAATTTACAATTACAATATGACTCATAAACGATCCAGTACAACTTTTTCACAACCTTGTGCACAGGCCACAATAAAATGACACCTGACATCACCAGGGGACATCTCCTCTGAAAAACTGTCTAGGCCAGTCGTGCAATTTGAACTGGGAAAGTTAAAGTCTTCTTATGAGCACTTTGAGTGTAAGAGGAAATGTGCCGTATGAGACAGGTTAAACATGGCATAGCATCTTATATTGGTCTCAGTAATGGGGTAGGGTTAATGTTAAACCTGTTTAAAAACAAACAAAGAAAAACACATAATGAAGCATTCAGAAAAAGAAAAAAAAACACGGCAGGTAGTTCTGCTTGATTTGCATCAACGCTTAAGGACACAATGGAGTGGGTCAAAGCAAACAAAGACAGATGCTGACAGCACTTCCCTTTAATGACTCTGATGAATCGGATTCACAGCAGTTCAGTTTCACTTTATTCAGAGTGGGCTGGTGCAGTGGGATCGTTCACAAGCCTTCTCAAACCTCGCTCCTCTGTTTGATTATTTGATTAGTTTGAGTCTGCTGAAAGGGGACACAGCTATTGAAATTAGTCCATGAATCTTTCCTGTAGTGCATTTATATTCATGTTTTAAAAGTATTTAAATACAAAACTGCGGATTGCTTCGTGCAGTTTGCATGCCTTACCTCCAGTGGTGGCAGGATGATCAGATTGACATTCACCCTGACAGCAGCTGTAGACACTAAGTCTCAGTATCATGATTAACTAGTAAGTGTGCAAAACGCTTGTACCCGTCGGTGTATTTTGGTTTCTTCCCAAAGCTTTACGACTGATTTTTGATGAAATGTATTGTGGGTGAATATGTAAAACATATAACAAAGACTAGAAAGAGCATTTTACTATGGTACTGATTACTATCAGTACTTTAAATAAATCACTGATTTGTTCTTCTGGGTCCAAGTCAGCTGAACTGTAAAATAACCTTTACATGCCATCCTTGCAATAAGGTCTAAATAGATACTCACGTTTTTCTGGGTTTCTATAACGCCTGTATTGGTGTAACAGGGTGGAGGCTGGGTGCAAACCAGCGAACCCGCGCACCACAGTGAGCTTCTTAACTACAATGCAAAAGAGCCGGGCTCGTCTGCATTCCTGGTTTTAGAGCTTTTAACCTCATCCCATCTCACTGACTGGGAACAGGATCCGTAACGGCAGTGTATCACACAACACTGCCCGTTACATCTGCAGCCACAAGAGGAATTCAAATCCAATTATTTTACCATAACATATATTCTCTTTTAACTTGGTTAGTTAACAAATAACAGAAAAGTGTCAGTATGTGTGTGTTACTTATTGCAGTTTTCTGTGTTCCTTAGCCTGAAGAAAACAGCTCTTATTTTAAAAGCAATCCATTGGAAGGCAGAAGTGAAAGTTTTCAATTTTAGATTTTTTTTTTTTATGCAAGCAAATGCAGGGCAGGATTATTGTGAACGGTAAGGTTCTTTTCATAAATAAACAATCTTTAATTACACCACTGTGAAAGGCACACACACAAACGACTTCACAGCTTTTTTTATAAGGTAATGAGATGTGAGATTTAGAGTAACGTACCTATGAGTATACAAAGAAAAATTACACTTCTCAAATGGTAACACTTTACATTGTCTCCAATTACTGTGTATTTACATAGTAGTTACATAGTAGTTACTTAGTAAATACATGTGGACGTACACATAATTACAATGTTATAGTTACAATGTACTTAACGTGTAAATCTTTTTGCATGATATAACTCTCACCCTCTCCCTAACCTTAACCCTTAATTGTGTACTTACATATATGGTGCATAAAAATTAACACATGAAGCACATTGTAACTATGCATAATAACATTGTAACATTTGATTGTTCAAGCAAACACTTGAAATGTGTTTGTTCTTATTTGTTCTTATAACAGAATTTATGAATGCAGAAACTATATCTTCACCCAATAAACAGAGGAGAGAAAAACTCTTCTGTGCAGTGGAATAGCTGTTATTAATGTATCTGATGAGTCACAAGGTTAGATTTTTCAGCAGATTCAAAGAGAAAGAATATTCTTTTGAAGTTTGATTCCAGTGTGCAAACCCCATGCTTGTCCCGGCTCTAGTTTATAATGCATGTTTCATTCGCCTTACAGAGCCTACCCTGTGTGAAAAGCTGCGGCAGAATTGGAGAAGTCTCAGGGATGATGCGTGATGTCACTCTCCCCACACCTGCGTGAACCAGAGAGCCATCCTTTGTGTTTCCATTGTTTTGGGAAGTGGGATCAAATCTGAACCTGTAACTGCTACAATCCATTGTCATGGCACGCAATGGACTTGAATAGAGTGACTAACTCACAACAAAGATTGTTTTAACCACAATACTCCCTCTAAAACCCCCCTTAGCAATGCATGCAGACCTGTTTTTAAAACGACTTTATTGTAATATAGAATTAACATGATTTGGTGCTAGCAGTAAAGTCTATATTAAATGGCCAGGTTAAATATGTTGTCAGGTGGAGCTCAAGATCTCCTGGTCAGTAGATCGGAGTGGTGTGTTGAATAGTGCTTAGAATGTAAACATTATTTCACTGCATACTGTATGAACCCCTTTCCAGCTAGTTGCACAGAGCCACTCACCTGAACGGTCCAAAACTGTCCTAGTGTACATGGAGTCATATGGTAACCCTACTCTCACCAGTAATTGCTCCCCTGTCCATATCATATAGGAAACAAATACATTAAAAAGGTGAATTTTACATTTTTGCAAGCGATTGCATCTCCTTGAATTTAAATGCAGAGAGCTAGCAGAGCCTGTTTTTTCACATCTGCTTTCAAAATAGATGCAAAGAACCCCCTGCTGATTCTGGTGAAAAATCAGATGTATAAATACACTTGGAAATGTTGAATGTCATCAGTTTTAAGAGACCCAAGGCCAGATGTAACAAACTCAGTGACCACGAAAACAGGCATGTGGTTTGCACAAAACAAGCAAGCCCAACAGAATGATGATACCCCCAGACTTATTAAAAATATAGTGGGTCAGTTTAATATAAGTTAGTTTGTTAATGTCTGTCTTTGTATAAAAATGTCATTGCGTGTAGCTGGCTTCTGTCTGGTCAAACTGTGAGAAAAAATATAATAAGTGACACATGACATATTATAATAAATCATAAAAATGACATTGTAGCCAGGATCTGCTATTACACAGAAAAGGTGTTGTTATGAATATGTTTTTTTTCAAGAAGTACAGTATTTACATGTTTCTTTTATTATTACTTTGCAGGGAAAAGTCTAAGATCTGAACTGCTTTTATGGGTAAACGAATGAAAACAGGGAATTGCAATTTTTAATTGTTCTCCTTTTAAAACTGAGCTGCAGTCTTCTGTTATGCTAATAAATGCAAATATTATTCTTATATAAGTTATATGGCATGTGGCTTGTTAGTCCATCTGCATTTTTGCTGTTTCTTGTGAATGTATGAAGTGTCATCTCCATTACTAGGGCAAAAAGGACCAAATGTGTTGACTATTCTATTGATGATTGCTTTCATTCAGATTATTTATTAAAGACATGTTGCAAACACATTCTGAGATGCTGTGTTTCAGGAGTAACGTTGATTAACAAAATCCAAAACATTTCAGTTGGTTTGCAAAATTTCTGACCTTGTGTTTTGCTGACATTGTAGCAAGGTCAGCATTGAGATCACACGCTGCACTTTCAAATGTCACCTGCAATGTATACTGTACGTTCAAATAACATGAAATAGCTTTTTAATTGGGAAAGCATCAGCATGTATGCACATGGCCGCCCCAGAAGGCATGCACGTGTCACTTTCACATTCTGCATGCCTTAGCAGCTCTTAATCAGTTTGAAAAGACAAATACACGGCTGCTTAGTGGCAGCTTCCCCTTTAACCTCTAGACCACTGCTTTTCAAATCTAGTCCTCAAGCATTATTTTTTAAATAACTACAATTGTAGCCTGGTGTGTATAGAGCAATACCTGTAACTACAGACTGTTTGGGCTGCTCGCTGCACAGGCAATGCACATAGATATATGATGTTATATAACAAAAAAGCAATAAATGGGTCATTATTTGATAACATTTTACATGCTTTTGGTGAGATTTCAGTCCCTGGCACAAGTTTGCCCTTCTCTTGGTTAGGTTCCAGGTCAGTTTTCTTATCAGCAGCTAAAGGCCACCATCATGCATCAGAAGACGCTCACCATGAGCTCGACCAAAAACCCACCGCTGTCGCTCCAGCCTGCCCCAAGAGGCTTTATCATATCGTAAGCTGCTTGGGACAGTCTGTAACCAAATTCCCATGTGAACTGAAAGTCCTCAACAGATAGTGACCAGCAGGGCATTTTGTTTTTAAGTGTTTACATTTTTACTGTAAACCCCTATTAACTGTACATAAATCATCTATTTTGATTTTGATCAATTAAACAGACAATACCTGCAAAACGCTGGAGCTGAATTCTAAGGTAAGTTAAGTAGAAAGATGTTTTCCTTGCTGCCATCAGCGCTGAGCATATCACCTTCATGTAGACTGAACAAGGTCCAGCCGAAACATTTGCCTTGACTTCTTAGGTTTCACTGCATTTTACTCCTTTTTGTGTAAACCAAATTCATTTAATGTGACCTTTGAGCTAGCCCAATGCACCGCCAAGCCCGCTGTCACATTGTAGGCTATGGAGTTACTATTGAGTAGCATCATGCTAATCACACTCCAATTGATAATCTATTGGTGCAGTATTATTACTGCATTAAAACAGCAAACGTCATTGCAGACAAAAGTGTTTTACTGTGTAGCTTGATAAACATACTGTAAAAGGAGAGGTGTGAGGCATTAACTGTGCGCTGTTTCTCTTATTCGTTTATCAGTTACAAGCTGTGAATGCACTCAGTAATCTCCGCTGACTTTCTCCTCCCTGGGATTTCTAAAAGGGCATTTCATCTGCTCAGGATGGTTTCTTAAATTCCATTATTATTAGAATTATTATTTTTTGGTGTATTTTGGGTCAGTAAGCCTCGCTTGGTTGCTAAAGACTTCTAGGTACTTTTCAGCTAGGGGGTGAACAATGGGTGCAGTGATCTGGGAGTTTACTTTGCAAAGCAAACCTGGACTTGGATGAAATGCACCTGATGGACATGCTTCACAGAACACAGACAGGAATGTGCTTGTGTCATGTGGTCCTCCAGGAAACAGGTTTTTTACCACACTAAAATACAGCGCATGCTGCATGTTTTCTTGGACAGCATTTCTATCTGCAGTAACACTCTATTTTGTTTTTTATTGATAATGAGGGGAATTTGCACTTCTGCAAAGGTCCAAGGGGTATCAGTGTTCTCTCAATTCTTTGGGTGGAATTGGCACTCCGCTAGTTAATCTACTACGATATCAGGTGACATACTGTAGCATGCCACAGCATTATTAATATGGCTCATTATTGCTAAAAAAACAACTACCAGCCACGGCGGATCAGGCCAGGTCAAATGTCTAATTAAATTAATTTGGTGGTCCACAGCACCAAACCACCACTCAATTGAGTCTATTGCTCTAATACTTTACATTGTGTCTATAATTACTGTGTATTTAAACAGTAGCAAATGCATCATATCGTAATTAAAATGTTGTTATGCATAGTTGCAATGTAAATGTGTAAACCTTTTTGCACGACATAACCCCAACCCTCACCTTAACTCTAACCCTTTTCTGATACATATATCGTGCAAAAAGATTTACACATTAAGTACATTGTAACTATGTTAAGTACACATGCCTTTACTAAGAAACTACTGTGTAAATGCACACAGTAATTAGAGACACCTAATATGAAGTGTTACCCACATAACAGCAACACCACTCTCAGTTGCAGACAGATACTGGACCTCCTCATCTATTTAAGTTTCCTTGTCATGGGCTTGTGAGACTTAACTGTCGCTGTGGTTAATTATCTAGCAGTCTTCAAACCACAGTAAAAACATGTTAACATGTTTCGCAGGAGGAAGGTATTTACTATAATATATAACAGATATTCGGTGCTTTATTGATTCAGGTCTTTATGTAGTCTTGGAGACAGTGTGGACGTCGTGCAAATGATTGCTGGCAGCTGATGGGATTGCACTTGCTTGAGAGACGAGCATGCATGGGTACAGATGGAAGTTATTTTTTCAGTGGGTGTGATTTTGTTGAAGCGGCTCCAGTCCTGAGGTGACTGCAGCGAAGCTGAAGGGAAATGAATTCAGTTGGAAAGGGTTAGCACCAGCATGATGACAGTCCAGCTGCAGAGACACTTGCTGCTATTTTTATCAGGGCTGGTGATGACACTGACACACACACACACACACACTCACACACACACACACTCACACACACACACACACACACACACACACACACACACACACACACACACACACACACACACACACACACACACACACACACACACACACACACACACACACACACACACACACACACACACACACACACACACACACACACACACACACACACACACACACACACACACACACACACACACACACACACACACACACACACACACACACACACACACACACACACACACACACACACACACACACACACACACACACACACACACACACACACACACACACACACACACACACACACACACACACACACACACACACACACACACACACACACACACACACAACACACACACACATAGTGCTATATGGTAACATCGCTTAGGCACAGAACACACTTTAGGGAAATAGGAACATCTGGAGCACTTTGCATAGCGTTCAATTCCTTTCAATACTATTTCAATGACTTCCCTCTTGGATTTACATTTATGGTGCCGCGATCCAATATGACAACTACCAACTAACAAGAACTAAGATGACTGTGTGCAATTATTACTGTGTGTAGGTATATCCAGTGTTGTCTGTAAACTTTTTAATAGCTGCTATAAGGATTGCGGTATCATAATTAAAATGCAATCCTAGGGTAGGAATCGTTGGTATTATGCTATGCTATTTCATTCTGTACTTGTAGTTGCCAGTTGAGTCTGTCTATTGAGAGAGGGGTCTTTTTGAGTAATTTTAGGAAGCCACAGAAAAATACAGATTTCTACTTACATTATTCATCACACACCCTAAGGAAGAATGCTGATTGCAACAAATTCTATGAAGATGAATTCTAAATGTGTTCTCTACAGACTACAAACATATCCCCAAATCTCCATCTCTGTAAGCAGCCTCAGATTAAAATCTGGTTCTGTATAAGTGTATTGTTTCGGATAACTCGAGAGAAGCCTCTATAAGCGGACAATGGCTCTACTTATGGGCATGTTTGAATTATTAGACATTGCCACAGTAATTTGACATGTTCATTTTGCAGTTTTCCCCATTCTTTTCCCATTGTTATACTATGTGCTTACCATAGTTTACCCTGGTTTGCCATGTTTTCTTAACCATACCTCTCTGTGCAGAAAAGCAGCAGTGTGGAGTAGTGGTTAGGGCTCTGGACTTGTCCGGAGGGTCATGGGTTCAATCCCAGGTGGGGGACACTGCTGCTGTACCCTTGAGCAAGGTACTTTACCTAGATTGCTCCCATAAAAACCCAACTGTATGAATGGGTAATTGTATGTAACAATAATGTGATATCTTGTAACAATTGTAAGTCGCCCTGGATAAGGGTGTCTGCTAATAAATAAATAAATAAATAAATAATAATGCTACCTGCGCTTTACCGTGCAGTCACTAGGCTGTATTTGTTATGCTTTAACTGAGGGAAGCTTTTAAAAGGGTATTTCAAGGTACATGAAGTGGTTTTTGAAAATGGAAAAGCAACCTTGTGATTTGCACAGGTCAGCAATGCTTTTTAATGAAGAGGGATTCAGTTTGCCTTGAGTGCTGTTTGCTGTGGTTACAGCAGTAACGAACATCTGTTTGTAAATAAGATCTTTCTGGTAAGAAGTAGCGTGGTAAGCAACAGGAACACTCACACAGGTAGCTTTAAAAGTGGGAAGATTTAGTTCAGAGTGCAGCACTGAGGTTTTTGAGGTAAAACCTTAAACAGTGTGGTTGTGTACAGTATAGTGAGGCTGCTGAGTTCCATCATTCATGTGGGCTGTAAGAGTCTTTGATTATGATTTAAGTCTTTGATTATGATTTAAAACTGATTTTGTTTTTACATTGTTTCTCTTTTATTTTGTTTAAGATTATTATATAACGCCACTTATCCGTATTGGTCTGTCTCTATTCATCTATCTATCTTATCTAATTTATTTACCTATCCTAATTTATTTACCATCTTCAGACAGCACCCATAGAACTCCTCTTTTCCCTCTGGACACTTTATCACTCTTCCTTAATGCGCTTTACTTGCACTTATCTGCTCCCTATTTTACTGCATTTAATCCTGTACTTTACAGAGTACTGTACTGTAATCTGCCACGTGTTATTCAATCTGCAGTATTTTGCATTTAATTGTACCCGCATGTAACTATCGCTGAGCAGTGGGCAGCAGTGTGGAGTAGTGGTTAGGGCTCTGGATTCTTGACCAGAGGGTTGTGGGTTCAATCCCAGGTGGGGGACACTGCTGCTGTACCCTTGAGCAAGATACTTTACCTAGATTGCTCCAGTAAAAACCCAATTGTATAAATAGGTAATTGTATGTAAAATTAATGTGATATCTTGTAACAATTGTAAGTTGCCTTGGGTAGGGGTGTCTGCTAATAAAATAAATAATAACCTACGCTGTTATCTGCTCCAATATTGATTCGTATTTTGTCATATACTTGTACTTACTAAAACTGAAGTCATTGTATTTTATCTTGCTCTTAATTGTATTAATACTTGTACTGTGATTCTTGAAACATATCTTTTGTTTATGACTGTAAGTCACCCTGGATAAGGGCATCTGCTAAGAAATAAATAAATAAATAAATAAATAAATAATAATAATAATAATAATCTATTGACATGGAAATAAGAGTCCCATTCCACAACAGTTTAATCCATTCCTGGTTTTACTATGTTTAATAAGACACACCTGAGCTTGTTACCTGTAGACTGGCTAATCAAGCTAGTCCTGGAGGGCAATTCCACACCAGGTTTAACAGGTAAAATCATTACCTACTTCAGGGTCTGGATGGAGGTTTAATTAAACAATGTAGAAGTCTAGGAGTGGAAGGGCCAACTTTTGGCCAACCCTGATATAAATTAAAAAGTAGCTTTTTTTGTCTTCTGCTGCAGTGAATCCATGTGGGGTGGCAGTGACCAGGTTGAGGAACTAAAGAGGGGTTTTTACCTGTAAAATAAGAGGGAACTGAAGTTATTTATAAATGATGCCTCCTGCACAATCCAGGCTCCATTGAGTTCCTATAAAAGGAAGAACTTGTGGTGCTGGTTTTGATTAAAAAGGGAACAAACCTGTCTCATAACTTCACTTTTAACAAACCGTGAATCAATAATGTAACAATAACAGCAGCCTTGTCTGCACTTTATAGCCAGCATAGGTTTGCAGAACTGCTACTATTAAACAAATGAATGGTCCTGATAGCATCGTTGCCTTTGGGGAATACCTTTTTTTTGGTGTGTGATGAGCTAAAGTGTCTTTTGTTAAGTACTGTTTTGTTACTCTATATTTACAAATAGATGGATTAATAAGGGATTTGAATTCTCAAGGGGAATTCTCCTTCGCAGACAAAAATAATTATTCTTTAATAAATAAATGCAAAATAATGGGGAGCATTAAAACATACTTTCTTATCTTGCTCCAAAATGTCCTTCCTTTTTAAAACTTGAGAAACAATAATAAAAAAAAAGAAAATAATAATGTATTAGCTATTTAATTCATATGAAATAAGCATCAATTTATTAAACTTAGTCATGTTCAATACTTGCTTGTTCATCAGTAAATACATTTGACTTACAAACGCGTTTGGAGCCAGATAAGAAACTATTATCATTATTCTTGATGGTTTTCAAACGAAAAAAAATAAATAAAAATAAAAAGCTATTCCTAGATGAGAATAAAAAAATGGAAGGGATGTTTAGTTGCTTTCTAGAAATAATGTTTTCCCCCAAGCACATGCACTGGGAGGATCAGTCACACTAAATACTCCTCTTAACTACCCAGAGTATCAGTCTGTACGCTTGCTCTCTCTCTCTGTAACACATGTACTGTTTCCCTTTACAACCCCCCCCACACACAAACAATGAACAATAATAATGTCATTAAAAACAGAAGCCAGAGCGGACCTGTTGCATGCTCCCCTTCACACAATCAAATCCATACACAATTTACCATATGAAAAAAACATATTAACTTTAAGGATTGGATTGTTTTTAAGGACTATTTTTAAGGACTGTATTTAAAGTGTGTTTTTTTAGGTTAAACAGTACTGTGAAAATGAGAATAAACCAATAAACCCCATCTGAAACAGCAGAAAAATAAACATACAACTACTATATATTTATCAAAATAAAACAATCTAACAAAAAATAACCATTCTAAAACAGTCCTTTAAGTCTTGTGCACAGAGTCTGTTTCTGAGGGACAGGTTTCAGTGACAAACACAAGTCATGTGCCCATTAGACTGTAATAGCAGAAACTATTTCTGGGAGTGCAGATGCACACTTGGAAAGACAGTGATAAAACATGCATGTAAACTGTTTTTGCACATAAATAAATGTGGTTTCATAGTGACTAAAATACCATGTAGATGCATGCATGTATTGTCGCAATGGGGAGGGGGTGCGAAGTTGGTTGGTTTCACAACTTTAGGGATACTATAATAAACATTGTAAAAATACATGGGGTATCAGGGCATATAAACTGCATCTAAAAGAGATGTGTGCAGTTATATATGTATGTATAAAACTACATTCTTTTTAAAACCCTTTAGATTTTACTTTGCCGATTGCCACAAACAAAATCAGCTAATGAATACAGTATTAGTTTTTGAAAACGAAAAACTTTTTTTTTTTTTTCTCTGAGCATTTCAAACTGACTCAGTCTGCTTTTAAATGTTACATGTCTAAGGCAATTCAAAATGTTATGGGACCTGTCAAGCAAGTCAACAAATGAACTACAGAGAATCATGATAAAAGCATAGAAAAGTATAGTGAAGATTAGTTCATCGTGGTACAAAACAGATAACCAGAAAAGCAAACTTAACCTATGGGCAATGGACTGTACTGTACATGGAAAGAAAATGTTGTTTTGTTTCTTAGTTATTTTTTTATACTAAATTTATAGTGAAGAAAAATAATATATGTTTCTTTTGAGATATCTGTACACTTTATTAATTCTGCCCTTTTCAGCAGAGATTTATTAGTTTCTTCTCATTTCTAAAGCACTTGAAACACTCCTTAAATCAGTCCTTTGGATTTTGTGAACAGGGCTCATTATATTTAATGTACAGTAGAGAGCATCATGCAAAAGGATTAATCGCAACTTTTAAACTATCCATACATTGGTCATGCACACAGTACTGGGCCAAAATTAGTTAGATGTTCACAGACAATAAAACAATCAAATAAATATATTAATTCAGTAGATTAAAATAGTAACAGCATGCATTTCTGATTGTGTCCAGTATAGTGTACACTATGTTCAGAGGTACAATGGAAAAATCAGCCACCTTTAGCTAAAAATGCCTGATTCATTCCTGAGACATAGCCTAATTTGATTGGCCGGGTTGTGATGTCACATTTCTTGTCTGATATAGTGCTTCACTATCTCCATTTGACACACACTCAAATCAGGAACTTTCTAAAAAACAAAACACCACAGAACTTCATAGGCCACCTTGGGGCTGACAAAACTCCAGCAGCTTTCTATTTACTCTCTTAATTAAAAATCAGCTTCTATATTCCTGTGCAGATAGACAAGTGATGTAAAGGGGGAGTCGCTCAAGCCTCTCTTTTTATTTGGAAAGGTTTATTTAAAAAACAAGATCGTTTGCTGAGAAAAAAAAAGTCGAGTTGCATGACATGACTCCCTGAGCTTCGCAGAGACACTAGAACAGCCCCTTTGAGAATATCCGAACTGAGAACGTACTTCATGCGGCAAGCCTATAGAATGGAGGGGTATATCTTAGCACCTGTAAGTATAACTCTTTACTTTTTTGCTTCTTTCAGTAGACACTGTCTGTACTTCTCTGCATCAGCACTGCAGGGACTCCAAAAATTATGACCAGCAATGTGGGTGGAATTCAAAGATGCATGTCAATAAGTTGCAATTGTTTTCTATCAAATACAAATTTACATTGCAAAAAAATAAATCCTTTCTCTTCTTATCTTTACCAAAATATTGGAACGAGTTTCCAATATCTGAGATATCAGTGTATTTTAAATGTGTCAAACTTTTCCTTCAAATGCTATTTCAGTACACTACTTTATCTAAATCAATATACTATTCACATACTGTCATTGCACAGTTAAACACAATCTTTCATAGGTTATCTTTTATTATATATATTTTTAGTGCTCATATATGCAGCATACTTAATATAGAAATATTTTGTTTTATTATCTGTAGTTCTTTCTTTTATAGAGGGATGTTTGGCATTTAAGTAAGTACTTCTTTGGAAGTAATACACATGTTAATCTGTGGTTTAAAATTATGCAAATAGGATTGTTTTGTAATTTTATATAAACACATTTCTGAGTGTAGTTTAGAAACATGCACATGTTATTATCTACAATGTTGTACTAAGACTGTTACTCTACTGCAGTTACAGTACAGTAGTTCCAAATATAACATTTTCATTTTTTTAAAAAAAAAGTATTTCCTATCTATAGAAAGGATATTAATAGCAATTCACTTCTTCTACAACGGGTTGTTTTTGAAGTTGTTTCGTCGTTTGAATAAGTTTACTCAAGATAACAGTAGGCCAATATAGTTATACAGTTTGCACCTGTTAGATAAGTTATCAGTGTGCAAAACCAGACTTCATACAGTATTTAATTTGACTCAATTTGATACATTAGAGTTTTTTCTTTTTTTTACAGCCTGCAGAAGAAATGATTTCGTATGATCCTGAAATTTACAGACAACCCCATGAATATTATCCCTATCTGAGCAGCGACGGAGAAAGTCATGGAGGTAAGTTGTAAAACAGAATATTGTATTATTGTTTTCAATGTAGTTTACTGAAGCTACTTGGCTTCGTCGTCCATGTAAATTAAAAGGCGTTCTCAATTGGATTTTAAAGAAAGAGATCATTGATTTATTACATTTTTTACAATGCCAGACTTATTTTAGAAAAGAAAAATCAAAGAAATAACTAAACGGACCAATTTTTAACATATATTCAGTCTAAGAATGAATGACAGCTGGGCTATAGCCTAATAATAATAATAATAATAATAATAATAATAATAATAATAATAATAATAATGTATCCGTGTAATTAAAACGTGCAAATAACTGGTTTTCTAAAAATATCCATTACTTACAGCAGAAACTGAGGGACATATTCATAGAGAATTATTTTCCATCCTGATTTTAAAGTTGTTGTTTTTTTTTAAGCGAAACAAAACATCGAATTAATAAAAAAAATAGGAGGCTAATTTAAAAGCTCGTGCCAGCACCTTGGTTGTTCCTTTCTAGTTCTGTAAAATTAGTAATTAGTACCAAAAAAAAAAAAAGTGTACAAATGATCTCGGAGCTCTAACGGTTTAACCTACAGTATTGACTCACGGTTTTAAAATGAACCACGTTCAGCTTAAATGGTAATACAAGAAAAAAAAGCAGTCCAGTTAAACAAATACAAAATGATAAAATGTTGGCGTTGACAAAGAAAGTACTAATTAAAACACCTGTGTATACTCACATGTATTCCTGAATGTTTATACGATCAATACAACACTAACTAAAACTATCCAAAACCCGAAACTACTCGAGTGCGCAGAGACACAGAAAACGAGAAAACACAAAGTGCTACAACTGCTCTTCTGTTGCATTCATCCACCGGCTCTAAATAAAATAAATATTGATTGATTGATTGATTGATTGATTTTAATGATGCCTTGACAATAAAGCCGATGAATGCAGACTTAACCCCAAAACGGCGCAGCGGAAACGAAGTAAAAGCGTACTAAAACAAGCTAATTATTTTTTCGAAGTAACTGAAAGTATTTTTTTTTTTTTTTTTTTTTACAAACTGACACGATGCCACGATGGTTGATAACGGGAAGGAACAGAATGAAATGTAAAGACAGGGACATGGAAATACAGCAGATTTACTAAACAAAACCAAAACACTCATCACGCACCGGTCAGAAAAAAAAAAAAAAACTCATTAAAAAAAAAAAAGTAAACCGTTGCATGCTGCTAAAGCCGAGAAATACTGTTATAATAATCAGGGCGGGGTCCTTCTTGTGATGCTAATCAGTGGCCTGGATGATGAAACACATTTTTACGGATGGACTGACACTGTGTTGCTGCAATACTTGATAGAAAAAATAAAAAAAAAGTCAACTGTAACAACGAGAACTTAAAAAAAAAAAAAATCTAATGGGCCCTGTTCACAAAACCTAGCCTACTGTACGTACAGTACTAGTGTACAGGAGTGAGTAGATTGGTAATTTTGTATTAAGGTGTATGACTATTTTTTTAAAAAAAATAAATCTATGCAGCAGATTTTAAGCATCTTCTTTAGCCTTTAACTACGTCTATTTGTGAAAAGCTAAAAAACATTTCCATTAAAAAAAAAAAAAATAGAACTAAATAAGTAGGAAACTGTAATATTATAATATAGGGTTTGGGATTTTTGCTTTTTGTTTTAACCAATAAACAGAAAAATTACCCCTGAGACAAGAAAGAAAGAAAGAAAGAAAGAAAGAAAGAAAGAAAGAAAGATGTTTAACTATAAGTACCCAAAGATGCTTCTTGTGCTAAGTCATGCAGTTTACTGCACTTTCTTTATGTCCCTTGAGGGTGGAAACACACTCTACAGTATGCTTTACACATGCCTCATTTATTTATATGTGCTACTGTGATTGTGTTTTGGCAAGTACCTCTGCAGATAAGTTGTTTTTAAAAATAAACAGTATCTATTTTATTTTTTAATTTTTTGGGGGGCTTTATATCAGGTTTGTGTTCCTCTGACTGTATTACACCGTAATAACAAATGACCTACACGCATGCATGTCTAATCAACAGCTGCTAACACCTGTTTGTAGCGTCACTGTTTTCTAATTGCTGTGTTCTTTACAATGAGATCATGTAAAGAAAGCGTTTCTGGTTTCTGTTGTCTCTGCACATACGGGCCTGTCTGTGTTGGTAAAGCTTTGGCTCTCTCCCTCTCCCAGATCACTGTTGGGATTACCACCCGCACCACATCCACAGCAGTGACTTTGAAGCTTTCCATGAGAATAACTTCACTGAGTTACAGAGCGTCCAGCCTCTGCACCTGCAGCAGCTTCACCGTTACACTGAAATCGACCCCCTGCACTCCATTGACCCCGCTCTGGGGGCCACACACGTCGGACTATCCCCACCGGTAAAACACGTTAGCTATAACACCTGCCACTAGGGGCGCTAGGAACCCCTGTCCTACAGGGACAGTCCACGTTTCCAGGTTTAATCAATTGCTATGTTTGGACCGTGTATGATGTTTAATAAGGTTCAGGGCCTTTTCACATATGTTGACTTTCTAGAAACCACACCATTTGAAGCTCAAGCCTATATTACAGAACCTTCTGTGAAGCCATTGCTAAAAAAAAAAAAAGCTAAAAACTAAAAAGTCAGATGAAGTAGTTTTCACACAGGAAAATGAACAGTTTCCATCTGTCCCCATGCTCTTATTTCAATCCTGTGTGACTCAATCATCTTGTGAAAGATGTCCGTGTTGCAATAGGTAGGAACAGTTGTTTAGAGTTGTTCCTTGCAAAATTACAGGAACGTTTCAAAGTGCAGGTACATTAAGTGCACAGTAGATACACTTTTATCACATCACTTAATACACCCCATTATTTCATGTACATATACATTTCCTAAATACATTGCGTTCACTGGGTTCCTTCCTCCCAATGGCAGAATTGTGTTCTCAGTGCAGGTAGTAAATATTAGTCAATTTGCACTCACTTCAGATAGGGGCTGCAAGAGAGAGAGAGAGAATGGTGTAACTATGAAAGGTCCTCTCATACTGAAATGTCCCACAATTGAACCCTTGACCCTGCTGGATGGCTTGCACAATGGATGTTACCTATTTCATACCAGTAGACAAGTGGATCCCAAATGGATTCATCCCTAAAGCAAACAGTCTGAGAGTCAGAGCAGACCTGAGACCAAGCTCTCATCTCTTCACAGACTCTTTTGTGGCTCACCACTATCAAACTGTTCCACTGTGGTCTGAATTTCGTAATTCATTTAAAAATACTCCCACCTAAGAAGATGCATATGGTATGTGTCCAAATATCCGGCTGTTAACTCAATGCAAGGGGGATTTAAAACCTTATTTACTGAAAACAAATAGAACCATTTGCTTTCATCCCATGTTGGGTGCACACAATGCATTCTTTAGCTTACCTTTCAATCCTATTCTCTCTGTCATTTTCTTTACTATACAGAATTAGCACCAACGCTTTTAAACATTACACAAATAAAATATCAAATACAAAAAAACAATTGCACAAAGCAAACCAACATCTATTAAAATCCTAGAATAAGCAGACTATTTGCAATACAAGCTGTAAGCAGTTGAAGCTACCATACAGTATGTTGTCCGAAGAATATTTGCATTTATGTTATCCGACACAAAGACAAATGTAGAGTATAGTATATTAGTTATACTGTTTATAGAAGATAAATATCCTTATAAGGTTTCTGCTGTGCAGTGTGATGTCATGTTGGTATATGAGCTCTGATGCAAAAAAACAAACAAAAAAAAACATTGACTATACTGAGCAGTGCTTTACAATGTGTAAAAAGTACACCTTTAAACTACATCAGATTTTGTATGGTGTTTTGGTGGATGTCATCTATAGTAAAGCTATAAATCCTATCCATAATAGAAAACAACTGGTTCCTGCTGTGTGTAATTTCCTATTATGGTTATTATAGGATTCACAAAGCAAAATAGAAATATACCCTCAAAATCTTTCAGAAGTTGTAAATACGATGTGCCAGATAATGTACTTGGTGCCTGAACTTTTGAACCTGTTTTTGTTTAATCACTGATCTTTAAGCAACTTATGCCTGCGGTTCCAATAAAATAAACCCTTTTTGTGCAACATAATCTCCATTTGGTGTTAACGATGAAGCAATGTTCCCAGCAGAATGGAATTGTCTCAGTCTAGCGCGTGTTCTGTTGTCTGTGCATTGGGGATACGGCATGCTGTGAAGGTGTTGCTGTATTACCCAACTCTGGATCTTTCTGACTGAGTTTCTGTCTGTGTGTGACAGCCCTGAGGGCAGCAGGGGATTCTGCTAAGTCATTAACCGCTAGCTTGTGGATTTGTGCTACTTTACTACCCAGTTTAGCTGTCTGTTATTGGGACCTGCTCCCCTGAGTTTTAGTTCCAGAAGATCTCACCTCCCCTCTCCAGGGGCCCTATTAACAAGAATAGTTTGAAGAAATGTTTTTAAAAAAAAGAAAAAAAAACTTTTGCAGTGTTTATAAACATTCTCAAGTTAAACTGAGAATACACCTCTAACCATCTCGCATACAGGGCACACCTTAAACTGAGAATACACCTCTAACCATCTCTAATACAGGGGACACCTTAAACTGAGAATACACCTCTAACCATCTCTAATACAGGGCACACCTTAAACTGAGAATACACCTCTAACCATCTCTAATACAGGGCACACCTTAAACTGAGAATACACCTCTAACCATCTCTAATACAGGGCACACCTTAAACTGAGAATACACTACAGGGCACACCTTAAACTGAGAATACACCTCTAACCATCTCTAATACAGGGCACACCTTAAACTGAGAATACACCTCTAACCATCTCTAATACAGGGCACACCTTAAACTGAGAATACACCTCTAACCATCTCTAATACAGGGCACACCTTAAACTGAGAATACACCTCTAACCATCTCTAATACAGGGCACACCTTAAACTGAGAATACACCTCTAACCATCTCTAATACAGGGCACACCTTAAACTGAGAATACACCTCTAACCATCTCTAATACAGGGCACACCTTAAACTGAGAATACACCTCTAACCATCTCTAATACAGGGCACACCTTAAACTGAGAATACACCTCTAACCATCTCTAATACAGGGCACACCTTAAACTGAGAATACACCTCTAACCATCTCTAATACAGGGCACACCTTAAACTGAGAATACACCTCTAACCATCTCTAATACAGGGCACACCTTAAACTGAGAATACACCTCTAACCATCTCTAATACAGGGCACACCTTAAACTGAGAATACACCTCTAACCATCTCTAATACAGGGCACACCTTAAACTGAGAATACACCTCTAACCATCTCTAATACAGGGCACACCTTAAACTGAGAATACACCTCTAACCATCTCTAATACAGGGCACACCTTAAACTGAGAATACACCTCTAACCATCTCTAATACAGGGCACACCTTAAACTGAGAATACACCCCTAACCATCTCTAATACAGGGCACACCTTAAACTGAGAATACACCTCTAACCATCTCTAATACAGGGCACACCTTAAACTGAGAATACACCTCTAACCATCTCTAATACAGGGCACACCTTAAACTGAGAATACACCTCTAACCATCTCTAATACACCTCCTGGTTTCAAGTGCACTATTTTTTAATGATATAATTTACCAGATCAAGACTCAAAATGAATGATCTGATAATAATTTTTGTATAGTTATAATTGGTAAGGATTCTTTTTAACAAAATGTTATTAGCTGTTATGCTGTATAAGTTTTATTTTACCATGCTATAGAAGTGCTATGACATTAAATAAATTAATAATATACTGTACCTACCCCAAAACCAAGAACAAAAAGCACTTTGGTAATATGTGTTTTATTGGTTTAGTACCTTATCCTCCAAATGTTTGCCCAGAATTTCTAGTATTTATTATTTGTTTATTTAGCAGACGCCTTTACCCAAGGCGACTTACAGAGACTAGGGTGTGTGAACTATGCATCAGCTGCAGAGTCACTTACAATTACGTCTCACCCGAAAGACGGAGCAGAAGGAGGTGAAGTGACTTGCTCAGGGTCACACAATGAGTCAGTGGTTGAAGTGGGATTTGAACCAGGGACCTCCTGGGTACAAGCCCTTTTCCTTAACCACTGGACCACACAGCCTCCTAGTAATTTGACTTTGTGTGTCTTCAGTTTGTTGCTGGCACCTGGAAACCTGAATGGAAGTTGGTTTCACCAAATATGCAGACTATACCTGAAAATAAAACTCACGGCAAGGTAATGTGTGATTTATTTATTAATGATTTATTTCACTGTCTGTCTGCCTGTCTATTTATAAACATACTCTCCGGTTTGAAAAAGTGCTTTGAAAAAAAAAACGATTTCACGAACTGTAAACTTGATTTGATTAATCTGAACGGACTTTACAGAAACAGTCCTTAACCAAACATTCCTTCAAATAGTCTTTGAAGTGCTGAGAAGAATATAGTCCATACATAGCCACGTTTCCTAAGTGGTAATAACTTCAGCGTGGATTCGAGAATTTAGCATCGAAGAGATTCGAGGGTGTCAATACTTTTTATATAGAAATGTTATTTTTTTCACACAATGTGGTATATATAGGACATGTGCATTAGTTACTGTGCTGATGTGCCTAATGGATAAGGCACTGGCCTCCTAAGCTGATAAATGATGCTAATCACATGTACAAGACATGCCTTCATGCATGATTTAACACCTTACAATCCCCTGGTGGGTGAGAATGCATGCCTTATACATGTGAGCAGCATCATTTGATACAAAGGAACATGGAATGAATACAGGTAGCTACATTAAAATGCTTAACGAATTTGCTGCCATTATTTTAAAGTGTTACCTTGTTTATGAATCATTTAGTTCCCAGCCTCTGTCTGTGGGAATATTGTTCGGACAGTGTTGTCTGATCCGGGGTTGCAAAACCGGACTTCAAGAGATGGAAACCCCCATGCGTTCTGCTGGCTTCCTCTTTCATACAATCACTTCTCTCCAATTCCTCTTAAGGAGATCATTTTGAGGTTCTTATAAATGACCCGAACTTAAAAGAAAAGTTGGATTTAAAATAAGGATAGGGGCAGAGAGAGAGAGACATATAGATAGATAGATAGATAGATAGATAGATAGATAGATAGATAGATAGATAGATAGATCTTGTTATAAATCTGTATATCTTATTACTAACCTATTAACAGATGTGATTGTTTTGTTAAAGAATCTCAGCTTGGGTGTATCAGTGTAATGGGTTTAAATTTGGGCCATGCATCAGTTTAAAGAGCTCTATAAAGTATATAAATGTGTTTATAGATGTATTACTGACTGTTTAAACTGGAAAGTGTTGTTACAGACGTTTTTAAAGGCGTACTATAATAGTTTCAGAACAAATTACTATATGTTAACTAACAACAGTTAATAAACAAACAAACAAAAAAAGTGCTTATTAAAATGTAGTGTGCCCAAACGTCCCACCAGTTCAACGCCTGGTCATGCTGCCTTTCAAAAGCCGCCCCCACACAGTTTTGAGACCATGCAAAGCTGCTGTCTTAACTTCCTCTTTCAAGACGTCTGCGTGGTCTCAAAGGGTCATTCAGGGTATACATCGCTGAATAGTGAAGCAAAGAAACAAACATGTTGCACAAGGGTTATTTTGTATATAGTTTGAGGAGCAAATGTTGTTATAAATAATGAATAACGTATCTCCAAATGTGTTATAAGTGATGCTATATTAAAGCATTCATTATCAGGTATAGGTACAATTATTTTACAACATGACATGAAGCTTTTCAATTGTAATGTGTCATTAAGGTTATTGTTCATAACTGTCTTTAATAAACCATCCATAGGTATTTTTTTAATTTACTGACACAGCATTTCAACACAGCCTGACAGTTTTAGTGACTGTAAGACACGCAACCCGCTCATTTTTGGTGTCATTCGGTTGAATGTATTTCTCTTTCCTGTATCGGCGTGTTTTAGGTGCAGTATTTGCAGCGAGTCTTTCCTTTTCAGTCTCCAGCCCAGCGCAGTTCGGATGATGATGACTTGGAGAGACGGAGCCCTCCCTTCGAGGTGTCTGACGGAGAGACAGACCCTGCGGGCAGTATTTCTTACGCAGCCGCTGGAGAATCAGGTGTGTGCAGTTCAACGGTTTCAATAACCACGGTCAGACAGAAAGACAGAAGGCTGTAAGTGACGAGTCTGTCTCTCCTTGCAGGAAGTAAGAAGAAGATCCGCTTGTTCCAGTTCCTGCTGGACCTGCTGCGCAACGGGGACCTGAAGGACAGCATCTGGTGGGTGGACAAAGAGAAGGGGACCTTCCAGTTCTCCTCCAAACACAAGGAAGTCCTGGCCCACCGCTGGGGGTTGCAGAAGGGCAACCGCAAGAAAATGACCTACCAGAAGATGGCCCGGGCACTCAGAAACTACGGCAAGACTGGCGAGGTGAAGAAAGTGAAGAAAAAGCTGACGTACCAGTTCAGTGGCGAGGTGCTGGGGAGAAGCAACGATAGAAAGATGTACTCACACTGATACAGCTTCAGAGCTGAGGGAAAACCCACAGCAAAGCCTTAAAGACTGCAGCCAAAAAAAGTCTTGGTGCTTCCTTTCGCTTTCGTACATTGAAATATCGAACATACAGGCACATAAAAACAGAACAAAACAGGTAGTCAATTTGCTAACAGTTTACATGAAGTGTCTCTATTTACTGTTCATTTACATAGTCGTTACTTAATAAAAAAAAAACGTGTACTGACACAGAAGTACAATGTTATTATGCATAGTTACAATGTGCTTAATGTGTAAATGTTTCTGCACAATATATGTAAGTACACAATTGTATCAAAAAAGGGTTAGGGTAATATCGTGCAAAAAATGGCCACATTAAAGACATTGTAACTATGCATTGTAATTGTGTGTAAGTACACATGTACTTACTAGGTAGCGACTATGTAAATACACAGTCATTAGTGACACTTAATCACTAGAGGAGTGCAATGCACTGAAGGAGTTTAGTTTATACATCCTGGTGACTGGCTGAGAGGAGCCTTTCTAATTAAAACAAGAAGTGCATTGGTTCTGATAATACTATTAGCTAATTTAGATGTATTGCTTTCCACTGGCAAAACTGTTTGCATTGTACATAGCATGTGTGTGGCCATAATCTCAGCTCCAAACCCGCTGCCTCGCGTCCAAAGGAAACATGTACTGTACAGTTGCTTTCATAGCAATGGCCAATCATGCCGTTTCCATTGCTGTCGGATCTAGAAGGCTATGTCAATTGTGTTCATCAGAGGTCGAATAGACCTTAAACATCTGCACTGCCACGAATGCAATGTTAAAGGACCCCGAGACAGAATGAGTGAAAATGCATTTTTTTTAACAGTCCGTTGCAAGCTCTTACACCTGCCAGGACATTGAATTCAAGGGGAATGCTGCATTTTTTGTATACTTTGATAACTGCACATGCCATACTTTTGCACTGATAAATATCAATCTGGTGATTATCTCACCCATTCCGATGACGTAAGCATTAAACCCGGGGGAAAAAAACTCCCAAACAGAATTGCAAAAAGCAGGAGCGAAAAAAGCTCTTCATATTCCCACTGTTGTTCTGTTACTTCGATATTGTCTTATTTCAACTGGGAATGTAGCTTGATATGCAAACCACTGGACAATTAATACAAACACGAAAGAGAAGTCGTAAATATATTCTAAACCAGCTGAATGCATCCATTAGAAAAAAAAAATATTGTCGACTGTATCAAACAATGCACTGCAATAAAACGGATTAAATATGTTTTTTTTCATACAGTAAAGATCAACGATCGAAAGGCATCACAGAGCAGCGGGAGCTGTTTTAATATGGGGAACTGCACGTTATAAAAAGCAGGAACTGATACAGAAAAACACAGCGCACATAGAAAGGAGCATTGTTCCTAAAGTCTGGAGCCACACCTCACTTGATGCAGCACTTCTGTGCTCTCGAAATTGAGCTGGCTATATCAAGCAGTCACAGAGCCTACAGCATTGCGTGACATTCTTATGCATTGTTTGCATTTTGTTAGGCATTTAGGAAAGAATTCTGATACCATTCTGTTATAGGCAATGTATGATATACGTGTTCCAAAACTGTTATCCAAGGTTTTCACCGTGATATTTGAAAGTCACTTTTGTCAGTTTTGATCAATTAAATGAAGTCTGGCATGCGTGAAACGTGTCTAGGCTGCTGTTAACAGCTAGAATATTACATTTTATTTCATTCATCAAAACAGGCTTAACATGAGGTATACACAGGGTATAGCTCTTTTTTTATATACAAAAATGTAATTTAAGTTGGCATTAATAATCATGATTTTTTTGTTCTTTTTTGGAAATGTAATTTTAATGTTTCGCCATTTATTCATTGCTGTCACGGATGAGCAAATCGATCCAAGTCAGAAATATTTAACGTGATACGTGATACAACTTTGTATTCACAGTCACATGCTTTAGCAATTTCCAATAAACTCAACATTAGACATTAGCGATGAAGGACAATCATATTATACGGTACGTTTCACAATTGGCATCCATTTGCTGAATGAATAAAAATTGGTGGACATATAATATGTGTTAATATAAAATAAATTATTTTTAAATAACTCAAACATCTGGTTTTGAAATATCCTTCTTTGTAAGTTTTTTTTAATACTTTGGTACAGCTCTAACTTAAGTGATCTCTCTATTTTAATGGGAACACACTGTGCCAAAGCTCACCATAATGTATCCAAACACTTCTACAACATGATACTTGATTACTACCTATTATTATTATTATTTGTTTATTTAGCAGACGCCTTTATCCAAGGTGACTTACAGAGACTAGGGTGTGTGAACTATGCATCAGCTGCAGAGTCACTTACAACTACGTCTCACCCGAAAGACGGAGCACAAGGAGGTTAAGTGACTTGCTCAGGGTCACACAATGAGTCAGTGGCTGAGGTGGAATTTGAACCGGGGACCTCATGGTTACAAGCCCCTTTTCTTTAACCACTGGACCACACAGCCTCCTATATGCTAGTATACCTACATGCTAGTATCACACATTTTTGGTTGTTGACATGCCTTATTCAGTGATTTTTTTAATTTTTATACTGTACCCTAATTCTTCAATAAATGAAGCTGATTTACAACCACTAAACTAGAGCGTTTCAATAGAACAGGACATCACACTTCAAAATGAGGTAACCCATTAAACATGCCAGAAAGGTCTATGCAGTACCTGCAAATAGGCCACATGCCACTAGAGGTCAGTAGTGACACATGCTTTATATTGCGTGTTGACCTAAAAGAATAGCTTCCGTTGAACAGTGGAATATTGTTGCACATTAATTTGTCTAACTGGGGAGGGCAGCTATCCTGGCCCCCGGCCCATGTCTTCCCTAAGGTCAGCCTCTCCACTTATCTGTGAGATCCTTTAAAGGCAGGGGTACCTAGAAGGGCTAGGCCAAAGGCCAACGAATGTAGTGGGAAATATGTATAATGTGTTAGTGTTGTCTAGTCTAAGCTTTAATGGATAATCTATCGTATGAGTTTCCTGACTGAAATGGTGTAAACTAGTCTTCAGATATCTGTAAACTAACTTATAAGGTTATCTGGTATATAGTAATTAAGTAGTTCTGTGCTGTCCAGGGAAACACACCTAGATAGCAGGCAGCAGTGTGGAGTAGTGGTTAGGGCTCTGAACTCTTAACCGGAGGGTCGTGGGTTCAATCCCAGGTGGTAGACACTCTTGCTGTACCCTTGAGCAAGGTACTTTACCTAAATTGCTCCAGTAAAAATCCACCTGTATAAATGGGTAATTGTATGTAAAAATAATGTGATGTCTTGTAACAATTGTAAGTCACCCTGGATAAGGGCGTCTGCTAAGAAATAAATTATAATATAATGGTGGTAGATAGAAAAGGCTGCAAATCTAAAAGTACTTTCAGGAACTGTGGATCGGCCCTGTTTGCTAAGTTTTCACATATGAGATATTTAAAAAAAAATCCTCATTTACTATTGGGACTCTACATGAATAAATAAATTTGAAAAAGTTCTATAAATATCAGTAACAATAGCAATACGTTCATGAAAGACCGATTTCCTAAATTCTCAGAGTGATTTGCTTCAATTCATCATTACCCCCTAATTTTTTTCCTAATGGAGAAACACTCCCAAAGTTAGCAACCCAGAAATAAACACCTAAGACTTTTAATTCAGGGGCTTGAATGAAGTATTGAGTTGTTTCTTAATTGTTTTTGATGTTTAATTGGTGTTTTTACATTTAGAATATTCAGAGTAAATAGGTTTGAGAATCTAGCCCTTCATTTTTACACACATTCCTATTGGTCAGGTAACTTGCTAGAATGATTAAGCAGCCTGATCACATTTTTTCCAACCCTTCTCCGTATCTCTGTTCAGCAGAATCATTTTTCACACAGCAGACAACTCCAGAAATGACAAACACGTACTGAACACAGAAGTTCTCTTTGTCCCCGACCTCAGTGTCGGTAAATATAGACCAGAGTGAAGGTGCAGACTCCACAAGACCGACAGGCTTGGTATGGGCCCCCCTGCAGCCTAGTAACCAGCATACTGCAACACACCACATAACAAAGCTTAGCAAAACCCTCCAGACAGTCAGTCTGGGAGAGAGCTGGGCGAGATATATCTGTGAAGAGGGCAAGCCGGTTTATCCACAGATGCATTCTGGGAAATGTCAATTGGCTGTAAGGTCATTGGAAAGATATGTCAGGTCCCTAACTACCGTATGTGGCTTCACTGGAGACCCCTGTGGAAAGGCAGCAAATCTCCAAATTGACATTTTATTCAATAGAATCATGATACTATAAAAGGCATTAGCTGAAGCGTTTGCCTACTTGACCATCTGGACCCTATTCACGAAACTTTCACTCCTGTGTTATTTTAAGCATGTTTCTATATTAACCACCAGCCTAGAACAGTTGCAGGCATTCCAGACAGACATCATGTTCATCACACCAGAATGAGGGGTTTCTTCCAATTGATCTCCTCTCGAAAATGTAGCATTTTGCTTTTACACCCATTCGTCGTGGCCCTTGGCTCTCTGAATTAGTTGGCAGTTCCTAGAAAGGCGAGGTACGTGCTTGCTGCTTTTTAAGGTTGTCCTAGCTGAGCCAACTGTTAAGAGTTCCTGTGGGAATGTTTCCCCAAGTTATCTACAGCATTGCACAGTACACAGGCACAGAAGGAACGATCTGGAGAATGTGTGAGTGACTTCACTGTAGTCCTTCTCTAAATTTAGGATGAGGATTCTGTCATGTGGATCATGGAGTTGGGTGGGGATTGATGAAATAATCTTTTTTTATTGGTTGAGGGGGATGTTTGGTGTCCCATTGTTGGGGAGGGGGGGTCTGCTGTTTCAGCCTCACTCTGGATAAGCGCTCAGCAGATCTTTAAAGGCACTGTTTGTAGTGTCTCAAGTTTGTTTGCTGGGACTCCTATCCAAGGACACTCTCTTCCGAGATGCCAGAACCTGCCAAGAAAGCTGGTAAGGGAATGTACCAGAATTATTATTCGCAAACATTCAAGTCTAAATGACGCATCTATGACAAGAAGTTCCTTCATCATGGTTTTAATGTATATAGAATCGCTACAAAAGAAAGTGTTACAGAATCTATAATGGAAAACAGGTCAAGGAATCTGTAGGTGCTTTATAATGTCATGAGGCCCGGAGGATTTCTAATTTCACTATTAGAATGTATTTATTTATTTACTTATTAATGTGTTTATTTATGTATTTATTCAGTTATTTATTATTGTCATTTTTTCCCTGAATCTCAAGAACACATTATACTTGTTCTTTCTTTATCCTTCTTATTGTGTGGCAGAGTATATTGCTGATATTGCTGATCCCATATTTGCCATAATGATCCAGATTGGTTTCATTAATTTAAGAGACCAGAGAGTTGAAATGTTCTACATTAATTAACCAGGCTAAACATTCCTCTCCAGGTGTCTGAGCTCATAAAAAAAACTGTTAAGCTGTGATGTCATCGTTATTTGGTTAACTAATTTACACTTCCGTAGAAAAAATATTTTACCTTCCTGATTAATAAAAGCAACACCTGACAGTGCCATATGTTAAACAAATGATATCAGCTATTATATTCAATAGAATTTCACTTGAATTGAATGTGTATTTTCATACAGAAATTCTACATGTATTATTTCAGCCAGAGGCTGTCTGGCTATTTGGGGATTCTCTTGAAGTCCAGTGCAATCCAGATAAAGTATGCAAAGGGACTATGCTTTCAAACAGTCCAATGGAAATATCCAGATAGCTCTACAAATAGATCACTCCACAAGAATTGTGCCTATGGTCATTCTTTCCACTGGGATTGATTGCATTTTGAGCATTCATATACATACCAGTTTTCTTGGCAGGAGATATAACAACAATATTAAAAAAAAAAAATCCTAGATTTTATTTGTCCAATTCAGTGCATGGAACTGTCATACATACACATATGTAAGCATATGTTCCGTGTGTGTGCACTTCAAATATAGGGTTTTACTGTACGTTTACAAACATTATTTGCTATTTGCCAAGCACAGTAAAAGTAATTTCCTTCTGTGAATATGTTGACCGTAATCACTGTATTAGTTATAACCTGTATATTATGTGTACTTGTACAGAATTACAATGTTATTATGCATAGTTACAACGTACTTAATGTGTAAATCTTTAAATGGGTTTAATTAACGGCCGCACCATTAACATGGTTTTACTGCACATACAAACCTGCCTCTGGAAAGCACTTTCCATCCACATTGCAAACTTGCTTTGTCATGCAGATTAAGGAATTACGCAGCTTTAGATCTCACTGATATTCTGCTCGATTATGAACTAAGCATTGAGATACCAGCGCTAAGTCTTTCCATCATTCTGGGCATGCCGCAGCTTCATGCCGTGTGCATTGTGGAAATGGTCCGGCATCAGTTTCTGGTAAGGTCAGACCAGCTGGCGATGCAGTGCGCTTGCTCATTTGATCGGACAGATGGAAGCTATTTAATTGCTTTCTTGGGCTGCTTTACAAAAAGCAACGGAATCAAGAATGTGTTTATTATTAAGTGCAAGGAGATACTTATTCCAGAGATTCTTTCACGGGCCCGCGTTAAGTGGCATAGCACAAATGTTAGAATTTGCGTCACAGCTGTTGGGTAGTGTACCCAGTCACCTTGCAGATCCTTAATCCGGGGGTATTCTCTAGACTCTAGTAGCTTGGAGAAATCGGAAGGTGAATAAACTGAACATCGAGTCCAATTGGTTTATTAGTTACAACACTTCGACTATATGTACACTGTGACACTAGAGCGTTTGATTGAATGGCACCATACAACAGGCCTACAATGCGGGGGCAATGCGTCAGTATTATGTCTTTACTCACATGACACATAACAATCAAAAATAAAAAGGTGCAAGCTGTAAGCCCTGTCGTTAACAGTATTACTGACCCTTGCAGGATGGTACAGGTAATGGCACGGCTGCTTGTCCAGGTGGCTCAATCATTTTGTACCTTTTTATGCAAGGTGGCAGTATACGTCAATCCATGTAAATATACCAGAAGCTAAATGAGAAATACTAGCTTGGGAAATCGAGGAAAGTGTTCCATGTTCATACAGACTGACAAGTCCCAAGATTGGGTAGATAATAATCTTCTCTTGAATTGTGATGAGTTCTGCTGTGACATGGCAACGGGAGGAAGTTAGTGCCTTTCCTGTATGTTATAGTGTAGCTTAAAAGCTGATATACAGCATGCTGAAAATCTGTTAAAATTAACTGAGAAAAACTCATTCAACTTTTAGCGTCCGCCTTCACCAAGAAGCCCAAGAGTTCAGAAGCTGTGGCCGGCGGGACGGTTGTTTTTGAAGCCGAGACTGAGAAGAAGGACACCAAGGTGAAATGGCAACGGGACTCGGCCGACATCGTGGCGAGTGAGAAATACCTGATCACTGCGGACGGAAACAAACACTCTCTAACCATCAACAGCATCAGCAAGGAAGACGACGTCGTCTACTCAGTAATTGCTGGGAGCTCCAAGGTCAAATTTGAACTCAAAGTGAAAGAACAAGAAGGTAGGTCTCAGACCAATCATCACCCAGTCTTTTAAACTTACTGTACGCCACCTTTACCAGTCACCATTATATCATAAAACCACTAAATGTGCAATGATGTATGAAGATAACAGTTTAGATGCCTTGGCCTCTGTTTCAGTATAAGTGTTTATTCTGGAAAGATGACAGATGTACTTGCTGCATGCCGGCTCATATCTCGAGGGATGACCTTCATTTTAACATTGAGGCATTCATTACCATTTGTGTCTCTGTTAGGGACGCCGTCATGCAAACTGATAATTATAATACAGGAACGTGATTGGCAAGCTCATGCATCACCTAAAATAAATCACAGAAATACAGTAATTAATATGCACACTTATTTCACTACATGAAAGTAATGGGAGTTTATTGTCAAACATAATAAACTATTTACTGCTGTGTCTGTAAAGGGGCTTGAGAGATTTTAAATAAAGGACTCAAATGTATCTCGTCGTTAACCCTAATACTGTCAGATCTCACACGCTAAACTAAACTCCGTGCAGTATTATCAGTGCAGTATTATTTCTTACCCAATAGGGGGCAGTCTCCCCTCAGAACTCAGTCATTGCCCCACAGTGGTGTCACAGGAGACAATAGAAGTGTTTTCATATACGATTTTAAACCTCCATCTATGCAGTGGAAATGTTAGATTCCTTATTTTTTTGTTTAACCTCAAATGTCAATACAGTGCATGCCAACAGAAGCAGTGCTGCCAAATGTCTTTTGTTTATTTTATATGAAGGCCGGTTACTTAGGCAGTTTGGATTAGATACACAGATAGGAAACTTAACATAGCACAATTGTGCACACAAGGGCTGAAGGGGCTATTGTAATAAAGCAGTTTGAAGCTTGAAGCCTTGTGTGACTAGCAGTACTGTAATGTAAAGGATACCAGACTGCAGTAAGCACTGAACACGTTTTCCTGTTGTTTCCAGTAGCTCAGACTCGGTATCATAATGACTGCTCGGAGGGTTTGAGACTGTACCTTGACATCATATCTTTAAATTTGTATTGACATTTTACAGAGAAAACGGAAAATGCTGCTGCCAGCTCCTCTGCCTCTGCTGAAGGATTACCTCAAGCAAGCCATGAGCAAGGAGGTGAGGAGGAATGGGAATGAGATGACAGCGACACTGTAACATGAAAAGCTTCATCAGGGTGTAAATTCAGGGCTGTAGTAGTACGTGTAACACACACGTCCAGCCCTTGCCTCTCCGTTCAATTCAATGGGCTGATATTCATTGTAGTGGCTATGATAGTATATGAAAGGCTGAGTACATTGCTTTCCACAGCTCCTGCTGAGAGCCACCAACCAGACACGAGACAGGACCTGACTGGGTTATTCCTGGAGAAGCCCCAGAGTGGAGAGGTGACAATGGGTAAGAAAGAATGAGCTGATATTACCTCTTCACCTGGAGGTCCACTGGCACTGCACAGCACTGTCAGATAAGAAATGCAATGTTTGTATACTTGTTTTAGATCCTTCTGGTTAAAGTCCAGGGCTTGATATTGATAATGCTAATGATATTCCCACAGGCTTTTGAACACCCCCCAACCCCACCCCACCCTCTTTGAATTTTTTATTTCATAATTGAATTTTCAGGTGCCAACATTACTTTCATTGCAAAGGTTGAATCTGCCAACCTAATAAAGAAACCAGCAGTGAAGTGGTTTAAAGGCAAGTGGATGGACCTGGCCAGCAAAGCAGGCAAGCACCTGCAGCTGAAGGAGCTGTACGACAGGAATACCAAGGTGAGAGCAGCCCGCTTCAGGACCGCACTCCATTCCTACACTGCATCAGGAAACATTCAGGCATGAACAGGTGCCGGGCAGTGCTCCAGGAGGCAATGCACTGGGGGGAGCTGGACCACATGATCAAATGTGGAGGATATAAGGGCTAGAGTTGTTACCTGGTAGCTAATTGGCAGTACAATGGACTGCAGTTCAACCAAGGTTTACATTAAGTGTCTCTAATTACCTTGTATTTGCATAGTAGTTACTTAGTAAATATATGTGTACTTACATATAATTATAATGTTGTTATGCATGGTTACAATATACTTAATGTGCAAATCTTTTTACACAATATAACCCTAATCCCAGCCTTAACCCTTTTCTGATACAATCGTGTACTTACATACACACATTAAGTACATTGTAACTATATATAATAACATTGTAATTATGTGTAAGCACACATGTATTTACTAAGTAATTGCTATGTAAATACACAGTGATTAGACACTCAATGTAAAGTGTTTGAAATCAAGAACCACTGTGGCACATGTTAAAAGGAAAGGGAGTACGTTCTAGAAAACTGCTACTGATCAACTTATCTGTGGTTGGGAAATATTGTTAACTGATAAGACATTAGAGAGATTGCAGTTACTATACCTGGATCCTAAGTGTAGATACTGAGCAAGTTTTGACTGTGTTCAACAAAGATGGTGATATATAAAGGCAGGCTTATTATTGTTATTATTATTATTATTATTATTATTATTATTATTATTATTATTATTATTATTATTATTACAGAAAAACTGTCACTTTTGTAATGCAAAGAAAGGCATGACAAGTTTGCATGCGCACAAAGCTGCTGTCCAATATCATTCCACAATACAGATGCCTGCAATGGTTCTTTGTAACCGTGCTGAGCTGAACTGAGCTGTGCTGGTCGTTTGCAGGTGTACACCTTTGAGATGCAAATCATTGGAGCCAAGGCCAACTACTCTGGTGCGTACAGATGTGAAGTCTCCTCCAAGGACAAGTTTGACAGCTGCAACTTTGATCTCATTGTGCACGGTACGCCATCCTCCACCACTTAACACCTCTGATTAAATGACTTTTAAAATGTCACATTTACACAGGTTATGTGTCTCATACTGGAAAATCAGCACCAAAAAAGAGCTTGGCTTGTGAATATTTAATAGATTATGAAAGAGATCCCAAAGACACAGAGGTCAGGAACGTCAGCATTGGATCAGTTTTAAACTAACTTGAGTCAGCTAACTCACTTGTGCTAAAGAGACAGTGCTGACAAGCCACCAGTCTTCTATTGCATCTGAGTGCACGTGCAGTAACTACACAACAGTCACATCAGAGTTACACATTACACTAAGCATGAGGAGAAGAACTATGTTAAATTCATGTTGCTAATGTATGTGTTCTTATAATTAGGTTCAATGCGTGCTAAATACATGTACCATAGTAAACGTTACAAAATACCAAATGAAGTGCATAGAGGGAGATACATGTACAGTACTTGTATTACAAAGAAACTTTTTGTTACCTAAATTGTGATTTTGAGACTCGTTTTTTTGTAATTCATTTTTGCAGAGGCACATGTAGAAGAAATTGATATCCGTGCAGCTTTCAGACGCACGTAAGTGCTGGAGCTTTTCAATTCTGAACTTGATTGAAATGTTTAAATTTACATTTGTAACAGTAATACACAATGTCATTGTTATTAGAATGTTTGGAAGTTCATTAATGCTGATATATGCTGTTCCTCTAGAGTTACTGTACACTGTAGACTACCAAATCTGCTTTCACTTGCTTTAAATTCTTTGATGCAATTACAATTCTTTCCCACCTGGTGGCACTGTGTCCTAAGATAAAAATCCCAACTATAGAATCTATTAGGTAAAACCCCATTAAAATGAAGGTATTAATTTGAGTCCCCCTCCCCATTATCAGATGTTATTTTTTTTATTCACATCAGCACTAAAACTAAGTATTGGACTCATTGGTTTAGCGCAAAAAAAGTCTAGTTTCGCAATTGTCCCTAGCACAATGCTGTTCTTTATCAGGACTGAATTACATAGAGCGCCGCTGAGCCATTATGGAGCTATATTGGCATGTCATTCAATGGTACTGTAGAAGGTCTCTGAATGCAGCCCAGCCGTAGTTTTGCTTTAATCCAGGCATTACAGATTGGTACGGGTCTGCATACAGTAGCTACTGGTAATTGTACTCAATGCATTCTGGGTCAGCTTCATGTACATTTGTCTGTTGATGTCTGCTGCTTTTCTGTAACAATGAAGTCAGTTTAAACCTTGTCCTGCAATGTAATGATCACTTTATGGAAATGACCGTTTATTAGGAGCCTCATACCGGGAGGTAAACGGAAGAGTACAGCAGGTGGAAGGTAGTAAAACAAACATTTGTTGCAGAGTTTTGTCTCCAGGCTTTCTGGCAGGGTGGTCATGGGATAAGAGATTAAAAAAAAAAAAAAACATAGTATGGAAAAAAGTCCCCCTTGTTTATTTGTGCAATTACAATCCATTAAACACCAATACAAAAATGTGTACATGGTCAATTATAGTAATACAACAACATTGGTCGTCTTAAATAAATAATTGGGGATACAAGCAAGCTTTTTTCCTCTCACACTCTGCACCACAACCTATCCCTTTAAGAAACAGTGAGACTAGCTGCACAAATAAGAATCTCCCAGAATCCCTTGTGCTAATGATTGACTACAAAGCTACGAATGTTACTGTGCATCGTACTTTTAGTGCAACAGAATTCTGGGCTGGATGAGCGTGATCACCCATACACTGTGTGTTTTGTTCTGTTTTAGGAATTCATTGAAAATGGGCTTTGTTTTTAATCCCAGTTCTGTAACATTTGCACCAGATTACTGGAACCAAAGGACATGTGCCAGTGTGGCATAAGATTAAAACAAAAGCCCTCTGTCTCCATTGTCTAGTTCATTTCATGTCTAAATATCTCCTCTCCATTCATTACCCACACCTTTAGCACTGAAAAAATAACCGTATGGAGCTTTCTGGTTATTTTGTTCTTTTTAGAAATTAAGCCAGTCCCTATAGTGACATGTTTGATCACGAACCTTTTTAATCCATCAGGGTCACTTTATACTTGATCTCTTCATTTCATTAAACTAACACCAAGCCTTTGTCTTCATTCACAACATATCTTCTGCTATAATGTATGACAGCCCAATCCCTTTCATACATGTCTTGTACCCTCGGTAGTTACTGATAGCTGTGCGGTGGTGTTGATAAAACCTAATACTGACTCCTCAACCAACGTGTGGAAAGAAAACCATAGTAGGCACTGATACAGTATGTGGGTACATCCTTACAGTATAACCCATACTGTTGTAGTAACTACAGTTTACCAAGCATGGATTATAAAATACACAATTATTAGGCATCATTTAACACTTTTTGTTTGCCTGTTACACACTTTAAGTCTTGCAGTGTAAGCTGTTTGTTTTAAGTTCAGAGACCAACCACAGCGTCACTTGCAATTTCTATTCAGATGCCTCTTAGGTTGTATATGTGAAATTTAACTCATGTGTTCTGTAGTTTGTTTGTTTTTTTACCAACAGTGTGCTTTTCAACTTTACTACTGTTTTAACATGTGCGTTTTGACGCAAAAACTTCAGTTGTGTATACTTTACCGATTCAGCAAAATTAAACAAGAAGAGAATTTTGAGAGCTTGAAAGCTAGTGATTTTATAAGGTGAATTTTCTAATAAACAGTATCAAATCTTCAGATCTATCTGAAGAAGGTGGAAGCCGAAAAGTTGAAGCTAATTATCAAAACAGCGAGTTATCAGTTTATCAGTGACTTTTCTTTCTTCATTATATTTGGGTGTCCTGGAAAATCGTGATGCACCATCATTTCAGATTCACCTCATTAAAATGACCTGCAAAAAATATTTTCTGTAAATAAAAAAGAAAGATATGTAGGAAAACCCCACAGGCATTTTCTTTTTTTCTATTAGGTTGGTAACAGGAACCAATGACAGGTTATCTAAAAAAAAACATTTTAAATGAAATTGTTGCTTATCAAGTTTTTGCAGGACACCCCTCTGTGAGTAGCCACTTGGCGCAGTCGGAGCTGTAGAGCAGGTGAGGGTTCCAGCAGGGGTTCCAGACCCTGCTGATTGGATGACCTGTTCTCATTCTCCTTTACAGTAGCTGTGATGGAGGCGAGGAGGCGGGAGAGCTGGATTTCAGTGCTTTGCTGAGAAAGAGGTACAGTAAACATATTCAACTGACCAAACACTGATCAGGCCATTATTTAATATCGCTGTACCTTACATACTGATCAGTATATCTTTCCATCCATGAAGCTGTTTATCAGTAACAGTCTTTAGTTACTTGCTATGGAATAGTGCTGTCATCAGGTATATAATCAATCAAACTGCAATCATTTTTCAGCTTGAAAATATCAACATTTCATATAATATGGACCTGCACAGTGCATTGAAGTGTATTACTGTACTTGATATATTATATGCAGTGGAAAGTTGTATTCTCTTCTAATGCATTTTCCCTTTTGTCCTTTTGCCTCTTTTCCTGTCGTCCTGTTCCTTCACTGATATACGGGTTCCCCCTACCCCCCTTCTCAGAGAGTAAGGATCTCAGTGTGTGCAGCTCACACTAATGCACGGGACCCGTTGTGCATGGATTGCAGCCATTAACACACTGCTGCTAAATATTGCACTGCAGACATGCATGGCTGCAGGTTGGTACCTCCACCACACACTGCTTGAAGATAAGAAATGGGGAAAGGCTTGGGCAGTAGTTGTCTGAATGGGAGTATGCTTAAAGAGCCACTTATTATTATTAATTTCTTAGCAGACATTTGTTATAATCACTTTGTACGATTTTCTGTGTCAGTTATCACTCCCTGGTGACTTTTAAAAATGTTGAATTTTAAAGCCCTTGCATGGCCTCAATAGAGCCCCAAGAATCATGTCTAACCTCTGGTACACCAGAGTGTGACTGTTAGACTGTCCCTCTGCTGCACTCTAGTGGATGCAAGAAATACCACATTTGTTGTATGAGGTATTTGTTACTGATGCATTTTCTACTAGAGTTATCATACTCTTTTAATAGGAAAGTCACTAGAAACATTACTCCTGGATCAAGGGTCCATTAAAGCTACATATAACTGCAGAACTGTAGTCTTCGGCTCGTTTAATGATAACAAATCACACTTGTACGATGGAAAGAAATGACCCGTTGACTCAAGAGAATGGAAATGCTTCCAACTGCTTCATTTCAATAACAATAAAAAATAGAGCCAGAAGGAAATGCGGTGTAGCTGAAAATGAGTCTGCATCTTGAAATAATGGAATATGTTTTTAGTGGCCATGAGAGAATTCTCAGACATTTTAATGTGAGTTAAAACAAACCTTTTTTAAGCTCAAACCACGAGGCAGCACCCACAGCAGACTGTGGCGTTTTATTCCTGTGCTTGTTTGTCTTGGTAAGTACACCCCCTTATGATAAATGAGTTGTAAATGGAGCTTTATTATTCAAATGAGGGTGTGCAGCACAACTTTATTCATCAACACTCTGCTACTTGCCTTTCAAAAACCCTTCTCACCTTTCACACAACTGGGGTCAAATATATGAAAGCAGGGCTGCACAAGGTCCTTGAAGTCAGGGTCACTGCTCTTTGCGCTACCTCTACCCCCAAATGACCTCAGTCCAAGTCTTAATCACTTCATGATTTAATGATACCTGTAAAACCCGGAGGACTCAGGATCTCAAAAACCTGTATTAAAACGTCTTCTCATTTCTAATGCATTTTAAAAGAAAAAAATCCACTTTAGCACGCATTTCAATATCACCTTTATTTACCAAGCACCCCACAGATTTTGTTTAATATCACTTGTATGTGCACGCTCCATTAGTAGAAATGTTTACAAACAATCACGCTAGTTTCTGACATATATAAATATATTTGATTCGCTGTTTTTTTAATGCATTCTGTCCCCCACACATGATAACCCTGAAACCATAATTCTGTATTTGATAATATTTCCGGCTGACTTATTTCATTTGCAAACAGACATTCAAACTCTGGCACTCAGGCTAATGCTCAGCTGAGGTAATGGTACAGCCTTGTTATTCTGACAAGTCTTTACCACACATACTGGCTGCTCAGATATCTCCAATGCACTCTTTCTCCTGCATTATCACATGAATGTCAAGGTCAAGTACCATTGTAAAAGTGTGAGCTTGAAACAGATTAGCTGATGGTCAGGGAGTCAGGTAGGCAGGAATCAATGAAACAGCCAAATTGAGTTTCAGCACAGGGATGAGCATTTTTATAGAAAACAACAAATAAAACCAGCGAGATACAAACAAAACCTGGCTCACTTGATAGCAGTGCTACATGAGTTCCAAGTGCTTCTATTCAGCAATTTAGCCTGAGTTGTGGTTGTTAACCCTGTCTCAGCCAAATCAACGAAACAGCCTGCAATCATTCACCCTGCCACAGTGCTATGCGTGTTTTTGTGTGTACGGTTTACAGACAAACGCAGTGTATTTTTTTAAGTTTCTGAATCTCGAACGCCTTTTCCTAATGGTGCTTGGCCTCAGGCATTTCTGTTCGGCACACCCTTCCCAACACATTTCGTTTTCCACTCAAAAACCTGGTCCAGGGATGGAAAAAAAAGACTCCCAAGTACATACTGTAGCAGTGTGATCCATTCCTGGTTTTACTCTTGCGTTTTAAAAAGACATACCTGAGCTTGTTACCTTTACGCTGTGGCTAATCAAGCTCACAGTAAAACCTGGAATGGGTGAAACTGCTATGCAATAGGAGTCTTATTTCCATCCCTGTGGTCTACTCTCTATGATGTTTGACAATCAACACACTGTATGTGGACCCACAGCAAGAATATCGAAGAACACAAAACACCTACACTATGAATGACAGTAACTGCCCAACCAGGGGCAGCACCACAAACCCTTACCTTTCCACTGTAACTGTTAATTGGGTCTACAGAATGTGCAGGTGTTTAGCATCTGCATATGAGTTAGCAAATACCAAAATGTCACATTGTGATCCGTGTTACTCTCCTGGTTACACAGTTGAAATTCAGAATCACAGAAAAGGAATCTGCATTGTATTTTTTCACCAAAGCATTGGGCATGAGTTATTTATTTTTATGAATTTCATCAAACTGTTCTCGACCGTGGTTAAAGAATCCATCGACTGTCTGGAACTGCTTCAGGAATAAATAACATTATTTTATTCACAAAGAAACCCTTTGGTTATCACAAGATTATTGCAGATATTTTTGCAATGCATGAAATATGGATGGCACTTTAGTTTATGGATCCGCTATAAAGTACTATACATATACACATGTGTTAAACAACACCACAGTGTTGTTAACAATATCGATAGTATATCAACAAGCTAAAGCAACACACTGTTAGAAGACATGCATTGTAAGAAAATATTTACACTGTAATAAATAGTTATCTCTTGTTAATAATCTTTAACATGTGTATTAATGGATCATTAAACTAGTGTGGCCAAAATGTAGCTGAAAAAGTATTGTCATGCTTTGCAGCAGTTTGTACAAGTTAGAAAGGGTATTTTTGTACTTACAGGATAGTCCTCCTAGCAGTGCACTTCTAAGTGATTCATTTTATACTATCATTTGTCAATTTTCCATATACAGTGATATTTGAAAAATATGCATTGCAAAATGAAAAAGGGAGTTTTTGCTCAATATGCAGTAAATTGCAAAGTGGTGCAAAGCATCTGACAGTAGAAGTGCTGTTTATCATGCAATGCGATGTGTGCCCTGTGTTAACAAGTTTCGCTTTGCTTTGCCATGGGGGTGCCTTTCCGTTTCTGCTGATGCTGTGCATCTTTCTGAGTGCAGCAGTTTTATAAAAGCATCAAATCGGTAAGAAAATGATAAAAATCGTTCTGTTTCAACAGCGGTTTTAGTTGCATGATTGTTCAGCCTGTTTGTTTTTGTTCATTTGCTTAACTCATCTGTCAGTGATCGAGCATGGTGAATTTGTCTGACTGGAATGTGCATTTCTATGTTTTCTCTTAAATCAGAATAGAAAGTAGAAATTAATGATATTTTTTTAAGGGAAATATCTTTACTTATTTCTATAAGTGCAAATATAGACATCATGTTAAATATATGTAAATAGTTGTAAATATTACAGTGATCATGTGAATCATACGTTTGTACCAAGATACAAGTATTATTGAGCATTGTTTAAAAGAAACATCGCAACATCTGTTTGCACAAGAGAAAATGGGCCCGGTTTCCTAGGTTATGTTTAAGTTGATCAGCCTCAAAATGACTGTGGCAGTTTGCTGTGTTTTAGTTTTCTGGGCAAGTTAAAAATCTTTTAATCGTTCCATTTGTTTAATGAGCTTAGTTAGCCCGGTCCCTTATCTTGCTCTGTGGAGCGTTCTTGACACGCTGCATGTTGTTGCTCCAGGGCCACCCAGGTGAGCAATGAGCCAGAGGTGGACGTGTGGGATATCCTAAAGAAAGCCCCGGCGTCCGAGTACGAGAAGATCGCCTTCCAGTACGGCATCACCGACCTGCGCGGCATGCTGAAGAGACTGAAGAGGATGAAGAAAGAGGAAAAGAAGAGTGAAGGTTTGTGGTCAGGCTGGTCAAGTGCAACCTGTCACAAGAAACTCAGAAACGTCTTTTAAGGACGAGCAGTTGCCCTTGTTATGAAAACAGATCGCTCTACGGTGTGCCTTGATAAATCTGGGTGGGATCTATTTTATTGATCTAACGGTGGCCTATTGCTGCCCTACACTATCGCAGACCTTTTTTTTTTGTTTTGAATGTCAAATACACAGATACAGCGTATGCACAGACTTTTTTTTACAAAAGGAGACAAGACTTGGAGAAACATTCTTTTTCTGCTATTGCTTTCCTTTGGTACTCATCAGTGCTGCGTGTATTAAAAACATCGCAGAGAGCAGCAGTAGCCAAAACGGTTGTCAATATGACTTTCTTAAAGATTTTACTGTGCCTTGCAACTGGGTATTTTGAAGTTACAGATGATTTCTTCTTATTCTAGCATTCCTTAAGAAGCTTGACCCAGCCTACCAGGTGGACAAAGGTCACAAAATGAAGATTGTGGTTGAGGTGGCCGATCCTGATGCGGAGGTGAAGTGGCTGAAGAATGGGCAGGAAATCCAAATGAGTGGCAGGTACGAGCGAAGCAAGGACATGCATGCTGTACCGAGTACAGATGTATTGCTGCTGTTCATTGAAATAAACATGTGCATCAGAGATTTAAAAGGAAGTAAAGGTTTCACACTCACAATAAATCCCTGGTCATCAGGCATAACCTTGGTAGCTGACCTTGCCTGTACTCTTACCTGGCCAATGCGATCTACCATGCATTAGCACCCTCGAATCTATAACCAAGCATTTGCAGTACATGTTTCTAAAACCTTGTTTGCAAAAAAGTATTCAGTGATGAAAATGATGTGATAAAAATGTCTTTGGAATATTATTGTATGTGGTTTATCATTTTTGTCATTTAAAAATTATTTTTTAAAATATTTTTTGCTCCCTTCTGAATTGCCTCTTCTTTTCTTTCATCTCGCGTCCTGACTACCGGGTGGGACTGTTTTGACGTCGCTTGTAGCAAGTAAGTTCATCTGTACTGTACACATGTATACAGTTTTAACAGTGCTTTTACTGTGCATGGGGGAAGGTGAACTTAAAAAGGGGGTGTTTGGGGTCCTTATACACATGCTCATGTTTTGCGTTCATCTCAAACTGTCTCTCCTGCCCTTTTGTTAAACCAGGTACATCTTTGAGAATATCGGAAACAAAAGGATTCTGACCATCAACAACTGCTCTCTGGCCGATGACGCTGCCTACCAGTGTGCCATTGGAGAGGAGAAGTGCTTCACTGAGCTCTTCGTCAAAGGTAGGCTTCAGAGAAGGGAGATCCCAAGGAAAGGCTGCATAACATGCCAAAAAAATATCACTTACCTATGATATAATACTGTTTGGCTCTTTTTAAAAGCCGCTATAAGGATTAGTGATTGTCTTTTTTGGTGCATGCAATCAAACACAATAAACAGCACTGCATATTTGATGTCAGTGATGCGACGGGTGGCCTGTGTTTGCTCCCTCTGTGTGTCTCTAGAGCCCCCGGTACTCATCGTGCAATCCCTTGAGGATCAGATGGCGATGAAGGGAGAGAGAGTGGAGTTCGAGTGTGAGGTCTCCGAGGAGGGAGCCCTGGTCAAATGGTGAGTGATCGAAGGGCTAAAGGGCTACTTTATATCATCTACATATTTGATAATATTGAATCTCTTTCCTCTGTTACTTTTACTTGGGTTTAACATGGGGCCTGCTTCTGAAAAGACTCCTTAAAGCTGGATTTCTATTGCTCGTTTATATTGCTGATATAAGAACATAAGAACATAAGAAATTCTAGAACGAGAAAAGGCCATTCGGCCCACCTATGGTATATGACTTGCCCCCATTGACAGACAGGGTCAGTTTGCGGAGGCACTAATCCCACCTCCTCCAGCAGGTGTCTCTATTAGGCAGAGGGTGGAAGTGATGCCATTTCAAAAGTGGTTACATTTATATACATTATAAATGTTGTTTGTAACAATAGTCATTATAAATTTCAGTATCAAAGAAACAAATAAAACGCTGTTTGGCAACACTGTATAGTATTTGTAATTAAGATGTAATTACATAGGAGCACAAATGTGCATGGTTTACTGTTTAAAGAAGGTACACAATTTATACTCAACCCTGAAGTTAAATAATCACAAAAAAGCAACAAAGCTCTGTAATACCGTCTCAATACATTTACAGAGTCTGTTTAAAAGAGTTGTGAGGGTTGTATGGAAATCCTAGCTACACCACTATGTCTGTCTGTCTGTCTGTCTGTCTGTCTGTCTGTCTGTCTGTCTGTCTGTCTGTCTGCCTGTCTGTCTCTTGCCCTGCACATTGAATTCCCTCTTTGCCCCCCACTCTTGTCGCTGGCACTCTGGTTTGAGAAGTCAGCACTTTTCCCTTGACCTTGTAGGGAAAAGGATGGCGTGGAGCTGACCCGTGAGGAGACGTTCAAGTATCGCTTCAAGAAAGACGGCAGGAAGCACTACCTGATCATCAACGAAGCTACCAAGGAAGACTGCGGCCACTACATGGTCAAGACCAATGGTGGGGAGTCCGTAGCTGAGCTCATGGTCCAAGGTGTGTTTCAAAGCACTAATGATATAAGTGCTTACAGCACAGTAACAACAGCAGCAGAGGATTCTGTCTCTGAACCTGCTGGATTCGATAAGCTGAACTGTCAGAAGAGTCTTTGCGCTAGAGAAGGCAGTTTTGTGCAATTAAAACTTTCAGTCCTGAATTATTGTTGTCGAGCTGAAGAATGGAACACCTTTATTGAGTGTACATGAGAACAGGACAACATTTTTTTTTTTTTTACATATATTTACACACTACCTCAGACTGGGACCTGTGAGCTTCCAATGTGATTTCCGACGGCATGTGTTAACATACGGTGCTAAGATAAGACGGGACCTTGAGGTCCCTCCAGGACTGAAAGGCTTAGCTCTAATTCCGTATACGGTACTTCTCTGCTGTTTTCCTTCCTGAAATTCGATCGACTAGTCTCCATCTGGCTGTCAAGGTTATTACTCAAATAAAATGTAAATGCTGCTATACTTAGAAAACTTCCACGCTTTGTTTTCTTTGGGTCATACCCAACAAGGTCTTGGCAGAACTCAACGGACCTTGTACTAAAGTGCTCCACCTGTTTCCTTTTTTCCCCTGGAGTTTCACTTCCTGGGTTAACACATTTCCCTTCATAACATAACAGAGAAGCAGCTGTGGGCCAGCTCACTGCTTATAAGCCAGAATTGCAAGGAACACTAGCTGCACTGTGGAAACAATATTACAACAGAGATAAAACTACAACTAAACCAAAATAAACGAAGGCCCTGTCTCCACTGCCTGGCATTCCTGGCTATGGCTGCTCATGGTATCTCATACTCGATGTAGCTAAACTGTCGTCACGTAGCCAGAAGGTGTGTGTAGAGAAGAAACCGACAAAGAAATACACTGCCGTTGTGGCTGATTTCTTTTCATATAGGTAAAGCATGCATATGACACTCTCTTTATTGTTTTACTTTAAGCTTTATTGTATGAAGTTATGGATTTTGGTAGTCCACCAAAGCTTCGTGGAAGCTAAGCTGTACACTCTGGAGCACCATCCTAGGGTCCACTACAGTGGGGATCTGCATTCTTTCACGGCACTTCTGACACACACTTTGTTCTCCTCTGCCTGACAGAAAAAGACTTGGAAGTGTACCAGAGCATTGCTGACCTGACAGTGAAGGCCAGAGACCAGGCTGTGTTTAAATGCGAGGTCTCGGACGAGAACGTGAAAGGAATCTGGTACAAGAATGGCATGGAGGTGAAAGCCAGCGACAGAGTTCACATCACACACATCGGCAGGTGAGAATTCACAGTGTAACTCCCGAGGTACATTATCACGCACTGCCATCCCTTACTGTGCCTTCCCTTACTGTGCCATCCCTCACGCTGTAAACTCTCTTATAAAGGTAGTAAAATCATAGCAAAGTGTAAGAAATATAGTGAAAGCACGGTACAGCACGGGTAAGCGTTGCAAAAACATAGCGAGGTATGGTGAAGCATGTTAACCCTTTCAGTCCTTGTCTTAGCGTCTTATGTTAACAAAGTTTATTCTTGAGCTCGACACAAATAATTCAGGACTATTGTACATGCATAGTATAACCATGGGAAAACTGCAAAAATACCATTATGACAGAGAATACTAAGATGCTTCAAACACTTTATTTTCTGCAATGATAAAATATTCATTTCTCTCTAGGAATCATAAATTGACAATTGATGATGTGAAGCCAGAAGATGAAGGCGATTACACTTTTGTCCCCGAAGGATACGCTTTTAATCTCTCTGCCAAACTGAACTTCCTAGGTATTCATCATACATTCCTTCCAGCAACACACCCAATATATTTTACCCCAAGAAATAGCCCAGTTTCTATTAATGTGGAATGACAGATTGACATCCACTGAGTGACGTTTGAAACAAGAGAGGTGGATCCCCACAGTTAAAGAAAAGTGTGCAATTTTCAAACTGAAAAGCTCATGCATTTGGTTTTAAAGGTACATTGTATTGCTCTCAAGAATATATAAAGCAATCCAAATGTATTTGTTAACTTTGTTTTTTTTTCCCCCTCCTGCAGAGGTCAAGATTGACTATGTGCCTAGACAAGGTATGTTTTTGTACTCTCTTTTGAATAGTTATTACGCTAGCATTTTCCATTTGTCTTTCATATTAGTCCGAGCCCCAGATCCCTTTCGGTATGTTTTTTGGATTGGTTCTTTGGCTTCATGCACACCCCCTACTGTAAAACCTTGTTAGTTAATGCATAATGGTGTGTTTCTAGCAGTGAATTTGCGTGATATATTGTTCATGATGCGTTGTACTAAATGCAGTAACATATGTGTGTGATGATTGATTTTGACAGATCCACCCAAAATTCACCTGGACTGTGTTGGCCACACCCCTGAGACCACTATTATTGTGGTGGCTGGGAACAAACTGAGACTGGACGTGCCCATTACTGGAGACCCTGCTCCCACTGTGGTGTGGACCAAAGCTGACAAGGTATCCATCATTCCTAACACATTCCCCAGGATTTATCAGCCTATATACACTACTAACATAGAGATACTTTGAAATAAAGCTAATTTAAAAGTATCCTTCATTTACCTCTAGTACACTATAGTAACGTGAAAGCTATTTATTGAGAAATTAAGTTATACAGTACAAGTTATGCACAGTACACTTACCTAAGAAAAGATTTGGATTTTAAATAAACATTATTGCACTATTAGGTGTCAGTTAAGAAAGAAAGAAAGAAAGAAAGAAAGAAAGAAAGAAAGAAAGAAAGAAAGAAAGAAAGAAAGAAAGAAAGAAATGTAACTTGTCTTTTGCGACTGTATATTGTTACTCAAAAAATGTTAATCAGGAGATAATAAGGAAGGATGTCTGGTGTTTTCAACTGGATGTAAAGCTGAGGGAACACAAAGCCACTTTTTCAGGAACAGTGGCTTGAAAGGAGACCTAGTTTGAGGCAACTTTGCTGTATCAAACCCCAAGTCAAACCAAGTTCCAAGCCACAAAGTGGCTCTGTGTTTACTCAGCTTAAAAATACACAGGTTAAGAAAGTCGGGTTTCAACAGCTTGAGAAAGACCTGCAGGTAAGTTCGCTTCCCGTTATATTTTAGAAGCGTATTCTAGCATAAAGGGGTTTCTAAGTGAGTCATTACTGTACTGCTTCTACTTTGAGAGTTGTGTGATTTTCTTTAGTGAAAGCTAACCCAACATAGTGCAAACAGCAAGGATGGCAGAGGGTGAGGTTTTCACATGAGAAGGACATTGGATTTGCAAAGCATTGCTTCCCGAGGTATTTGACAAACTGAGAACCAGAAGCAGCACTAGAAAAAGGATACAGTTCTCAAAGGTGTAAGGTCTGCAGTGTCTGAGCTGTGGAGTTTTTTTTTCTCGTCCCTGTGTTCGTTTTCCTGTAACTTCTGCTTCTGTTTACTTGTTTTCTCTCTTTCTTATTTCTTACATTTCTAGCAAGAAAGTCAACGTACCCCATAATATCCCCCACGATTGTTTTACACTGCTTACCATTCAGCCCCAAAATATATATATAAACTGTATATATATATATATATATATATATATATATATATATATATATATATATATATATATATATATATATGAATGATATTTAGAAACACATTGATATTATCCTCTAGACCACTGATCAGGCAATGACAGTCAGGGAAATAACCCTTCACAGCCTGAAGCTCTAGAAACACTACCAAATGGAGACAACAAATTATTTGAACTCATGGACACACACAAAGCTTGTTCTTCCCCCACCTTTTTGTCCTCCTACCCTGGCCCTTGATCTGTCTGTGAATCTTCTTCTCTACCTTGCATTGGTGTCGCTGCTTTCCCCTGCTGCTTCACAGCTATGCTTTGCTCATGTAGGGTAAAACTAGACCACCGAAGAGCGAGGAATCCTCAGACATGGAGTTCAGTGCTGATTTGATGAAAGACGGCAAAGTAAGTTCATAAATACAGACTCTGCATGCTTATCAGAACCCCAGAACTACAGTAAGAGCCTGAGAGGCCCAGTTCAGCAGCAGCAGTTGGTCCTGCGTGTCTCTGTGGTGTGTGAGGTACAGCGATGCTTCTCGGCTGCCTTTTCTGTCTTTCTGCGCTTTGTTTTTTCTTTAAATCGTGAATAGCTTTAAATGTCATTTTAATGTTCTTCATTTTACATTCATTTATTATTAAGTTACAATGTTTGTAATCTGATATTCTGGATTGAAGAAAATCAGTCAGATAGCAGTCCACAGTTCAAAGCTAGTTATAGACTACTTTCAATTTGGGTTGTCATTTCTGATAGGAGCAGGAGAAATCTAAAAGCTTTCAAATGTTATTTGGATAAAGGGAAACACATTTTGATACAAGGCCTTCTACAGAACGATCTCCATTCTGTTTGTTCAATCTTTGCATATGTAACAGGGCGGGTGGCTGAGTGTGAAACTGCCACCCCACTCGTCTGCATTTGTGGTTTTAGAGCTTTTAACCTCATCTCACCAACAGGGGGCAGAATCTGTAACTGCATCCCACAACACTGCCCTTTACACATAGCAGCAAAAAATAAAACATTACTTTATATCCAATGGTACCAGCATTATGAAAAATCAGGTACGCCATTACACTGACATTACATTTTAAAATCAACATTTTTTTTTTTACACACTTTTGGTACTTTGGCAAAGGAAATTTCTTATTTTGATAAAAAAAAAAAAAGACAAGTGAAAAGAATTCTTATTTCAGAGTAGCAAACAAACCAAGGATGGAGACACTACAGTCAAGTGGGCGTGCCTGTTTGAAAAGTTAAAAATCTCTTTAAAAGTACCACACACAGACTGTGGATTTAATGAAGGCTCGGAATGTTGTTGTTCCATTTGGAGTTTCTTGTAACTCAGTGGGTTGGCTCCTAGTATGCCTCCTGACTGGAGGGTTCACAGATCATAAAACTGTTTTCTCTATCTATACCCTCGGAAGTTCCATTGATAGACATATGGTATGCTTAAATGAAATATTACACCACGCTCGCTGACGTGTGGTATATAGATTGATCGCTCTGCACGTGTTGGACAAACAGGAAACATATTGACCCCATGGCCCTTGAATGAGAGCTTTGCATACCCAGCAAAGGGCAGCTCTGAAAATGACCATGAGAGCCTTGGGTTTCTTTGTATATACCTGCACATGCTTTAACAAGGTAACAGGTACAGTATGCTTGGCGTGTTTGTGAGTGCTTTTAATATCTTACCCAAAGACAACATGAAAACTCTGGAAAGAATGGGCAATAGCATGCCAAGGTAATACAGATGGTTCCTACAGCAGAGTAAGTGCGAATATTTAAAATACATACTGCTTCTGAAACTGTAAGTGCTGCATTGAGATGAAAGGGGAGTGATTCAGATGATCTGAACGACTGGCTGCTGACATTGGAAGTGGTATAGATTAGTATCCTATCGATGCTACCTAAATAATACGTGATCCATGGCATTCAATTAAACTCATTTCATCACACGATGATTGCTTAAATTTAAGCAGTGCTAATGAGGTATACATTATGTGAAACTCTTCAGAAAGATGTAGTACTGGTTAAAACTTTTTTGGAAACTGCCCTGGAGCTAAAATTTGCAAGGACATTGATTGCCCGCATTGCCTTCCTTTTTTCCCCTCATAATTATGGTTCTTCATTTTCTGCACTGATTTTTTAGGAGCATGCAACATACCGTAATACAGCAATCACTTTTTATAGTAACGTGGTGTTTGAGACATCATTAAAACATGATTCATTTTGAGCACTCTACAAAAACAAAACACAGAAAAACGTACTTATAATCTCATGGGGCAGAAAATGGCACCTCATTAAATAAAATCCTAGAGGTGGGTTTCACAATCCCCAATTAGCTCTAGTCTTGGACTGCCTTACCTAAAATAACATCAGTCAGTCCAAGATTAGTGATAATTGGGGGGTCTATGAAACCAGCCACAGAAGATGTTCTTTAGAAGCTGAATTTCAGGGAAGAAATAAAGCCCTTCCAGTTAACCAACTGGACAGGAAACTATCAGATGCCAAATGCGCGACTTTGACGTGATGAGCGTGGAGATCGGAACTGTGGTGGTGTTGGTCCGGTGTGACTCTTGCTCCTCATGTTCACTCAGGTGATCTCTGACACAGACGGCCGTGTTCATGTGGAGAGCCTGAAGGATCACTGTGTCTTCACCATAGAGGGGGCAGAGAGAGAGGACGAGGGGGTCTACACGGTGGTGGTGAAGAACCCGGCTGGAGAGGATACCGCTGACATTACTGTTAAAGTCGTGGGTGAGTATCTGATGCTCCTGTCCTGCAGATACTACCTAAAGAAACGTCTTTCGACACAGTGAATTCAGGCTGTGCAGACACACAGGCACATGCACGCACAACGCGTCACATACAGAGCCAAATATTTTATTCTTTTTCATTTTAAATGAAATTGATTATTTAGCAATTCGAGTAAATTACCTACTTTCGTTTTTGTTTTCTTTCAATAAAAATTGATTTGTACTTCATAAATCCATTTTCTTTTTTTAGAACAAATGCTAGAAAGCAAGACTTTGTTTTGTGTTATAAAAATTTGACTGGCCTATAATTATTTGCCTAATGCATAATAGTTGTCTGGCCCAGAAAAATAAAAAAAAACAAAAGCAGAAAAGGAGAAAACTGAAGTATTTGTATAACCTTTACAGCCATTTGGATTAAACAGTCCCTCAAATAAACCAGTTGGTAACATTTATAACAGTATTTTTTTTTAATTGGCAGTACTAACCTGTTCTCTGCATTAGCCATCCTGTGATCTTCGAAAGCAATCTAACCTAGAGAATCAATTTGCGCTAGGAACATGTTCCTCCATAAATAATGAACTGAAAATTGAACTAAATTGCATTGGCATGGCAGGGGCCATCAGCATATTCTGTCCATGTTCAAATCTCTCCTACACCTTGGCCAGCACTGATACTCTCTAGCACTGTTTTTATAAGGGTCTCTAACCATTGCAAATGACGTGTAGATGACATTCCCAAGTCTCTTGAGTTCTCAACCACGTTTGAAATGTCCCCCCGGTACCTTTGATCCTATAATGTGACCCACGCACGCTCCAGTTTTAAAAGCTGGTCACGCTGCACATTTATGGAGAGAATATTATGCAAGCACCTGCCATCTGCTAAATGTCAGGGTATTGTTTTAGTGGGCAGGAGTATTTCAACTCTCCTGACAAGTGGAAGCAATGGGAGGCTATTGAAGGGAGGGTTATACATCCCAGTTAAGGACACACATGCCGTGGAGTTCTGCAGTAAATACCATCGCTGAGGTCGGTACACCGAGCCATGCTGTTCTCTCTAATTATAATTTTTTTTTTTATTGGGTTCTAATAAATCTTGAAAATGGTACGTGGCTTAGCACATTTAAAAATCGTTACCCCAATTAACCAGATAGACGCCTTTTATTAGTGCAGAGAGGACGTGCTTCACAATCAAAACCTGACAAAAACCTGGAGTGTCTTATATCCCTGTACTGCAGCTCTCCTACTATTTTGAGGGATGTCCGAATTCTAATTAACTTAACGGTAATATTCAGAAATGTGCTGATGCAAGGGAGCTTTCTCAATATGAGCAACCATTAACTTTGCACATTGAAGTGCGTACTGACACGCTAGTGTTTTTCTAATTATATAGATATATATAGAGAGAGAGAGAGAGAGAGAGAGAGACCTTAGATAGGAATTGGTAGGTTAAAAATAAAAACAGGTGTGTTTTTTATTGCAAATATATTTAGATATTAATGAGAGAAAGAGAGCGAGTACTTGTTTTATTAGTCACTCAGTAAGTTCTGATGACTTTCCAACCAACCAGTGTGAAGTTAAAACCTCATACAGTAATTCCCATTGTGGTGTTATTCTGTATACCGCATGGCTTTCTTTCTACTCCATTGTATCCGCGGTGCATTGACTTGTGTGTGTTTTTATCCAGATGTCCCTGACCCCCCCCAGGCCCCTAAGATTGTTAGTCTGGGTGAGGACTGGTGCAATGTCCAGTGGGAACCACCCGCGTTCAACGGAGGCCAGCCAATTCTGGGTAAGGACATGGAAATACAACAGTAAAGCTACCAATTTTCGAGTTCGGAGCATTTCCATTAACCTACAACTCTGCAGTAATGCAGAGTGCCCATAATTCAACCGTATTCAACCAGCATTATGGGATAAAACTATATGAAACTGAACACTAATGCAGGCATAAGTCGGTTTGACATAGTGTTCATATATTTACAAGCAGTCATTATGCATCGTACAGCAGTAAAAAAATGTCCAACATTGAACTGCTGTTTATTGGTGTCACAATGAAGTCAGTTTTGTCAGATGGCGTTGTATAGGGTAAGGCTAATTTTATAGGGGGGTAAGAGATGCTCTGACTGACAGACTGAATATTCCTTTCAGGGTACGTGCTGGAGAGAAAGAAGAAGAAAAGCTACCGATGGATGAGGCTCAACTTTGACCCCCACAAGGGTCTGACCTATGAGGCGAAGAGGATGATAGAGGGCATGGCTTATGAGATGAGGATCTACGCTGTGAATGCCATCGGCATGTCCCGGCCTAGCGCCCCTTCACAGCCCTTCGTGCCAATCGGTAAGCATGTTAATCCCCATTGCCACCTCAGAAAAGAGCTCCCATTGGAAGAGGACTTTAATCAAAACATTAGGAGCTTGCAAAGGCAAATGGCACATTTACTGACAAAAACGAAAATGATGATTTTAACCGTGCAATGCTCTCAAAAAAACAAGCTGCACACGTAGTCACAGTTAAGAGCCCTTCATGTCTTATTCTGAGTATTTAAAAAAAAAGAATTTGGTAACATTACCAAGCAATTGTCTCCTTTAGGAAATGTGCTGCAAATGTTGAAGCAACAATGAGCTTTTACAAAGGATATCAGTATCTGGAAGTCATGTGAGCCTACAAGCTTATTTCTAACATATCATTAACTCTTCATGGTGGGGGTGGGGGGATTAGGGTGAAGGGTCTTCTTAAGCAGATGGGTGTGACAGGATGACTGGGCGGTGACGTCACGGCAGAAGCAGGAACAAAAACAACAGAGAGATGGAGTTTGGTGGAGCTGAGCGAATGCTTTCGCTCAGCATTTAATAAATAAACAGACAGAAAATAAACAGTTGTAACACAAAAACACACAGGACACGGCACATTGCGCCAAAATAAATAGACAAACAAAACGAACTACACAGACATACACGGTGAGCTTCTATTTTAACTTTACAATTAACAATTACCTCCGTCTCCAATCCCGTTCTCCACTCACCGAACACACCACCCCGAGTGAGTGAAAACATGCTGTTTTTATGCAGTTGTACCGAGACTCGATTGCTAGCCAATCATTCAATTGGAATCTCGGTACAACTGCACGTGAATTAATTAAGTGCACTCCCGTGACCACACATTACATTTTAACCAGTACGTGAAGTGATTTGTGCCCTCCTCGTGCCTAAATACAAATCTACATTTTTAAATCACACGTGAAACACAGACCCGTTTATATCCCGTGTACCGATGACTATACACCAACATTTACACACAACACGTAACATATAATACACAGGGGGGGCACTTTGCCACAATGGGACATCAGTTATAGATGTCGCCCAAAGCTGGTCACTTCAACAGACAGTTTCTCCCGGTGACACTTTGACTGGAAGTTTAAATGTCATCAAAATATATAAGATTCAAGGTTCAAACTGTGTTTATCCTTCACTAAACCAATACTCAAGCCGTTCTTAACCCTTTCAGGACTAAGGGTTTTTCAGTGGGATGCTCCCCTAGGTTTTTTTGGCTGTAGTTGACTCTCTTCCTATAAAAATTCACTAGAAATCTATTTTTTACAGTTGCATCTTGGAAATTGTGTCCTTGTTTTCAGAACACTCTGGGGAACATTATACAAACTTACAAACTTTTCGCTTCTTTTTCAATACAATATTTATATTTTTATGTTAAATATTTTTTTTTAATATTATGTATTCTGCTTAGAGATACATGCATGACCTTACAATACCTCCTGAAAGTTTTGTTGAAAAATATTGATGTTTGGGCAAATGGACACTACTCTCGATTATTTTCTAAAAAATAAATATTTATAAATAAAATAATAGTTATTCATTCCGTTATCGGTAATAAGGAAGAAAAAAAAACTTACCTGATAAATTTAGTTCATGAAATAGTAGCTGCTTATATCCACTTGTTTCTTGATATTTATAAATGTTGTAAAGACATGTATCTGTTAAAACACGAGACAGAATAAATGTTCTAATATAATTATAAGTCAAATACATCAGATAATAAAAAATAAGTGCCTTCTAGAAGCCCATTGAATACTGAATGCTAAAACAAACGTAGAACGGATAGAATAATCAGATGATGCAATAAGTAAATCAACATATTTACAGTAAAATACTACATGACATGTGCAAGGTTTCAGTTATCATATACATATTACTGTAACATAACATGCATGGATGTTTTTCAATATTTTTGCTTGGTGGTATTCCTGATGATTTGGCTGTTGCTATGTATAGAAGCCAGGCTGCTTTTGGGTTTGAGGTGGAAGCTGTGAGGCACATAGCCGGCTGCTTTACACTACTCAGTTTTCACCTGCCGTTTTGAAACCCGTTGGGTGCAGATATTGAAATATCTGAACCAGCTCCTGTCTAATCCAGCAGTCCGGAGTGTCACAAAGACAGCTGATTAGGAAAGTATCCCTAGCGTTTCTCTCTATAAATAATCACATATGAAGAGGCAGTGAGGCTTTGCTGGGTCCAGCTGGAGGTTAGTGACTGTCAGTCTTTGGGACACAAGTCGTGCTGGTGCAGCCTCACTGCATAACCAGATTGCATTATTCAAGAAATCATTTTACAACAACGATGACGAAACCCAAGCTTCCGAAAACTGCCGAAAAGAAACCCGCGCAGGCAGAAGAACCAGCGGCGGCTGTCCCAGACCAGCCCCCAAAGGAGAAGGAATCAGAACCAGCTGCTGCACAGCCGGAGGAGGCTGCAGGATCAGGAGAGCCCCCTGCTCAGGGAGAGGCCTCCACTCCAGAGGAACCTCCGACAGAACCAGAGAAACCAGCAGAACCGGAACCAGAACCGGAACCGGAACCGGAACCCATAGGCAGTAGGATTTTCTTTTATGCACTCGTTTGATCTTGAGATGCTGCTCTGTTTAAAGGGGAATAACATGTGCATGAACTATCCCAAATAACCAATAAAAATAGTACAGTATATTCATATTATTTACTATATGGGATTCTTTAAAAACTTTTTGGGTGGATTTATTTTGCTTTTGCGTACGTGCAAAGTTTGTAAATAAAACCGGTTACTGTCTGTAATGCACAAATGTGAATTTGTTTCTAGATGCACTTACATTGTTAGTATTGTTATAGTGTTACAGCAAACTCTTATTAAATCTGATCCCTGCTGCAGTAAACCGTGTGCATTACATTGTGAAGAGTTATGCTTTATGATCTGGATGTTTAAGTTGCTTTATTTGCAGATTCAGATTGTTTGGCATCTTTAGCTTACTCTACATATTGGTATAGAATGCATATTGATTTTATAGTGTCTGTTTGTAATATTGCTATAGCTGGCTTTAGCCTAGAACAGTTAGCCAAGATAGACATCACATACATTGCCTCCATTGTTCAAATTCACAGAAGCTCATAAGGTTGAGTACAGAAATATAATATTTAAAGTATACCCGGGCCCACATGTACTTTAACAGTTGCTGGAAATATTAGGAATGTATTTTTTTTTAAGATAATATATAATAGGCTGGCTTTCTGTATTTTGAATCACTTAGCTTATGTGCATGATTAAATTCCATTATTATGAATACTTCAGCTTTCGGAATACATTTTTACACTTGTGAATGCTGCATATGCAGAATAACCTGCTGTTGCTTGTCTTTCCACATGTGTAACACTTTTGCTCTGGGCTAGTACTCTAAATACTGTGCTTCTAATGTAAATACAGAATCAGAATGGGACATTACATTGACAGATTATTCTGAATATGCATTTGGAATACTCAAACTCAAAATACCGTACATGCATGCATACAGATTATTTGTAACCTGTCTCGTCTCTGTGGAAACAGACTCCTGCCCCCATAAGGAATAAGTAAGGAAGAGAGGCTCCCAGGGTGCCCCCTGCTGGTCAGCAGTTTGTTACGTAGTCTTCCAAACGAGAGAAAATCAATGCTCATTTAAAATCCATTCATTGTTTCAGTAAGACGGTTTAAAACAAGCCTCTGCATTCTGGTGGCAATATCCTCTTTTTCCAGGCGAAATAAAGTGTGTTTCTCCTCTCTGTTCATCTGTGTTTCTCCTTGGCTCCTTAGCTCCCACCAGCGAGCCCCACTGCCTGACTGTTGATGACATTACTGACACCTCCATCTCTCTGAAATGGAGACCCCCGGAGAGGGTCGGAGCAGCAGGGTTGGACGGCTACACTGTTGAGTACTGCAAAGAGGGCAGTAAGTGTTCCAGGCTGAGCACAAACACAATGCAGAGGGTTAGCTGAAAGCCTGGGTCCTCAGAGCAGCAACGGTTCTGGCCCAGTTATTTATAATAATAAATTAGATGTGTTGCTTTTTTATGATCAATATAATCTTGCTGCAATGTAATTGGATTACTCTATTTAAATCGCACTTGATCCAAGTCCAAGTTTGTTAGCTTATAAACCATCTGAAATGTCACCGCCTGTCTGGTATTACACCAGTGTCATCTTTATTTTACGACTTGGGTATAAAATGTAATCCTGTATCGCAATTTACACTCAGAGCCATGTTTAGATGTTTTAATATATTTATTTTTATGGAAGTTGTTATTGCACTATTCTACACCAGGCTAGATATTCAGAGCCATGTTTATTCTGTACTGTATATAGAAAGACTATATAAAGAATAAGAAATAAGTTAAGGTAAGAAGACATTTAAAAAGACTTCTAGTCGAAACATTTGTCTTTGTTTTTCTTTCAGTATTTTTTCCATGCCAGTATGGCTCCAGTCCTAAGGAGTTTAAATGAGGCAGAGCAAAGATATTTTTTAAAGGAAAAAGCAGGTGGTTTTGTGAGGGTCAGGGTTCATTGCTTTATATGTATGGATGAATCAAAGGTATAAAAATGAAAACCTTACTGCACTTACAGGGCGCTCCTCTTGCGTGAGTTTTTAACACATGGATGTTTTCGGTGCCTCATCCTCACTTTGTGTTTCTCTTCCCTGCCTGCCTCCCTAGCGGATGAGTGGGTGCCTGCCTTCGAGGGCCTGACTGAGCGCACCTCCGTCAACATCAAAAACCTCCCGACGGGAGAGAAGATGCAGTTCCGCGTGCGAGCCGTCAACGAGGCTGGAGCGAGCACCCCGGCGACGCTGGCCCAGCCCGTGACAATCCGCGAGATCATGCGTATGTACTGAGCTTTACACAAGTGCAGTAAAAGCAGACACGATGCATAAGTAAGGGCTGTAAAGGTATGGTAAAGCAAATTTAAAAACATGGCAAACCATGTTAAACGTACAGATTACAGTGGGGAATTTTTCCAAGGGTTTAATCACGTTTGCGTAATGTACAGGGTGTATGAATTATTTACTTGATTGCAATGAGAATCCATTTGAACATCTTTTGTTTTGAGCCATTTACAGCCATGTGAAGCGAATCCCATTCCTCTTTAAAACATTTGACACCTTCAGAACTGATTTTTAAAGGGATGGTCAAAATGAATTTGGACTTTTAATATAAAGTATTATTGATGGTACTGGTGCTACACTAGACACCTCTTCTATTCTTACTAATGTCATGCAATCAATTATTTATAAAGTCCTTACACTTTGAAAGCTGATCATCTCAGTCAAGAACTGGACATACAAGATTGACAGACTGAAGCTGGTGTCTTTGCTGTTGCTCTGTGAGCTAAGCGTTGAAGATTGACAGGAGAAAAGCAGGTGTTGATAGATGATAGGACAAGAAGACCCTGTCTGCGACAAGCATACTTCAAGCAACTTTGCTTTTGCTGAGGAGACACATAGGAACCAAGTCAGGCAGACAAAAAGAAAAAGCTGGGCTGGGAAGGTACAGAAACATATATCACCTACTGTAAGGGCATACTATTGGCATTGGGAGCTGAACAGGCATTGACAGCTTAAATGCTCATTCCTGCAACTGAACATTGTGAGGAAGCATATTTCTTTTGTGCACTGAAGTCTGTGCAACGCTAATATCCTTCCCATCTCGCTTCCCCACAGTCATCATTGAGGAGTCTTTTCAGAAGCTGGAATAGTTAGCAAGCAAATCTAAACAGGCTCATACAGAACACACATAATAGGTAATACGTTAAATATGAAGAAAAATATAAAAATAGAGTTTTAAATGTTGCCATTAATAACAGAATCACCTGGCACTTGTTATTCCTCGCTTGACCTGAAAAGCAATCCAAGCATGTGTTCTTGTGCAGTTTATTATTTTGTATAAGGCGCAAATACTCCATTAGGATCAGTGAACTACATGTCCAAAATCGACAGGGTTTAAAAACAGGTCACAGTTCTGGGGGGGATCAGCGGGGATTAAGAAAGCTGCTGTTCGGCACATTCTCAGTTTGTCAAGTCACTTCTCCCACCTGTTGCTCTGCACACAGTCAGAACACGGGCTGATTCCGCAGGGCTCAACGGAACACCAAGGAGCTCGGAATGGGGGAAATGGATATTCAGCTAATTAGTAAAAATCCAGCGACTCACCAGAGCCTGGGCAAGTGTGGACGGGCACATAGCTAGATGACAAACAGAAGCTTCCCACTTTTCATGCTGTTGCCATGAATGTGTTTATTCAAGCTCAGAGTGGCTGTCGAGTTCCTAATTAAATGTGGCAGCGCTCATTGAAAATTGAAATTGAAAACTCTTTCAGTGGGGGTCCCACTCCTTTGCCTTCAGTTCCACAGGGAGTATCACATGCTTGCTACCCTAATAAAAAGGTTCATCATTTTAGTTTTTATTGCTGAACTATCTGAGACAGCTATATAGATATTAATCTCATATTCCTTACCTATTTTATTTTATCACTAAGACTACACTGACTATATCCACGCCTTTGCTGTTTATACATTGCTGAGTTGTATGCAAAGTACCAAGGACTCTTGTCAGTTCAGCAAAGGTGGCATCACTTATATTTAACAACACATGCAATTAAATTCAAATGTAAGTCCATAGTTCTCTGCTGAATTGTTTAAACTGTAATTTCTGTCTTTGTGTCTTAGAGCGCCCCAAAATCTGGATTCCTCGCAACCTCCGCCAGACTGTGGTTAAAAGAGTAGGCGAGACAATAAACATTGTCCTTCCTTTCCAGGTAAGTTGTCATTCAGTCACGTATGTTATAAAGATCAGTATTTGAGATTGTTCAGGATACTTGATATAAGTCATGAATTCTTTTTGAGATGAAGGCGTTAGCTGCAACGTTTATCTTCTTTTTTTCTCAGTAAGTATTAGTGTTTACACTGATGGATCGTCTTGTGGAGACACTGCACACACACATCTCAACATACCGCAGCTCCATAACAGCTTGAGATGTCGAAAAATCCACTGAAAGATGTGTAAATGAAGAATACTAATCCTAGCAGCATATTGTCAGTAGAATAAAACTGTCAACACACTGGGAATAAAAATGTTTACCTACTATCAATGTCAACTACATAAGCTAATGGTAACCCAGTGGTGTTTTCTACAGGCCATATACAGACATAGGCCAACCCACTGGCAACGTAATGATTAAAGAGGTGGTATATGTCTAATCACTTTGTTTTAAATGTCTTTGACGTGTCTCCTTCCTTTTTAGCTTATACCCTCAACGTATAAAATCTAGTGTTGTTGAAAGTACTGTATTATATGTTGCCCTGTGCAGAAATGGAATCTTCAGGGATCTGTTGACATGAGTTAGTACTGTATGTGCTTTATATATGGTTTCGTCCTTTCTGCCAGCTATAAATAAAGGAGGCCTCACACCCTGAAATGAGATCCTTGTAACACATGTAGGGCTGTATTCATTACCGGCGCTAGCATCTCTCTTGACTCCTAATGAAATCTCATCTAGAGCTGCTGAAGGGCTGGTATTCATAACAGCCATCAGAAACGACAGATTTACTGCAAAACTACCATCATACGGGACATACCTCCCAAAACATTAGCTGAACATCTTACCAGCAAACGCATGTGCTTTTATATTACTGCCTGTTCCAAGGAAAAGGCTCTAAACACCCATAAACACTGGAGGCTTTCTGCGATCAAAACTAGATTCAGGACATTGAGGACCGCTGGGAATACATCTGCATAAAACAATGCGATCTGAACTATTGCATTTAGTTTACTAGTAAGTCATTAGTTAATGAGCTCGTTCTGATACTGTCCAGGCTTCACCTGCAAGTAAAGGCTATATGTCCTTGTTTATCAATGTTGGGTGTTGTCAGAAAACAAAGGTATCCATTATACACATATCCTTTTTTTATATTATATCTTCAATGCAAATCACTGTTACAAGGGGAAATGGCTAATGTTAAAACTCTAGACCTTCATGACAAGCCCAAACAAAAGGGGAGGCATGTGACTTACTGTTTAACTCTAATATTAGTCCCTGATCAGTCAGTTGCTGAAGATAAATCACCAAAGACTATAAAGGACATTTCAAATGCTGTACCGACTTGGCCGCTATTGGAGAAATCAGCCCTTGCCTCACCATGAGCCCCATTCTTTTGCAGCAATAAAAAAGACAGCACCATGGGGTGACCACGATCCATCAGTGAGTGTCAGGTTCTTAATTTACTACAGCTATTTGAATTGCTGAACTGAGATCTTGCCATGGACGGCTGCGGCAAAAATCAATCTGATGTGTTTCACAGTGTTTTCAAAGGAATTGTAATCGTTTTATGTGGCCTTTCATATATTCATATAGGTATAGGTATATATGCATATTGCATATAATCTGTGTATCAGATTCAATTGAAATATCAGTTGGACTTTATGAGCCTCCAGTTGGCACTATTCTGTCACACGCCACAAATACAAGGATGTCTGTGTAAAAATTACACAAGCATTTGGCATTGAAAATATATTATTTAAAACACTCTCTGTACAGCCCTTTATATATGCAGGCTCTTTCATTAGTGATTTGTAAGAAACTCACAATTGGATGGCATCAGTTATTCATTGCGTGAAATGCAGTAACCTGCTGCCTTTTACAGATTAAATAAATGGGCATGACTTAATTAACCCAGATTATTACCCTGCAATTTAAAGGCGGGGTTTGCAAAACAGGTTAACAGTGATGCTGGTGCTGATTTTATTTTATTGATTGAAATTGGCCCTCTCCCATTTCAATTGTGACTAAAACTGTCTTAATAGAGAACTGATGCTATACAGTGGATGCAGATCTTCAAATGAACCTTTGAATTGAAAGGGGCTGACACAATTAGAGAGATGTACTGTAGGAGCCTGATACGGTGGCAGGAGTGTTTGCTGTGTCTTATTTTCTTTTTTCCATGCAGGGTAAGCCCAGGCCCAAAGTGACTTGGACAAAAGATGGAGAGGCTCTGGACCCCAAACAAGTGGGCGTCCGCAACAGCGACTTCGACACAATCCTCTTCATCCGCCGGTCGGAGCGCAAGGACTCTGGGAAGTACGATGTGGGCGTGCAGATCGAGAACATGGAGGACAAGGCCAGCCTCCACATTCAGGTCGTCGGTGGGTGTTGTCGTTTAGAACTGCACTGGAGGCTGCTTTGTAGTGCACTCTACTGTATGTGGTAATAGGCCTTTGCTGACACAGGTGGTTCTGGCTATAGTGTCTGCTGCATGACCTGAAAGTATTCAAGCAGTTCGGTTTAGTTCCATTCAGTGTCTGTTTATTCTCAGTGATCCTTAAGTTTAATGTGATACTGCATGGTAGGTTACAATATATAGGTATGCTTAGTGCTTGGAACCATCTCATTTTACTGTGTTTGTAGACTGATTGCAAATATCTATCTATCTATCTATCTATCTATCTATCTATCTATCTATCTATCTATCTATCTGTCTATCTCTGCAGAGTTAAAAAATGGTTAACAGCAATGACATATAAGCCATGTATAGTTTGCTCGATGATGCTCATAGAGACAAGGTTGGTCGCACACTCAGAATTCTCTTCTTTTAGACTTGACCGCTAATAATTATATGCGTCTGATTCCTCTTGCATTTAGTTTAAAAACATTTTATTATTTATTAAAACAAAACATGAAACAAACACAACACAACATGTGTTTCGACACATTGTGGATGAATGCCTTGAAGACTATATATATATATATATACTATTACAGACTCCAATTAGTTTGTCTTGGACTTCCTAAGGTAACATTTAGATTGGGATCCGTGAAAACAGCTGCTATTGCTTTTAATGGTAATGAATTCCCGTAGAGCTGCATTCTGCAAGATGGTTTCTCTCTGGAAAATGTTAAAGCAATATAGAACAAGAAAAAAATGGTTGAACATGCACATTTACTGTATAATGTTTTTTTTCTTTGTTTGTTTGCTTGATTATTATTATAATTTTTTTTTTTAGACAAGCCCGGACCACCCCAGAACTTGAAGATCACAGACGTGTGGGGCTTCAACGTGGCTCTGGAATGGAAACCCCCGAAGGACAACGGCAACTGTGAGATTACAGGCTACACCATCCAGAAAGCAGAGAAAAAGACAATGGCAAGTACAGTTTAAACCCCAGCCATCTGCAATTAGAATGTACAAACACCCCAGCAGTCCCCTGGTAACCTTCCTCTGCGAGGCTCTTCTGCCAAGTCGTCCTAAAAAACGTGCTGATCATATGAAGCTCTCTGTCTCAGGGTTTTTAACAGAGGTGTCACTCTGCACAGGCTCTGAATTTATTTTTATCGTGTTGTCGGTGAGGGACAGTATTCCATCTTGTAACCATCCCTATAAAACCCAGAAGTAGAACGGCAACTGAACATTTATGACCATATTTTGAAGCATGGGCAAGGTGAGATTTTCAGACATGTGTAATGGAATAAAGGTAGCAAGAAGCAACCTTTGTTGCTGGAAAAGAGCAGTTAAATTGAAGGTTTAGTAGTTTGCCTTTGCTTCACCAAGATATTTTACACAATGAAACGTGAACCCCCAGTGGAATTTTCCACAGTAGCAGAGATTGTTTCACCTCTGTACGCATTCAACTTGAACAATTTGTTTTGGATCCCGCAGCTGACATTCTAGCAGAGCCCAGCTGTGCTGCACGCACGGCGGAGTGCTCCAGGAACATCAGCAGACAACGGCGCGCTAATCTTAGCTACCGGCCTTGGGCAGATTTATTATTTGTCTGGATACGTGATTATAATTTTAAGCTTGAAGGTTAGCACCTCGGTGAACTTGCCCATGTTACTGAGTTTAATTTAAATTCAAATATTGGAAACGCTGGTTCGATTATTTTCTGCACAGTGGAATGTCCATCCCTCAGATCCAAGATGATCACAATTGAAAAAGCCATTTGTCCTCCTGTTTGTACAAATACACATCTGTATAAGCACTGGAAAAATTGTACCACTGCAATGTCAACGTTACAAAACCTAGTAACAGAAACACACACCTTTAACATTAAAGTAATATAACATATTGTCAAAAAAGTCTACCTATTTTAATGTAACTATTGCCATATAAATAGCAATGTAATTGTGATGTTCAGTAGCATTTACAGGAAAGCTGATGGGCACTACTTGTGGCAGTAAGGGAAGCCCTTTCCAGTGAAAGGATGAACGAGTCTGTATTGACGGTCTCCTCATGTCCTCCAGGAATGGTTCAATGTGTATGAACACTACCGCCGCACCAACTGCGTGGCGTCAGACCTCATCATGGGAAACGAGTACATATTCCGGGTCTTTGCCGTGAACATGTGTGGCCTGAGTGAAGAGCCTTGCACCTCCAAAGACAGCGCCTACATCCAGAAAACAGGTGAGTGTCACAGCTTCTTCTCAAGCCAAACATGTACAGAAAAACAGCACGATCACAAAGGTGGAGGAGTATCCACCAGTGTGACAGATTCACACTACAGAGATCAGCATGATGTAATGACCAGCCATGGAATCGGTTGCCAAGGGAACATTTACCAAGGTAGACAGGAAGTCACACTGAAGAACGCACTAGCCTTCTTGTTTGTCTACTTGACTTAGTTTCTTGTAGTTTTACCTGAGAACAGAAGTTTGTGATGCATCTTATATTTATGAACAGGTATGAGAGGTAGGGGGAAGAGTTTGGTACCCCAATGTATGTCAATATTTGTTTTTAATAGACTTTTTAATTGTTATGTGTGTGTGTGTGTGTGTTTGTGTGTGTGTGTGTGAAGCGCTTTGGGATCCTTGTGATGAAAGGAGCTATAGTAATGTGAATTGTTGTTGTCGTTGTTATTTAAAACGGTAATCATTCAGTACCCTTGAATGTGACGTGAGTGTAGAAGCACTAGGTTTGCCAGCCTGCGTGGTCGTCTCCTATGAGTTTTTAACAACAGCTCTGAATCTTTGCAGGCATTGTGTACAAGCCACCGATCTACAAAGAACATGACTTTTCTGAAGCACCCAAGTTCACACATCCCCTGGTGAACCGCTCTGTAATATCAGGCTACAACGCCACCCTGAGCTGTGCCTTGAGGGGATGGCCTAAGGTAAAATATACCGTTTTAGTGTGTGAAGATGAAGAGGGAATGGGGGGCTGTATTTAATCCCATTATAAATAGGTAGGAGCCGACCCCCGCAGTCAGCTGACTTTAAGTGTATGACTGACTTGATAGAAATTGCGGCTGGCTACTCTGACTAGCTGAGAAAAAAAAAAATACAACTTATGTGAAGTGACAATGCAACAAAAATAAACAGCGTCACAAATGGGAATGGATTATGAATTATTGTATTTGAATTATTTTTTAATTGTGACTGCATACTTACTAGCAAGGTGCAGATCTAGCACGTAACCTTTTTTAAGTTAAACCCTTTTACTTTTTTTTTTTTAATCCACAGCCTAAAGTGGTCTGGTACAAGAACAAAATGGACATCTCGAACGAGCCCAAGTTCCGCATGTTCAGTAAGCAGGGAGTGCTGACCCTGGAGATCAGGAAACCCTGCCCCTTCGATGGGGGCACATACACCTGCAAGGCTATCAACGACCTTGGGGAGGCTGAGGTGGAGTGCAGACTGGAGGTCAGAGGTAAGTAACCCTCACCGCAATAAGAAAACAGGAGCATGGGAAGGGGAAGAGGCCAGTCCCTCAAGACTCATACTCCTTCTAAAGGGGAGGGGGCTGATTTAATAGGACAGAATCGAATTGTTTTTTAATGCTTCTCATGTCTGAGATGCATCTACTTGTCATATCTCTGAGTAGCGAGATGCATGCAGTAGTAGTCTTGTTGAAGTGATTGTCTAGTTGTGTCGCTAGGTTTCTTTTTCTTTTGGTATTACACTGTGGATTTTATAACATGTATGATAGAGGCCTAGTTGGCAAGATGGATTGGGATAATATACAGTATAGTGGAGGAAAGGAAGTCATTTATCCTATTGCTTTAGAGCAAGACTGTATTGTTATTACAAGGCCTACTCTTACGTAACTCATTTCAAAAGCGTGAATATTCCTAGGAAACGGAAAAGAAATGTGGGATTGATAAAAAAAAAAACAACAACAAATAAGCCCCCACATTATCACAATATTCAATTCAGCATTTAAACATTTTAAATGTGATTGCTTTGCTAAGCTTATATCTGTCATTTGCATTGTGATGTATTAACCACACATGGATCATGTTTTCACTGCCTGATTTCAACCTCCAGTCCATGTCAACCCGCTGTCTTTGTGTCTCATTGTCTATAACATCCATCACATTATATTTCTTTTGTTTTCATAGTTCGTCTGTAATTATCTACATCTTATTGAACATTACCCCGAGGTAAGCTCTTCCACATTGTGTAAATGTACAATACATTCATACCCAGGTACGAGAAAGACAGAACTTTAATCATTAAGGAGCAAGATCGTCTAAGTGTCGACCTTTCCCACTACCAATAAAATACTACAATGGCCCTAAGACCTTAGGGTGAACATATGAGTTCCCGTTCACTGGGTCAGTTTGGGTTCTTCAGGATTTTTAACTGACAAAGCAATGCATTCTGGTACTTGTTCATTTTCCCCACAGTCAATAGTATTTCTAGATATATGACGGCAATGAACGCTGAATTCGGAATGCACAGGACATTCTAAATTCTGAAACAAGTAAAAGCTGGCAAGGGGGGGTGGGCACTTGACAATGTAAATCAATGTGAAGTCCAGTATTAGTTGAATGTTATCTCTCCTTAAGAGGGGTGATGACAGTACTAGACAGTTAATGACTCGCTGTGCCCTGGTCGTTCAGCCTCACTTCTCATTGTCTGGTGCCCACACCTGCCAGGTTTATAGCTGCCATGTAGAATGCTCACTGTAAATCACTGGTTTTGTAGCACTTTAGAAGTTTATAAAGTACATAACCATTTAACACATTGGTAATAACTGTGTGGGTTTAGCACTTACATGGTTGAACAGGGTATAGTTATATGGAAATGACCTGTGCTTACAGCATGTTATTACCATGCAATTACACAATGGCACGTCCTTACTAAGTAAGAGCAGCAATCATTGGTATTGACCCAGTTATTATAATGTAATTGCATGGCTGAATTACATTGTAATGTTATGCCCTGTAACATAAAGTGCTAATTAATGTTTTATACATTGGGATACATCAGCTATAGCAGTATAATATAGTAGGTCCTCCTTTACTCTAGCTGCTTTAAGTTCATTCAAAAGTGCAGCAGACCAGAGAATCAGTTACAGTTTATAACACAATAGTTTTGATGTAACAATTTAATTTATTATTGCATTTCAGCATACGTGGCCAAGGAGGCTTCGCAAGAGAAGTGAAGTGTCCCTAATCTGCGCAACTTTTGTATTTAGCGTAATCTTTCACAACATGAACTTCTTAACAAACAGATTTTACTGCATTTCAGTCACCTGCCTTCCCACTATTTCTGTGCTTGCTTTGTGTTTGGAAAAACACTGTGTGCCACGCCAAAGAAGATAAGTCAAAATGTGACACTGGAGTTTGTGAAGTTGAAGATGGATTTCTTTCTTGTAATTGGTCAACGCATGTGATTGGATTCTGGGTGTATTGTGCAGAGGGAAGGGTGTATGGTCAGATTGCACAGCGAAGCAGCTAATCTCATTGTGCAAAATATCAGAGAGTTCATTGATTTAAAAAAAAAGCAATAACTCGTGCTGTGTTGCACTGGTCTTGTTTTCTCACTCTCCCTTGGGCACAATGTATGCATTCTTGTTTATAATTTTGAAAATAAAATGTGTTAAATCTTGATTACTAAGAGTTTGTTGTTATTGTGTCTTTCTTCAAAAGAACTGAAATACATGCCTCTAGATATTTGCCAATACTATAGAGGACTGTACACGTGCAGTGTAAGTTTGTGTCTTCATTAAAAAAAAAAAAATTATAATCCTAGCATAAACAAAAAATTGAAAATTAATTTGGGTAGTTGATGAAATTTAGTCACAAAGATTTAACTACAATTAATAAAAACAAGTAAATAAAAATCTAACACGTTTTCGGTTTGCAGGAGCCTTCATTTCTTTGCTCATTCATACAGGGTCCACGCATGCACATGTCCTATTCTGAAGAAGCTCAATAAATGCTCACTTGGGATCTCAGTTCACAGCATTCACTTGGGGTACTTTGTTCAAAGAGTAACATTACAGGTTACAAGAAGACGACCAGCACTCACTTCACGACTTCATTTTTTAAACGGTGATCTATTTGATGTAAACCGCTTATTTAGTTTGTAACAGTTCATATTTTTATTCACTCAACAGAATAAATGTGCATACCTGTAATTATTCCACCCGCTACATCAATACCGGTATTATCTTTATATTCCTATTTAAATGTGTTCCCTTTGTTTCTTGTATAAATGTTGTATTTTGTTGTGAAATGTGTATTTGAACTGAACCCAGGAAAGGGTTAAATTTGAGTCTTGATTTGAGAATGTGGATGGAATGGGGAAGACTGTGAGTCTTGATTGGTGGTTCAGTTCATTCCCTATTCAGTTTGGTTTTAAATGCTGCAGGCATGTATACAAGGCTGCACCTCCTAGCATGTATGTTCATATAGAGAGGCTGGGGCTTAGGATGTGGGTTGCTGTCAAAAAGCATCCAAAATGTAGAGCTGTTTATTATTTGGTTTAAAAATTCATTGTTTTGTTTTATTTTTGTTAAATAAAAGTAGTCAATAGCATTGTTATTTCAACGGATGCCAGATTTCCTGCCTTTTTCACAGGCAGAATAATCATTTTAAACAGAGATGTTACCAAAACATACACCTCGCCCCTTAGCAACCCATACAGACAGCATCCTTTGAGAGGTTGCCGTGTAGGGCAAGCAAGTTCCCAACTGCCTACAAGAACAGCCCAATCTGTAGGGGTTTTCCTTGTTTGATGGACACTCTGAGACCTAACATTCCTAATGACACATGATGTAACCCCCCTGTTGAATGTAATACGTTAGTAGGTCCGTAGCTTCTGCTATAGCAGCATAGAACCTGCTATTTAGAATAATTAACAGTAAAAGAGAACCTGTCTGAAGCTGCACAGATGCACTGCCAACACAGTCTTAGGATCTGTCCAAAACGCTCAATCAGAATTCTAAGGTTAAACGTACCTTTGTAAAAGTTTACCATGCTTTTCCCCATGGTTATGCATGTATAATAGTTCATGCTTTTTCACCATAGCGCATTATCCTTTACAATACTTTTTTTTACACATTGATATGCTTTTAGTCAGGTTTCTTTAAAGGCATTGGAGGAAGAAAGATAAGGAGGGCTCCGGACCAGAATTGTGCACCTGATATTCGTTTTTCATTCACTCCTAGATAGCGTTTGTGTTCAGCATATTTGGAAAAGAACATCGGTTGAGAACCTTGAAGAGGGGGTCAGTTTCAAAGGGAATGTAGAAAAGCCAGTCTATTAAAATGGCTTTTGGAAGTGGTTTAAGGTTAAGTATTTTAAAAGGTTTGGCATCCTGTTCCCTGTGTGTGTTCCAAGCGGTCCATGCCTGCAATGCCGTCAGACAGGCACAGCTAGAGCAGGTGGTGGCAGACAGCAGGGTGCTGCAGCAGTGTCAGGGTGAGACATAGTTACGACATGGTGTCTACATCCCTGCTACACCCCAGGGACCCCACCCTGGTCACTGACATTTCACTTGGATCTATGTGGAAGGATTGTGGTATGCGGCATGTGTTTGGAATGGCACAAAGTGGGAAAAGCATTCTGTATGAACAATTTAGGTCTCTCTGTCATTGGCTGCAGGCCTCTACTGTCATGTAGTCCTTGCAAAAACAGCAGCTAGGTAAAGATTATAATCCGTCATGAACAATCATGGGTGAGTTTCCCTCATGGGACTCAAACTGCGTTGAAATTCTTTTTTAAATCCAGTCCGGTATGCAAACGTTTACGGATCTTCAGATAAACAATCAGGACAAATGTATGAAAAAATACTTCCAAACAGAACATCCATCTCAATGTATTTTAAAGACATTTCCTAATTCTGTCCATCTGATTGTTTTCTTTGGTGTGTGTGTGTGTGTGTGTGTGTGTGTGTGTGTGTACTGTAGATACAATCGTACCTACAGATAAAAATCACTATGGATTGAAGGTTCCAGTCCAGTTATACAGTTACAGCACAGGTGTGGAGTACTTCACTCAACTTCTTTTCAAGTCCTGCTAGGTATCTATGAAACTCCTCACTTCTATCAGACTGTGTGAGGTAGTAGAAATTGTAAAACTTATAACCAGAACAATCCATTGTAAAAAAATAAATAAAACAGAGCTTCTTGTCAGTGCCTCTAGAAGACCTTGGGAAGTTACTTGCATATGGCATTTAGGATCAAGTGTTTCTATTTAATTGCAAATGAGGTCATCTCTCAAACGACTCCTGGAGTAACTGATCCAGATATGATGTACCCTTCGAAGAATGTTGTACTATCATCAACACTGCTAACCTTCTTGGAGTGTCAGAGACCGTATAACCCTGCTGTGAAAGGCCATGGCATCATGTGCTGTAAAATCATCAAAAAAAATGCATGCTCAGTTCAAAATAAAACTTGCTAACTCTATAGAATTTTACAGTGCACTGTGTAATGTTTAGTTGTATCAAGTTCTATATAAAACTGCCTGTTGCACAAATAAATGATATCACCGCGCTTATTAAATGGTCCTCCAGACCAGGGGGTTGCACAACGACAGCATCACAAGCAGACCGGAATCTCAAGCATCACATGAACCAATCTAATATCTTTCTTTTGATCAATAAATACACATACAGTAAATTGCTTCTGGGTTGTATTTTTGCATTTGGTTTCCACACAGGGTTTGCAACGCTGTTTGATAGATATTCACATTGTTTGGTAATAGTGGCATGGCTTATGAATAAAAGTTACATACATTTACTGTTCATACTCCTGTTGCTTGGTTCTGGCTGTACTCCGGGAAATTCTCACGTTGAAAGACATGTTAATGTCTGCTTTATTGATGCAGTTTGAAAAGTCCCGTCAGCAGTGCACGTGTTGCATTTGGCTGGTGGATGTGGCACAACAGAAGGGGTGGTCTTGAATGGATGCTAAGTAACTAAGGCTGTAAGCTGAACTGAGCTGTAAATACTCCAGTGCTGACAGCTGTCAGAACTGGACCAGCAAAGTGTCATAGCCTTAATAGGTTAGAATAAATGATTAGAAAAGAGGAATTCAGGCTTAAGAAAAATCTGTCTACATATCATATAACACCTGTGCTCTGTTTTAATGGAACTAAGGAATGTTTTCTTAAATAAACAAATACAATAAAATAAAAAGTCAGAAAATATAAACCAATAAATACCTATAAATAAAAAACCTATAAATACCTCCAATGTTTTGATTCAAACACATGCTCCCTTGAGAAAGTACAACGTATCCAACAGTTGGGCAGCTGGCTCTTTGAGCTAATATATATATATATATATATATATATATATATATATATATATATATATATATATATATATATATATATACACACAGTAGACCCACACACACACACACACACTCACACTCACATCAACACTAGTATTCGGATCTCCTCAGATTACATCGCTGCTTCTTCCTAAGGCTGTAGTGGCATCTATTTTGCATGAAAATACTTTAAGAGCTGTTGTGCTCAATTTAAAATAACAGTTTGGTGAGTGCTTATAATACCATGTTATACAAAACTTTCACTGTCTGTGTATTCTGCATTTTGACTTTTTTTTCAGCCGCAGCGATACTAGCTTCCTAAGTCGTTGAAACATATTAGCCTTTCTGCTACTCTGTGATCTAACAAGACATGCTCCAGCCATGACCATACAGACACTTTTTCTCTGTTATAGAAATTTAAAAAAGGGGACGACTTTACACTGATTTATCAGACATACCAATGCGGATACTGATAAAACATGCGATCTTTGTTTGTCATCGCCCCTTGACCTTCATTGCATGCACAGTGATTGCCTGTCTCATGACGTTTGAGTTGCATCTGTCCTGCTCTCCTTCTATAATTGGAAAGTTTGTCTTCAAGGGGGACGCCTGCTAGAGGACATGTTACTCCAGATCCTTCATTAATCAGCCAGTGGATGACACAGTGCAAACAAGCAATCGGCAGGTTGAGCTTTCACAATTTATAGGAAGGGTAGGGTTGATTTGATTGACGATGTTTTGAACAGCGCTTCATTAGGACCAGACCCTGTCAGTGTCGTTTCAATGAAGAAGCAGCTTTATCTTTGATAGGACCAAGAGCATTTTACCCTTTGCTGTCCACTAAAATGACTTCAACAATTAATCATTTTGAACTTTTTTTCTGGCATGAATTCCATGTTCTTGCTTGGCAGAAGTGCTGTATCAAACATAAAAGCATTTTTATTTCCCAATGCTGATTGGTAACTTTTTAGTTTAGTTTAGTTTAGTTTTGTTTTCCAATAGCTTAACTATAGTTTTGCAAATGATCACTTGTTTTTAGTTTATTAACTTTTAACAACCAGTTTACTGCCAAATTCATACCTCTTGTGTTAATAGTCAATTCATTTGCTCAAAATTACTAAAGATAATCACAAAGTAGGGGTCTGATATTTGCTGGACAGTTTTAACTGACTCCTTATAAATTAGTTACTTTTTATTTACTAACCAGTAACAAAAAAACATATTATTTGTAGTCAATAATCACACAATTAACAATTTAACAAAAACAGATCTTGGGTCTCTGAGTTTAAAATCCTTCCTTTGTTGACGCACCAGTATTATATATATATATACGATTATGAATACAGTCCTGTACATGCCACGACTGGCCTGTCTCTGTGGTTTTGCATTACTCAGAGCTCCACAACTGTCATATGATGGACACTGGTTATTAATATAACACAAGGGGTGTAATTAAAGGTCATATATATATATATATATATATATATATATATATATATATATATATATATATATATATATATATATATATATATATATATGGAAGTTTTATATATCACGCTTGGCTTTGTGCTGATTGATGTACAAGGTGGGTGAAAGAGCACTTGGGTTATTGGCACCAGTTTTCAAAGCACCCCTGCAAAAGGCAGATGTTTTCTTTGTGTTAATACTGCAGCACACTATTAGAACACAGTTTCAGTTACATTGGCGTGGAAGTTAGAAGCTGCATTTTTGAGAATTTATAAATTGCAAATCCTTGCTTCTGAACCTGAAAAAAACAAACATCAGCTCCATCTAGAGGTAGTTTTAAAATCAACATGTCATTGCACAGCATCAAAAGCAGTGCTGCTGCATACATTGACTATCCATGTTACCCCGTTCTGTCCTAGGGTATATTTACAGCCTCCTTAACATTACGGCATGTTTACTTGCTTGCTGTGGGATATTTTTTTTTTTAAGTATATTTTTAGCTGTGCGCAGTATTCCTTTACCAAGAACAAGGCCCCCTGCTGAGTGACCCGAAGTGTGCTCTGATAGCATCATGCCTGCTAATCATATCAGGGCTGAGCTCCCATCAGCAGCAGCTGCAGTCACAGAGGCACTCTGTCGACAGCAGCGTGGAGTGTGTGTGTGTGCCTCAGATCTGTTCTGCATTTATTCTTGGCTCATTCATAAAAAATACATTGGATTATACTAAGAGTGTCCAAAGTTGTCCCTTCCACTCCTGATCTTTGCTCAAACCCTGTTCTAAATTGTTAAACCTCCATCCAGACCCTGAAGTAGTTCATTATCTGATGTTACCTGTTAAACCTGGAGTGGAAAAGCCCTCCAGGACTGGGATTGGACACCCCTGGATTATACTGTGTCACTATTAAATCATGCTACACCTCGCATACATCACATTTAGTTTCTCATTCTATAGCTGCCCACTTGTTTTAACTAACGTCAGTGAAATTGCTTAAATAAGGTCTGAATACTGCATTTATTATACAGCCCATTATTAGGCATGAAACTACAGAAGGAATGCATGTTCTTTTTAAATCCACTAATTGCTCAACAGCCCTGCAATTATTTAAAACCCAAGAGGTGTAGCTTATATTACAGTTAGCTGGATGTTTCATGAAAAGGGGGCATTTATTCTCATTAGTCTTTTATAGGGGAGTTTATTGCTCAAGTCTAAATAAAATGCTGATTTAAAAAAAACTGTTATTTTACTGCTGCAGATGTCCGCTCTTGTTCACACTCTTGTGGTAAAATCCACAAAGCTCTGTCACAGAAAGACTTTATCAGCGTTACTTTTTCGGCTCTGCCACACCACAGTACGTGTTTTGAAAGCAGTGAACGGTGTGACTACGTGCTGGATGTCTTAGCAAACCAGGCTGATACATTTCACATGAAAGATCAATGCACTCTGCAGCCACCTCACCACATGTCTTTGCATCCCTAGGACTAGAAGCATTTTAGTGCGTCTCAAACTATTCGGGGACAGCAATGTTGAAAGTTAACTGGGACGCAGTTGGATGCATTAATCACAAAGTGAATCTGTTCTGCAAACATTGCCAACATGCATATCATCTAAAAAAGCTGCAGTTTCCTGCTGTTAAACAGTTTGATCAGACAAGATATGAAAGACATTGACAGAGGGTTGCAATAGGCATCGAAGACCAAAGTACTAATGTTTTGCAAGGCAACATAAACTACCGTTATATATTTAACACACTAATGACAGACTTGCTAATACAAATATAATTACATTATCACTACCTTGGTAATTGCAATTTCATTTATATTAGGCCAACATTAATGCATCCACTCCCAAACCTAAAATTAGTTCACATTAAACACACATGGATTGGTAATATGAATTGTTTAATATCAGATTAATTAGTGTGTGTGTATATATATCTGCTTCATTATATATATATATATATATATATATATATATATATATATATATATATATATATAAAAAAATGAAGAAGAAAAGTAATTGATAAACTGAAAACTCACTATTTTAATAAATAGTTACAACATTTCGCCTTCTTCAGTTAACATGGTAGAAATAGCTAGGTAGACTAAGTTGTACTTTAATTTTGAAAGTTGCACAGTGACTTATAGATTAATATTCAGAGAACACACACACACATATATATATATATCTTGTTTTCCTTGTGTCTGTTTGAGCTGTATAATAAGAAGTGTGCAGAGATCTCTTCCGTGTGCATGCTGACAGGCTGAGGCAGTTCCTGTATCTGCTGCTCTGCACTCTCTCAGAAGGGACTTTGCTTTGCCTGGCACTCTGTGCTGCTGACAGGCAGGGGCTGGCTATCAGAGCTGTGTCTCAACCTCACCACGGATAACCAGCAGTGACCTCTTTATCATGCATCTGGGGGGAGGCTCTCCTCTAGGAATGAGCCAGGTCGTTACACCCAAGTACCTATTTTTGAACCATTCATTGTGCTGCTATTTCAGCACTAGTCTGCAAGCTTCAGTGGTGCTCGTTTCTAGTTTAGTTCAATTTGTTTTCCTTTCAGAAAAGGTAACTGCTTTTAGGACTGGGAGGAGGGGGTGGGGGTGAAGGTGACTGTTTTTTTCCATAGTGATTTAAAATCCTATCTTTTGTCAGACAGCACCTCAACACAGTTTCCCCATGATAAGATGTAACTGACCATTAGCCTGGTCTGATAAGTGTCATCGACAGAACCCAGCCAGTGCAATAGCTAGAACAAGAAAACCAGACCTCTGCACCCAACACCTATTCTACAATTATGGCTGACTCTGCCGGAGTGAAATGTAAATGTTAAATGACCTATTTCTCACTTTGTCGTTCTCTCTGTCCCTCATTGACACTTGCTGGGAGTCTGAAAGACTTATCTGAGACTCGCTAATCACAAGAGCTTTATGTTTAGTTTTTGTGCTTCCTCTGTGAAATCAACCACACTTCTGACACTGCATTAATGTTTCCTTTGTGTTTAAAAATGACTCCAAAAACACACCTCTCTCCGGGTTTCAATAGGGTTAAAGTTACATACTTCTTTTTTTTTTTTAACAATTGCTTTAGATATTATACATTGTAGATGTACAGCAGCTGGTTTTCATTTGCCTTCGATTTCTCTTAATTGTTCAAGTGGGTGGTGTTTGAACCTGTTTTTATACAGAGTACCACAGGTTTCAATTGGTATTTGGAAGGCATTTTAAACAATGCTGGTGCCGTTCAGTTAAAAAATAATAATAATAATAATAAAATTCGACCATTAGCACGTGATACTAAGTGCAAGCTCTTCAAATCTGTTACCAGTCTGGCTGAGCATTCATTTTTGGAGCTCACAGTTCTACATTTGTCATCGGTTTGAATCCTGTTTCAAAACGTGCTTCTCACACGCCTTAGAGCAATCTGTGGTATCTAAACCCAAACACGTCTCACTTACAGCTGCTACACCAGGTTTGTAGCCATTAACCTGTGCCCTTGCAATGCTCTTCCATTGAGGATGCAAGAAATGCCGCACCACTCTGATATTCCATACCAATACCAAGTCACTCTTTAATAAAAGGGTTGAGCTGGAGTCTGGTGGCAGCACCCTCATTAATTAGGCAGGCCTTCGAGACAGACCCAGCAGCACGTTCTCACAACAGATAGTCTATTACCACCGCTAAGTAATCCCATGGCAGATGTGTCAGAAAGCTCATTTGTCTAATAATATCCTTCTATCAGATAGAATGATATTTGTTCCATGTTGTAGCTATACACTATTTTAGAGTCTGACTGCACACTGGTTTATAATTATAAGCATTACCGGCCAGGCATAAAATTTAACACACCCACTGTGCTTAACCATGTACATTTAATTTAAATGCAGGTTCTTGGGTCTCAGTTTAAAGGGGCACAAAAAGGTTGGCTGGCACATATATTTATATCTTGGCTCAGTCACAACTTTTTAGCAATGCTAAAAAGCTGCAATGTTTGTCATTTTGTCTATTGTATTGTACAGAGCTTTGCCTTGAACATGTGCATGTGTGTTTCTGAAATGTGGTATTGTTGTTTAAATGTTGTTTATCTCACCCACCCCTTCGGGAGCTGTGATTCTATCTTTCTTAACACCCAAGGTTTGTCAGCAAACCGTTTCTCATTGTAAACAACACAGCTGAATTTCCATTTTGTATGGTGCAACCGCTCCCCCTGGTGGATGACTGCATGACTTTGGTCATTGTATTTACAGTGGGTGTGTTAAGTCAAGGTTTTCCCAACCCTGGTCCTGAGGGACCCCTGTGTCTGCTGATTTTCATTCCAACCGAGTTCTCAATTACTTAATCGAACCCTTAATTGAACTATTCATTAGCTTAATTAGACCTTTTTAATTGTTTTAAGCTTTTAAAGTTAACTATACAATTTTAAAAGTAACTTGAAAATCGGCAACTTTTTAGGAGCCGAGAACAATGAAAAAGGTCTAATTAAGCACTCCGAGGAAGTGGAACTGAGCATGCCGTTGAATGGATTCTTTCACTGAGCTGCTCTGAGCAGCAGGGGACCACAATCTTAAACCAGAACATGTGTGACACACACACACACACACACACAGCCTGCTTAGGGTTCTCTTTAATAGCACAACATTAACACAAAGGTTTCAATTCACAAATTCCGGGTTGGACACACGATTTTTTATTCTCACATTCCCAAAGCTGTACATTTTCTATAAATATTCTTAATACTGAAATATTTACACCAGTCATCCCCTTTTTTTTTTTTTCCTTTCTACAGCAGCAAACTCTGGAATGAAAACATTTCCACTGAAACAGACCACATCACATATTGTATCGGCATCAATGACAGCAGTAGGTGATGCCACCCTATCACCCCCACCCCTCTCTGTCTGCCCCAGCAGAACACATCTATCTTCCTTTTATATTATTTACATTCAGAACATTTAGTATCGAGTCTTTGGGACTCTTTAAAATCGGAAGTAATAACATTGTGCAAGTCTTTAACCTTGAATATGTAACTCAGTAGTTATTTTTTTTAAAGACAAACAAAAAAAAAATAAACAAGGAAAGTACCCCTATGGCTACATGTATCCACACATAAATACATCTTAGGAACATCATCACAGCACACACACAACGTCGTGACTTGCAGGTAGCAGGAAAATCTGTTCCACCCTTTAAAAATGGACACATTACAGTAGGAAACTTGTCAGGTCGGCAATAGCACAGTTTTATCCAAGTATAGATTTCAGGATTTCTAAAACACAGTTAGTGCTTAATTCTAAGATTTTTATGTATGTATTTATTTATGTATGTATTCATTAATGTATAACATTTTCTACAGCAGCTTACTTCAGACAAGTGGAAAATAATGCTACAAACTCCAACATCCACAAAGCACTGTATATACATCAAATCTAGCGGAGCGTTTTAGAATTGAATAGGATTTCCTTTTTTTACAGTGATAATTTGAAGAGATACATGCCCCGACAGCGAGTACAGCGATTCACCATTCGTTGGGAGGACTCTGTTAAGTGCTGTTCTGAAAGCGCTCCTCAGATTTCAATGGCATGCAAGGGTGTTTGCAAGCTGGAGGTCATTACTGCAGCTTCCAACTTATTGGTGGATTGACGGCATGAGAGAATAAAGCTCCTTTTACACAGACTGTCAACACTGTTCCACGGGGAACCTGTGACAGGTCTTTAGAACTCTACTCACACTGCCCCCTTCAATTCTGAAGCTGCTGCTTGTTCTCTTCCAGAATGGACTGGAATGAGTTCTCATGCTTTAGAAATATTTCATTAAACCAGTATATAAGGCAATTGATTCTCATTCTAATTAATGTATTTTGTTGTATGCATTTTCTTTTCATTATAAACTACATTTAACATTAACCACACAGCCAACATATCTTCAGGATTAAACGCTGGTTTCAAAGTGCAACATGATTACAGCGATTCTGCACAGTCGAGGTTGTCTATTTCCCCTGCTTTGCTGCTCACAGTAAAATGTCGCTGTGCTGAATAGTCGTTGTGCCCTGGGTTTTGTAGCCAAGCGAGCTTTACTCTGCCGGCGCCACTAACGTCTTGAGTAATACAACGAGAAAGAGAGTGCAAAGCTAAAACCTTAAGATGCCTCGGAAAGGAAAAATAAATAAAGTGCAATGAGGCTCACTTCTAACTGGAAGCTGCGTAGGCATTTTATCCAAAGTGTGCATCGTTTTCAATTGTATTTGTTTATTTATTAACCTAAAAATGAACACATAAATAAAAAGCCTTACCAACCAGCTGCAGCCAGTAAAATACATTCAGAATCCCACATAAAATGGTGCATGGAAATTAAAACAGGAAAACGCACAACAAAATGACCACAACGGGATTTGCAGCAGTAAAAAGACATACATAATTTAACAAGACAACAACGTTCTGTGCACTAAACACGAGACGACATGGACAGGAATGTGAATGAGAGTCTTCTGTGGTGTACAGCGAGCGAGCGACCCTTCTGCTTGGGGAGGGAGGGGAAGGGAGGGGAGACAGGGAGTTGAGGGGGAGTCAGGAGCTAGCTGGGGATCAGCCTCGGAGACAGTGCCTTTGCTTTGCCCTCTGCTTCCTTCCCTCTCACTGCAGCCATGTAGGAGAAGAGACACAGCACGGAGTAGCAGATCTGGTGGGCCTGTTGCGAAACAGAAGGGCCAGCATTAAGAATCCAAAATCATGGCGCTTTTTCTCTTGCACTCGGTGAGTAGAAGAAATGCGGACGGGCAAGTTTCATTCAGTTCGGTCAAGTGGTTCTCAAGATAGAGATTTAAATTAGCCAAGCAATCAAATTACCTGGTAGCTGTTCACATAAGCAGGTATAATACATCCATACCAAGCTCCACCCCAACGGGGTGAGCAATCTCAAGATACAGCTCAGTGTGAGATTTACAGGTTATATATATATATATATATGTTACACTTCTCTCCAGAGTCTTGTTCTCTAACCACTGAGCTGCTGCTTAAAGCAGAGGGAACACAGAGCCACTTTTTCAGGAACAGTGGCTTGGTTCCATTCTCCGCTGGTGTGCCATTCAGTGGCCTGAAACCTAGTCTCCTGCAGTGGATTTGTGTTCCCGCAACTTAAGAGAACAGCATGCAGACAACAGCATGAAACCTTTAGGAACAGAGACAGCTTGGTCCACTCACCATCGGAGTCTTGTACTTGTGGATCACCACTTCTTTAGTTTCAGGAACTAAAACCGGACGGGCGAGAGACAAAACAAACAGTTCAACACAGGAGGAAAAGCCAGTGAAAAGCATGCAGTCAACAGACGGGATGTGCACATAGCATAGGAAATTCAGATCACAAGGAATGCACAGGTCTGATTGGAGCTGCAAGTCTAGCACAAGGGAGCTGAGCTTCAGAATCATACACCCCACAATGTATTGGAAATTACATTTTGGGTAGAATTTAAACGTAATTTGTGTCCTTGCAATGTACAAAATATATACAACATATTTATATATTTCACATATCTGATATATTTCACTTTTTAATCTCAAAAGTGGCCCAAAATATATATTGAGATACATTTCAGAAATATAAGATTTGATACACACACACACACACACATATATATATATATATATATATATATATATATATATATATATATATATATATATATATATATATATATATAGGCAGAACATGCCAGATCTAAGATGATCTTTTTATTTCCTATGTAAGTCTTGCACTAATTGTTAGCGGCACAAACAGGCAGGGTAGTAGATACACTTCGTAAATAGATTCACTATTTTTCTGGAATATGGTCAACAGTCACCAACAAGGATTGTGACGTCTCAGAGCAAGAAGTGTATGGAGGCACATCACTAGAAGGAATAAATAATTCAGTCTTGGAAGGGCTGCATGCAGTATTTTAAAAAGGGGGATCATGCAGAAGAAATACATTGAATAAGATGATGAATATCCTAATGCAAGACGAATATTATTCCTTATGTACTGTCCCTGTTGAATCACTGTGACAGGTGCCTGTGCAAGGGTCTACACCTGGGGGGTCCGTCAATCCATACCTACTGCATTCCATCTGACTCCCTGACACAGGAACATCAGCACCAGCTTTACAGCTTTTTATAATCCTAGAACATGCAGTACTGCACCTCGTTTCAAATGGAGGTTTTAACTACAATTAACTGGCTTGCATCCATAAGCATTAACCTATCAAAGCATTAAAAAAATGAAAAGGTTTCTCCCTAGATGGACATAACCGACTACTGAGGAGTCTAAATAAAAACATGCACGTAGGAGAAGATACATCCATTAGTCACAGCTTACTGTGAGCAGGCTAATGCCAGTTTAGTAATTTCTGGTTCATCGGACGTCTGTGATCTGAATTTGTAAACCGACTATAGTGCACAGACCCCTCTGCTGAAAGCAACTAGGTGAAATGTATGCACTTGCAAAAACAAAAACGTGAAAAAGAAGACAGTGTTTCATGAGCAAAAGTATATCGGTTCAAAATCCAATAATCCAGGAAGGTGACCAATGTGAGAATGAAACACCACATGAAAAACTTACAACACCAAGGACTGGTTCTTTAATTTCCAAATAAAAAGGTTGAAAATCGGGTCCTAGTGCAATATTGCAAGCCACATCATAATGGTAGCAGACAAACAGTTACAATGAAGAAAAAAAAATAAATAAAAAAATAATAATAATAATAATAATAATAATAATTGAAAGCTGTGTCCTGTAAAATAAGCATATCGACTTTTCATTAGGAAGTGTAAAATATTATAAATCATTCAATGCAGACAGCACTCCTTTTACTTACTGGTGATGACAGCAGCTTCCCTCTAGATATAAAGAGCAACTTCTTACCAAGAAACCGGAGGTGGGCAGCTCCGATATTCATTGGGGAGTAGGCAGCTGCTGCTTACTGACAGATTTGATCATTTAAAAGACCATTTGAAGTTGGCTAACTAGAATATGGAAAATGAATACTGTCCAGCTGGCAATGGTTTTGAAATGCTACAGCTAATGAAAATGGATCAATGGTTCGCAACAGAGATCTGATACGTGGAAGAGAGGAAGAGACATGTGACACCACTTTACCTGCAGGAGAATGAAGGTTTTCATAGCAGCGAAGGTGAGGGTACGAATTACAAAAGAAGCACAGAAACACAGCAGTAACTCAAACCAGCACAAGTGGAGCCTGATCGTACTACTGTCATCATCTAGCTGCCTGCAAGAGAGACTCCCATTGTGTAGCAGTGTGAGCCATTCCGGGTTTTACTATGAGCTTAGTTAGCCAGTGTATAGGCAGCAGGTAAATCCAACAGCAAATCCTAGAACGATTCAATTTACTAAGCAATAGGAGTTATCTGTGTACATCCCTGTGTAGTCTGACAGATGCACCTGTTTCTCTCGCTCGCATGTTGGCTAACAGTATAAATCAGGTGATTTTACGCTGTCAGTGGCCTTCACAGTTACATAAACACCAAATATTACATTAAAAAATGCATCTGTCTATTTCTTCGTTATTACAGGGTCCTGCTGTAATACTGTCTATTTTCTGTGTGTATGCAGCTCACAGCTAAGAGAAGATGGATGCTCAATTCCCTGTTTTATCCCCAGCAATGCCCACATATTTTTGTATGGAAAAGCTATTGGACAATATTGATGCTGTTTCTTATGTCAGAAATGATAGGTCTATCGATAAATACATAATACATTGCATGTGAAAATGTTGGACTGAACTGTAAGCACAATTTTGTTATGGAAGATGCTCAATTACTGTGGCAGATAGCTTCAGCAATGGGCGTAACGCGGTTTAAATCGTAGCCCTTGTGTCAACGTTACAGTACAGAACTACGTTTTTCAGTACTACATTTTTCTCTTTACTTAATAGTAACAAACCATCAGGAGTAACTGTCAAGAAACGACTTGGTCTCATGTGCTACAGAAAGAGTTTATTATGAGTTTGTACAGAACGACACCATCCACCTACTAGACACAATTCACCTGCCTCTCTTTCAAACTCATAACTAAGCCCGACTAATCTTTCATTAGATTTAGAGCAAATATCAAGGTTGATGTCAGTAAAACAAGCAGAACAGTATTTTGTTTTTACGCTATGATATCATTTATCTTCCCCACCAGAGCAAGAACTTTCTAACCGTGACAATGAAACACTGAGCCCTCATGAGAAACACAGCTGGACAGCGATAACGCTTTGAGGGTTAAAAAACGATGACCACCAGAACAAAATACTAATGAAAAGTGAACCGATCCAACATTTTATTGTGATCCCTGCAAAGGACTTGTGGATTTTACTGCACAGAACACCATTTTAAAAATGAATTCTACTTTTAGAAGGTTTACCCTAATAAGCATGTTGCAAAATGTCTTGCTTCAGTTCTTGAAATCTTGTTTCTATAAACTGCCAAGGCACTTCTTTAGTAAAACTAGTCTAACACCCTGGTTCATTTCTAAACTAACCGAACTTGGAAACTAACTCTGGAGGAAATGAACTTGGTTCCTTTAGTATTCACATACAGTATGCACTCTGAAAGTACACACGTACTTCCGAAACGGAACCGCACTCCGTTCGAAAGAATCAGCCCAAACTAACCAATGAGACATAAAGCAGGGGCTTCTGCACCTCCATGCTGTGCAATGTCTGCTCTGAATCCGAGTTACTGCCGTGTAGCGTACAAACCTAGTATCAAAATAATGTAATTACCAAATTCCTCCAGGACAAAGACTCCTTTGACAGTATTGCACTTTTTAATGTGCTTCAGCTCTATGAAAACCTAAAACAAAAAGGAAAAAAGAAACAGAAAAAAAAACATTAGCAAATAATTCCATAATTCAATATTAAAATCAAGCAAAAATAAAAACAATCATAACAGAACATAAGACTAAAACAGACATCACAATATGCAAACAAACTCTCTTTAATGCTCTTGCAAAGAATGCTACAAATCAAGGAAGAACAATTCAAAAAGAAAAAGGATGCATGCCACAAAAACAAACTCACTATCCGCCACACAGCTAAAATAAAAATGAAATCAAAAAATCACGGCTAAGAAGCAAAGATAGCAGAAGATCAGTACCTTCCGCTCCTTGCAGGGGGAGAAGCATGGAAGAGAAATGGTTTGGATTAATACTGGACACAGAGAGCACGTACACCCACTGAAGATACCAAGAAACAGTGTATTCTAGTAGAAGTAGGCTTTTCAGAATGGCATGGGTAATTACAAAAAAAAGTATAAAAAATATAAAATAATAATAATAAATATATATATATATATATATATATATATATATATATATATATATATATATATATATATATATATATATATATATATATATATGTAAAAAAATTCCCCAATTTTACACATCTACCCCTCCCAAAATGAACCACCCACCTCCATGCATCCTCCACCAGCAATGAGGGCAGGCGATTGGTGCTGCTGTGAGTCTACAGTAACACGTCTCCCATGCCAATGCACCTTCCCCGACTGCCCAGCCCCTGTGGCTTGGTGAAATAGCTAGGACTGCGCTCCTGAGCTGACAGCATGGTGCAGGAAGGCTTACAAGCCTGACTAAGTATTGAAGTGTTTTAATCCTTTTCCCTCACTGTTTTATGATGTGTTCAATCATGTTGAGTGCGAGTTGTATTGCTCCAGCATTGGAGTACATGTTTCCTTAAATCTGCCTTAAACTTCCTTTTAGCTTGTCTGGAGAACCAAAGGTGCCGGGACTCAACTGACATCACGTGACAATGTGACCGTTCAGCTCTGACAACCTCATCTACTCTCTGTCTATATAAAAAGAATAGGTTGGCCTGTCAAAGATCACACTGAGGTAGGCTGTTCAGTCCCGGCCCTTCGGATTCAGATTTAGAGAAAAGATTACAATAACATTGGAGCAAGCACAAAGAATGGCTGCAAACCCCAAATTTGAAAGGAAATAGGAAGCAAAATGACATAAGCTTCTTACTTTTTAACTTATGTGTTTAATTTTCTGCACTAAGGCTTGACCAAATCACTGTAAATTATAACGAGATGCTGCCGCTCTGTTGGCGCTTGGGAGCAGACAACACCGCCCAGAACCAGACTGCCAGAAGGTGGCAGTGTGGCTCCCGGCCTGGGTGAGATACACATTTCTATTAGCGATTTAAATCATAAGCATTCATTTCCACTTCAAAAGGGCGCTACGAATGTTCAATGGACCATTTTCTGTTCTGCAAAGCTTTGTTCTGCATCTGTTCTATGAGGCTTCTAAATTAATGTTTGGTAAGTTCCTGTAGCTGACCCGCTGTATTGTAAGACACGGTACAATCCCAAACCTGAAGAGGTACAAGAAAAAGGATCAAGCCAACTCGATCCCTTACTTCAAATCCCCAAGTCATTATTCTATTATTAAGTGGAACGCTCTTGAAACCACCTTTCAAAGGGATATGTTATTTGCCAGGTCCACATAGAGATATTCGGGCGGCTCCACAGCTCTTCCATTGCACGCACAACAGCTGCCCTGGAACCTGTTTCTCAGTCACACGTGGTTTATGTCTCATCAACCACAAATGGTGGGAACACCTCCCTAGAATATGGCTTGTTTAACTGGAATGACTCAAAACCACAGTTCCTGTTTTTAGCTACTGAATGAGTAAAGTACACAACACCAAATTTCAACGCACTTGAATAGTGCATAACTTCCTGTTCTCGAGCACTGCACACAATTATTAGGAAAGTAGATTAGGCCATTAACTGCATAATAGTTGACCAAAGCTCCCTGCTTTTTGCAACAGGAGTAGTTTTGTCTATTACACCTCTTTGGAAAGTGATTTTGAAATCTCTTAAAACCAAATGGTGTTTAAGCTTTGGTGCTTTATTTCATATGTATTCAACTGAAAAACAGGGTTAGATATTTTGACTTTGCTGTTTCACAACCTGAACAAGTTTAAGCCCTGTAATGTCTCCGCTACATATTGCAATGTACAGCATTATCTACACGACAACTACAACTAGATCAGACCAACTGGAAAAAAAAACAAAAACACATACCTGTTCACTAGCTTGCAACATTATGTTAACTGTTAAACCATCTGCTCCCTTTTAATCATTTTACATCCCATATACTACATCCATTCTAGATATCACTTTCAAAATGTAATAAAAATAGCCAGTTTTACCCCCTTCTATCGCTCATTTCACTGCAATACTAGTTACACAAACGGAGTATAGCGACCCCTTCTGGTAAACACTGATCTAGATGGCCTGTGATGAATCGTTTGTTGACTGTTTCACCCATGGTTTACATGTTCCTACTTTCATGTTTTAAAATAACCGTACCTTAGAATACAAGTAATTAGAAGTGAAGTATTATCGAAATGAGCCGTATCCTCACACCCGCCTACCAGCAACACATTGCACACCAACAGCCAGGCTGCTCCATTTCACAAAATCAGCGGTCAGGTTAGTGAACAGTCTCATTAACCCTTCTGTTCTGGATCTCCCTCACAAAAAACAAATATTGAACTGTTCAAAACCACCAAGGATGACCTGAAAAGATTACACAATGGCAGGAAAATGTACAAACACCACAGAAGTGGCCTTTATAGACTGCGATTGAATCCCGTAATTGCTGGGGGGGGGGGGGGGTTAAAGCACACAAGCATTTCAGTGCTCCGAGCTCCTGGGAAAAGTCAAACACACACGAGTTATGAACAAAATGTCTTTGTACTAAACAGGATCTCTTCTGAGATTTTCCTTAACCAGAATAGTGCACACGAGCACTGAGTCAGAAGACAAATGAATAAATCACTTACGACAAAAAAAAGACATCCACACTTACTGGGAGAACAAGTTGAGGCACAACAGAAAAAATATATTATACAGAAACATGTGGTTACTTTTGTAAATCGATTCAGCAAAGAAAAGAGAAGACCTAGCAAATGAAACAAAGTTACAACACAACACTGATGTTTCCTCTAAGGTACCGTTAACACATAATTTTGGTAGCGATGCTTTGAAGTCACAGAATGTTTTGTTTCTCGTTATATTAACCCCAGCAGGTGTCCAACGTATATATATATATATATACACACATACATATATATATATATACACACATACACATATATATATATATATATATATATATATATATATATATATATATATATATATATATATATATATATATATATATATATATATATATATATGTGTGTGCTAGCTCTAAATAACAATATACTTTCATATCTAACCATATGACCCCCTTATAAAATGAGAATCATATCTCAAGGGTTCTATCCTGGTTAAATAACTCAATTTTGAATTTGAACTTTATCACGGATTCTGACATTGTGGTAATCCGAAACTGAAACCACAAACCATTTCAAAATGAGCAACTGCAGAGTTTGCAGAGTTGTCAGAAAAAAATACTTCAATTTGAAGCATTGGAAAGACACTGCCAGGGTTAGCATGTGTTTGTAATATTGCACTGTATTGTTCTAATATGTATTTATTTGTAGCCACCACTCAGAGGAAACAGCCCGCTGACAGTAGAGGAGTTGCCCCATGTAACACAGAAGCATGCCCATGCAACACAGCAAGGCAGACCGGCCTTCCTACCTGACTGTGCATGAACTTGAGGTTGATGCCCTCCAGAGTGACCTGCAGCAGCCCCCCCTCTCCTGTCTTCATGTCCTGCACAGGGAATTCTCCTCCCAGCTCCGGCCCTGAGAGACAAGGGAGCAAGAGAGTGGATATCCCCTTCACTCACCGCGTGTAGAATTGGATCATTATTATTATTATTATTATTATTATTATTATTATTATTATTATTATTATTATTATTATTATTATTATTTATTTCTTAGCAGATGCCCTTATCCAGGGCGACTTACAGTCGTAAACAAAAATACATTTCAAGAATCACAGTACAAGTAATAATAATACAATTAAGTGCAAGATAAATACAATGACTTTGGTTCTAGCAAGTACAAGTATGACCAAATACGATTCAATAACGGAGCAGATAACAGTGTCAGTGATAGTTACATCAGGATATAATTAAATACAAAATACTACAGATTAAAAAACACTTGACAGATTACAATACTCTAAAGTACAGGATTAAATGCAGTAAAATACCATGCGACGTGTACGTTCCTGATCCATGCATCTATTTTATAATGCATCTGTAATGATTATTTTTCAGTTTTTGTACGTTTTGGCAGGGCAACTTCTCATACTCCATAGAGTTCACATAAACTGCTTTAAAATGTCTAAATATTAAAATAGAAAATCGGGAGTGATGGAGATATAGTGTAAGGTTGTGGGGTACAAATAAAAAAAAAAGATGCAACTCAAATCCTTTTACAGTATAGTCAAAGACATCCATTTCATTCATTTCTAAAACTGCTGTTATCAAGAATGCTGAAGACCTTGTGGAAAGTGTACTGCTCTGCACTAATATTTACCAAGGAGGTTCCTAAATACAGAATACTCTGAAACCACCGTGAGCACTGCACAGCTGGGATGGTGGAGAGTATTGCATGCACGCGGTTCTCTTGCAAAGCTCTTACCTGGTTTAACACACGGTTCTCTTGCAGAGCTCTTACCTGGTTTAACACGGGGTTCTCTTGCAGAGCTCTTACCTGGTTTAACACACGGTTCTCTTGCAGAGCTCTTACCTGGTTTAACACAGGGTTCTCTTGCAGAGCTCTTACCTGGTTTAACACAGGGTTCTCTTGCAGAGCTCTTACCTGGTGTAACACGGGGTTCTCTTGCAGAGCTCTTACCTGGTTTAACACAGGGTTCTCTTGCAGAGCTCTTACCTGGTTTAACACAGGGTTCTCTTGCAGAGCTCTTACCTGGTTTAACACACGGTTCTCTTGCAGAGCTCTTACCTGGTTTAACACAGGGTTCTCTTGCAGAGCTCTTACCTGGTGTAACACGGGGTTCTCTTGCAGAGCTCTTACCTGGTTTAACACACGATTCTCTTGCAGAGCTCTTACCTGGTTTAACACAGAGTTCTCTTGCAGAGCTCTTACCTGGTTTAACACACGGTTCTCTTGCAGACCTCTTACCTGGTTTAATGCTCTGTTGCCTTGCAGCTGCACGCTCCATGCTGTCCTTCACACAGTAATACAGCTCCCGACACTGAGAAAGAGAAGAGCGACAGCTTTAATACTGAAACACTCCAGTGGTAATTAACATTGGAAAACACAGCCCTCAGGAGGCAATGCACATTATACCAGCCTTAAAGTGCGGCACTGAATAGCACTAAAGAACACTTGGGTCTGTACATTAAATGCCTCCTATGGTGTCGTCCCACAGTCCCCTTCCACTCTTCTGTATTCGGAGTTATTTTTGCCGTCAGGACCCACCTTCTTTGTATAGAACTTGTTGAGCTGCGTCTCCTGCCCATTCCTCCTCCACAGACACAGCACTTTGGTTTTGGGACAGTAAGTCATGTTGATGAGCTTTTCGTACCACCAGCGCTCGTACACCGTGCCGATGTTGCTCCTCAGCACGATGCAGTCGTCACAAACCTGCAGGGAGACCAGGCGAGACGGTCAGAACATGCAGACCCCCAGCTGCAGGGAGTGATGCGAATACTCAGAGCCACATAGCTGAGTTTACATTTAACAATCGTAAATGATATTTAAGGAACTCCTCTACACTCATGTTGGTTTTTACAACACTATTGACTGGTTTCGTAGCCCGCAATCATCACAATTCCTGGCCTATCTAATGTTAACCTTTGACAAGATCGTTTAAGATTTGTGGTTATCGGTGTGTGGGAAACCAGTCACAGTTTTAAAAGCTACACATGGTCAAATTACTGTAGGCCTATTATTTTACATTTTAAAGAAAGTTTGTCTAGTTTCAAGAAAGACAATGCAGTCTGTACCTCCATAAAGAATATGTCTCCTGTGGTATCCGTCCCAGCATGCACCACAAAGGTTTGCTTCTTAATGTGCCGGCTGCCGCTCTGTCTGATGAGGAGCTCCCGACCGTTCTGAACACAACAACACATTTATTAATATGACCGCACCCTCCACCAGTCAAACTGTCCCATTCAATACACAAATAAATCATTTAGGACTGTATCGCTGAGAGAAAAATGACTGATGAGCAATTTCAGTGATTTACTTCCAAGAACGGCTATAAAAATGACACTTAGCAGTCTGTGTTCGTTACACTGACGAAGGCATTAGCTAAAATATTTACAACTTGATTGTGTTTTTAAAAAAATATAATTTCTTATATTTAAATGAAGTTTTAGTGTTTAACCCTTTGACAGGTTAAATGAGTAAGTCGTAGCTAAAGTTCTAGATTGTAACCCTAAAGATATATATGTATATACACACGTGTGCTGTGTTAAAACATTGTAGAAGTTAAAGGGCTCACCAGCTCTGCTAAGCGATCCAGGGCTTCATTGACCTCCTGACTGTAAGCAAGCCCAATATGGGATTTTCCCATCAGCCGACGGACCTTCTTTCTGATGTCATTCTTATTCACCTGGGAACGAGAGTCTGGGTTTAGCGGTTGTGCCCTGACTGAAGTACCACCACGACAAACATAGTCACTGTCCCTCGCTGTGCACGATGCTATGAGAAGCACTGTAAACTGCATACAGGACATAACCATCCAACAAACACATTCAATCAAGGGCTTTGTTCCAACCCACTTCTAAATTGTTTAACTGAACCAATTAAACCTCCATCCAGATCCTGAAGTAGTTCATTATCTCATTTAACCTGTTAAACCTGGAGTGGAATAGCCCTCCAGGACCGTGATTGGACATTCCTGCATTAAATATCTTCTTCATAACCCAAAGAGTCTCACATGTAACATTTTCACACTTTGGGTAAACAAAACAGTATTCTTCATGTTAGCTGTCTTCCTTTCATTACGTGTAGCCCAGTACAACAGCAGAGACACCAACCTTCATCATAAGCATGTAGGCAATCATGTTGTGCAAGAGGGTCGCTAACAACTTGTCTTCGTCATCCTCCAAACGCTTACGATCGTGGTCTCCCAACGAAAGATACCTGTGCAAAATAAGGACAACAGGACACTACATCAGCAGAAGTTTTTAAAATAACCTATAGTGTATAATGAACCAGATCCTTATCTCTCAAGATATTAAACTTTCAGCAAAAATGCTGCTAATGAGTAAAAAGCTTTGGGTATTCTCCCCCTTTAAAAAAGGAAACCGATATGGTTGTAACATTATTTAAACTAACGTTTTGAATGCTTTACGCATGGTAATTAAGGAAAAACATACAGAACTCTTGCCTTTTGAAAATAACATGTATATTTCTAAGGGCAAGACAAGGCCATACAGCTCCTGCAATGCAGTTCTGCTGGCCTGTAAAACCTTGCAGCAACGCGACCAATCTCCCTACCAGTTATGAACACAAGATGTTCACTAAAACGTTTGCAGCCCAATACAAACAGACCTGTCCCACCATTCAAGTCTGTTAGTTTTTCTCTATAGCTGTGTACGGACAGCAGACGAATGCCATTGCAATGCCCTTCTCTACTTGTGTTAGTACAGATTTCAGGCATCCATTCAGTAGAAATAAGTTTCTGGAAGACAAACCTGTCAATCATTTCCTGAGGTCCCTGGTCCATGCCCATCCCCTCCCTCTCCAGCATCACCGCGTCCAGGTAAGCATCTTCCCAGAACTGCACCTGATCCCACAGTGTGGAGCGCTCCTTACCTGCAGCGAGTCAACAGACACGGCTCAGACACGCAGGTCTAACCACAGCCTCTCTTACACAGTCTGATGTTCCATGCAAACAAATGAGGGAATACTGCGCAATTTTCCCCCGGAAACATTAAAAAGAGTCAACTCTATTCCAAGTAGTTAGACTCTGCATGCTGAGTTGCTCCCTATATTTTCCAAATTGTACTAAACTAAAAATTGCTGTTACAATTTAAACAGATTGAAATACAATTCCACAGCAAAAGCTGAGGTGCAATAAGGAGTCCATGTATTTTATATTACAGTTTTAAGACAATGTGCATTGTAGAATTAGGATCTCTTTTCTTCTTGTATTTCCCACTGGTGATAGGGTGAAACCCCAAAAGAAAGATATGTTTGGAAGATTCAGAGCAAAGGTTCTGCACATGAAACATACCTGAGTACAACTATTTCTTCATGATAGCAGACAGTTAAATAATGATAATGCAAGCTTTTAAATGACCCTGTACAAAAACACCAATCATAAATGAAAACCCAGTGTTACTACTGTACCCAAGTAAACATACAAGGTATATAATAGGGTCAGAAAGCCAAACTTGAACATTCTCATAAGCTGCCTTTGACTGGGCATGCTCTGTCGCTGGTTCCTCAGCGTTGCCAAGCAACCGATTGAGCGGGGAGGACCCTGAAGAGCGGCCAACCATTCATAAGAGGCTACGCTGCCAGGAGATGCTTGCGGTGAGACGGCTCAGCGGAGGCGTTGCCCAGCCTAAACCGTCGGAGAGAGGAGCAACCTGCTGGCAGGCAAACCAGCGAAACTACAAACCAGGAAGTGTGTGTGAACCCTGACAGTCTGTGCAACGAAACGGTCGCTGTGTGATTAACCAGGACTAGTTATTGTTTGAGATGAGGGTGAGTTTAGGGGATTTTAGGAATCCTCCCAAAGAATACCGAGGGTGTAGCGCATGGACTCTGTAGTGGGACCCTCCTTGTAGTGGGGCTAGGGCTAGCCGTATTGACGGCACCTTTCATTTATTAGCTGTGTTTTCATTGTGATTGTTTTGAATGTTTTTGTTGGTATCCTAGTGGTGGCACCATGTAACTGCAATCACTCATTCATGAACTGCAACTGTGTTTGAATAAAGCCTGCCCGCCCGAGAGGCGTGTCAAACGCAATGTTCTGTGTCCTGACTTTTAAACCAGTGATCACCCACACACGTTACACTTCCCCCGGTTGCACTGCTCTGAAAAGTCGTTCAAAGACAGAGAACTAGGCTACTTAAAGCACTCCATTTCTATCTAAATAAACTGGAATGAAAGTGAAATGATGTTAAATGCCAAGTTCCCCATCAATAAAAAAATATCTGTAATAAATCCTAATCAAGAAAAAGTAGAAAAACACAAACTTCTATTAAAACAAGAGTAACAGTACTAGCATTTTACTGAAACCATGTCATATTTTTCAAACAAAAAGAAAACAGCTGAACTATTAAAACACACAAAAAAACACAAAAACACACACAATTAAAAGTGAAGTCAAACCCCAGGTTTAAAAGCAAAAAAAAAAAAAAGTACAAAAAAAAGTGCATGCAACCACACAGCACAGCACACAAACAACACCGGCAAAGCCAGAGGGTGAAGGGTGAAGGGTGAAAGGTCATCATTACTCAGAGAGAACGTTTCCATTGCAGCATCCTCCAGCTGATCCCAGACTGAGCTCTTGTCTCTCCCTGAGTGCGATCCAGGCAGAGCAGGCAGGGGGTGAGAGAACAGAGGTCTCAGGTTGTAAGTGAAGCAACAAAGCAGACAAGTTTCATTCTTTAGAGCAGGGATTCCCAACTCCCAACTAAACACATTATTCCATTACCACTGACTATCAGTTTAGAGACACAGGTGAACACAGTTCAGGTATTGAAACTGCTGACACTGTATATTAAAACACACCCCATTCAGCACAGATCAAGAGTCTTTTCATTGCTTTCACTGAGTAATGTTTGGTCATGAAAATAAAAGCTATAGGTTTTGCATTAGCCAGTAATTAAAAAGTACTTTATCATCAAACAGAAAAATAAATATTTGAGAATGGATAGGCTGAACATGACAAAAAAAAAAAAAACTTCCCAAGGCCAGAAGAAACCCCTGATCCTTAACATGAGCTGGTGTCTGTGACAAGTACTCTATGCAGGGATGGCAATATGACTCCCATTAATTAGCAGTTTGATGCATTCCTGGTTTTACTACCATTTTAACAAGACACTATGCACAGAGCAGCAGATATATAGTGGGCTCCAGGTATGGTACATCGCATGTGCTGCAGTATATACTTTTCCCAAGCATACACACGCATGTCTATGTATAGTTTCTAGTTCTGACAGTGAGCGTTTTGAAGTTACGGCTCATTTATACTGCAGTCTTGATGATCTGTACATAAGTGGTGGCTGCGGCGCTCCAGAGTGCATGGTCTTACCCAGCAGCCCCTCACACAGGTACACCCTCATGCTGATGTCCTCCTGGGGCACCAGGGCCGACACCTTCCCAGGGAGGCTCCCACTGCTGCCCTTCAACCCCGGCTTCAGCATGTGGGTTTTACCCTGCAGAGGGGAAATACAAGGGTTAGAGCAACATCGCAGGGCTCCTTCCAAACACAATCACCGGGTCTGATATCCTTCTAGGTCTGGAACACTAAATGATTACCGTGATATTGCCGATATTGTATTAGTCCATCTTGATTACGTAGTGAAATATGACTATCGGTAAATCGTGTTTCAGGCAGTCATCTGACGCTAGAAAAGGCGAGTGCTTTGTGCTACCAAGAGGTTTTGTATAATTAAACTGAGCACTGGTAAATCACTTCAATTCAGACAGTGCATGGCTTGAGAAATATGCTATAAAATCGATAATTGAAAGATAGATTATCTTCCAAACCTGCACCCTTCCTAATCCTTAACTCTCAAGAACATTAACTCAAATCACTGGATCTTTCTGACAAAGTGCCAACCAGTTCCATATATCAGTTAACAATCACTGCCTGCCATAAAACCCATAAAAATAAAAAAAAATTGGTTGCCAGGCAACCATTATTATCACTGGACAGCCCTGACGTGAGCCATTATTATCACTGGACAGCCCTGATGTGAGCCATTACTATCACTGGACAGCCCTGACGTGAGCCATTACTATCACTGGACAGCCCTGACGTGAGCCATTACTATCACTGGACAGCCCTGACGTGAGCCATTACTATCATGGACAGCCCTGACGTGAGCCATTATTATCACTGGACAGCCCTGACGTGAGCCATTTTCTGATTCTGTGCCATCAGGGGAAAATCGAGATGCCATTACTTTGATGTGAATTCATCAAAGACCATTTAGGATGACAGTGTAGCAGTCAGAGGTACTTCAAATTAATACAATAAATAAAACACAAATAAAAAGTAGCAAAGCACTCAGCTGGCTACTCACGAATATGGCGCTTGTGGCGGAGTTGGTCTCTATCTCGCTGTCTGACAGAGTTCCTCTGGACACAGTTAAGTGGGGCGCGGTCTTCCCTAGGGGTCCGTCCCCTGCGTTGCTGCTCATGTCGCTGTCGGCCCCCATGGTCTCCCCTGAGCTGTTGCTCACCTTGGACAAGAAGAGTAGAAAGCAGCGTCACAAAGAAGGCTTCTACAGCAATGCAGGTGAGCTGGGCAACATTGGGAATGTGTTGCCTGAAACTGAAACCTATCCAAGAACATCTCTGATATGAACTACGCTGTAATAGAACTTACCACTGGAAGGAAAGTGTTCCGGAACAATTATTATATTACATTTTCATGGGTGCAAAAAAAGAAGCACTTGAGTCAACGTTTCAAGTTGTTTATAGCTAGCTTGGGAAATAAGAGCAGGTTCTTTCTGGCTTGCTTTCAGGGTAATACATTCCGCTCTGGTGCAAAACCCTGGTCTATCGTTTTATTTTCTTCTATTTAATATGAATCTCATGTGTCTTCTACTGAGAGTGGTTGAGGCAGCTTCTTCCAGGGTAAAATGATTAATTGTTTTGACACTTGAGAGGAAAACTCAATTGCAACATTGAATTTGTGTTCGCTTGAATGTCTCCCTTCTGCAGAGTCCTATTAATTACAAAGGCTGCCAGATGACTGATTATATATATATATATAGACACACACACACACACACACACACACACACACACACACACACACACACAAAATAATGTAATTTCATTTAGAAGACATAGATTTATGAATGGGTTCAAGTCCACTTTGGTTGCTGGTGAAGTTATTGATAAATCGGTGTAATATACACCCCCAGGTCCACTAGGGACAGAACTACCTGTGCTGGGAAGATAACAAAAACATGAACGACTTATTCTTGAAATTTTAATGAACTAAAAAGCAGTTCCATCTTGGCCGTGCCCTACCACTGTGCTGGCCTCCGAATCCTGACTGGTGCTCCGTGTCAGTGCTGGCGGCTTGGAGCTGGCGATGGAGTCTGTGTCGCTCTTCTGTGTGAGGAGAGAGAGAGAGAGAGAGAGAGAGAGAGGCGATCAGTGGTGGCGTGACTTTGCTTTCTCTCTAGCAGCAATATCAGTAATCTCAGAGGCAGCACAGAGACAAACCTGAGAGCCTGAAGTGATGCTCAGCCCACTGTCCGCGCTGATCTGAGACTTCTTCTCATCTGTTTCCACCAGGTCAAAGAACTGCTTCACTCCTTCAGTTCCTGCAGGAAGAACAGCGTTACCTAGGAAACCGGGGGCGAGGAAACGAGAATACGCAGTGTTCCAGGAATGAGTCACATGACCAGCAGCCACTTGAGCAAGCACCAAGGAAGATAACCATCATTATTATTGTTGTTATTTTCTATTTACTTGGTTTTATTAATAAAGCGTCCCTGCAATTTATTAGACTTGAGAAATGTATTGGACTTTTGATGATGTATCCAAGCCTTAAGGATCAATTCAAGGCTTTTTAAAGAAAATACCCAAAATGCAGGTTTACATTTAAAATATTTTTTGCTTCTTTAATATAAATCCTTTGCCATATTGACATCTTTTCACCAACAAAAATGTTTTTTTTACAACTTACAAAGCTAACAGACTTCCAAAACCAAGGTCATGTAAATCTATGCTGGTGAAAGGGTTCTATATATTGATCAGTAAAAAACTGTCAACCTGTCTGTACTGGTATCTGCTTCTGTCCCTGGTGATCATGTACTTTGTCATTTCTTTAAGAAAACCAAGCTTTCAAAGTTTAGTACAGCCTGTGTCGATTAGTGGGGCCAGTGGGAGTTGATTTGTATTTGTCTTCAGACACACACTGCGATCTACCATCTGCCAACCCCAAACTGTAAAGAACCCAAACTCACAGCTAGCAACCAGCAGCTACTTCTAAACCTGATGCAAGCTGTGTTCAAAGGAGTCCTCGTCCTACAGGGATCTCCATGGGCTGGGCCCCCAGGACAACCTTCTACCAAAACCTCGGAGTGCATTTTTAAGCAATATGGCAAGCTCTCCTTTAGCAGCCAGGCTGGACAGATGCTAGGCTTCATATCCCACACAAATCGACCCACAAGCAACTTTAGAATTTGACTACGCAACACGTGAAATAAGCACAGCTGCAGAGGGTTTGCATACTGCACTGGACTTGCAATTATCCAGGTTACCCATAAAGAAATATAAGCATTGTAATTTAACAATGCAGTGTGCCTGAAATTACAGCAGGACCTTCTCTTCCATTTGTCGGTTCATGTTCCTTCACATTCACCAATGGAGAGCACTTAATGAGGTCTAGAACTGGAACCTGTGCATAGTACAATAAATGAGAGTGCTGTAGTAAACACAATGATGACATGCGTAAAGTATGTTAGTGGCACAGTTACTGATAAAACCACTCAAGTCAGGCAAGGGATGCTTGTATTTCATATTTATTAATACTGGCTTTACTATATTTGGTCGTTTTAGTTAACGATTCCCCAATCCATTTGGTGATTCTTCCTCAGACAGTCCAAGTTATTGTTTCAACCTTGCCCTGAGAGGCTTTATTTGCGCTGGAAGGTGGTTTAGATTGAAATTCAAACACTGAAATCCTATTTAAAACAAAACCTGGATCGTTACTTGCTCAAGAGCTAAGGTTGGTACGATGTAGTCGATGAAGCATTTAGAAGAATCACCATGCCCTAGCCTTACATACAACTAAGACTGTTGTCTTACAGCATCCCATTTAAAAAAAAAATGTAAATGTGAAGAAATAATAGGAGATTTTGTCTGAAACATGAAACACATTCAAGAATTGTAGCACTATATTAAATTTGGGATGGGCATCACCCTAACCAAGCAAAATGCCTTCTATTTCCAATACAAATCGTCCCGTGTCGATATTTTACTTGATACACGGATTTAGGAACGTACATTTTGTAAAAGGATTTGTCCAGCCTGGCTTTTATCGATTGTGTTCTGCACGAGGAATGTTGATCTGCGAATCCAGCCCTTAGATTGCCATCTCTTCCCAGCAGGGGGTGCTAGTGCTGTGCTAGCGACTGGGTGAGCAACACAGATGGAATGAGAGAGATAGAGAGAGACACGCGATGGGCTGTCTTTAAGGACTGTTTATCTTGTCTTCTGAAGACAGCATGTGAAGAATACAAATTCTGCATTCGCTAACCCGGGGGGGGAGGGGGGAGGGGGGTGGAACGTATATCTTTCAGGCTTGTAGTTTTCCATATACTTAATGAAAAACTGACAAATTGAAAAATGTGACATTAAGAAATCTAACATAAAATATTGTATGACTACTATAGCTTCCGATAGACACTTGCGATACCATTTTGTCGATCTGCGTTCATATAGTTGTTTTTTTTCAGTCCCAAATCATAAAATTCTAGCTGTAGAAGACTCTTATCGGATTGGGTTATGAATTGCTGTGCCTCTCACTGCTTTATATTAGTAAATATTTGTTCAGCTCACACAGTGGCCAGCACCTAGGGAGGAGGGGGTAGGGGTGGGATCGAGACTGGAGGGAGGCTCAAAGTTGGCAGTTATGAGAAACCTCAACCTTTTTTTCTTACTCTGTTTTTCCATAGCTTTTTGCTTTCTGATATCCTGGTGCTTGTTCCATAATTCTACCCAAGATGCATTGCAAGCGAGGAGAGAAAGACAGAGACCGTCAGAGAGCTGGTTGGACAGGCAGAAATGTAGGATGGCGAAAAAAAAAAGACAGAGATGAAAAATACAACCAGGCAACGAGAATGAAAGACAAAATAAATAAATTAAAAAGCTGCACTTTATAAAAATGTTCCTTATAAAGCAGTAACAAATGCTTTACTGATAATTTAAAATTATGTTTGAAATAATTATCACTACAAAAGACAGAATGCTTATTACTGGGATTTGATTTAAACAATTAGGCGCATTCAAAACCAATTAATATATTATAATGTACAGAATTAGGAAATAGAACATACTGCATGTTATATGTATTCAACTTCAGCTTGACCGAGTGTCTAAGTTTTACCTTATATAAATGTTAACCAAATGTTACCAAATATACATTAAATACACCATAATCTAACTGAAAATGTTGTGCTGTGGTTGCTTAAGTAAGCTGTATACAAAGCATTTAGTAACAATTTGCTGAGTAGCAACCTTAAAAAGTACAACCTTCAAATAAAACGTATGGAGGACAAAATGCCCAGCCTGTCAGCCGTTAGAATGAGTCTCAGCTAAAGCAGTGGAATCATGACATGAAGAGTGTCAAGAAACTTGGAGGTGCTTCAACAGTGCAGAGGCCAACCCCAGCCTGGTGTATACACAGCTCAGACAATGAGCTGGCTGTGCCTGGCTTAGAGCTTCTCTACTGCAAGAATGCTTGAGCCAATGAGCCATGCTGCACCTCTGCTAGGATCAAGAGAAATGTCCTGGAGAAAATTCATCTGGGCCAGGCACAGTGCAGTGCATGGGCTGACTGGACAGCTGTTAAATAACAACACTTCGATTGCATTAAATCAGGCCAGTTAACAAAGGTACCAGGGATTGCCTTCTGCTCTGGATGAGGGATGCTAGCATTCTATACCACCCGTCCCAGAAAACTGCAGTAGCTATTAAGAGTATCCGGTATTTTGCAAGCAATGTTATTCCCCCTGTATTTATTTATTTTTGTGTCTGCATATTATTGTTTGAGGTTTTGTTTTGTGTGCAAATGTCCTTTACTTGTTTAATCAGTTACTGCAGATTTCACTTTGGGGGGGGAGGGGACATGCGTCTGCTCTTACTTAAACAAATATACAAAAATGTGCTTTAAGATGTTCCCTCGCCTTTCTGGCACGTAAATGAGAATCCTCCTATAACTTTGTAAATAAAAAAAAATAACTGTGCGAGTCACCATGGAGACACGTGAAAACCATTCTGTACAGCATGCCCCTCTTGAAGACGAGTATTCGCTATGAGCACATGCAGGTCGGTACACACCAATAGATGCTACAAAGTTTTCTTCGTTGAGACTCCTCGTGTCAAACTCTTTGGCCCCTTTCCCCCCAGAGGAAGAGACAGGAGGCTGGAGCTTGAGCTTGGGTACCAGCAAGGTGCCGAGGGGCTTAGCTGTCTCCCCTTTGGGAGTTAAACTGTCCTTACTGCCCGGGCTCATCCCTCCTCCATCTGTGGGGCTCCGCTTGCGTTTGTCAATTTCTTGAGAGGAAGAAGAGGGAGGGGAGGAAGGGGAGAGAGAGAGAGAGAGAGAGAGAGAGGGGAGGGAGAGAGAGAGAGAGAGAGAGAGAGAGAGAGAGAGAGAGAGAGAGAGGGGAAGAGAGAGAGAGAGAGAGGGAGGGAGGGAGGGAGAGAGAGAGAGAGAGAGAGAGAGAGAGAGAGAGAGAGAGAGAGAGAGAGAGAGAGAGAGAGGAGGGGAGAGAGAGAGAGAGAGAGAGAGAGAGAGAGGGAGAGAGAGAGAGAGAGAGAGAGAGAGAGAGCAAGAGAGAGAGAGAGAGAGAGATAGAGAGCGCAAAGAGAGAGAGAGAGAGAGAATTGTTACATGATGTTGCACTGTTACATAATTAAAAGCTGCTCTCTCTCAGGAAATGGGAAAGGCAGAGAACACACACTTCAGAATGATAATTCTTTGATTTCTAATTACTATAATGCATTTCTATTCTACAAGTGCTATCGACCTGGCTTATGATTATTCCACTTCAGTTTTAAACTGCATACTTTCTCCAACGCGAAAACGCAAATGGCAAAGTTAAATTGTGACATTTACCAAGAAGTCAGTGAGAACTCATTTGGGATTTTATTTATTTATTTATTTTTTTAATGTATTTTTTTAATTAAGGGTTATAGTCAAGGTTCACTGTTCTCAGTAAAAGTTTTAGCACATACAAATGCTACCACAAGCCTCATTTTTAAAGTGGCCCAAAAGAAACTCAAACAAACTATGTATCCAATAAGTTAACTGGTGAGCGGATTTAATGCCAAGATTGACAAATAGCATAAAGAGTGTTTGTTTTTGAGATCATATTTTCAGTCATAAACCCTCTCCACAAAAACAAACAAAGGGCTGTGTTAGCCTGCCAATATATTCTACATGTACAGAAATATAGTGAATGAGTGCATACTGTTTGCACACTGTACAAGCTCACATTGCATTGTGCTATATGCATGATCTTAATAGCTACATCATGTATAGTACCTTCCTAAAACCACAACGATTAGAACACATGAATAACATACAATTGACGAGCAAGAGTAAGTGAGTCTGCGTGTCAATGCTCACCTGGTTCCTATAGGCTGGTTAACCTCAAAGCCTTAAAGGATCCCAATCGCTCAGAATCAACACAATGTCTCTGTAACCCATTCCAAACCCTTGCCAGTCTCAGTGTTAGCAAGAACCCCCTACCCTCTTGTCCTGGTTTCTGTCTCTGAGCTGCCTGTCCTGGGTTCCTACCTTTGGTGTAGTAGTGAGTGCGGGCGATCTCCAGCAGGCTGAAGACGCTGGCCATGCCCCCGAGCCCTGCGTTGGTGTACGAGTGCTCCAGGCTGGACACCGCACACTTCAGCAGGTCCAGCATCCCCTTGTACACTTTCCGATTGATCTCCTGCAACCACACAGACACACAGATTAGGGATCAATGCCTTTGTTATTCATAACCCTCTAGCACATGCAAAGACACATTTTCTGAATGGAGGAAGATGCAATATAGTCAGAAGCAGTTCGATTACTGTAAAGAGCAGTTTCATGATAAAACACATATTTTGTCCTTTGCACTTTCTGCAAAATAGCATTTATGCATGGATTTGGTTTGGCTTTTCATTCTGCAACTTCTTGTGCACCTGCACCTTCTTGTGTTCTTGTGGAATTTCACTGCGTGCCACTCAATGCCTGAAATGAGACAACTGAGCGAAGATCACCCTTGCCATCTGAATAGCTGGTTAAGTGTGGCGGTTCACCCAGGTGTAATAGATGTGTAAATTCAGCCGCCCTGCAGACACACAGTCTGGCCACTCACCACATCGTGAATGACCTCCTGCCGAAGCATCCTCCTCGACTGGATGGCCGGTTCAGCTTGCTCAGCACGAAGACGCGCAGCTGCTCGTTCTCCAGCAGGCGGCGCACTCTCTTCATGTTCAGCCAGCCCACGCCCTGCCCGTCCAGAACGTTCTGGACCACCTCCTTCAGGAACTGCTGGTTCTCACTGTCGGGCAATCAGAACACAACTGAAAGACCTGTATGTGCTCCATCATCAAGCCCAGCCAGGATCCATATATATGAAATTCAGCAACTGTTTTTTGGATGATCCCTTATAAAAGTTCCCCACAGTTACAGCACAGCAAAGAGTAATAATAAAGCATAATGCAAGCATGGTTAAGCAAAGGGAAGCATTGTGCAGAATAGCGAGGTATGGTAAAGCATGTTAATAAACATGGCAAAATTGGGGTAAACTATGGTAAATGCATAGCTTTAAGCAAAGTGAGCCTATCATATTCAACACATTCTATAAATACAATGCACTTATGGGACACGCAGTATTTTACATACAGCCATAATATATTCTTCTGACCCAGATATATCTGAAATGTACAAGGTGGTTCATAAACAGCACCACATAGGAATGACAGGACAAGATTAGAATCTAGATCACGAAAGTGCTGTCTTACCTTGTATTGTTTACTCTGCCCTGTGGAGAGGGAGACTCCTTCTTGATGGTCGGACTGTGTTTTATGACTGAAGATTTCTGGTCCACCAGCGCTCTTCTGTTCCCTGCAAGAGCCACACAACCTGCGTCAGCTATTTTTGTAAGACATTCAAAGGTTTTAAAACTAGTAAAACATTAAAAACCATAAAATGACACTTCACCACCAAAAGAAAACACACACATTCTAGCATCACACACTGGCAGAAAACAGGCGCGGGTTAGAAATTTGTGTTGATTAAAAGAAAAATATCTGTTAAAAAAAATGAAAAATAAATCATGCAGCACCTGTAAAAGAGACAACTACGAAATAATGATAGCATTGTCATGCGAGCACAAAGGGTTAATGGGAGAGCCAGGTGGTGGACATCATGTGACATTTACTGGCCAATGAGAGTGCAGCCTGATGAGGCAGGCATAGATGATGTCGGGAGGATTTTTTTGTTTGTTTTTTTCACTTGTAACATGCAGCCCATGCAAGAAAAGACCCACCTTCACTGCTCACTGTGCCAGCTTCAGTTATTATCTCCATTATAGTATTTAACCCAAATACTGGGACACAAAATCCACAATTAGTGCAGTAAAATCTCACTGAAGCCATCACAAAATTAAATATTGAAAACCAAAATATTATAAAAACAGCAAGCCACAAAGAAAAACAAAAAACACAAGCATACATAGAGCAAAACACATTTCCAGTCAGGTGGATTGACAACGCATTTCAAATTTGACAGTTGTAAGGACCCAATTACTGTGCTAAATTGAATTTCATATACAGTACTGCAGCTGGGGCTTTTACAAAGCTAATCCAAGCATCTGCTGCCCTCGGAATATCAATCTTTTCTATAATCTCTTCTATAAGGCTGTTTCTTCTTCTAATTTTGTCAAACATAACCCTCATTCTAAATTAATAGTTACAAAGAGTAGACACTGGATTTATTTAGATTAACTGTATAGGTCTAGTTCAAAGAATGTCATTCAATTAAATCAAAATGTTATTTTCTTATACTGGCAAGGAAATTCTCATTAGAGACACATTTAAAGAATAAACATTACAGGCACTAAGAGGCTGATCAGAGCAGCCTGTGGCCTGCTGGATTTTAGGACTGCATCAAGCACTTGTTTTTAGGGGTAACCCTGGGATAACCACAAATGGAAGGTTGATGCAATCCAGCTTGAGTTGCCAGTGCCGTAAAATGCTCTAAAATCCCTCTAAATAGCGCTGGACTGGAAAACTGTTTACGTGATAAAAAAGTTAAGAACGGCAACAAAAAAAACAATGAAACCTGGCTTGACGACAAGCAAGAGTTAAAAGTAAGACAAAAAATAAGGCAAAATAAAACAAAGCATGATAAAAGCTGCACAAGTTTTCTTAAAATGTGTATATGTTAGTTATTGTGTTTTTGGCTGTCCATCCAAAACACTAGTCTTGAATACAGTCTGGTTGGGCAAAAGCACTATAAAATCAAGGGAGAATGTTAAAGTGCTCTATAGGGAGGAAGGGTAGGTAGTACATTCTAAGAGGCACAGCATACGAGCACACTAAGAACACTACTAAAAGCAGTGGACATACCAGGACTCTCCGCCTCAGCTGAACGATAATGTCATCTAAAAAGCCGTTATTTAATTTGAACTTGACCTTTAAACAAGGTCGAAGCAGAGCAAGTAAAAAATAAAAATCCTTTAATACCAACCTTCACCCACATCCTTTTCTACTTCAACAGTACAGTAATCTTTATTGGGGAAAATGTGTAGCGGATTACAAGAAAAAAGAAAAGAAAAAGAACATAAAAATAAAATAAAAATAGCCATGTATTGAAATCAAAACAGAAAAACAAACTTAAAAAACACGATTTGTGTAGAAAGGCAGCAAAAAAGCGTGGCTTGAACACTGAGCTGCAACAAATCTGAAGACGCACACAGCAGGGCAAAATCAATATTTTACAATTACAAGGCGCCAGAAACAAGGCTAACTTGTTATACTGGTACAATATTATTCAATAGAGCAAGGTCCAATAGAAAATACTTGTTTATCTGCCAGGCAGTAAGTTGTCTCAGAGCCAATATCTGATATGAATCAGGCTGAATACACAGGATCTGCCAGTTTAGATACAATAAAACCCTTAGATAATATGAACCTTACTAGCCTCTGTACTATAACTTACTATATCTTTACTGGCAAGGTTGGACTTTTTCAGACAGTTAAGGACCTCTAACACTTTTTTTTTTTTAAAACAATTATTTTGTATTCATTTTTCAATTTTCTCCCAATTTTGGAATGTCCAATTATTATTCAATCTGGCTCACAGCTGCAACCTCTGAACTAACTCGGGAGAGACGAAGACGAGCACTCGCGTCCTCCGAAACGAGTGCCGTCAGCCGTCTGCTTTTATTCACACTGCAAGCCCGCTGTGCATCCATATCCAGAACTTACAGGGGTCGCTGGTGTACGGTGAGCCAAGCACTCCCCAGCTAACCCCTACCAGCCAGGGCAGCGCTTGGCCAATTGTGCGCCGCCCCCTGGGCACTCCCGTCCACGGTCAGCAGTGGCATAGCCTGGATTCGAACCGGCGATCTCCAGGGCGCATCCTGCGCTCCGGGCAGAGTGCCTTTACTGGAATGTGCCACTTGGGAGCCCCTCTCTAATACTCTTAAGAAATACTAAAACATACTACAAATTTAATGACAGTCTTATTTTTATTTCTTCAAAAGATATTAAAAAGAAAGGAGAAAGCAGTATCTAACTTCAATCCAACACATTTCTCACGTGACAGTATATGATTACAGTTTACTCTGTTCAAACAACATCAAACAAAGACCTAAAGCCTTGGATTGCTTTGAAAAAGTCACATGACAAAATGTAAAAAAAAAAAAAGTTTCTGAATGTTTTTGGGGTGGGGCGTGGGGGAGTTTAGGAGATGGTGTATGCATCCCGGTGACAGGCAGGAACAGCAATGTGAAGAAGCACTTGCAAATCAGGGGACCAGGGAGCGGACGGTACCTTTGAGGCTGGGGAAAGGGGTGGTTTTATCCCTTGCTGCCTTTGTGGGCAACGCCAAGTTGGAGAGACTGAAGCTGGTACTGTGGTTCTTGTACAAGTTACCTTTGGAAGAAACAACAGCATAGGAGGATAGTTTAAGGACTGTACTTTTTCCAATAAACAATACAACCCTTTCATGCATTACATTTTGAAAATGGCTTTAGTTTTAGGCAGATATATTTTTCATTGAGAAAAGTTTAAAAAAAAAATTGTTTGATTTATATGGGGGAAAAAATGGCATCCTCATATCAGGTCATCTTGCATGAAAGGGTTAACATCTAAACGTATAATTGATGCTGGATTAGGTCAGCAGTTCAAGCTTTGAACGTTCTTTTACAACATTAAAGCCAGATTTTCAAAGCGTTCACTCCAGTCTTTCGCTCCTTTGTTGAATGGAGAAACCAGCCTGTTAATACAACAGACCTAGAACCAAAGAGCATGGTAAAATCTAACACAAAGTCTTCCAAGCACACTCAAGCTGTTTGCTTCTCATTTGGCAACATTTCGCTGTTCGAACAAACAGGAGTCAATTAAAGAACGGAGCAATGGCTTTGTAAATGAGGCTCAGTGCCCTGCAAAGCTTTGTGGTGTGTGGGCTGTGTAGACTCACTGGCGAAGGACATGATTCCTCCGAAGCCCTCGTTGCTGGTGTTGGAGATGGTGGAGTTGGGAGAGCTGGCTCGGGAGTCAGAGTTGGCGTCAGAGTCGTTCGGCAGCTTCAGGCTGTTGGGGCGCAGGGGCTTCTGGGATCTGGGGGGCAGGGATAATGGAGGAGAATGTCAGAGCTGGATAAAAACTGTTCTGGGACTTGAATTGCAGTTTCACTGTACACTCAACGTTCCAAAGAGAAAGATATAAGAGTCAAATAAATAATCAAAACGATCATGGCAGCAACCTCCCCCACCACGGCTAAGAATAACTAGATATGTGATCAAATGAATGTGTAAAACAAAAAAGTACATTTAAGGACCGGTTGAATTCATTCACAGTTTGAAATCACGTATAAGAAATCAATTTCTCACAGTTACAAGGTTTAATAGCAGTTTCTGAGTACGGGCATTTGTGATGCGTCTGTTAAGTGTCCGTTATGTGATTTTTTCTTTTGTCACAATCGCACAGCTTCTAGCCTAAACTGTGTGCGACGACATCTTTTACACTGCAATACAAACACCATATTTACTTACGGCCCTCGTTTCCCTGCCACTCAAAGGAAGTGCCCCCTGCCCCCACTCACTTGCTTCCGTTGATGTTCTGGTTGAACCTGGGTGTGTAGCTCTCCTCCTGCTCCCCGGCTGTGTCCTCATCCTCCTCCTCCGTGGGGAAGCCGTACTGCGGTTCGAAGTAGGGGTTGTCGTACTCGCGCTTCTTCGCCAGCCCGTCAGCAGGGGCCCCTCGCCTCCCGGCTCCAGGCTCAGCTTGGGGAACTGCTGCTGCATCCCCATGACTGGGAGGTGGTTCTGGAACCCGGGCCTGGACTTGTCCTCCACGTCTACAGAGTCGCAAGACTCCTAGCAGACAGAAAGCAGCACAGATCAACAAAAATAAATAAATGCATCAATCAAAATAATTCAATTACAAAAAAAAAAAAAAAATCGGGGCAGTTTATTGATAAATGCCATATTGTTTTGTTATCTATTCTACAGTATATTTTTTTTACCAGGTATTTTTTCAGATATTTGCTGTTAGCCTAGGATGTGCCTGTAGAAAAGGGGTAATAGTGTACAGGAGAAGTTACTTCTACTAGGTGAGGCACTAAGTGAGGGGGGGCAGGACTCACGTGGTTCACCCCCTGGATGACTGTGCTTGTGCTGGGGCTGGAGCTGGCCGTGGTGCTGGAGCTGGAGTGGGGTTGGATATTGTTCTCCGGGGAGTTCTCGCTGTCCACAGCCTGCTCCTCAGGGTCACCCCGATACTCCTGGAAATCCTGAAACTCCACCTCGCTGGCATCTCCCAGGGCGGCGTGGGTCAGGGAGTCCACATCTGCAACAAACAGGACCCCCTTTCAAACACAGCTACAGAGAGCTGCAAGCCCTGAGCCCTGTCCCGTTTCAGAAAACATTTACCAGTACAAACATATGCCTGAATTATTGAAAAAAAAAATCATAGAGGGGGCAATTAACCAAATAACATAGATGCTTATTTCAATGGGGTTCTTGCATTGCAAACAGTGCCACCAGTGTCTACATTTTGTAACTGATGTTTCTGTGATTTTCATTTGGCGTCAATTAAAAACACAATGCGGTTCACTTTTCTAAATATCTTGGATTAATAGACAGCTGCTTAAAAACAGTATTTCTGGCTTGAAAAATGCTTGTCGTTTGCAACTGAATCGCACTAGTGGTTCAGAAAAACTAGGCCACTGTCAGGTGGGCTCGGATCCTGCCTGGAGAAGCTGGCGGTTGTAATTCAGAGCTTGAATGCTCTGAAAATCTGCCTGTACTTACTGGGGGTGTCCCCTTTGATGTCACACTTCATCAATTCACTGACAAAGTCCCCAAGCGAGGAGTAAGAAGAGCTGGAGTCATCATAGTCGACACTGTCACTCCCACTGTAAAGAAAGCAAACTGTATGAATAAGAGTTAGTCTGCAGGAACTAAACACAGCTCTGCCTGTCCACTCTGAGAGGGTACAGGTCCATCCACACGCATTGCGCAGCCTGTGAGCTGCCTGTCCACTGTAAGCTCACCTATCATCAGTGGGGTCCGAGTCGTTGTCAGCCTCCCTCTCCAGGGGTGCGTTCATGGCCTCTGCGAGCTGGGAGTTCCCATCGTACACGCGGTAGTATATGGGATGGAGCTGGTGCGCATACCATTTGGGCTTGTCCCCAATCAGGGATGGGTCGTACACATCTGCAACAGAACAGGTGAACAGCCTGAACAACCACTGAGAATCAATACTATATCTTACTGATTTACAAAGGTGCTCTCTCATGCATAATACAATAACCATTAATACTTTTAGGAACAAAATTGTCAGTTAGTCATCGTGCATGCTAGCCTTGCCCTGCTTGCAGGAGGGTGGGTAGATAATATGTTCTGAGTGCAAAGGTGTGCTTTCCTAATACTCTGTGGCTGTTTTATGCATGGCTGACATCATGTAGTGTTTGTAGAAACTTGGCAAGCTGAAATGGCAGGAAAATAACACATCTATTTTAATGCTCTCAACAGTGTAATACTGTAATTGCAAACCTAAAAAAATCATTTAAAAAGCTGTTAGTTATATTGCTATCTGATACTGGATTGCAATGAAAATCCTGAACTGTCCCAACCTGTCCTAGTGTACACAGAGTCATACGGAAACACTAATTGCACAGTATATAGATAGAGCACTGGTTATGGATCCTATCGCTGGCACAGGGCTGGGCAAACGCGCTTGTTTAGCAGCCAGACACAGGGCTGTGTCTAAGGGTGTCTTACTGTTATGGATCCTCTGGAATGCATAGTTGGTGGGGTTGAGGGACCACTCTCCGAAGTACTCGACTGCCTGGGTGTGGGACAGCTTCTCTGCAAAGACTGACTGCTTGGGTCTGGAGGCCAGGAAGGAGTTGGCCTGGAAAGCCACGACTGGCCGGGGGAAGAGGCGGAGGGTGCGAGTGTGCATCTGGAACCCCTGGAGCACGTTGGGAGAGTTGAAGAACCTCACCATGGCAATCCTGACAACACACAGAGATAGAGAGATTGAGAGGTTAGACTTGCTTATACAGACTGACTGACTGACTGAACGAACTGCATATTCCTTGGCAGGCTATCAGATTTGCATACCATGTAAAACAAATGATATATTCTAAATAAACCGGTTTTTACTTTCGTTTTACAGGATTATGTACAGGTTAGCTCATGTGCTATAATATACTGCAATAGACATAGCAAGCAGGAGAATGTAGGGGCACTCGTGGAGCAAGGGAGTCAGTTTATAAAGGCTATATGCAAAATCTCACCATCAACTGGTCTGCCAGAAGTCCAGAAGACAATTCCATGTGCAAGGGGAGCTGTTTGCTATTTAGAAGCACTAGTTAGGAGTCCTGTTTACAGAAATATGACCTTCTCCCAAATCAGTGATCCAGTATCAAACTAAATACAGAAATAAATGAGCAAACATCAGGTCACGCCCTTGCCTTGTGGCCACGTCAACGGAGTCCACGTCATTGCCGTAGATCAGGGGTTGAAGTCGTTGGAGGGGTGGAGGCCCCATCGTCCCGGCTCGGGCAGCCAGGAGTGGCAGGTCCTGCCCCTCGTGGAACTTCTCCAGGTTCAGGATGGGCTGAGTGTTGAGACTCATGCTGGCCAAGGCCTTGGAGAACAGGAGGGATGGTGGGGGTGATATTACAGCATTAGGACATCGTCGCTAATGTTCATGGATCACGCTTCAAATCGTGAGACCGGCGCGGGGGGCTGTTTCTAGTCTCTCTAGTAATGCGACGGTCTGTCTGTTGAGTTCTTCTCAACTCTAGCTGGTCGCAGGAATGAAGTGTGAACTAGCCTTGAAACTGTGTCAACCTGTTCTACTAACATTCTACATCATTGTTTCAACCAGAGCCAATAAGAATTACTGTCAGTGTCAAGAAATGGAAACTCACTCCTGCGATCCCCACACATAGTTTTAATTTAGATCCTGGTTGAAACAGTTCCCTCAGTACTCAGAGCTGGGAGCCACAGAATGTCTTCCATTCAGTGCATTTAATTAGGAAGTATGAACTAGCTAGATGAACTAGAGGAGGCTGTGTGGTCCAGTGGTTAAAGAAAAGGGCTTGTAACCAGAAGGTCCCCGGTTCAAACCCCGCCTCAACCACTGCCTCATTGTGTGACCCTGAGCAAGTCACTTAACCTCCTTGTGCTCCGTCTTTCGGGTGAGACGTAGTTGTAAGTGACTCTGCAGCTGATGCATAGTTCACACACCCTAGTCTCTGTAAGTCACCTTGGATAAAAGCGTCTGCTAAATAAACACATAATAATAGGAAAGCCCCCCCCCACTCCTCTGAGTACTAAAGCCAAGTACTGCAGAATGATTTTGTGATACTATTACTGATTGATAAGCAAAGAGGCGTGACAAACGAGGAAGCTAGTTAAAAAGGCAGATGAGACGACGTGTGAAAAGGAAAAATAACAACAAAAAAAAACAACCAAACAGCAGACATTTGCATGTGAATGTAAAGGAAGCAACACCCCGCCAACGACAAACAAAATGTTACACTGAGTGCCGCCTCCAGATTTCTATTCCTTTCTAATACTGTAACCCCCTGTAAGAATACAACTCAAGCTGTCTTCAATATTTACTCTCTGTCACCCTCCCAATTTCCAGACAGGTATTTAATACATTTTCACCAACCTGATCCATTATAGGATTCAAGGGAGTTGTTTGATTTACCTCTTGGATAATTACTGCTCTACATGGAAACCCGATTGGCTGAGACCAATCGGCAAGGTTTATAAGCTACAATAAAGATCCGATGGCTTTCAAAGAGCTTAGTGCTCTGGATAAATCCTAAAACAGGTGTATGCAATTCAAGTCTGGAGAAGCCCCCCTGTACCCTGGCTAATGCTCACTGAATTAAAGAGACACAGAAGAAACAGGCGGATAAGCTTACTGCTAAAGGTACAACAAAGCAAGCAATCGAGATTTCAATAAGAAATAAGAACCTTGTTCTCGGAAGCGAAGAGCTGCCTTTGCATGATAGCGGTCATGCTAACCAGACACTGAAGGAGAGAGAGAGATGGAAGATCACATGACAGCGCCAGCAGCGGGCCAACCAGAGCAGACAGGTCGGACACATGATCACAGACACAGATGGTGGGGAGGGGGAGAGGTCTCTGACTGACGGACAAGGCGAGAGAAACACAAAACAACACAGAACACACAGGAGACACAGCTGCATAGACACAAGTGGATTGCATAAAAAAGTACAAGACATTTCACCAGCTTCTTATAGATCCTAAGATGTTGTACACTGAATGTCCAGCAGGTGGCGATGGTGTATATATACTTATGGTTTAGTCAAGTGTCGAGAGTGGAAGATTAGGAAGAACCCTGGTTTTTAATCTAAGCTCGACAACAGGTGTCTTTATTAAGACAAGCAGTATAGAGCTTGTGGGAGAAGAGACAGCTGCTCTCTCTATCACAGCACTAGACCTCTATATAGACACACATAGTTCTGGAGACAGCAATTCTTCCTCAGACCAGGTAAGAAATGGCCTCGAACGGAGGAAAAATGGCTGCTTCCTTACATCTAAACTGCAGCAGTACCCAATCCTTCTTTCTTTGCAATGCAATCAATCCCAGCTAGTGCTGCTTCTACAAAGCGCATCAATTTGAACACTTCTGTCTGGTGCTGCTAGATAGGAGCCACAAGCCAATTAGATCACCCCCAGACACTCCAGATTAATGGACCATGAGTACTGCTAGAGTTTACAGTATCGAAACCAAGATGATAAAGAACTAGGAGGGGTTGAGCATCCGAGATGCTGCTTCACAAGGGGACGTTTACATAGAAAACCTAACTAGGTGAAGTACAGGGAGAATCCTGAATACTACTGGGTGTGTGAGAGGTACATCACATGTCTGTCTAGTTAGGGGAGAAGTGCATGTGTTTGTAGTGGAGAAGTTACTGAATACAGCGAAAGGAAGAGCCCAAATCACTGTCAGTAACAGAGTTACCTTTTGAATCTAGGAAAAGCAAAGTGGGGAAAAAAAGAAAGAAAAAAGCAGAAGACTTGGAAGTGAGACAAGCATGTTAAATCAAAGTTCTGATAAACAGTAATCAAAGACATACTGCACAGAGCTCGGTTCACAGAGCCTGCTTAGCACCAAGGGTAGGAGACACTTCTTTACAGAGGTTATGGAATCGGTTACCAAGCCATGTTTCTGATGCAGAATCAGCGAGATACTTTAGACCAGACCTGAGAATCGGAACCGGACTAGCACTTACAGGCTGAATGGTCTCTTTGTTCTTATCAATGCTAATTAGGGTCTGTGAAACCAGTCAACAGTAGCGAACTGTGCTTTACCTGAATTATTACTGATGTATAGAAAACAAGAATTGTGGGTCATGGTACTGCACTAGACACACCAGGAGCTATGCATGACAGGCTTTGGCAGCAGGTCACCACATTTCTAGCCAGTCAGTCTACTTTGGACTACATCTGAGTGGTCACTATAGACACAACAGTTTCGGTGTGTGTAGGTCTGACTGTTCTTCTGTTATTACCGTTGTTTTTAATTTCTCTCTGTACCTGTTTCAAGTGTTTCTTCAGTTCGGAGGCTTCTGGCTCCGGGAACACTGGCAGGAATTCGGCGTTATTGGGAATGGTCACCTGGATGCATGGAATAAACACGACCCTTTAAACAAATGTCTCGGCATATATACCCTGCTTGCATATTCACTTCTTATTGCCTGAATTTCATTTAACATTCAAGCAACTCCTGTGCAGTCTCCCAACAAGGACCAGCTTGCATCACGCACGGTTACATTTAAAAACAAACCATCGATTTGTGCCATAATCACCAAAAGTTGTATACCAATGTCTCAGTATGGTCAGCTAACCATACTTCGTACTGTATAGAATGCTGAATTACTGTCATATTACATCATTTTCTGATGTAACCCTTTCAGTCCTGCTCATCTTAGTGCCATATGCTGCTCTTAAAGTACTTACAAGACTTTAAAGTCCCATTTACCAAAATATATGTTAAAAAAACAAAGTTCTATCCAGTTCTCATGTATACTCAATAAAAAGCGTTTCTTTTGGAATTATGTAAATAAATTTCACCGTCTTCAGTTTGACAGAAATAACTGACAGGGTATCTTAAACTGATTAAACTGCTGAGCACACTACTTCCTCGTGTATGGATCTGCCGGCCAAGCAGTCTGTCCCTGGAGCGCAGTCTGACCAGCAGCGCAGTAATTATCAGCAGCACTAACCTTGTTAGTGTCAAGGTCCACCAGCCACACATCATCTGGCATCCGGAAATCGGATTTGTACAGGAAGAAACTGGAGGGGACTCCGATGATATAGGGAGTGGGAGCTAAGAGAAGCTGGAAGTAAAGAAAGTGTGCTGGTCAGGGAAACAGAGAAACACCTGGAGAGAGGTTCTTGTCAATTGCTTTTTTTTTTTCTGTAACTTGGGATCCAGAACATAAATGTGATCCCCCCCCACCATATTCTCAACTTAGTGTACATAAAAACAACAAGAGGTAGAGCAGGTCTAAGACACCGTGCACTCACTAATAAAAAGGCCACGCTGTCAGACGAGGACAAATCTCCCATGTGTTTAAATGAACCGTGTGTTAACAGTAAATAAACTAATACTGTAGCTAATTCTAGCCTTGTTTCTGATAGTTTCTGCGCACGGCACCTGTTCTGCAGAGGCCATGCAGGTGGGAAGCAGAGGGATCACAGGGAACATGTACTCCAGTGGGTAGATCATTGTGACGAAGGCCATGACGCTCATAGACAGGGCGTTGTAGTCTCGGGACTGAAGCACCACCTGTGTGAAAACAGACAAACAACTTCAACTCCGCTGTGATGAGTGGAAAAGGGAAAACAGGTGCAAGAATTCAAAATGCCAACGACTTTCTCCTTTCAGGATTCCAGTTTAACCAAGTTGAAAAAAAAAACTTAAATTTTAGAACAAGCAACGTGTAATTGTTTGCGCATGACAATAATTAGCTGTTTGGTTTACTTGTTTACTTTCATATGCTGGTGACCGCAGCACTGCCTGAAGGAATACATTACATATACACTGTTTGTGCTGTAAGTGTTTTAACACAGCACAAAACAGCCCACTTAAAAGGGCAGACCGCTAGTGCAGTCTAGGATAAATAACTCCACTCCTATACTTTCATATAAGACACAGAAACTAGTACTTAAGGTATAGTAGGATTCTTTCTGCAAAGTGACAGTGCCATCCAGAAAATCTTGTGATAGCTGCCATGAAGGATAATTTCTCAAATCAAATGAATATTTCTGAATACTGCTGTGAAACACATTTATTATGCCGGTTCTCAAAGCAATAGCTCAGAAATTCAAGGAATTATTTACTTTGAGTTACTAAACGGTATTGGTGTATTGAATTTACCAAGTGCTGACAGAGTTAAGACGACTGCAATCACAGCAGTACTCTTACAGTATCTGGCCACAGGGAGGCGCTGTGTGTACAGCAGTAAATAGGACGCTCTCTCTGACCTTGTGCTCCAGCAGGATGCAGCATAGGACCTGCAGACATGCGTCGACGCCCAGCAGCTCGAGCGGCAGGTGCAGGGGGAAGTCGACCAGAGAGAAGCGGGAGGGGTCAGGGAGGGCAAAGGTCAGGGCTGGCTGCAGCTCGGGGGGCAGCACCTCCACATCGACGCGCTTCTGCCCGGAGAGGGGCACCGGCGAGCGCAGCAGCCGATACACCCAGGACTCGATCTCCCGCAGGTCCTGCAGCAGCACGCTGCTCTTCTCCTCCACAGACAGCGCGCCCGTGAACACGCGCCACATCGTGTCCCTGCAAGACAGCGTGGAGAGGAGGAGCGAGATCTCAGTTCACTGCACAGAACACAGCACCTTCCAGAAAGACTGGACACTCACTCGTACCCAAATACGAAATGGTAAAGGAAACTAAAATTGAACGACAGTCTTTTCCAACGTCAATGTCGAAAACATTGAAAAAAGGCTTCCAGTCGAAATGAATTTCAGTTTCTTCTTATTTCTTAATTTTGAGGTTAAGTTTGGGGTTCACAATGGATAATTCCAGTTATTTAGGAGTATCTTTCCTTTATCTGTCCACCAATCAATGTTACATATGTAAAAAAATATTGCTTGGTGATTCTCAAAACACAAACCGCATGTGTATGCACACTGTAGTGCACCAAATTAGCACAAGGTTTTACCAGAGCCACTGCAGAGCTTCTTATGGTTTCCTTTACCATTCAACCTCAACATTGGAATTTAAAAGGGGAAGTGATTTTAGCCATAAGCACCCACTTCAAACGGTCTATGATCAACTGATGTTGAAAATGTACAAAAGAAGGGGGACCACTCCACTGACTCATTACTCTGGGGGTGGGGGGTTGGGGGTGTCTAATCTGATCAGCTCTCTGAGTAACTAGTACAGTGAGGCCACCTGGATTCAGCATCTGCTTGAATAAATACAGACATGACACTTCCTGCCTTCCAGCCTACTGATCCCAGAACTGCAGGAGCAGCTGTGAGGGGGAGGAAGAGGAGGAGGAGGAGGGGGGAGGAGGACTGCACAAAGCGCACGCTGGGTCATTTTCCGTCAATGGGAATGCTTATGGAATTGGAGAATCTTTGTGATGCATGTTCATCACAACACTCCAAGCTGAGCATTTTGCAGCAATCCTTTCATCACCAGTCTTCCACACGTCCATCTTATCCAAGCATGACTGTCTTCAAAAACGTTTTTTTTTTTTTTTGTTGATCACATGTCGTACAGTGGCTTTCTGAAAGCTTTCTGGTAGATTTGCATAGTGTATAGAGAAAGCTTCTAAACGTACTGTATTTAACCCCTTCACCCCTTTGTAGCTGCAGGAAGAGGCTGCTTCTCGTGTGCCGGACTCTAAGCCAGTGCAGCTAATTCACACTGTCATTAATCTGTGCAGTAGTGTGGTGTAGGTAAAGGAGGTTCTTTTTTCTTTTTTTTCAATTTATAGATTTTCTTTTTTTAAACATGCTACTATAAATAGACTGAACAGATTGAAATATATAAAGCTGGGCTTATAGTGGCTAGGAATCCATGGTGATTGTATCCAGAGATAGCTTCCCATGTTTAACGTCTGTGCCCAGATGGCGCTGAAGGAGGCAATTCAAGGTCCAGTATTAAATTTCTAAAATTGAGCTGTCATCTAAAATTACATTTGGGATTCGGTCGGCCAGGGTGCCCTCGGCTCACCGCGCACCAGCGACCCCTGTAGACTGCGGGCATGCCTGCAAGCTGCCCAGAGCTGCGTGGTCCTCCGACGCTGTAGCTCTGAGGTGGCTGCACGGCAGGCCTGCAGAGTGAAAAGTTGCAGCGGTGAGACAGACTTAAAATTGGGCATTTCAAATTGGGAAGAAAATGGGGTAAAAAAAAAATAAATTGGTGATTCTACTACATGGGCTAGGTATGAGGGTAGCAGCAGCTCCTGTTAAGAAACCCAGACATGACAACATTTGAGTCATACATGTAAGTTTTCAGCCTTCTCAATCTGACTAATAAAATTCTCTGCTTTCGACATCGTACTGTACTTACCAACAGGTATGCTCTACAGTAATTTGTTTTGCTCGTCCAGTACTGTGTGTATAAATATTACCGGTCTTTCCCCACGTTTGCAATATTGCAAGGATTCATTCACTCACACTAACAAAGTGGTTCAAAAGCATCGCAGCTCTAATTTCAGCAGCAGAAGAAAAAAACCTTTACCCCAAGAGCATGTCAACTGTGCTGTCAGTCAGGGGGTCTATTACTAAAACCAAACTGACGAATGCACCCCCCACCCCCACCGAGGGTCTTCAGTCACTCTTTACAGGGCAATGAGGCGTAAAAATGAAAACATCCTGCACCTGATCCCACCGTGAACACACTACAATTTATTACAGACAGGACAGCTTCATCTGGGGGTTCCTGTAAGAGCTCTGAGAAAAAAGGAAGAAAAAAAAATCAAAAATCTAACAGGCTCTTAATAATAGCCACTGCTTTATAAAAATTAGCATTGGTAGTTAACTAGTCTGGACAAAAAAGGTAGGCGACTACAATGGATTTAATTGTCATTTAAAAAGATAGATATTTAGCGTACCTTAATAATTTCCTTTGTCCTTTCTACAGTAACACATGGCGCCTCTTTATAAAATGGCATATGTGAATTTTCAAGTAGTGGACACACACACACACACACACACACACACTTATTTCATTAAACCTAAGAATCTTTTTGAAATAACCACAGCACGTCATACCAGTTTCAAAGCGTTCTCTCAGCCCGTTGTACTGCAGATGCGCTGGAGGCACATTCTAAAAGCTTTTCGAGCCTAGATGTGCCGTTTTAGCTGCACTGTGACTGACACTGTAATCTTGAGGGTTCAATAAGCACAAAGCCCTGGGCCAAATGTTTTAACTGTACTTTCTCAGTCTCTGAGTCAATATATTGTGACTTGTGGAACTTCAGAATAAAAGCTTGCCTTGCATTAGCACACTATTCAAAACCACAGACCAGCACAGTTACCAATGCTTTTCTCCAGGGCATGCTGATTTTATTGACCCTGTAATGTTCGTTTACACACTGCACAGATCGATGTACCATTGGATGATTTTTTCCATTACCGTTTAGGATAAAAATGCCCCTCATAACAAGCAGTTACTTTCAGGACTTTAAAACAAGCACAGGTGACATCAAACAAACAATGATACTGCAAATCCTCAGGATACACACCACCCTCGACGCAATTCAGTTACTATTAAGTGTTCATTTGCTTTGTTTGTGTGTTCTAGTACCAGGTTCACCACAAGCTGTGCATTCCCCCAAGCAGTCTAACCTGAGATCTCTGGTCCTTAGCTTGGCTTACAGTGGAAGTGCAACATTGCACAAGGAATGTCAAACCTAACAACTAGTGCCCAAGCTCTCCAGACAGGGGGCCTCTTACCTTTGTACTCCCTTCGGGATGCCCGCTTTCTTGGTCAGCCTCTCGCTGCAGGAGTCGACCATCCTCTTCAGGATGTTGAGACATTCCCGGAAGGTTGAGAAGAAGGGGTACTGGCTCAGAATGCACAGGGAGGTCAGGGTGCTGTTCCGGTTCCTCTGGGCGAATTTGGCACAGCGTTTGCCCCGCTGTGACTTGTTAACGTCTGGGGTGGAGTCTGCGCTGGCCGGCTGGAGTGAGGAGCCGCTCTCTGAGCTGTCGTTGCCGGTCTCCTCGCTGGAGGCAGCATTAGCGGTGGCTGCGGTGGCTTTGCCCTTCTCCCGGCTCCGGTGGCACTTCTGGAAGGAGCGGTAGAAGTTGACACAGATGCCATAGTGCACCACGCCCGAGTCCTTGTCGGTGAGGGTGAAGACGAAGGAGGTGTCGTCCCGCAGGCTCATGCGTTTCTGCCGCACGCTCAGGCATCCCTCTGGCTGGCAGAAGAAGACCACATCGGGGGGCAGCGGGAATTCATGGTGGTCCTCGAGGGGGTAGCGGCGCAGGAGCTCCGGGGTCTGGACAACGCTGTCACTGCTTGGCTGCCTGCAGAACCCCCCCACGAGGAAGACGGAGATCAGAGCAAGAACAATAAAGAGGTGGCATCAGTAAAAATCACAAGACTGGACTAGCTGTGACGTTGTAATTTACTGATTGGGTTTTAGGAATATTCACCCCTCTTATTTCAATCACGCTGCCATCGCGGCTGCCTGACTGAAAAGGCTCAGGCTGGAACACACCGCAAGCTTGCACTCACCTGACTCCAACTACGATCAGGTAGTCCAGTAATCGAGGGCATTCTTTCCTTTTCAGCATTTTCAGACAGCATCCACTAGGTCATCGCAGCTTAGGCAAAACCACAGCTCATTGGCCAGCAGTCGTCCAATCCCTGAAGTGCAGTCTTAACTACGCGGCGTGACTTGAAAGAGGATTGCGCAGTGCATTCTGGGTTCCGGATGAAGGTGCGAGGGTGGGGTGTTGGGATGTCAAACTGTAAACATCTGAAACAGATGGAGCGTGTCAAAAATATGTTATGTAATCAGTTCTTAAGATTATCAACAATCTTTATAAAAAAAAAGACGGCACAAGATTAATAGACATAGATTCAGTTTGCTCTCAGTCCGTCGTATGCACTAATGTTTAGGAATGCACAGTTTTAAATGACAACTGCTGTAATAAAACTATGCAAACCCACACATCAAGATCTGTCATACAGAACAGTGTACAGAGAAACCTGCATAGCACTATTGTACTATATGGTGGGTAAACCTGGTGCCACTGCTATATATTATCCTATAAAAAGTGTTTCAATGAACTGCCACAAACTGCCGCTGTAAGACTTGCGGATTAATCCCCAGCCAGTAAATTCCCAATCACCTTTTAATTCTGAATTATTTTACTACTGTATAATGGCTACCTAGGTCGATCCTCATTTGCAGGGGTGAAAGCGTGCTCCATTGATCATAGTTCTGTAGTTTCCAGTAGTTATTAAACTGTGCCGCACTGCAAGCACGAATCCATTCGGCTTCTACTGCTGGAGCTTTCCAAGGTAGACGCATAATCAATAGCAGACCCCAGTTAATGAAGGCGAAGGACTGCACTATGAAGACTTTATATGCGCGGGAGCAGAGGTATTTCTCATGGAATGCAGTCCTCAGGTAATGAAAACATGTATGCAAACAGTGAATGAGAATCAGTATAAAGTGTATTGTAGTGTATTAGTACTGATCACCCAGCCGGTAAATAGCACTGCGGTGCTAATGCAAGAAGGATTTAGTTATGTCCATGAAGGAGTTAAAGCCAGGCAGTATTCAGATCCAGCGTTCACATTAAAATAGACCCAGATAAGAAGCTGTAGATTAGACACACTTACAATAGGCTTCCCAGTCTTTTACTGCACTTTAATACTGAACGAGTCTGAAAATAAGCCCTCCCTCCCTCTCTCGCTAAGGTAAGAAGCTCAGCTGAACTGACCAAACCCATTGCCAGGCTGTTGTACTGTAATAATTGGAAACTTAATGTTTTTAGCCAGTCCACTGTCAAACTGCACTATTATTATTATTATTATTATTATTATTAATAACGAGCTCTGAGTTTGCATTAGCAATGACGCCCATCCGCCAAACCACAGCCAAAACCAACACCACAGCTAACAAAAAATCCCCAAAACAAACATTTACACAAGCACATTTTCTATATTGGCTCAAAAGATCAAGATAGCCCAAAGCATCCAGCTGCTGTAATCCTGTCACCTGTGACACAGGAAGTGAAATTAATTGGTTTCCTGAAGGTAAACAGCATATAGGGGCTGATGAGAATGCTGTTATTAATATAACTTTAGGAAGACGCTACATAAACACAAAGCCTAATTAAACCAGCAACCCTAATCTACATTTCTTACATTAATCCTACAAAAGGGGCAGATAAGGATTGTAAAGAATAGAGAGGGTATGGTAAAGCACATTAATAAGCATGGCTAACCAAGGTAAACTATGGTACAAACATGGGAAAACTGCACACATACCCTTTTATAAGGGGAAGGTTGTTAATGTGGTCTGACATACAAACAGTTACCATGTCACTAGGGTTTGTGTCAGATTTTGAACATTTTATTTACACGTTTCTCATATGAATTCATGGTCTCTACAGCACTCAAGTTAAACCGGCTCTCTTAGACAACACAAAGTTATCACAGCAGTGGACTGTTCGGAGATGGGAACATCATTTAAAACACACAGCTGGTAAAATCATACTCCAAAGCACGCTTTTTCTAAGTGGCCTGCCTTCGTCCTTCAGTTTCCACGGCTCTCTCTGCGTCAGTGTGTGGGCAAATACTGCAGCGTGGACTGTGAGGGGGGATAAAAAGAAACACAACAGGCACGCTTCAAAGGGTGATCATTCGTCACTGAATTCGTCACACAGATATTAAAAAAAAAAGGCGTAGCAAATACAACATGACACTTCAATGACTGCTGCTGCTGTACCGATGATAATACACTAGCGTGATCCATTCATAACTAATGCATCATTCTTTGCAATAAGCAGACACTCAAGATCAGACAGCAAGCAACCCCTTGAAAGAGGTACAGGGTAATTACAGTACAGTACCAAGTCATTTTCCTAAAGGTGTCCCAGTATACAGCATAGTGGCATCTATGTTGTATTTAATTGCTGTGCACTCCCCAATGTAACATGTACAGTAACACTCATGAATAATTTGTTGTGCAAATGGCATTAATGACATGCATTCAGTAATATATAAAAGTCGCATCTCCCTCCAGCAAGGCGGTTTCAGTTACTATGGGCAATATCAGAGATCTTTCACACATTATAGAGGGATATGTTTGGTTGGCAGGTGCTTACTTATTCAAGAATGTTCAACTTACTGAGGTTCCAAACGTAACATTGTGTAAATGCATGACTATGAGCCGCTCTAGAGAGCTGCACATCTCCACCCCCAAATTCCCTGAAAGAATAAGCCTCTGTAATCACGAGTCCCATTTCCCTGCCCTGCTCTTTAATATTCAATCGTTCTCTTGTATTACTGTGACCATGTCCCAGTGTCACTAGAGGGGAATTACTCACATGACCCCTCCCCTCCAGGTAATCCCATTCAGCTGTGTCTCCATAGCAACCCAATCTCTTCAGACACCAGGCAGTGACAGCTACTTACTCAACGCCAATCCCCTGACCCAAACAAAATAGAAAGAAAAAAAACCACAGAGAACCTCTACTGATGTTACAGACCTACAGGCCAGCTTATATAATCATCTGTTTATCAGCCTATTCATACTGTACTCAAGCGGCCTGCAGTCCAAGCTGCGTGGCACAGGCCTGTCTGCAGAGTTGTGTAACCTCAAAGCGGCTGAAGGAGACTTCAATTAAACGTTTCGGCACAATCTATTTCCAGTTCCTAGAATCTGGATCCGATTGCTGCAGTTGTACTTGTTTGAGCTCAAGCTGGTTAACCGGCCTTGTATAAACAATGAGCCCTTTATAATACAAATTCTCCTCCATTTCACTGTTTCTACTTGATGGTAGAACTAACCAGCATGCATAGTCTACAGTCACTTAATACCAACAGTTTCTACATGTAAACTCACTCTATGCGGTACTGTACATGAGCACTCAATAGCAAACAAGTGAATTGAAGGTCAATGCATATGCGCTAAAAGCACATTATTCTATAGTTTATAGTATAGTAGACCAGCATGGCTGTGCAATATTAGAAATACAATAAAAAATGTGCTTTAGGTCTTTGTTATTGACTACAGCCTCTGACTGAAGATCTTCTTGTCTCCTTCACAATAACATTGTATTTCTTAGTGTATATGTACGTATTCGTGTGTATGTATGTATGTATGTATATATACATATTAAGCTGATCCAATTATAAGGTGTCACCAAAAAAACTTCTCATACAGTATATGGAAAAGCACATATTAATATCTTACTCCATAGATCTTAAATGCAGTCATTTTAAAAACAAACTAGTATGAACAAGATGCTGTCTTGAAGGATCTAGAGTAGAAAATATCTTTCTGTAAATGTTTTAAATCACGCTGATCAGGTTTAGCAATGGAACAATGCATTGAAAGAGGTAGAAAGAAACCCACCAAATATTACTTACAGAAGGGACATAAAATGCTTCAAAAAAGGACCAGGCTTAAATAAAGGCTTACAACCAAAATAGCTCTTTCCTGCTATTTGTTCTTCAGGCAGCCAGAGACTCATTCAGACTGTGCATAACAATTAGACAAGGCTTGACTGCAGATTGCCAGGGATTAAAGAAAGTAATGCATCTTGATTAGGTTATAAATATGCATTGCAGATGAAGACTTTCCGCATTACCTAACGAGTCAAATAAATTAGCACGATTTCCTAAATGTCTGCCTCAGTGCACAGTACAGTACAGGAGCCCAAATAAGGGTTCTCTGTTTATCGTTTAAAGAGACACAGGTCTTTCATCAGTGACTCAAGCTAGCAGGGTGGTATGACTTGAGAGGATTTGATCCATTTACAGCTGGATTTTATTAGAGAATCACAGTGGACTACATCACACACTTATGTGTGGTTCCCCCTAAAAATAAAGTGATTGATGCAATCCAGGCGTGTCTTACTAATCCAACAGTAAAACCAAGAATGAATCAAACTGCTATGCAATGGGAGTCCTATTTGCATCACTGCTGTAGGTACAGTAGATCAAACCAACCTCTTATTGTTTTCTCTGATAACAAAGTTGGAGACCTAACTATATTTCAGACTTTCATTTTAACTCCGGAACAGCACACGAAAATGTGCTACAGATTCTATTTCAGCTCGAAACTGCGACTCTTTCATCTTTTCGCACTTCCATTAGGCTGACAGAAGCTTCAGAGGTTTTTAAACGATGCACAGCAGATCCAACTCCACAGATGATAAATGAAATAAAACGTCAAAAACAACAGTTAAGCCTTACAGTAAGTCTTATCTTTATATTCTAATAATGTCATCTGCAAAATACTCTTTGGGAAATACTTGACTTGAAAAGTGCTATGTATTTCAGAATCACATACAGTAACATGCAAAATACCCAACATACCACAGACACATACATTAGGTAGACAAACAGTAATTCTATATATATATATATATATATATATATATATATATATGGGAGACTATTGTGGTCAACATAATAATAATAATAATAATAATAATAATAATAATAATAATAATAATAATAATAATAATAATAAAGCAGCTCCTAGGTTTGGTTGCTATAGTAGTCATGTCAAGATTTGGATCTTACCATAAATCAATTCTTCAGAAGGACAGGACAAATTGCCCAGCAGTCTCGAAATGTACTTGGATTTCATGCAGTGATGAGCGAGTACGGCATGCATCACCGGCCCTGGGGAAACATTACCATTTCATCCGAACACCGCCCTGCTGCTGAAATATCATACGTGTGAACAGCAGCCACCAAATTGGACATGGATATACTGTATGTAGATCAGCCCTTGCTTAGATTAAAATAAGCTCCCATGCCATTTATTTATGTACCTACTTTTTAACTTGAAATACAATGAAATGAGTATGTTGCCAGAAAGTGGAATTCTACAGTACTGAAATGGAATGCAGGGTAAAGGGCTGCGTGCCGTCCTTCCACGGACTGCAGAGCAATCAAACCTCCTGTCAGCCATAGTGGAACACAGCGCCAGCTGGGAGAGCCCCGCAGTTCTGATAACAGTCTCCAGAACTGTCCTTCTTAACTCTCCTTCTCGCACTGCTGTCAGCCCTCATGCGCCAGAAGGAGGTCAAACAAAGCAAACCTGGGGAAAGCAGCGCTGCTGTTTTACAACCGCAACCTCTGCTTTCTCGGCGACCCTGCTGGGAGCGGAATTAGTTTTTAACTACAGAACAATCCATTCCTCCCCCGGCGGCCCTCTGATGAAACTGAACTGCAATCGGACTTCCTTACAATGTGTGTCAAGATTTTTGAATCTGCTGTTTTACTCGAGGAGGATAAAACCTGGGGCGATCCGAACCCCAGCCCACAAGTCCCTGTTGCCATGGAGAGAAGCTCTCTGCTTTTTATTCTGTTTGATGCAGAGGTGCAGGACCTATTGGAGAAGGTGGCTTCCGAAATACTGCAGAGTGTTAGATTACATTTTCCGCTTTAACTGTTTCAGTATGATACTAGTTAACCACTGAATCAGACGAATACTTACTAATAGGGCTGTGATGACACTCGCACCCGGAATTGCCTTTAACAAGTATTTAAAATCGTCAGGTATTAAATACATCCATTTATTAATGTGTTGATTTTCAAACAAGAAAAGCTTTTAAAACCCTCAATGTGGAAGTTAATTGCCAATCGATATGAACTCAGTTGTAAAGGTGAGAGAAATCAAGACATTAATGAATGGGTTTATTCAATACCTGCTGATAAAGACTTCTTAAAAGGCAATTACGAGAACGAGTATCTGCACACACCTACTTGCTAGTGATATTGTGGTGTGGTACCACCCTTCCCTTAAGAAGCTTCAGTTAGCCCAGGGGTGGGCAATTCCGGTCCTGGAGAGCCACTGTCTCTCCGGATTTTTGTGCCAACTGTACCCTAAATTACTTAATTGGACCAATGAAGTGCTTATTAGAAGCTTAATTGGTCAGTTGGAACAAACACCAGGAGGGACACCGGCCCTCCAGGACCGGAATTGCCCACCCCTGAGTTAATCACTGCTCCTCTCCAATCTACAGACCTGCTCTTGGGATCTTAAATAGTTAACGATCTGGTGATCTGAATGCGAATGAACAAACTCACACTGTGCCGAGAAAAAAAATATTTACACATCATCTTGCATTGTAAGGCTATAACAAAATCACTTTAAAGCAGATGCATTCTCAGCACACTGTACTGCCCGAAACAACACACAATATCATCCCAAAAACCCATTAAAGCAACTGGCCAGATAATAACGGCTCTATCGCGTCAGCGAGCAAGGCTTGACTGAGAAACTGGACCATATAGAGAGCTTTAAAAAACAAAAACAAAAAAACAAAAAAAACTCCTCTACAACACAGTTAGTTTGGGGGGGGGGTTGTCCATCAGGATGTCAACTCAATCCCCATTACAGAACAGTACTGCAATTCACACCCATGAGCCAAACTGAAAGTTACCTAACATATCCATTATAACTAAAGAGTTTCATTTAACACGCATGTTAAATTTCTAAAGCCTTTAAAGCACTTAAAGGATTCGTCACTGCTGAATTATATAAAATGGCTAATTATGTGTGTGTTTAGAGAGAGAGAGAGAGAGAGAGAGAGGGAGAGAGACAGCTTTCACTTCTTATATATCACTACCACCATCACAAAAAGCAATTACTTTTTAGCACCTAATATCGGAGAGATCCAAGGTCTAATTCCACCGACTAGGCAACACTCTTGACATGAAAGTTAAGTCAGCACCAAATATCTCAGACACGGCTATAAATACCAGATTAGAGGGACAAAAGAAAAGGTCAACTTGACCTACAGCATGTACATAACAGCTTATCAAAACAAATGAAAACCAAGCAAGCCTTCAACAGCTTCAGTAGTGTGAAAATTCAGCCGAGGGCCTCTGATGTTACGCCGAGCCAAAATCAATTTCCGTAACTGTTCTAAGAGAAACCAAACACTGTCGATAAGCAGTTTCTAAATTTAGCTTGAGCAGATTGCTAAATATTTTATGAACCAACTGATGCTTGCTCATGCCCCAGGCCTTTCATATGCTGCTCTTGAGGCCCGGTTTTATTTGCTTGTTCTCATGGGACAGTATCATCCACGCCCAGGGTGGCAAGAAAGACACCTCGGACAAATAACAAGGTCTGGAAAGAGCCACCGTTAACTAAACCGTTAACCGGCTCTCAGTCTGATTGAGCAGGCTTGGGATGAACTTGAACCGTGCAATCCCCAGAACAAAACTCTGCCTACCACTCTGCTCAAATGAAATCAACATTAAAGGACTTACATAACTTCAGACACCTGCCAGCACCTTGTGGAGTCTATGTGTCGAGGCTGTGGTCAGGTCAAACAGTGCCCAACTTGATATTTGCGTAAAGTAGCCTGGCAGTGTACAGTAAGTGGAATAAGTGACATTACAGCATTGTGTACTGTAGAATCATAGGCCTTAGGAAAGACAGGCCGCAATTAGTTTGCTTGGTAACAGCAGAGTGTTTGGGGTTTGGGGTGTGCACACCTAGTGCTAGCTAGAGATCACATTACTGTCCTCAAGCTACTGTAAGGAAATGTACAATAATGGAACTGTAATTTTAGGTGACGCATCTTTGACGAAGGCTGAGCTGTCCCTCTCCATTCAATTTATTAGAATACGGAAATATTCACGCGTTTACCTTGTGAATTCCGGGAATACCTACAACAACTGTGGATATAATGGACATTGCTGCTAGAGGGATAGCATGTACTGTCATCTGCCAGGTGCCGAATGTAAACCCAAGAGATTTAGATGACAGGCTCCACGCTGAAGGAATTGGTGTTAGTGGCTACTTTACAATGAGTTCACCATAATGCGGACCTTGTTGATGAAAAGGGTAACGGAACGTTGTAGTTCAGCAAAGACTTCCAAGTTCCATTTCTCTAAAGTAATTACATAGCTGTAGGGACACATGCAGCTACGTGCAGCAGAGGGAGGTTATAAACAACATCTTCCAGTTCTGTTACAGACAAAAACAATTATACAGGCAACACCGACTCAGTTTGAACCTTCATGGATATGTACATACAAAAATAAAAAACATACATACACACACATAAGCAGTGTAAAATACAACTTCATACTGTATGACAAATTAAATCAGGGTTATTTTATGCCCCATCATTCCCTTTTCATAAACCACCTACAATCCCTGCAGGGTTTGTCAGCAAATACCAACCTGGGAATATTATTAAGCAAACACATGTGCATATTATTCTACCCCTACGGTGTTGTTTATTTTATTTATTTATTTTTAATTATTATAAACATTCATTTTTTTCCTCCACTACAGTAACTGTTTATGAAATACACAGAACAAAATGCAGTTCTCTGTCTGTTTTCAACTTGTTATCGTTGGTGCTAAAATGGCCACTTACTGTAAGGCACTGTCTTGAAATGATCTTTATAGGCAGGTTTATTTTATCAGGGTGAGTGCTGACCCTTATATTTTTGGTGATCTTTAATATAGGTTTAAAAGGTTAGGCTCAACAATACATAGTAACCGCACATGTGCCTGTAATTTAGTATGGATAAAAAAAACAACCAAATATTCCACTGCACATTAACAATGCTGGCTGATCTGATTACTTTAACAGTAGCTGTTATTAGCACATTCAACAGACACACAGGCTGCCCATGACGTCAATGCAGAACCCCTACATCCACACAGACCCTCCCAATCAATGCCTTCAATTACAACCTACTGTATTATCTGGAATCCTTGTCATGAAAGAAGCTTGAGCAAACAAGAGATCGTTCTGAATATTGCATTATAGTGTAGTGTTTCTAAAGAGTGGGGCTTAGTATGGTTTCAGGAGACTAGGTTTCAGGCCACTGCATGGCACAGCAGGAGATACTTGGGGTTTGTTACAGCCAAGCTGCCTCAAACTAGGTTTCCTGGTCTCTTGTAACAGGGATTCAAGCCGCTGTTCTTGTAAAAATGGCTTTGTGTTCCCCATCTCCCAGGTCCTCAGTGCATCACAGAACCTCATATTCAGATTTTTATGACTTCAAAAATACATTCCTAAATAAATACCGCTATAATAATTTCTAAAGACTAACTATTTTGATTTAGCCCAATTCATAAAGTGTTAATTTTTACAGTCATAACATTAAAAAAATAATAATACTATGTACACATAACTGTGTATTTAAGGATGCACATACTGTTGAAAATATAATATGTACCATGGTGACAGCATATTGACAGATAGCATAATAACCTGAAGTTCCAGTAAAACATGCAAATTTGCTCAGTCGTAGCAACAAAAAAATAAAAAGACGAGCAAACAGTCCTGACACGACTGCACTTCAAAACGATTGAAGTGTCCTGTGGAGCATAGAAAGAAGTACGAATCTGACCCCTCAAAACGAACCAGCAGACAAGCTCTTAAACATGATACTAGATAAGCACGTAGCAGTGGAACACCTGAAAAAGCTACAGCATGCCAAGCGCCATGCAGCAAGACTCACCGAAATGCTGTCCCCACCCAGGTGTGTCTAATCTTTAGCAATACAGTAAATGACTCCACTCCCAGCTAGATCCGAGCTGTTAAAACTACCACATCTCTGCTCACACAGAACAGGTTCCCTGGCGAGTGTGTCACTGCACAGAAAAAGAGACGGGGAGTGGAGCAGTGTCTTTGCACCCGTTATTATTATTATTATTATTATTATTATTATTATAATGTTTACAGGAGTCTGTTTGGAATATCCCACTGCCAGCGAGCGGTTTAAAACCACTTGGCACACAGCTTTTAAAATGCTGCTGTACGCTTTTCTGCATGCCTTCTCAAACAACAAGAACAAAAAGTACTTCGCAGCGATGTGTGACTTCCAACCCACGCAGCAGGAAGCCCTGGAAGGACATCATCAAAAAGAATACAAGAAATATCCAGCTCCTCAGACAGACTGCTATTAGAAATGAACAGTTCAAAGCAGATGGCCCTTTAAATGCATTCCTGGAATATAATATCAGTTCCACATGCAGGCAGAAAGGGCAATACATATCTCTTGTGTGAAGTCTAAATGAAGCATCAAGCACACATGACACATCGCCTGAGGAGGCTACTGCCTGAAAGACAAGCGGATAAAAGAAAGACAGACAAAATGAAGATAGGACAGCATACTTGCCAACAGGCAGTATCTAGTAAGACATAATTTACAATGACGGTCTGCATCAGAGGAATGCACACAAACTCACCTTTCACTGCAGCACAAGTTCTGTATACCATGTACCTTGCTGTTATGTGCCAGCAAAATAAATAAATAAATAAATAGATAAATAATGGGAGTCGTTCATTTTGAAACAGGCTTTCATGTTAGATTGGCTTTTGTTAAAAGTGTCATTGGGTGTGCTGAATATACACAGTGCGGTAAGTCACGTCACGTGATGTGCTTTCATATGACATGCAATTAGCAAGCAGTCATTTAAACAGGGCTGTCACACTGCTCCCAAGTGCAGGCCAATTTAATTAAGAATAAATCAGAAAGAATACTCTCATCATGTCAATGAATTCATTTAGAATGTGTACAGAGGGATGATTAATCAGAAAGTACAGGGCACCTTGTATTTTACTTTTTAACACTTCACCCAATCCTCTGTCTACCTGTCAGCTGCGAGTACACTGTTTAGGTGGACACTTGTACTTAAAGCCAACATCACCAGTTACAGAGAACTCTGGGGACCAGTGGACTGGTGCAGCTACTTCTGTGCTTGTTACTTTAACACCCTGACTTATTCAGTACAGAATGTATACCCACTGCAGCAACTCACCAGCATATCCTGATGGCTGGCCTGCACCCCTGGGCAGGTAAAGTGCTGAAACAGCACAATTGACACATTGCATTTTTGTGTTTTCCATCCTGAAAATGACACCAGTAAATTACCATGGAAGCTTGCCAGATAGGAGCTGGTAAAGTATTGTGTCTTGAGTGTAACAATAGACACACACTCACAATGCGGACGGTACATGCTTTCTGTGTTTCTTTCTTTGGAATTTAAAATATTTAAAGCTTGCAAAACAACGCAGCTCATTCAAAAGCATGTTTTTGTAAACTACGGTCACCTGCAAGCATCATTTTGCCGGAGATGCACGGAGAATTAAAGACCACAGAATGATATGTTTACATACAATCGCTGACAACACTCCAGGAAAAAAAAAAAAGTCTACAAGGTGACAAAGTTAATTAAATATGGTGCTATTTTGATGCAGCAGGCAGCGCGGGGTACTACATTATTCTGCATCTGTCTTGTTCTCTCCGATCTCTCGATCTCTCTATCTGTCTATAACACAGCTCAATGCAATCCCCGATGAATTGTGCCACTTAGTACAGCAGATGAGGCGGACTACACCAATGGCGTGTTGAATGTCATACACTCTCAGTGCCCTCCAAATTATGCAGGTCATCGCTGTTGTTTTTTTTGTATTAATGTATTTCTGTTTTGCTGAATGGTGTAACGTTGCAACACACAGAACACAGGTTTGCTACAATATATCGTACTGTACAAAACAAAGTAAGGCTGCTAGAATAGAATGCCCTAGCTTAGTATGTGTTACTATGCCATACGCTTAATTGAATCGACCCTAACACATATTCAGCCGGCTCTTGTCACACACATATAAAGAACGAACAACACTAACAAGACAAGACGAAGCAGGATGTTTTGGAAAATGTGACTGCATACGAGCGACATCTCGATGAAACAACTCGAGCTGTGCTGTTATATTTGCTACCTGCTCCGGATAATGAAAATAAAAAGGTGGAATTGCGCATACAGTATACTGCAAGCGCACTGACATACATTTAACTGGTTTAACAATGAATCTAACACTCTAGGAATCCATCTCTAATATATGCCCCATCCTTCCTGATCCATTCCCGTGTAAGGCGAGCGATCCTGTGACTCTCTCCACCATATTTATTTAGCACAGACCCAATGATCCTGCACTAGTACATTGTGGTATACACCCCTTAATAACCTAAATAAATTCATCAGGGCTTACCCGTTGCCGCACAGAATGATCCCCCGTGGTCAAAAGAAAGAAAGAAAGAAAGAAAAGAAACGTCTGTCTTTCAGAAATTAAGCAGTGTCGTTTTGATCATGGGTCTCTGAATATATTATTCTGGATGCATTCGCTGTACCTGATTACTCGTCTCATCCTTTCAATAACGCTGCACTGCCAGCCTCATTTCAATTCAACTGAGCAACTGCAAGGAGTTCCGCATTACTCGCGCAAGGTAGGGGGGAAGGAATCTACCAAATCCACAAGCGAGTGAGCCAGTTATAAGGTTTGACTAGGTTTGTATTATTATTATTATTATTATTAATCTGTACATCAACCCGCAACCCAAATCGTATATAATGTAAAATTTTAAAGGATTATTAAATTGTACTGATTCAATACAGACCTCGACACAGTAAAAAGCTAAATATTTTACAGTACATCCCTAACAAAGCATAAATTAAATGCTAGAATAAACCAAAAACGTGACGGGGAGAATTAGCAGATTGGGTAACTCCAAGGATTAACAGAGGTGAGGTTGAATTCATACCAGGTTACTTATCTTTTCTAATCCATCTATACATATTAAGTTTTCATAGGACAAAATGGTTCCGGTTTCGAGAGACGCCCCCCAGGTTGTTTTCAAATGGTACTTTCTATAAAGATAGCTCGCTGTGTTACATTTTCTATTCGCACCGTGGTGTTGAGAATCTTGATTAACCATTGAGAAGCGAGTCATATATGTATACGCGAGCTTCTGAACACACTGAACTACAGTTAGTTCTCAAAGCCTCAATTGCATCGTTTGAAAATATATCCGGGAGCTATGGCTCGCCTTTTTTATGTATGCATTGCACCAGCAAAGTTCATTTATAACTGCACTGATGCATTGAGACAGCGATGGAGTGCTGTTGAATATCCATTATAATTGATTTCAGCCCTTGCAGAATGCACCTCACTGAGCAGTGTAGTTACTGTGCATTACTCCTTGGAAAGTAATAATTTAATTCCAACAAAAGCAACATCAATGAGCATTACACAGTTACCAAAGCATGTAACAGAGCTATAAAACACATTATATTATTAAAAGGCCACCCATAATCATGGTCACTTTTTATAGGCACAATTTATTTTATTTAGATTAAAAGCTGAAACAGTACATTAAAAAGTTATAGATACCCCCCCCCCTGTAAAGCTATATCTTTTTTTTTAAACATGCAATTATGATTAATGTATTATACTTTCTTTAAACTATTCTGAACAAATCAATTGTCTTTTAACCCTAGAAGTCTATCTGCAATGCCACAGATCCCACCTCCCACCAGAAAGGGATTGTGACCAGACTGACTGGTGTACAATTTATTTTTGGTCTTATTTTGGAGAATCATTGGTATTTGTTCTTTTTTGCATGGGGTACGAGTGAACCACAAAAGTATGGTTTTGGGTTAAGATGAAATGGTGTACCGTTTCAATGAATGAACCCATGCACCCTGGCCAAAAAAAAATAGCTTTTTTTAATTAGTTAATTCAGTTTGCATTTTTTAAATCACTGCTGAATCACAGCTGAATTAGATACAAAACAAACAAACAAAAAACATACTTACAAGCGGTTTAAGATCTTAAAAGATCTGTATTATTATTATGTTTGTGCAAAAAAAAAAAAATTAGGTAAAGATCGAAATTAAAAGTCCAAAAATGATCTTTTGGCTAGACTTATTTATTTTTTAAGCATCATTAAACATTATACAGTTAAACAAGCAGAACGTAGAAGGATTGAATGTGTTTCAAACAAAAATATTAAGTATATACTTTTTCTATTTCAACATCTATTGCAGTTTCACTAAAGAATTCAGACAAGATACAAATTAATGACAAATGTAGAGAACAACATTAGAACACTACAGGGTTATTTATAGTTTACAGCCTTCTATGTCTTATTTCCTTAGCTTGTGGTATTTCAGTAGTATCTCCAATACAATGTATGCCCATAGGTTTGCACTTTACAAGGGAAAACCTTAAGATATAATCCCCCTTCAAGTAGTTGTAACCAGTGCTCTGAAACCCCCACCACCACCTTTTGGTGTGATACAAGTCTCAAAAGGACTCCTTATTATTTATATCTAATCATATTCCAAAAGTTATTTTTGCTTTGGCTTTGTAATTTGTTACAGCACTAAAAAGGCCAGTCTGGCTTCCTGTGTTGCAGCTATATGGGTCCCACCTGCACCCCACACTCATGTTATAGGCTTAATGCACTACACAAACAGACAAGCAAAAATAACTTCTTGTAAATAAACAAGTGTGCTGTAGACGAGGGAGACTCATACTACGATAATGAGGGTTTTAAAGCATTGCTTACTACTACAGTACCTTAGGAGTTTCCTGCTGAAACAGAAACACAGGCAGATACTTTCTCTCGATCCTCCTTGCAGCCAGCTGCAATTGAACTGCAAACCAGTGAGCTGTGTTATCCGTCTTAACAAGTAATCAAATGGCAAGGGTGTACAGGAACTGTCACTCAAACATCTTGCATTATTCTTCTAAGATATGGAAATAAATATATTGTCATCTTTCAGTGGAACTGTGCCTGAGAAACCTATAATTTTTGCAATTCTTTACTTGAAAATATAGCAGCTGTAACACAATGTTCAGGACAACCTGAACGAGGAAACATTTGAAAAGACAAGTACTGTACAAACTGTACTGTGGAATATATGCCTATGAATTATAAGAATATATATATATATATGCTGTTTTTCTTCTACTTAGTTGAAGAGAACTAAGAGCAACTTGCTCTGAGCTGCTTGCAGTTTAGAAACATACATTTGTGCTCCGATGTATTTCTTCCATGCACCAGGGGGACAAGTTAATGGTTACACCAGGGGGACAAGTTAATGGTTACACCAGGGTTGGGGTCAATTCCTGTTTTTCAATTACCAATACCATTTCCAATTCCTTTTTTTAAATCAATTCCTAATTCCAATTATGTCAATTTTAGAGACATAATTCTTGTGATTGTTCAACTGATTTCATATGAAGCCAATTTAAATGGACAAACAGTGACTTCAGTAATTTGTTGTTTAGAAGAGACAGAGTGGTTTTACTACAGTGGTTTTGAACTGCTATTGCATAACTAACTGCTATTATGTGCAATTTATTAATGCTAAAAGTTGCTGTGAGGGGAGAGATCTCTTTGTCAACCTGTAGATGTAGCACAAATGAATCACCCCTCTTTGATTTGCAATGTCAGTCTGTGGGCATACTGCTGGCTGGACTGCGGGCCCTATTCACAGGTTAAATGTGTTTAAAAACATTATCTTACATTAACCATCGTTAAAAAAAAACTGCAACTTGAATTAATGAATCAAAACGGACTTTGAAAATAAACGTTCCTTTTCCAAGTTCAGTAACTGGAGCCCTGTTTACTAAAATATCAGAATCCCCTGGTTAAAACAGACTAAAAAAGGTGCAAGACAACAACAACCACCCTTCCATATGTTAACACATTGAAGAAAAACAATATTTTGCATTGATAGCCATAGCCCACTGTAACCCGTTGTGTTCAGTGTTCCCTTTTATTTCATTCCTTAGTTTGTTTTTTTACATAGAATTTCACATTCTTTGATGGCAGACTACACCTGCACAGCTCCTCTTGTGTAAGTCCTAGTGCATTGTCGGAGGCGCTACCCAACCAAGGAGCCGCAGCTGGTCGGTTTATGTTTTGGGAAGAAGACATCTACTGCAGGTTGGTGTGTAACAAAAAGTGTCCACGCCAATGAACAATAATGTATTCACTCCTACTGAATTCCTAGTGAATGCTCAGGAAAAAGAAAAATCTTTGGGCAGCGCTCCTAACTTGAACTTGCTGTCCTTCCTCCAACACATTATACAGTGTAGAGCGATCAGAATCCCCAATCGGCACATGATACGAGCAATGGCTTCTTAAGGGCTTGCTTAAGCATCCCTAATAAAAGAGCAAGCAGCTTCAAATGCCATTCTGTTTCCTTGTTCCACGTGTCCCTTGTGTTTTTATGATGTGTGGTTCTGGGTTCTGTTGCTCCTTCATTTAGTAATCGCAATGTTTCGCTGAATCTACCTTTCCCTGGATTTGAACTTGCCTCGTGCTTGTCTGGATAAACTGCTTAGTACTGAGCAGACCTCAAAAAGGCACTTTTGTTACATGATCTGAGTGGAATAAGGAAGTCTGTGGAGTATGAGGCAGTTGGAATACCTCAGTATTGGATCAATAGATCCCAAAATCACTCACCAGGATTGCAAACATCAGAAAAAGGCAAAGGAAAGGTAAGAAATGCAATCAAATGAAATCAAACGACTTGCTCTAAAGAACACAATGTCATTTCTATGACGCAGCTGCAGACTGGAAAGGATTTTGAATGGCTCTTTTTGGTTTTGTCCTGACAGACTGCACTGAAGCCCAGAAACCTAGCAAGCTTTCCTGTAGCCACCACTGGGTTCCAGCACCATGTCACAGTATTTCTGTCTCCTGTACGTCTTGAGTGGATACCAGTAGTGAACAAATACCTGTACGTCTTGAGTGGATACCAGTAGTGAACGTCACAATATTGCAATACTGAAAACGTCTCCTGCAACTTTATTTCTCTTTAGTGTCACGGTAATAGTAAGGAAATACTTGCTCTCAAGCAAAATGGTGCTGGCCGGCTTTTTTCAATGTATTTTATTTATTTATTTACTTTAACAAAAAAAGGCCTCCTTGCACATATGTGTAAGGATGTGTAAATCTATACTGCATTAACATTCTTTGAAAGGTCTCCATAAGGTTGTACACACTATTAATTCCACAAAGTGTGATGACCTACACAGTCTCTGAATTAGTGTGTGGGTTTTTTGCCTTGACCAGGGCTAACTCATCCAAGAGTTTTTATTTATAAAATAAGTACTCTGGAGTAGTGAAAATCCTGCTTGAAAACGAACTCCTCAGAGATAAGCTGTAGTTGCTCAACCCCACAGCTCCCGCTAGAGACAGGTGGCAAGCCCATGGAACAAGCAGCATGCAATGAAGCAAATCTCCTGTGCCACCACAGGCTCCGAGAGAGAAGGACCAGGAATCAACTCTTTCCTGTCTCTCCGGATCAAGCAACACCTGTCTGTGTCTACATCCAATGGTGGAAAACGGAGCAGTGAGGGGTGCGGTACGCAAGGTTAGTATGTATCTGGAGCTGGAAGGCAAAGGCAAGGAAATATAAAATAACTGAGTGCAGCCAGAACTGCGATGTCCTTGCTTTGCCTTGCTGTACATGTGCCTGCTTTCTTTGTGTCTGTTTTTACAGTTGTGGTCTGGCTTTGCCATTCCCAGGGTTTAAGACAATGTTTCTTGTGATCTGGGGCTATGGAGAGTAACTGCGTGGCATCGCACAGCCTCATTCCACTCCAAGGAAACAGGAGAAAAAGAGGCACACCCAGCTGCTGCAGTTCTTGTCAGTTTTCTGGGGGAAGGCTCAAGGGATGCAGTGCGGAGGCAAGGAGGTGCCGTTGGTCATTCGTGGACGTCCCAGATTTCAGACAGGAGAGGCGGCAGCTTCTTGTCCTGGAGCCGCAGAGCGAAGACCTGCTCAGAGTGGACACTGCTGAGGGTGCGAAGGCTCACCAGCTTCATCAACATGCGGGGGAACATCAGGTGATCCTGGGGAGAGGGGGGGAAAGAGATGAGAGTCGAGCTGGAAAGAGGGGCTGGCTAGCAAGACTAAAACCACCAGTGCATTCAAAAAGGTAAAAGTCAAGGTCAATGGCAGGACTCACATTTGGCCTCTTGATCCTGGTGTAGGAATGAAGTGCATCGACGTACGGCTGCTGCAACCGTTCCACCAAATCGTGGTCTTGCACATTCGGGCGGTCTGGAAAGAGAGTCCAACACATGCTTCAGAAAGGGTGGAAATCAAGAATTCCTGCACAAGCCGAAGACCAGTCTTGCACACAATTAAAAATGACTAAATGCACACTGTCGAGTACGGCTGCCTTGTTCTGTTTGAAATGTGGTAGCAGGAAGCCGCAGCGCACTGGAAAGGTTGTACCTGCAGAGAAGATGTTGATTGCGATCAGAAGGGCGAACTCGGCTTCATCTAAATGCAGGTCGTTCATCCCCTTGGAGAACTCAAAGATGGGGTTGATAAACTCCAACTGCAGACCTGAAATACGCAGAGAGAAAGAGGGTTAAATCACCAAAATACTCACTATAAACACTTATAAAAGTTTACCATGGTAATCTAGCTGTGGTTATACTACTCATTTACCCTGGTTAACCATGTTTAACAAGCTTTACCAAACCGCTCCGAGCTTTTACAATGCTTTCTCTATGTTTTATTACACTTTGCTATGATTTTACTATGGGAAACTTTTATAAGGGAAAGCAAGACCAGAAAAGGTTACTAAAAACAGGAAATTTGAGTAAAAAGTTATGTCCAGAGGCATGGAACAGATCTGTTTTGAATGAAGGGATTCTAGAATTCTAACACTATTTTGTGACACTTCTGCTCATGCAGCGGAGGGATCAGGCTGCATCCTTCTGTCGAGAAGTTTGACTGAACAGCATCTTAAAACGCACATTTCATGGTCGATTTTAAGGTCATGAAAACAGTCAATATAACAGAATACAATAAGTCAGACTCGTTATTTGCAGACGGCTTTGTAATGAAGCTCGACAAGGACCTGCTTTTGCAAAGTCTTCCTTGTTGTAGCTGAAGTCCTTGAGGAAGGTGATGCACTCTATGGCTGGGTTGTATCTCCTGGATGTTTCCACCAGCATAATCTAGGAATCAAAGAATTACATTACATGGGTGAAGGGAGAAAAAAAAAACGTTTGAAAACTAGGCTTGCCTATGCTTTCAGTCTCAATGGAGGTCTTGAGCAGCACAACCTGTTCCCTTAAACTCCCTCCTTCGCCCCCCTGTGGTTACCTCGATGGTGGAGGTCTTGAGCAGTGCGATCTGGTCCTCGCGGGTGAGCTCCAGGAAGCCAGGCAGCTGCTTGGCGAAGTCCACGATCTCTTGCACAGACATGATGGCCAGCTCTGTGAAGTGAGCGAAGCGCTGCTGCCGCACCTCCCGGTTCAGCGGGTCCTGGCTCTGGGGCCACGGCTGTCAGGGGACAAAAACCAACAGGGCTGCTGAGAGAGGAGGAGGAGGAGGAGGAGGAGGAGGAGGAATGGGAATAGATTGCGTGTGGCTAAAAAAATATTAATTAAAAAATAGGGTCGCTTTTAAGAATCTAAACAGAGGCAAATCTTAATGCAGCTGGGTACAGCAAGTAAGGCTGATACCTCCGGTGGTAGACAGTAACCCTGTTTCTGCTTACCGTTACTTTGAGGCGGTCAATGAAAGAGCTCTTATTACACTGCTTCTGAACTGACACCAGCTTCTCGATCATCTCCAACTGCTCAGGTGTGAGCTTCGGTGCTTCTGCCCCTGGAAAGTGATTCTGAGGCAGGGTCGACGTCCTGGCTGTCTCATCTTCCTGCCTCTTCATCTTCTTTAACCGGATCTGCTCTTCCGATAACACGCCTAAACATGGGGGGAAAATAAACAAGCAGGTAATCAGGCTCACTGGCCACGCGTAAAAGACTGAAGCTACCTTTTAACCCTTTAAGGTACAAGGGACATATCTGTCCCACAAATAAAAACTGTTTTTTGCAATGAGGTGCACGGAACAGGGTTTAACATGTACTGATAGGATGGATCTCTATCCGGGCACTTGAAAACATCTATGGCAGCTTGTTGTTCAACTCGAATAATGATCCAAAGCTGCACATACAGTACAAAGTGAACACACAGGTAAGGTCTATCGAATTCTTTCATTATCTACAGTATATAACCTCTTTAATTTTTCTTGAACAGGAAATTCCCGCCTAACTCACACTGCTCAAGCATGCCTGCCCCCCAGCCCCTGTTTCTCGGACACTCACACTGCTCCAGCATGCCCGCCTCCCTGCACTTGCGGAGCCGACACTCCTGGCACTTGCGGCGCATGTACATGTCCATCTCGCACTGGCTGCCGTTCTTGCAGGCGTACTGCGCGCTCTTGATCACGCTGCGGCGGAAGAAGCCCTTGCAGCCCTCGCAGCTCAGCACGTTGTAGTGGAAGCCCGAGGCCTTGTCCCCGCACACACTGCACACCTCGTTCCCAGCATCTTCGGGGCCGGGCCCTTCTTTCGCTTCACAGGCTGACATCCTGCCGGGGAGTAAGTGTGTGTAATTGTTATTTTTAGTCAACAAAGAGCAAAGTCTAAGCTCTTGGAGTGATACTTATAAAAAAAAGACATGTTTTACATTATGATTATTATTATGATTATTATTATTATTATTATTATTATTATTATTATTATTAGTAGTAGTAGTGGTAGTTGTAGTAGTAGTAATACTTAAAAACAAAACAAAAATAACAAAAATTAATACAAATTATCATATTATTAATATTAGTAGAGTAGCTGTAGTAGTAGTAGTAGTCGTAGTAGTAGTAGGGGGTACCTGTGTTAGCAGCCAGGATGTCGGCAGCCACTTGGTCAGTCATTCTGTCAGCAGGGTCCATGGCCAGGGCAAAGTTCAGAGGGCTGGCGGAGAGATCCTGCGAGGAGAGGTCAGTCCCATGATCCTGTGCGGGGCCGAGCGCTGTCCCGTTGAATCTGGAGGGGTGGGAGGAGTCATGCCTGCCCTCGATCAGCAGGCTGCTGCTTGAGTCCTCTGTAATGGAGTCCAGCTGCAGCTCACGGGCTGACACAAACACTTTGCTTTCTCCTGTGAACAACGGAAGCACACTTTAAAAAAAGAAATACATATATATATATATTTTACCACATGGGGGCGCACTGTTTTTGTCTCAGCCAAAATCCTAAAATGTAGCCCTCCATTTGACCCTGTTGTTTACCAAACACTAGTTAATGCAGCTTTAGAGCCGACTCACAGTCACGTGGACCTTCCTGTGAGGAGGGAGCACCAAACACAAACAGCACTGGGGAAAAGGTCAGTGCCAGCACTACAGCTTGAACTGCAAACAGTCTTCCTTACAGTACTGCTGTATCTGATCCTAAAGCTACTCTGTGACTCTTGGATGTCAATTTCTGTCCCTATGGAAAGTGGGATTTTGTATACCAGTTTCCATTTGCTATTTCACACTTGCCTGGTAAATGTACAGTGGTCTTTGATTATTTGTTTTCTGACTTTTCCACATCAAAGCAATGGTAAAATGTAGAAGTGGATTAGTAAACCGCCCCTATGCACAATATAGCACCATGGCTGAACCGTGACGGGAAAAAAGGGATTGCTATACAGTCCTTATAAAAGTGCACTGCAGTAAACTATAGTTAAAACAAAGTGTAGTAAAGCACAGGCAAGAATGACACACCACAGGGAACTGTTTTAAAGCAGGGTAAAAAAAAGAACCCTCACTTGCCCCGGTACAGCATAGGCTTTTATAAGGACTGACTGCTAAACAAGGACCGATATGCTTTATGCTACATGAGCTTCTGGCATTTCTTAGAGCCATTCAAAACCAAAAAAAAAACATGGAAAGGTCATATGAAGCTCCAGTGCCATTCATACACAGATCTGAGCTCTACCAACACACCCAACAAAGAGTGAATCAAAAACACAAGAGTTTCAAATGAACCATGAAAATAAAGAAAACACCTGCAAATGAAGTGAATTTCCTATTCAGAGGGTGTGAACAATTCAATAAAAGAAACTGGGACCGGAAAGTTTTTATAAACCATGCGCTCCCCATGTGTTCTGCCAACAGCACACAGAACACTCTCTCCCAAAGGACAGGTCCCATGAATGGACATCTGTTGTGAGTCCTTAGCAGTCTAAAGGTTGAAGTGCAGAGAGGTGGAAGCAACAGCACTGTGTTAACAAACACACAAGCTGACCAAAAACAGACATTAGGCAAGAGGCCACCAACATATTAGCAATCCACAGAGAATCCACTACGACCCCACTGCCCACAATGCACCACGCACTCTCTGGATCTGCAGTACCTACATGCAGCCAGTAGATGGCAGCAGAAGTGATGACCCTGGTAACTGGCCCCAGATGACTGCAACCTCCTGCAGCTTGTATTTACATTGTAAATTTACCAATGGAGCTTACAAGTAGGAACCAGATTGAGTATTAAACGTTTCACGTGTGAATGGATTTTGCAAATGGAATAAGTCATCATGTACAGTAAAAGCTGCATCTCAGTGTTGTAAGGCGGTTTCAGTCACAGTGGGCAAGACAGCAAAAGTGATGGATGTTGAAAGATGGCAGATAGTAAAGGCGCTTTGTTGGCAGGTGCTTCCGAAAAAACTGGGAGCTGAAAACAAAACAAAAAAATCAGTAACTTGAAAAAAAAAAAAAACACAGACCTGGTTACAGCATGTATTCCCAGATTCAGTTCCTCTCTAACTTGAATCACAATTGCATCATGTGGCAAAAGTCATAGGATACAGGGTATACCTTGCATTGCAGTGTGGAAAAGGACAGAACTATGAGCCTTTCAATAACAGGGAACTGGAGGAAAGGGCAGCAGTGCTGTTTGCAAGAGCGATCAACAGACCCCTTGCCCTGCTTCTCGTGGAGCACTGACCCTCAATCACACAGGTCACCCTCAGCCTCACTTCATCACATCCAGACCCCAGCAGCAAAGCCCCTTTGGGGCTTCTATCTAGAAAACTATTACTCAGTTCAGCAGGCTATGTTTGGCAGGGAGAAGTGTTTTTCATTGTGTAGATCTGTTGTTAGAGCTGGGTTTGCTCAGTGGAAAATGTCTTGCTCACGTCATCGGCCTTTCCCTTTTGACTTGTGGTTTAAATCCGTCCCCTCTCTCCCTGGCCCCAACACTCTCAGATCCTCCTCCCTTATATACAAGGCATTTAATCACCAATTTTGTAAATAACGAAACACAAGCAGGTTTGTAGTTTTAAACATTTTGTATCTCAATATAACTCCTTGCTGTTTTCCTTCATCCACAGTCTTTTGTGCACTACTTTACCAGAAAGCAGACACTGCTTGCAGTCCGGTTTGTTTACATTCCTCAAACTGCAGTAGGGACACAAGCTTTGAAAATCCCAGGACAAAAGAAAAAAGGGTGTGTGAACTATGCATCAGCTGCAGAGTCACTTACAACAACGTCTCACCCGAAAGACGGAGCACAAGGAGGTTAAATGACTTGCTCACACAATGAGTCAGTGGCTGAGCCAGGATTTGAACCTGGGACCTCCTGGTTACAAGCCCCTTTCTTTAACCACTAGACCACACAGCCTCCTATGACATGTCTCAGTACACAACTGCAAATACAGCACCTATTCCTAAGAAGGGGATCCAGCATACTGCAGTCAGGAAACCACTATAAAAGCAAACTGGCTGCTTTTCTCCTTACCATGACCAACATCAGTGATACCAGTCGCAGACAATGTGGACATCTCCTACACAGCAGCTTGTCATAACGGAAGCACTTTGCAACCTGGAAAAGACAAAACAGGGAACACAGAAATCCTGCACATGAGCGTCGCTCATAGTGTAACATACTGTAGAGTGCATATATCTGTGCTATGATCAAGCATTAACACGCCAACCGATGAGAATTCTGTGACGATGTGACGTCACAGCGGCCAGGGCTATCGGGTCAGTCCCACTTTGGGTCAGGGGTCAGAGTAATGTGAACAGCTGTTGTGAGTTAACCCTTTGGCACTCACATCAGTTCCTCTTTTGCTGTTTTTGTTTGAAGCAGGGATCAGCAGAAAGGCTCTGGGTTTAGCGGCACCGCGTCTCTCTCACGTACAGCGGAAGGCAGGGACAGCACCCTGCCTTGCATCCGCTGCAGTACTGAAAGTAATGAACGGTGCATTCTGCTCCTGTGCAGGGCACGGTTCACTTCAGGAGGGGAGTCCTTCTGCTTTTTTTACCCCACTCTTCTGCTGATGAATGAAAAGTGCTGTCGCCATCCAGGCGCCGACCAAAAAATTTTAAAAATAACGAGACAGAGGCTAGTTTCTCAACACTGCAAAAATCTAAGATATGCACAAATAGACTTTCAGTAGCCCTGTTACCACCAAAATGCCACTACTAGCTTGTTTAAAAAAAAAAAATGATTCGTTCTACATTTTCGATTTAGTACCCGGTTGAGCAAAGTGTCTACGAATAAGTTCTGCAAATTGTTTCGCTGCAGTGCCCCACAATCATGGTACATTTTTACTACAATCTTCCAAAATATAAATTCTGTGCTTTCTATTCTATGAGAAAGTAGAGCTTGTTTACCTACATATCGCTGATAAAAAGCACAAGTCGAAATGTTTGTCTCCTCAAGTTTTACCTGCAGTAGTTACCATGTCTGTGAATACCAAAGTAAATCAATCAGTATCATGAAAAGGTAGGTCCCCATGAGATACACACATGTACAAACGGAAGTCTGGCATACAATGCAGTTACAAAAGTACAATTATCTGGTAGTTGACTACATTTTTTTACTGTTAGCGAATTCATGAAAAAGGGAATCTGCTTTAATCCATTTGCATCTTTGTATTGGCTAAAAATCAAATACAGCATTTTTAAAGGGGTCTAACTAGAGCATTGTATAATTGTATGTGGTCAGTGGAAGACCTTTTTCAAAGGCATGCAGCACATTGCAGTGATATACAGAATTGGAATCCTTATGAAAGTCAAAGGCAGAGAGGTTCCATTGGTTATATAATTGAGGATATCCATATTTTTCCAGCCCAACCCCCAGTGCAGCTCTTCCAAACAGCACAATAGGAGATAAACATGCAGCTGACCAGTGACCACAAACAGGATATGCAATGATTCATTGAAGGACAACACAGCCACAAAATAAAAACCAACCAAGACACAGGAAAGAATTAACAGACAAAGGACTGTATCTTCAAAGCTTCTCCTTCATTCTTTAACTGAAAAGGAGATAAAATCACATTGATGCGACAAAATAAAAAAATAAAAAAAACCCTTGAGAGCTTTTAAGAGAACTTGAAATATAAAAACTTAGTTGTTTAGTTTTAGTTTTAAAGCTTTAAACCTTAATACAGATAATACAGATTTGATTTAACCTTTTACGGGGCGAAGGCGAAATTTGACCTGCTCTGCCCGGTTTAAAATCCAGTGTGGACTCGCCTCATGTTCTTGATTGGAGTCACACTGTGTGTAAAATGTGTAAGGCTTGAATTTGAATCTGTAGAGTGTTAGATTCTTCCGTTCCGGGGTCTTGAGAAAGTGAGTGATTGAGTGAGAGAGAGAGAGAGAGAGAGAGAGAGAGAGAGAGGCATAGAGAGAGAGAGTGTATACATTGCTTTGGCAATACTGTAAATAATGGTCATGCCAATAAAGCACCTTTGAATTTGAATTTGAATTTGAGAGTGAGTGAGTGAGAGAGAGAGGCATAGAGAGAGAGAGAGAGAGAGAGAGAGTGAGTGAGAGAGAGAGGCATAGGAGAAAGAGAGAGAGAGAGAGAGGTTATTATCGGTCATTCACACCGCATTCAAACCCCCGCAGGGCCAGATCAAGCTTTTTCCTGTTTTACTGTCTCTGGTAAATAGTCACTCCTTTTTATTTTGTATACACATAAATACTTTACTGCACTGCAAGCTTTGACTCTTTATAATAATGCTGTCATTGTTTTTTTTTCACAGTACAAAACCATACGAACTGTACAACAGCAATGTTACAAAGCAACTTAAAGCAAGGTTAGATTTTTAAGAATGTTCCATTTGTTGTAAAAACCTTCTGTTTAAAGGCGTGAAGACTTGTAGCAAGAGGTACCGTTAAGTAGCACAAAATAAATAAATACAATACTAAATACGTTCAGAATGTGCCCTCTTAAACTGCTGGCACTTGAGGTACATCATTACCTTAAAACAATAAAATGCATTCAAAAATAAAACAGGGAAGAGAATATGAAACAAGAACAAAAAGGTGAGCTCTCCTGCCTGTCTGTCTGTCTAGCAGATGATCCCGTGAGGATTTTCAGAATGACAAATCATGCTGATGAATGCCCAGAAGTGATCAATGCTATATTAATAATGCATTCACTATTTAGCATAAAGGAACCGCAACCACTGTTACGTGCAGGATCAGCCAACGTTTTACTGGTACAGGGAATCTGCTTGGATTACTTATTTGAGGGGTTATCCACTAGCAGAGGGTTCACTCAACCCCAGGGTATACCCCAGTGCTGAAATTTAAAATCCCAGCAGGATACAGGACAAGCAAATCAACTCCTTAGTGTCCTGTCAAGTGCATGGGCAAGTTAAATCAGCTTCTTGATCTAACTGTGCATACCAATGGACTGGAACAAACAGTAGCAAAGAAACTGGACTAGCCCAGAGACATTTTCAGACACAGTAGAAGTGTCAAGTACTTGGCCACTAGATACTTTAGAATACATATCTATTTTGAAGAGATAACCTTAGCATTATAAGATATTCCATACTTCTGTGTTTTCAGCATGTTGTTGCAGTGGTTTTGAGGGATAGCCTAATTGGGTATGTACTGAAATATAAAAGTAGATTGTAAATCGCTAAATAACGATAAAACTTGGCTGATGACTTCAATCGAAAGTTACCCTTTCTTTTTGGCTCTTTCCCAAGTCCTATGTTCGGTACAGTTCGCGCCTAGCTTATCTTTCCACCATTACCTTTGTACACAGAATTTGAGTTTTAAAAAAGAAAGTTCTACAATTGGGCAGTGTTTTTTCAGTTAACTAAAATGAAAATGCCCAAAAAATAAAAAAATAAAAAAACATTTTCCTTAACAAAATAGTAATAGAAACTGGAAAATGTTTTAAAAATTAAATGAAAAAATAAAACATGAATATTCTGAGTTGTGAGAATATTGCTTCACGAAAATACTGGATATGAATGTGTTTACACTGTCAAAAAAGAATTGACATTTGAAAGCTCAGTTTGGGCGGTTGCCTGACATGACAGAGTTTCTTCTCTCATGGCAGGCAACTGCCCTTCCCTTCACAAAGGTCAAAGACTCCCCTCCAACCTGTGTGATTGATCAGAGCCCCTGGATTTAGCAGCATGTTCTCCTTGTGACTTAAAAGGAACACTCCAGTCTAACCGGGACATGCAGTTTGGTTTCATCGCTTCTCCTTTAAAAGCACAGAGCTACTGCAGGTTAATACTGTTTTTGTTGTGGCGGGGGTTGGGTGAAAATGCTGATCCAATGACAGTGACTTAAGGTCATTCCTTCACAGCATTTACTAAAAAGCAAAGTCAATTTGCACATTTTTTTTCCCCCTACTGAAGACATTCAGCCAATGCAGGAAGAGGACCATCTTTATAAAATAACTTTTAACACTGCCATGTAGCAATTCCTAATGACAGAAAAAAAAAATAATACATGCATGTGCTATAAACGCATACATATATAACAATATAGTATGTGTTGCGTGATGTAGCATTGATTTTTTAATTATTATTTTTTGGACATATTTAATGATGCTGAGTAAATTTAGTTTTTTTTTACTGGATTTCATTTTGGAATCTTGTATTCATATAAAAATCAACATAACAGCTAAAGTAGATTCCCTGACTTCAGTTGTCTTAAATTTAGATTTTCCTCAAATCTTTTGTGCGTGTAAACAGATTACTCAGATTAAACAGATTGTCGTGGTTGTTTTCACTTCTGAAGGTCCTATCCTGCTACAGTATTTATTTATGTATTAATATGCACGGATTACCAGGCTCAATAGTACTCGAGCTGAGCATACTGTACTGAACGGAAAGTGAAGAAACCTGTGCTATTCATTTCTGTTTGGCTTCGAGTGTGCCACCATCACGGCTAATAAAAGACTCTTTCAAAACAGACAACTAAAGCATGAGAAACAAGCAGCGCCAGCCATGCAGCAATGCCAGCACATGGGGAACACTTGTGTTAATGAAAGAACCGCATGCCATTCCCTCACACTGACACACTCCTGGAAGCCAGAGTTTTTACATGTCGAATATAAAATAAAATAGAACCCGCGTCCAGGGGAATTCATTTTATGCTGCCCCTCTCCTAGTAGGTGTCACTGTGGTACCAACTGTAGAAGTGGCATTTACGTAGAAGGCTACTTCTTTCAGATGAATTGGTACCACTTTAGATGGCAGCCCATGAATAGTCATGTAATTACATTGCAATAGCTACAGGTGGCTCTTGCTCTGTGTAACTTCATGGAAACAAAACAACGTCTTGGTATAGACCACTTCCGTGTAATTCACGCTTACTGCACCAGTAATTACCATGCACGAGCAGAAAACATTGGCAGTAAAAATCAAATGCTATTCCATGTTCATCTAAAGTGCTACTGGTCAAGTACAGTCCTCCCTACTCTTAAGTGTATGAACATACAGTTAGTTTTCTGTCCCAGCTAATTTATTCTCATTACAAATCTTATAGAAAGTGGGGATTTGTGTGCTGATCAAGGTTTAATTATTAAGAACATTCTGGAAGTTTTGTCACATTTGCATTTATTTGTGTGCAGGAACTGTAAACCGTGCACAACCGTATGTAAATATTAATTTCAGCAACACCAGTATTTCAGGAATCCAGTCCAGTTTGGATAAACGGCACTCCTTACTGATCGTATTAAAAAAGTGAATGCCCCCCCACCTATAACTTATTAAAGAAGAACTCCAGTGGATGTGGATGGCTACACTGTCATCTGTTTCAACTCAAACACCGTCAGCCAGGGTCCCATGCTACCAGTTCCACTAACTACCATTATAACACTTACCTCACCACAGTGTACAGAGTCAAACAGAGTGGGAATGTACTCTTTAAAGAGCTTTAAAAGGGCTGCATGCTAAATCTCAGTAAATTGTAAACACACATACTTGCTGGCCAATTCATTTGAAATGCCCACCACAGAGAGTTGGAACGCCTTTCCCTCTAGGGTATGTGTATCACTGAGGGAGGAGGGGGATTTCAGCCATCATTGCAACGTTCATGGCTTCGACTTGGCATTTCTTTAGCTCCTGATTACACTGGCTCAATGTAAACGTACAGTAACACAGCTTTTAGCTCTCTGCCATTCTTTTTAATTACAACCTAAAAGGTATTTAAAGGTCGATTACAAAGCTGTTCTTTTCTGCAGTGTGCAGACGGGTGTTACTTACAGTGTAGATTTATAAGACACCCCATTGCAGAAACTTGTTGCAAGTCAATAAGAAACAAGAATGTTTTTTTCATTGTAGAAATGAGTCTCTCAATCTAACTCTGTCCTGTCCACAATTCAGTGCATTGTTGTTTCATGACACTTTACAGAAGGTCACGGAACAGAACTGAGGTTTTGAGAGGCTGTGACACATTTCTGCCTCATTCTCCTTGCTAAATAACATTCTCTGTAACAGGGACCTGGCAAGCGGTGCCACCTCCAAGCAGCTGGTAACAATGTTTTAATTCATCGCTGCCTACGATGGCAATCCCTGCTCCTTAGCCTTGTACTTATTTACTCCGTCTAGAAAAGAAAGGCTGACACGAAGACTAGGCTACCCGATCTGCAGCAGGGAAAAACAAACCGGACCAGCAAAGTAAAACAAGCTGCTGCTGCTAACTGAGCTAGGCTGAACTGACTCAGATTGAACGCCACACAGTACCAAACAGCTAATGCAATGCTCTCACAAGCCACGGCAAACAAATAGTGACACCAAAGTAGGTGAACGATTGTTTTCTGTTCCATATCAGAAACACCTGCTGTCTACAAGACTCAGAGAGCATACAAAGAGTGCATACTGTAAGGTTCCAACATAGCAGCGATATCATGATCATTGTGGTATATTAGGCTTTAATGCAACTCCAGGTTGTAATACTGTAAACAGCCTGCCCACTGTACCAGATTTAATGTTAACTATTGCACACTAAAATCAGCGCAGTTGGTAATCAGTAGGATACAACTAAACGCCAACTAAAGTCTGTGCAGGAATATGTCAAGCTGCAAATTTTTGATGATCAGCAGGTTGCAGCTCATGAGTCTTACGCTCACAACTTGAAATCCTATTTAGACAATCTGGGCAAAGCTCGCTGGACGACCAGCTAATGTCCACCGCCTGCTTTGTACACCGATTAACAAAATCCTGTAAAGCAACACCAGTTTCTATGCCTGAACCAAACGTATTTTTGCATTGGGAATAATATACTGGCGTTGTTGTTAGTATCTACTCAGAAGGTTCTGTGTAAATGTAAAACACAGGGAACAAGCACTCAGTTCTAGAGCAGAAGGGTCTACTGCAGAATGCAGAATGAAACAGCTGTGTTGCTGCACAGGACCGGCAAAACTCCCAGAACACTGTCCCACCTTGATCCCAGAAAAACTGGATATACACTAACGCAGGACTACTACGTCATGATGCACTGTAACTATAATGGGATATGGAACAAAACAAACAAATGCATGTTATTGCAATCAGCTACCTCTCTTTTCATACTAAACAAGATGTTGAATTTTTTTGCCATATATATATATATATATATATATATACATATATATATATATATATATATATATATATATATATATATATATATATATATATATACACACATATAACGACAACTTCTTACACGCATCCTGGACTACAGCAGGTTCCTTGGAAGAAGACTATTTCGGATTATTGAAAAATTATCGCTGTTTCAAACTAAAGTTACACAAAAATACTTATGAATAAAATATACCCAAAGTAGTCTACCTAGAGTTTATCTGCATATCATTTCAGTAATTACAAGTTTAGTTTCTACGTAAATGTACTGGCAACGTGTTATTTTCAGGTACGCAGTAAAAAGTGGTACACAAAAAAACAACTTCCGCTAAGAACGCAGGGAAACGCCCATTCAAATCCGGTACGTTATGCTGTTTTCAGTCTTTTACATCTTTTAAAATTTAATTTATCATATTGTTCCACCATTAAGAAAATAGTATGTGAATATTTATCACATGCAATACCTTGGCTCTTGTACATTTTTTTTTTTTTTTACTTGTGCAACTTTGCAGTGGACTTTTCATTTTGTCTTGTTGGTTGTGAGTTTTTTTTTTCTTCTTAGAGAAATTGATTGTCTGTTTCCAGTTTAAGTTTGCAAAAAAAAGTATAGGTAATGATAAATGTATATGTAAATGTAAATAGGAAAACACTCATCAGATCGCAACTGATTGCACCGGTACCAAAATCTGACAGTGTACCACTTTTAATATGACAACGATCACTTTCTGACATTACACTGGTCAAGTTTTTGTGGGCGTACCACATTCTGACAATGTACCACTTTATAACACTACACTGGTTTGTTAAAACAGAGACAGGCATAGCAGTATACTTCTTGTAAGTTCTCAAAGATCAACAGTAGTAAATAAACCTTCAACAGACCGACATGTTTACAAAGCATATCGTACGGCAGTACGGCACAAGCAGTAAAAAAATATATATATCATTTTAGCAGCCTGAAATAAACTCGACGTTTTAGAACATCACTTTGCTTTCAATTAAAGGCAGTCTGAACTGTAAACACACCAACCCAAACGAAAGCCTAAACACCCTTATTTCAAGATGAAGAAGAAGAATAAGAAGTGTCTTGTAACAAGATTACCTGTGTGCTGAGGGATTTCGCAACAAATGAAGCAGGCGAACACGCTATGTTATTTTCCAATCATGTGACTCGCGGAAGAAACGTGAAAGGAGGGGAAAACACACGGAAGAGACGACTTTCTGTGTTACTTAAAAATATATATATATTAAAACGACTGGTGCACAGATAAGGTGATGTCATGTAAAGACGACAGGCAGTGTGTAACAAGTCACATGTCTTGTGGCGAGGAAGCAGCGCCCCTCTCCTCGCCCTTTGCACTATCACGGAGGGAGGCGTGTGCGTCCAGCAGTGTGCGTGGGAAAGCTCGAAGTTAAAATTCCAGGCAGAGACATGTTTAAAAAAAAAATGCCGTGCAGAACTTTGCCTGCAAAATTACACAATACCATGCTTGCAAACGTACATACATATTGAAAACAACAGTACACTCAGTTAAACACTCTTCTCCGCCACTAAAGCCTGTGTGCATTTTGTTTTTTGAAGAAAAATGTGTGCATTTTGTTTTTTGAAGAAAAATGTACTCCCAACCTGCTTTCCCCACTCGCACAAACACTACAAGGGGACTGTTTTATTTTACAATCAAATAAAATTGATTGCAGAGTGATTTCCATGGTTAAAAATGCGACCACAAAACAATTTAACTTTGATCCTTTAAGATACGTTGCAGATTCTGACTCGTATCAGGATGCAAAAACATTTTGCAATCCAGTTCTTAGTTTTGCGCGTTTTAAAACACTGCCTAGAAGTGTCTATTTTTCAAACAAATAAGGTATACATATTCTGTTTTTTTTTAGGATAAAAAAAAAGGATATTGTGGTTTTCGTACTTTGCAATGTCTTGTTTCGACTTGTTCAGGACCCTTGACATAGTAACTGGACAGTGTCCAAAGTTAGCAACGCTCTTACAGCTTGGCAACCAGGGGCAAAGGTTGCATTCAAACTGAGTGCAATACAACCGAGCCGCAAAAAATAAATAAATAAATGTGAAAAATAAATCACTATTAACGTAAGAGAACTCTGGGCTTGTGCGGTTAAATATGGACAATCAAATGTTAAGTGCATTCTGTACAGTAGCAGACACTACCGTTAATATAAAAATATAAAATATCGCGGAGTTGTATAATCAAGCCGTTTACAGATTTGCAGTTTCAAAAATCGTAACATTGTTACAGGTGATCAGAAATTAGAATAATGCAACCTAAAAAAATAAAACAAAGTATAAAGCAGTTTTAGCTTTACAATACTAACTTACTGCAATAACTTATTCTTATTTTTTCTTTCCCCCTCAAACAGGAACACTGCAGCTTAAGGGCCATAGCATTGCTAAACCTAACAAAAACGCAATAAATACAGAAAACACGAATGATCTAAAATACTGCAAAAATACAGGCATGTAAGCACTCAACTACAATTTTAAAGTAAACTCTGTGTTCCTCTTAACTATGTCCGCTAGAGGGCATGCTTGCTGCTGCAAAGCATTGCTTGCAGACCTACCTTTGGCTCGGTTTGTGTGTTTGATTGCACAAATCATACAAACGACTGCAGACCGCATTTTGTAGTTGGCAAAACAGCTTATACAAAAGATCTTGAGAGAATCCCTACAGTTACAAAGAAAGCAAAACAAAACACGACATAACATAAAATGAAATGAACTATATACATTGGTGTCTCAGAGCTTGCGATTTTAAAATAACAGAAAAAAGGGTCTTTTTTTCAGTTTTGTTTTTGTATCATGTCTGCGTCTTGCGCTGCTAAATGCTGTACCGACCGTTTTATTTAAGGTTCACACGTAAGATGTTTACAGGTAAGTCCCAAGAAGAAGTTGTTTTTTTTTGTTGGTTTCAGTTTTTTTTCTTGGTTCAAATTCCATCTTAAATCAAATGAGGCCCTTGTGTTTTTTTTTCTTCTTTCTTTCTGCACGTGCAATGCTGTTAATTCGATGATAACGACCAATCTGCAAACAGCCATTCAGATGCAATCATGCATATCATTTGCAAGCGTCCCTGTTGTAAACACGATAACTCTTTGCCCAACAGTCATTCATTTGAAGTGCTAGGCAAGTAGGCATAATATAACAAAATACGAAAGTTATTATTAGTCGTAGTTGTAGTCCTATTTAATGGCCAATAGGCGGACCACACCAGCTACTGCCCAATGGCAGCCGGTGAAAACATTCAGGTTTAGCATCCCCTAAACAAAAGGGGGTGCTAACAAAGACAGGCCATTAACTAATTTAAAAGAAAAACCGATCAAAAAGACTGTACATTAAATATTATGAGAAAATGGATTGGGGGATGGTAGTATCCCGTTTAATCATTTTATAAGTTTTACCTTGGGTTTGGGATTTTAGTGTTTTGCTTCGTCTTATCCACTATGTTGTTGTAGCCCCAGTTGCACGGAAGTGTATCGCCAAATGTTTGTTGTTGTTTGTACTCGTAACAAAATGTGCATTTTTTTTTGTAAACAAGTCAAACCGGATTCTCCTTATTGGTATAACGCAGCTAATGCGCTGTTAAATTATTGAGATAAAGTAACTGGAATGGATCATAATATTGTAATATTAAGGCATGTACATATATTAGTTCCACATACTTGTTGATTTAAAATCGATTCATTTGTGGTTTACAGCTGAGTTAAAACACATTACCTATTTTAAAGTGACCGAGAATTATGGGTCCAGTTGGCAACCCTAGTCCCACATGTTCCCCTTATTAAAATCAGAACCATTCAAATTGAGCATTATTTTTCCCCCTTTTGCAGACTGTGACCTTTTACAATATAAAATTAATCTGTTAATCTATATTTAAAAAGCAATCCTACCTAAAACAATATACAGCCATAGCAGAGTTGATCCACCTTAGCCTTCAGCCTGGATTCAGTTAAAAGATATGGCACCGCCATATTAAAATTATAGCGCTACAGGCCATAAAACTGTATTTAATCCAGACCTCAGTTTCTCGGAGTTACTGATTGAGTCATTGCAGTTGTCGGACACTGTTCGTGTATTCTGTGTATACAAAGACTTGCAAGAAGGTGTATTTCAGTAGTCTTCACTGTCTTTAGCACGCCATAATTTTTCGATATTAAAACATTGGAATTGATTTTTCAGATTTCCTCTGCCTAAACCAGTAGTATACGCAGTGGCTGGAGAAAGTCGTGCGGCATGGATTCGTCCCCACATCCAGCACGTACCTGTGGCTCACAACACTTTAAGTCGGACGGTTTCCACGACTAAAGGCAGTTTTTGAGAGAGGGCGCGCTACCCACTTTGTTTTTTGCTACCTCGGTTTCCCAGACCAACTACGATAAAGGTTCGAGGCCAACCTTGCTCCCGGAATACAGATTAATGGTCTTTTACAATGTATTAAACCAAGTTGCCTGTTTCTAGAAGTTTGTATTAATATTTCTTACCAGCATTATTAATGCAGTACACTAGAGGGCGTGCCAGCTCAATGATTCGCAAGCTCCGCTGTCATTACTTTGGAACTTGTATGTCGCGTACAGTTTTAGAGAAGTAACAACATGCGAAAACCGAGAAGAGACGTCAGAAAGGTGAAGGACTGTTGAAAGCGGGAAACGTACACCATTGATGGATGAAAGTAACCTGTGTGAAGCAGTGAATTGCGAAGGGGCAGAAGGGAAAACTAGCTGGAGAGAGGAGAGTCGAGAGGCCATGCCGCCTCCGAGAAAGGTGAATCCGCCATTGCGTTAAAAAAAGCGTAGGAGATCAGGAATGCTTGAGGTGCTTAGAGGTGCTACACAAATAAGTGATGTTGTTGTTGTTGTTGTTGTTATGCGGTCTTTGCAGTGTTTGGCGCTTGCATTTCGCTATTTCAGTGTTCTTTTTTTGTGTTTGCTGTATATATGTTGTGAATCTTCAGCCAGAGAAAACTGCCCACTGATTACTATGTGCAGCTTTTTAGGACCTGAAATAAACAACGCATAAAAAATAAAAATAAAATAAAAAAAACTACGCAATGCCAAAAAAATGAGGTTTTTTTTTTTTTTACAAGTTATTACTAGTCCTTCACTTATTTGTGATTTTAAAACATGGTTCAAGTTTGTATCAGAATTTATTTATACATTAGTCGTAATCGGTTTATTTACATGCGTTACTTCTTGTAGTACATGTTTTTTTTAAATTTTATTTGCATTTTTATTCAGTAGACATAGTTTTATAAATCCATTTTAAAACATTTATGACAAGAATAACGTAAGAAGGCGTTTTTATAAAGAAACGGTTTTACTTGATCTTTTCATTGGCCGACGCAACACGACAAATAGGCCTACCATTTTCATACCGGCGGGAGTCAGTCGAAAGGTAGTTACTTAATTAACACACAGTTTTAATAACTTTAAAATGTGTTCTAACCTTAACTCTACACATCTATTGCCTGCCAAACCCTTCTGACTAAATATGTTGTTGCAGAACGAGCGACTACCTGGTATTTTGACATCATTTTAACGAACTGCGTCACATTTGTAACATCGAAAGTGTAAATACAGAAGTTTAAAATGTTGTCTTCATAAAAAAAAAAATTAAAAAAAAGTAACATTTTATTATTGTGATGTAATTTTTAAAATTACAGTTTCAGGTTTTGTTAAGCTAGAAAAGGATTATGCCTATTTGTTTAAATGCGTCATACATTTGAAAGCACAATTAAGCCTAAATAAAGAGGAGTGGTATATTAAACTATCACTGATAGCTACTTGTTGCTGTGCCTGTAGAAGATATGCATAGGAAAGCACAAATGTAACCTGCATTTAAAGCCACAGGTTATGTGTTCTTGCCACTGCTTGATGTGTACAGCATGCTGCGTTTTATGCATTTATTTCAAACCTGTTTTTCCTTTCTCATGTATTAATTTACTTGAAAGCATATCCATCACTTCAAACTCCCAGTTCTACTTTCTGAGGCTGAAGTATTAAAAACACAGGTGCCTATTCTCAAAACTTGAACACACGAGTTATTTTAAAGACTCTCTTCGTTTTTGATCAACTAAATACAATTTTATAGTGATAGTAATGGTGTTTTCCACTGTTTAACTTAGAAGCCCAGAGCATTCTAGAACCGTTTATCAAAATGGATTCTATTACTAAAGTGATTAAAGAGATTATCAAAATGGATTCTATTACTAAAGTGATTAAAGAGATTATCAAAATGGATTCTATTACTAAAGTGATTCTTAAAATAACTGATAAGTTAAAGTTTGTGAAAGCAGTGTCTTGGGTTGCATTCAAAGTCTTACCGTTTTAAAAAAAATGCACACATTACCTGTCGAAGATTGCCTTTGTGTTAAGAATATTCGTATGCTCTATTTGTCGCAGGGTTGCCTGTTGAATTTAAGAGTGCTGTCTCTTTCATTTCTTGTCAGCCTTGCAGACGTTGCTTCAAGTGTCAAAACAATTTAAAAGGCAGCTGTTTTGCTGTTGGGATTTTAAAAGTAAATGTTACCAGGTGTTTAGGAGTTGTATGTTCATGAGATGACATTCTTTGAGAGACCAGTGCAGATTCTAATGGGATGTGACTTGTTATAATTACAGCACAGCAAACTGACCCAATGTTAAGCAGCTGGCAGGCATTCTATTCCCATCCTGCACAGGACCCCAGGAGGTCCGGTCTGTTGGAAGGGATGATACCTTGAGGAAAAGATCAAGCCCCTGCATTCACAGAGGCGGTTAATGATATGACACAAGCTTTAAACAAGAACAGGCATGTTCTGTAAAACAATTAAGCTACGCACTGCTTTGTAAATGTAAATGGGGAATCGTATTCTTGAGGTTGGGTGTGTAGTGTCCAATATATTCGACATTGAGAATTAAATAGGTATGGGAACATACCCAGGGCAGTAAAGGGTTAATCTGGGAGTTTAAAATATAAAATGCTTTCCATTGTCATGTATTGTAGATGACCTGTAATGTGTTAAGATGGTGTTGTGCTGTTTCTGTTAATTCCCTTTTACATTATAACATTGTAGTTGATAATGAAGCAAGTAAGGTGGTCTTCGGAACAAGAAAGGGAAGCCTCCTTACGGCCGTGGTTTAACAGGCTCTAGTAAGGGCCTGTAATTAGACAAAAACAGTTCATAGAAAAGGCTCACAATACAACGCAACAATCTGATTGCCTTTAATGCTTTCTCTAGGGTTGACTACATAGGAACTTCAGACTGGACAGGATTTGGGGAGTTTAATTGCAGAAAAAGCAATCAAACTTAAAAAAAAAAAAAAAGCCATTATAGTTCTAGAACATACGGATAAGTCATGGCTGATCTGGAACCCTGCACTGTGGGAGTACAGCTTCAAGCAACTCACGACTGCCACAAGACTTTCTACTGCCGCCAGACGGGCTGCAAAGCTCTGCGTGAGATGTCACCAAGCAACGCATTGCTGCTGCAGCTCAGGACCGGTATTATGAGCCTCACAGAGAGTGACAGAGTGTGTTTTCACCACGAGAAGGTCTATGTGGACCGCTATGAGGACCTGCAGAAGGCCTGCTGCGATCCCTTCAATACTCACAAGAAAGCAATAAAGAAAGGGCTGAAGCCTCTCGACCTGGATGAAGCCACGTTTCTGAGCGAGAAGTTTGCAAGGCACTTAGTGCCGGGCTGGAAACTGTGTTTCAGGTGTTCACAGCTGCTGACTGGCTACTGCAACCTTGACCCCGACGCAGGACAGAGAAAGACACGCAATAGTGAAGTATGTATACGGAACTCTTTCTTTAAACTCCCACACACACAGATCTGTCATAAGGATGCTTTGCAGTGCTTGCAAGGTTTCAACTAAATAACCAAATAGAAAAAACAAAAACGCGTCCGACATACCATCAAAGTGGCTGAAAATAGTACAGTAATGAGCACACTGTTTAAAAAAAAAAAAAAAAAAAAAAGTTTATTAATTTGATTGATATGTTTGTAATGCTGTGAGGTTCACCTTTTGATGTTTTAGTTTGTCTCTTGTGTTTTGTGTATTCACAGAGGGTCCAATTCTGCTGTAAACGCAGTTGCGCTACAATTTGGATTTTGGTTGAAATTGGGGAGTGGGTAATGACCAGAATGAAGGTTACAAATCCAGATATATCCAGGCCAAACCTCCCGAGGGCGTCTCCAGTAAATAGAAATCAAATCAAATTCTACAGCTAACAGCAGTTTCACGTTTTTAGGGACGGACTGCTAAGGCCTTGAAGTCACTTCAGTTTGCCAACCCAGGGCGTCAGACTGAGTTTGCTGCGGAGCCTGGTCGAAGAGATAAGAGAAGACTGCAGCCCAACAAAACAGCAACCAACGCAGACAGGTAAACTACGTACTCTAGAGCAGGGTTTCCCAAGCATTTTTCCATTTTTTTCCCACTTCCCATGTAAAATGTTGATGTACCCAGACAGGGTTTGGGGTCAATTCATTTTCAAAAGAATTCGAATTGGGATAGATTTTCTAGAGACGTAATAATTGTTGTGATTAAGCAACTACTTTCATTTTGAAGCCGCCATTTTTAATTGACTGACGGTGACTTCAATTTAAGTAGCTCATTTTGACAGAATACTGCTCATTTTGGTGAGCGTTGTGTTCGAATTGATTTGAATGGGAATTGGAATTGGGAGTTGATTTTAAAAAGTGGAATTTGAATTGAAAAATAGGAATTGCCCTGACCCTGGACCCAGAACAGGCTATAAAGAATGTTAGGGGTACAATGCGCGTGCCATGCCCTCCATAACATTCTGATTGTAGGGCCGCAAAGTAGCTTAAGATACCCGAGGCGAACGTGTTACAGACCTGCCACTCGGTGCACGTAGCTGCCGTGACAAGGTGAGGGGGCAGATTGCACTTATCCAATGGCCTTCACGGCAGAGGGACTACTTGTATACCCAAAGTTTCTGTTACAGTAGGAAAGATGTGTTCTTTTTTCTTTTTTAGGCAAACAATCGCAAAGAGTAAAGTGTACGACAGCGCAGGCCTGCTGATTTCAAGTGGCTTGGATTTGTGTGACTGTCTGGATGAAGACTGCCTGGGCTGCTTCTACCCCTGTCCCGAATGTGGGTCCCGCAAGTGTGGCGTCGAGTGCCGCTGTGATCGCAAGTGGCTGTACGAACAAGTGGAAATCGAAGGCGGGAGATTATCCGCAATAAGCACGTGGGCTAGGTCTCGGGGAGATGCTTGTGCCGTACTGCACTCTGTATTCTCTTATGGTGGACTTGTGTTCGATTTTTAATATAATGTTCATCCCAGTGTTGGTTTGTTTTCAAAAAAACAAAAATACATAAATGCTGCCAATTTTTTTTTAATTTTTTTTCCTGTTGCAGAAAACAGTGTCCTTGTGCTTTTTTTTGTTTATTTTTTTTCTTCTTTCCAGCAGGACAATAATACCATTTTGAAAAATGCAGTAGGTAGCAACACAGTCATTTGAAAAATAAGAAAACAAATTGACTTTTTTTGTTACTTGTATTAAAAATCAGATTCTATTGAATACATTTGATGTCTGAAATGTAGTAAATAGAATTGATCGTTCATTTGAAAATATTGACATGATGCATTTATATGTATATATAATATACTGCGCGGTCATGGGACAATACATTGCATACCAAGTAAGACTAAGAAGCTTTATTTTTTATCAACAGATTTGTACAATTAACAAATCCATAGCAATGCAGCAATGGAAAATGAACATGTGTATTGTTTGCATTATTGTATCTATTTAGAGGAAAATATTGTTAGTTCTGTTATAAATAAAGCTTACTTTTTATAAACCACCTATATGAAAATGCCTGCTTGATGTGTGTGTGTGTGTGTGTGCTTTTCAGTGTATAGTATATTGAATAAACTAGTTATAAATGACGTGTTTATCTTTTGCAAAGCAAGCCAGACTTGTCAAGGCAACCAGAGTATATAGACCCACAGTTGTCAAGATTTGTTAATTGTGAATTTTTCTATACTACGCTTTTAAACTGGTGCTGAAAGGGATAAGGGTCAACCCAAATACTTAGCAACTGCATTCTAAAGGCTATTACAAATAAAATGTACATACAGGGTGGTTTGAGTTACTATACCAGTAATCGGGGCACTGTACACCAATGGAACATGGCAGTTGGCAACAGTGCCTTTGGGAAGGTGTTCTGGGTGATACCCTGGATCACACTGAGCACCAATAGACATGCTCTGAAACCACCAACCAGTCTCCTGCCCCAGGTCTGCTGGTATGAGCCACGTGTCATTCGTTGCCTGTTCACTGCAGGGCTGTCCAAGGGGTATCTCTTGAGCCTTGTGTATTGGTGCCAAAATATGGCTTTTTGAAAAATAAAGAAAGGGGAAGTATCCCATTTAAGACTTAATTGGGTTGAAAATGATACAGAGACAATTCCCCTGCAATGTATGCACATTGTTCGAAATCCTACCGTCCGTTAACCCGGAAGTGTTCACCAGACGGGGGTTACTTGTTTGCCCTTGTGCCGTGCAAGGCTTTTTCACAAGGAAACCCTCGCAGCACATAAACATGCACATTACCTACCCTGCATTTCCTTCTGGGATAATATGCAGCCCAGTCTTGCCTGTGGGTTTGTTAGCTTAATGTTTATGTATTCAGTAACTAATAGCATACAAGGTGAAGCTTAACAACACACGCACACACAGTTAATGACCCGTTCAGCGACCGACGTTGACGTATCTAATGGTAAGAATAATATTTGCATTGTAATTGTGTGTCACCCCGTTCCACGTAGCTTGCTAGTTTAATTGCAGAGCAGATAGAGGCGTATGCTGTGTGAAGGCGCTTTGTGGTAAGTAGGTTTTTTGCAAGTTCCTAATTTTAATACACAGCAACGCATTTTGCCTTTCAAATTAGTCAAATTATTTTCTGTCATGTATGTCCAAAGTTGGAATTGTGTAATGTAGCGTGAATGCTAGGACTTCTGAACAGTGAATATGAATATGTTGTTAGATCTGTTGTTTTTTGTTTTTGTTATATTGGTGGAGTACCTGTAATTTTCCAATTTACCAAGTAAACTGCAATAACATTACATATATTTGTTATAGTGCTCGTCAAATAAAAATGGGGAAATGTGAAATAAAAAATGAATCTCTCTCGTTATATAATATTTTTGTATTGAATTAAAACTATATCTAGGTTTTTTTTGTCTTTGTGTTTTATATTATATGTATTTTTTTCATCACAGTCCTAAGCCAATATATGTAATAGTCTTGACGGTTTTTTTGCTGTGTAAACACTACCATCTGGTGGTACAATCTAGAAAGTACATTTAAGAGACATTCCATTTTAATCTATTTACAAAATAAACTATATAGATCTGAAATATAATCTTTACACACATGCATGGCATATTTAGGTTACGGTTTGTTTTTTGTGTTCATATATATAATTAATGTCATTTTTTTCCCACGCTGAAATAAATTACTATGCTTAAGGTATTTCCTTTGCCTGGTAGAGCATGAAACATGGAGAAAAGGGAAGGGTTTGACTACCTAGCGGCGCAGCTGGAGAGACTGGGAAGGGACTGGGAGACCCCGGCAGTACCCTGCTGCACCCCAGTGACATCTGTGCTCAAAGAATGCACCTCTCTCCCATCAGAGGCTGAGGAATGCACTTATAAGGCTGGAGCAGCCTTCGGTATTGAAAAGCCTGTCGCACACAGGTCAAGCATTTCCATAAAGTTGCTTGAGGTCTTCCCTGATGGGGAATTCGCTGCTGGGGAAATGGAGCCAGTGAGACGGGTGAAGCCTGCCCGCTTGATCAGGTCCATGTGCCACATGTTCAAATTGAAGGCGGTGGAAACAAGGAAACCTGCTGCAGAAGAAACGCCAAGTACCCAGCCTCCTCTCATCCTCCACTGCAAAACTGGAGCTACACAGCATCACAGGAAAAGAAAGAGGCCAAGCGGGTTTGCTGGCCCGCCAAAGACTTACTCAAGCATTGGCGACAGGACTGAAGCCACTCTCAAAACGCCGGACATCACACACAGGCGACATATCGCTTTAAAGCTGCCAGAAATTTCTCCAAGTGGAGAATTTCCCACAGAGCAAATCAGGAAGAGAAAATTAGGGAATTCAGCACGCTCTGTCAATCCGTTGTACCGGATGCAGCCACTGAATACCAAGTCCATGGAAACCAGCAAATCGGAAAGTGGAGGACATTTCCCAGTCAGTCTGCCTGCTGCTCCTCTTCAGCACGAAGAAGGGGTTGCACGGCATTGTGGGAAGGAAAGTACGCCAACTGAGACAGCGGCCCCCCAAAAAACACACAGCAGAACCAGCAAAAGCACAGGGCATGTGTTTTACATAAAACTGCCAGAGCTCCAGCTCAAGGTTGGCACAGTTAATCCATGCGACAGAAAAGCTAGTAAAAGGCAGGGGCAGATCTGGAGCGGAGTCTAAGGGGGCAGGTGTATCTGTCACCAAAGTCCAATGTGCACTTGGAGGGAATCTGCTGCAAGATGAGAAAATTAGCAGCACATCACATTGAACGCAGACAAAGCATAGCTGAAGGTTTTAATTCATTTGGAATTTAATTTGGATTTTGTTAGTGTTCATTAGCAGTCTACCATGAGAGAAAGAGTTTTGACTGACCTTGAAAGCAGACCTTGTTTAGAGTTCAGTTGGGTTGTCTCCAGCGCTACTGTTGCGACACCTGCTTGAGACTTGCTAGCAGTCAGGTGAAGGTTTTGATAAGTTCCCCGGCAGAGCTGGGGGTGGAGGATTAGATGTTAACTTCAGATTAGTTAAAGGTTATCCTCATAACTGACACAGAAGAATACCCAAGGATTAACATTCATTGCCATATTTAAGCTCTGCTCACGACGTCTGGAATATAATCGTTATATAAAAATCATGCTTGCAAGAAACAGTTGCTCTTTCAATCACTGAAAAAAAAACTTCTCTTTTAAGCAAAATCAGATCCCACTATTTCATTTGATTGTTTCTATGTGTGTAATGTATATGAATTAATGGTAAACAAGCATGTCGGTGACATTCAACTATCTATGTAAAAATGTAAGCAAGACGTACAGACGGACAGCTAGACAGACTATTTTGATACCACCAATAATTTGTGCTAAATCAGGCCCATAAAAGTTCAAAATGGGTCTCTCTGTTCTCTCCGTTGCTGTACACACAGGGTCCGCTGTTTCTATTGGACTGCATCTTGTTTAACTTGGCTCTCTGACATGTTTTTGGTCAGATATGGTGTACAGCACATACTGAACATTCCCAGTGTGTGTTTGAGCTCAGTCATTTTAGCCGTGTTTATTGCAAATATAGTAAAAATCACATACATTTCATTAGTTACACATGTAATCAAATTCCATCTGATCCTGTGTACAGATGTCAGCCAATGCGCAGAACACTGTATATACCATGTGTCCTGCGTTTTTTATTTGTGAATTTGTTTTTAAGGGTATTGATTTCCTCATGTTCTATTGGTATAGCACTAACAAATGCTGGGGTCAGATTGCTATGATCTGCAATATCTGCCAGGGTGGCTTGCATTTTGAGACACACACACAGTGCGTGTATTATATATTTACTGGTTTCTGTTTATTTAGGCGTTGTTGAAGACTTTAATGTCACATCCTCTTATTTAAGTGTTGTGATGGAACTAAACGAAAAGCCAATACAAACACTTCTAAAAGAATGAAGCTGTTTTGTGGTTTGACTTCTTGAAAATGAAACCTGCATATGAATCCAGCTCTGTTCAGTTGTAACTGCAATTCCAGAAGCTGAGCGGAGACTCTGTATTGAGAGGTAATAGTCATAGATGTGTGATAGAAACAGGGCTGCTTGTATAAGATAGAGCAGAGTGATTGCAAAGAGCAGCAAGACTCAAGGGACAGAACAACAACTCTTAACATGCCATTTGATGATATTTAATCTTTAATACATATAACAGCATATTGTTTTCAAATTGTTTGCAATGTGCAGTCTAAAAATACAAACAATACAGATTGAATCCATATTCCTCTCAAAAGATCCTACATATTTCAAATGGGAAAGACTCCCGCAATCACCGCAAGAGCTGTCTAAGGGAAGACATTCCCAGTCAAACGTTGTCATTCTCAACTACCTCAGCTTTCCCATGATTATATTATGCATTCACCATTGCTTACCATGGTTTATCATGCACTACCGTAGTATACAGCACTGTCCAAAACACTCTCTATCTTATAGTAGTATACTATAGAAATCCAGACCCATTGTTTATATCATCAAAAGAGATACTCAGCACATACCATGCAAAATATATTTGTGATTTTCATAAAAAAGGGACAGTTAACCCCTTTAATCCCCCTTTCATTTTCTTAGCGTTGTCAAGCAAAATCATTATGAAACTGGAAACCAGTTTTTGAGCTGATTAATCATAATAGAGTAAAACAAGGGAAAGGTTCTAAACTCCATGAGGTTACAATTCAGGGGAAGAGAATTAGAGCACAGACACACAGTACAGGGAGGTGTACCAGCAGGGTACTAATTATATAATGGTGCATTTGCCGTTCTAGTCCTCCTGGCTGAAGCAGTCGGAGGGTCCGAGGCTCAGGGTGTCACAGTCAGTGTAGTCCGTGGCACACTGGCCACACTCACAGCTGAGCGCCACGGGGTAGTTGTAAAAAGGGTCCACGTGTTCGGGGCAGTTGGGCAGCTGCACTGTTACGTAGGAGATCTCTTTAAAGGTGCAAACCAGCTGGGTGTAGAGTGATATTGAGCTCTTGTACACATCGGCCTAGAGAAATCAAGAAAATAAAGCAGGTGAACATATTTTCAACAGGTACAGAAGCCAGCAGCTTACTGCACATATTTCAACCTGTAGCCCAGTGAGTTTTTGAACTATTTATCCTTAACCTAAGTTTAAGCTTTGGAAAATGAACTAGAATTTGGAATGGGGGAGCAAACAGGTTTCTTTACATTTTAATTAATAATCCCTGTTGCCTTAAAATGAATCAATTACAACAGAACAGAACATCTGAACCCCTAGCTCATAACTTGGCCAGCTACCAGCTGCGCTTTTAGTTTTATAACAGTGCTAATTACTAGACACATTCCCCCATTGTATGTCCACTGAGAAACCAGTGAGATTTATTTTAATGACCTTGCACGGCAACATTGTAAAACGTAGAAATCTCCATTTTTATGACCTTCAGTGATTTTAAAGATACCCCACTTCTCCACTTCCCCCATTATCAGCCCTTGGGAGTCTTTTCAGAACCATGTTTTTCCCTGGAATAGTTAGTGAGCATGACAAATAATGATCTAAGTAGAAATGACAACAGAGAAACTAGAAATGAAATATCAGAAATATACAGATTACATAGATTAATAAGTGTGTCAATAACCTCTGCCCACAGGGGTAAACATTAAAATTAAAAAAGAAGTGGTATTAAAAGGCACTGTTTAGACCATTAAAATAGACCACGCAAAAAAATTGAATTTTTTTTTCACCAACCAGTGCTCACCTGCGTAAGGCACCTCCCGGCACAGGAGGTGGTGTTGACAGACACACAGTTTCCGCAGCCTTCTTTCTCTATGCCTATCGTAATGTTCTCCAGGGCGCAGCTGGCATGACACTGCCCAGCTGCCCAGCACAGCAACACAAAGCAAAACAGAATCGATGCCATGTCTTTATACTGCAAGTACAACAAAAGCTGGTTGTTATCAACTGTAGAACAAATCGCTTATTAATTTAGTTATAGTTACTTAAATGTTACTTGTTTATTTTGTTGGATTAAAGGAAAGAAAGAAAGCAAATGGTAAAAGGTGAAGGAATTGGCAGCTGTAAGAGACAGAACTGTCTAAATTAAAATGAGGAAACCTGCAGGGTAGTTGACGTCTGCTGGCTAGGAGCTTTACATCCAGCATCTTATCCTTTATAGTATGGGCTCCGGTGTGTGTCACACCTGCGGGATTAAAATAGCACCCATCTGATCAGCGTTAACCAATGGGTGCAGTACATTCCACCGTGACGGTAAATCTATTTAGGCTAGACTTGAATCTGCCAACTAAGCCATGAGATGCTATACAGTGCTGGTAAAATGAAGGCAGGATTCCAAAAATGACGCATCTGTCAAGGTCGCTGTTGTGTCTGTAGAGCAAGGCAGCCTTGTGCTTCCACGTATCACCCTCAGGGACTGGGGAGGATCATCTCTGTACACATCTCTGCTCTGTGCCTTTACTCTTCAAAGCAAGTGTGGTCAATGACCCTTAACATTATAAATCAAATAATAAACAACACAGTGCCTGATATACAAAGCGTGGCGGTTGAGAATAGTGCATCTCTGATGGTATTTATTTTTATTTTTGTTTTTAATGTTTCTGTAAACAACATCGCTTTGCTGAGAAAACCAGAACATTTTCATTTAACCTGAAAATCAAAAGCAAAGCATGGTTAATACTTGAAACTGAAAACTAGAGCTTACTCAAAATCCACCGTGACTTGTCAAGATATTAATGTCGGGGCCCTAGTTGCAGGATGGAGCAGTCAATGTATTTGCATCAAAATAGGGACTCATGTTCTGGACAGATGCAGGTTTGTGAATTAAAAGTAATGACTCATATGAATGTTTTAATGAATAAGATCCCAAAGTATTGGGGTCTATTCCAGTGATGTGCACAGTGGCAAGTCTTAATACTCCCTGCATTAGACAGATTGCTACAATCACCTACAGTAATGTAGGTGGAGTCATGCCAGAAGACTTAACAAATATGCAACATTTTTTCAATTATTCTTCTTGTGATAGGGAGACCTCTAGTGGAAATGTGCTGCAATTACAAGACCGATTCCTGTAGCGAATCAAACCCAGCTTTGAAAGGGTCGCTGCTACAACGTCACTTTTTAGCATCCCATTCAATTACAAATGAGAATGTAATGCTTTTTACTGTATATACTTTCCGAATTGCATAGTTCCCAAAAATGTGACAATCCTTTTGTTATGCAAAACAATAGCACGTTTTTAAGTTTTTTCTTCTTTTTTTTATATCATAGTTAATCGAAAAAAAAAGTATCAGATCCTCCGTCTATTTGATTTTCAAAAGATTCTAGAAAAATAAATACTTTATGAAATGATTACATTAGCATGAAAGCTTTTAAGTCTATTTTGGACATAGGGCACAATCTATTCTTCTTTGTTAATATACCGGAGGCGGCTGTGTGGTCCAGTGGTTAAAGAAAAGGACTTGTAACCAGGAGGTCCCCGGTTCAAATCCCACCTCAGCCACTGACTCATTGTGTGACCCTGAACAAGTCACTTAATCTCCTTGTGCTCCGTCTTTCGGGTGAGACGTAATTGTAAGTGACTCTGCAGCTGATGCATAGTTCATACACCCTAGTCTCTGTAAGTCGCCTTGGATAAAGGCGTCTGCTAAATAAACAAATAATAATAATAAAATAATACCGGTTCTATGAAAATGGGATGCAATGCAGAGGATTTGAGGCGGCAGCTGAGCAGGACAGTAACAATGCACAGCTCTATTTCCAATACAAACATTCAAGCCAGAACAGGAAATACTCATCTTTCAGCACGGCACCCCTTTCCAAAAAGCACAAGCGGCCACGACTGTGCAGCTCCCGCCGCTTTCGAGACGCGAGTTTTCAAATGGGACCATGCAACGTGTCCAATCGTTAGCAGAACAGCCTACTGTAGCACTTCTGCGGGGCGCTTTTAAGACCTTGCTATACAAATATTAATGAATGACAAGACAGAGGCGGCCCGTCACGCAGCACATAGACCACAGAACAAGCAAGCGAAGCCAACACACACCAAATAGAGCTTGAAGTCGCCACAATCACGCTCGCAGTAATACAACACAACACACCCACAAAACCCTACACAAACTACTATATACATAACTGACTTTGCTTCTGATTGGTCGGTTTCAATCTAGTCACCCGCTACTGGCCAGAAAAATAGAACTCAGTTCTATTCCTGCGCAGTCGCATGCTTCACCTAGACTGGCCCGCTCGCTTCGCTTTCAGGCGGTGTAGACGCACGCAGCCATACATTCAAAGTCACTTCTAAACGATTCGCTCTCGTTGCTGCTTCTAGTGTAAACCCACCTTTACACCCGAATCGGTTCTAGAAAGCCGTTTACTCTGTTACCATTGACCTCTGAAAAACATTCATTTATTCATTTAAATATGTCGATGTCTTCATCATTTTAAAATCTGCCCATCAATTTAGAAATGTAAGAATACACTTTTAACAATGAGGCTGAATGACTCAAAAGCGACTCTGATGATGTTGTTGAAGCTGACACCCAGGGATTCTTCAAGAAGCGGGTTGATGAGCTACTAACAACCAAACGAGCAAGATCGGCCTCCTCTCATTTGTAAACTTTCTTACATTCTTATGTTCTTACGTCACCGCACCAAACCGTTTGAGGTTGTTAAGAAGTTTCATTACGTTAAATACAGTACAAATAAAACGGTTAACAAACAATGCAACAGATATGGGCCAATAAATATATAAAACAGTTATATGAATATGATGACTGCAATTTCCCGTTCTAACCACTAAGGGATGATATAAGGCAAAGATTCTACGTATCACCACTGCCTTTTAATAACACAAATACAGAATGGGGAATACAGAGAAGAGGACAGTCAGCCAGTGGCTGACATTTAATGTATGGAGTACAAAATAAATAACAACAAAACAATACAGTTAAAAAACAACAACAACTATCACCTACGATTATGTTACCGTTCTACTGTACTGGATGAAGGAAGAATAATTATTTAAAAAAAAAATCCAGCTACATATATATTTGGAGGAAAAGTGATGATTGATCCGGCTGAAGTTGAATATGAACAGCTGCAGTTGTTACGTTGTGTTGAGCGAAATAGCCACTGGCAATCATAATTTTGCTGTGATATAATAGGCAGCCAGCTACACGGATCACGCAGACTTCTGTTTGTTTTTTGGAATGCCTGTCTGTGAGCAACACGGAGGCGGCGGGTTGGGGGCAATCTTTCGTTTGGCACAGTACTTTAACATCGCGTACTACTGCCATGTTCTACCTACTGGGCAAAAGACGGGTCCAAAATCCTGAAGAACCGGTGTGTTCATAATACAACAACAATATCAATCAGAATGGGAGCGCTGTGCCACACAGCTAAAGGATCATTCATCTCGCGTTCGTTTCGCTGAAGTACTTTTTATCACAAACAATAGGAATTCAAATAAAAAACAGAATAACCTGTATGATAGTGCGCAATTTAACTACCAAAACTACAAGTGCATTCGGAGAGAGAGAGAGAGAGAGAGAGAGAGAGAGAGAGAGAGAGAGAGAGAGAGAGAGAGAGAGAGACGCCTGGATCTTGGTTTGCAGTGCAAAATAGTAAGTACGGCGATGATGGAATATTTGGGGATATTGTTTGAGGGTGGGGGTTGGGGGTAATGTAACATTGTTGCATGCATGGGTGAAGTCTATCTGTAGTTATAGAAACGATGACTTAGAGGTATCGTATGTATGAAAACATTAATATTGAGTCTGCCAGACAGGATCTCCTGTTGCCTCTATAGCACCTCGCTGTTTAACACTGTATCATTTTTGTATGAGCTAGAAACAAGCTCGACCTATCCGGTATAAGGATTCAATTAAATATATTTACAATGAAATGGATTTCATTATTATGCATTGCATTGCAAATCATTTAAAAAACGTTACCCCCCCACTTGATTTTGTTTCTCCTGCAGATTGATGTATTGCGCAAAAAGGACTTGAATTTATGTTCTGGGAACAGCCGACTGCTGGAACAGGGGATACTACGGCATGCTAGACATTTCAGGATCAAATGGCTTTGTAAAAAATGTTGACAATTGAAGAATAAGTGATATTCTATGGAGATGGGAGCCTGCTGGAACAGGGGATACTACGGCATGCTAGACATTTCAGGATCAAATGGCTTTGTAAAAAATGTTGACAATTGAAGAATAAGTGATATTCTATGGAGATGGGAGCCATGCTAATTTTCCAGCTAACGTTATTCAAGCATTTTCCGAATGCAGACGGCTTGCATTTTCCGAATGCAGACGGCAACCGCAAACATTAAGAACTTGGAAGAAGATACATGTTATCATATAATTAAATGAAAGAAACAGGAAGAAGATGTACTGGTGACTTTTTTTTTTGGAGAGCAAAATACATCAATTGAACTTGGCAATGGCATGAACTATAATAATAATAATAATAATAATAATAATAATAATAATAATAATAATAATAATAATAATATAAAAAGTAAAGCAGAACATCACTTCTTCGTAGAAGTAGGAACTTAAACTGGACCACAAAACTGATTATTATTAATAATAATAATAATAATAATAATAATAATAATAATAATAATAATAATAATAATAATAATAATAATGTTCTGGGGATTTAGCTGCGGATTGAAACGGCAAGAATGGAGTCTGGCAACAAGGTTGCATTGAGTTCACGCTTCGGTAACAACAGGTGCACCAAGGGTCTGACCATTAGTTAAAAAAAAAAAAAACAACAACTATACTGCTACCTTCAGAAGTCTACACGGTTTGTGATTTTGGTGTTTTCAGGGCTCCCTTACTTTGAATCCTAAAATACAAATTAAATCATTTAATAAGCCAAGATGGAGGCTGCCATGGTGAGTGTCGAAAGCGGAGGGTGCAACAGCCACCCGCCTTACGGTTACGCGCAGGCTCGGGCAAGGGAGAGGGAACGGGAGCGCGAACGGGAGCGCCAAGCACACTCCAGAGCGGCCGCCGCCGCTGAAGCTGCTTCGGCAGGAGGAGGAGGGGGCAGCCACCACCATCACCACCACCACCACAACCGGCAGCAACAGCAGCAGAATCAGTCTCGCACCGCCTCCTTGTCCCAAGCCAACAACAGCTGTAGCGATGGGACCGCCTCGTGCCCCTCCTCCGCCTCCGCCTCCCAGCAACAACACCACCACGAGCCACAACAGCTGAAGCAAGTAGTCAAAGAGAAGAAAAAGCACCGGGGCTCAGAGCAGGACAGGAGCAACAAGCATCGTCAGGGCTACGGAGGGGGCCACTCTCGCCACTCGGAGTTGGCTCCAACTGGGTCCGAGGAAGAAATTATGAAAGAGGAGGAAGAAGAGGAGGAGGAAGAAGAAGACGAAGAAGAAGAAGTAGAAGAAGAGGAAGGGGGAGAAGTAGTTGACGGAGGAGAACAGACTGCAGGTGACAAGAAAAAAAGTTTTCTCTGTACCATGGATGATGAAGAGGAGAGGGTTTCTCTCAGTGACAGACTATCCCGGCAAGGCTATGACTCTGTCTACAGCGAGTACGAGTGCTGTGAGAGAGTTGTCATCAACGTCTCCGGACTGAAGTTCGAGACGCAGTTGAAAACTTTGACTAGGTTTCCTGACACGCTGTTAGGGGACGCCGAAAAACGAATCAATCACTTCGACCCCCTGAGAAACGAGTACTTCTTTGACAGGAATCGACCCAGCTTTGATGCCATCCTGTACTTTTACCAGTCAGGCGGCAGGTTAAAGAGACCCCCCAGCGTGCCATTTGACATCTTCTCTGAGGAGATCAAGTTTTACGAACTGGGAGAAGATGCAATGCTGAAGTTCAGGGAGGACGAGGGTTTCGTGAAGGAGGAGGAGAAGCCTTTGCCAGAGGACGAGTTCAAACGCCAGGTCTGGCTCCTGTTTGAACACCCAGAAAGCTCAGTGCCTGCTAGAGGAATTGCGATCGTTTCCGTGGTGGTAATCCTGATCTCCATAATCATATTTTGTATGGAAACTTTACCTGTGTTCAGAGAAGACACCGATTACTTAAACAGCGGCGTCAACGGCACAGCCCAAGACAATGGATCTACACCTTTTAACGACCCTTTTTTCATTGTGGAGACTGTGTGCATTATTTGGTTCTCTTTTGAACTGATCGTTCGTTTCTATGCATGCCCCAGCAAAGCTGACTTCTTTAAAACCATTATGAACACTATCGACATTGTATCCATTTTGCCTTATTTTATTACTATTGCCTCGGATCTCGCCCAGCAGCATCAAGGCAACGGGCAACAAGCCATGTCTTTTGCCATTCTGAGGATAATTCGTCTTGTCAGAGTGTTTCGCATATTCAAGCTCTCCAGGCACTCGAAGGGCCTGCAAATCCTTGGACATACCCTCAGGGCCAGTCTCAGGGAGCTGGGTCTGCTGATGTTTTTCCTTTTCATCGGCGTCATCCTGTTTTCCAGCGCGGTGTATTTTGCAGAAGCAGACGAGCCCCGCTCCCAATTCGGGAGTATCCCAGATGCCTTTTGGTGGGCTGTGGTAACCATGACCACGGTCGGCTATGGCGACATGAAGCCTATAACTGTCGGTGGCAAGATAGTGGGCTCACTGTGTGCCATAGCAGGTGTTTTAACCATTGCTCTCCCGGTGCCGGTAATCGTTTCCAACTTTAACTATTTTTACCATAGAGAAACTGACAATGAAGAGCAGTCACCGGTTCAGCAGTCTGCACCCACCTGCCCCTGCTTCCCCTCAAACTTCCTAAGGCAATTTAGAGGTTCCTCCTCATCCTCTTCTTTGGGGGATAAATCTGAGTACGTGGAGATGGAGGAGGGAGTGACGGAGTCGCTTTGCACAAAGGAAAAACCGAGTCACAGCAAGGGCAATGGCACAGAGCTGGTTAAGAAACACTGTGTGAATCCTAGCTCGGTACAAACTGACGTGTGATGCGGGTGCAGTTCTCTCGTACTGCATTTGGAGAGATTACCGCTCATGAAATGATTGAAGAGACATGCACACACAAGCCAGCTAGTGGAAATGAACTGCATACGCAATGCTGTGCTTTATCAATATTATAAGAACTAATGCGAGGGCAGACATATGAGAGGTCAGTGATGGGCTGCAAATAGAAGTTCAAGTTGAGGGCGCGGGACAAGTTTTGTTTTTTTTATTTTCAAAGCTTCATCCTGAACTTTTCATTTTTTACGGTTTTGCACAGTAACTGAACACTTGCGCTGACATCCAGCAATTTTGTGTTTTGCGTTTTTAACAGAACTTCAAATTCATACAACTGTGAGTGTAGGTATAGACAGCACTAACAACAGAAAACACTGTCAGAAAATTGATTGAGGCGATTGTCAATACTTGGTCAAAGGATTATCGCAAGGCACTCTTGCGAACAATAACCGAATGGAATCCGTGAAACATCAAAGGAAACGCTGCTTAATCCTAATAATAATAATAATAATAATAATAATAATAATAATAATAATAATAATAATAATAATAATAATTGTAAGGCACTTTAAATAAAGAAAAGAAGCAAACAAACACATGTTCCTTAACAGTAAAGTGCCTCCTGTCTTGTTAGCAAGCGGATAAAGTTAAAGCACTTAAAGGATACATGTGGAATTATAGCTCCAGTTTTGCTGTTGTTTGATCAAACTCTGCCTTGTTTGCACTATTAAATATGCTGGAGACAGGAATACGTTTTTAAGGCAAATCTTTACTGTAATGCTGTGAAATGTTAGTTAGCAAGACAATCACGCAAGACATCCTCATTCCGTGACGTTTGACTAAAGTCTATTTATACAACATCCAGTAAATACGCACAGCAACACACTGCAGTCATTTGAAATGTTTTAGGCTACTTTTTTCTTTTTTTTGGTCGCCATCTATATGTTGAATGGCATTTGATAACCTGGGAAGACTAGACGCTGCTGTCTGCTGCTGCCTAAAGCTAGCAGTTCATAACGATCACATACCCTTTCGGAAATGCAAGCCGCCCGGAACAATGGCCCCTCAAGAGAATATCACTGCGAATGTCCGTCCAAGTCATTCTGTTGTGTGCAGTTGTTCGTTTTTTCTGTTGCACTTATCCCCCAAAACCTACCGGGGTGTATAAACATTAACCAAGCTATTTAGTAAAGCCTTCTGGACATGTGCACTGGCGGATTCATGCGTCAATATGAGGGGATAGAATAGAATTATGTTTCTGAGACCACAGCAACTCCATCATACAGTATTTATATTACAAAAAACAACAACAGCAACATTATTTCAGGCGGTCACGCGAGCATGTATTGCTGCTGCAATTAAAACAACACAGTACCACAAACCCTACACACAAGCTGCATGTCCGGTTCAAGACTGGGATCTCAAAGCGTCCCCGAAGGACTCGTGTCATATAATTCCTTCTGAAGATCATGCGACAGAACCGCACTCCCTAGGGATGAGGGAATTGTGCTTCAAGTTCAAAATCATCTCCTCAAATTGAGTCAAGAGAATTGCAAATTCCCTTTAAACCATCACAAATGGAAATCATTTACATTATGGCTATATACGTACTTGGACACTTTACCATCAGAAGAAGGAAAAGAACAATCCGAAATATATATATATATATATATATATATATATATATATATATATATATATATATATATATATATATATATATATATATATATATATATATAGTCTTCCCAGAGAGAATCTACATGTCTGACTGAAGGGGTCTAAAAAGGTAAGTTATTATTATTATTATTATTATTATTATTATTATTATTATTATTATTATTATTATTATTATTATTAGTAGTAGTAGTAGTCGTAGTAGTAGTACTAGTATTAGTAGTAGTAGTAGTCGTAGTAGTAGTACTAGTATTAGTATTATTATTATTAGTTTAAACATGTTTTTACGTGTAGGGGAGCGCTTTTGCAATGCGTTACGCGTGTTTCGCAACAGGTGCAATTGCATTTTACTCCAGGGAAATCGAAGTGATTCACGGAAACTGCCCAATGTAATCAACTTGTTCCAGAATAGAAATATCTAAGTGATCGGCTGTGGATCTTGGCTGAGAAATGCTCGAGGCCGGGAAAGCAGGCTGATTATTTTTAAACAGGCAAATACGTTGCGCTAACTGTGCGTAAAGACGGATACGCGTCAGATTGAACTCGCCAGTAAATCAGCTGGGCCTAAAGGCAATGTACATTGCTACAGTTGTCTCAAATACACCCACACTATAATTAGTTGAAACATTCACTGGCTTCAATAGTACAACGTACATTAACGTGCATTCTTGTGTTTAACGAATGGGTATTATGGCCTTTGTAGCGCTCTTTCAGAAAGATTGTAGTGTCATTCACTGTAAGTTAAATCAATAATAATACTAATACATTTAGATTGTATTGTATCTATAATAAGGAATTCAAAGAAAAGAACAATTAAAAAACAAATACTTGTAATTCGAATGTAATTTAGCAATTATACAGTTTTAATTCTGGTAATCCAGATAACTAGGCCATTGTTGCTCACATATTTCAATTAATTTTTTAAAATGTATTTTAGGTTTCCTTTTTTCTGGTTGGGGAGGGGGGTATGTATTTTGTGTAGGGATGTTACCTAGTATTTTAGTCAATTACATATATTGGGAAATACGTACATACATACATACATGCAAACATACATACATACATACATACATACATACATACATACATACATACATACATACATAAGAGAATAGTGTTTGTAAATATACTTACAACATTCAGATTATGATTTTAAGTTTGTAATTCATCATGTAAGCTGATGTAATGTAATTGTGTCTTCAGCAGCCAATGATACTGAGATACAGTTCTGTACTTTGTCTGCATGACTGCAAGTCTAGACAAAGCCTTTAGTTCTGGTTTTAGAAGGGGGGTGTTGGCAATATTACAGAGGAGGCTCAAAAGGTAAGATGGTAATGTGCATCATTAGAGATACTGTATACATATTTTGGGTCATTATCTTAATTCTCTGGATTTGCGTGTGGAAAGAGACAGAGAGACCTGCCAAGGACAAGCACAAACAGAAAGGGCCTGGATCCGGGTACAGTTTACTGTTCTACTTAATGGAACCAGCATAAAAAAGGAGACTCCTGCAGCCATTCTTTCTGTAATGATTTCCACAAAGCTTACAATGTATCTGGGTGTGTTTTAATGGTCTACACAGTGGCATCCTTAAACATGTCACCTGATTGCTGCTGAACACTTTCCTCTGCATTTCTAATGATTAAGCAATGCTGCTAAATCACCCTTAAGCATGCATTTATAACAAAGTACTTGCTATCTGCCACTGTATAAATCAGAGAGATGGAACCCCTTATTATTTAGACAGCGAAGAGCTAACATGACAGAGTTGTTTATCCTGGGTTACCATGTCCCACTGTGTGGGTGTGTACAGAGATACTGGGCTGGTTTCACACACCCTGATTAGCACTCTGATTGTTAAACCTTACCTACAGTAATATTCGGTTATCCAAGATTAGTGCCAGTCAGGGTTTGTGAACCTCCAGACTGAGACATAGCTATAACAGAGCTGCTACTCTGAGTTATCCTAGTACACGGTCTCTTTGATTCGCCTCACTGGTAGCAATACCATTCAAATCCTGCTCATGACTGTTGCTCAGAACTGGATGTAAAAGGTTATTCTTACTTCTTGATAGTAGCTTATCTTTTACCTGTGCAGTGTTTCGTTTTCCTGCCTGTGTTTTTTTTTATTTTACTTTGAAAGCCCATTTAGTTTATCTGTTGCCTCTTTAAGTCCTATGTGCAGCAAAGGAAGATTACCTTTCAGGGAGAACCCTAACGCCCACTGCACTGTTTAAAGAGATTTCAAGAAAAGTGAAAACAAAGTATTGAAAACGAAACAATGTACAGAGGAATTGTAAGGGACAGGATATTCGTTAGACTAATGACAATCATCTACCCCAATGGTTATTAAGAGCCTCCTGTAAGATGCATTTAGCAGCTTGTGTCACCTGGTGTCACTGTGTGCTGTGCCAAAATACCATTGGATGTAAATGTAAATGAAACGATGTAAATATAATGCGATATTTGCACTGAACTATCAAGATGCATTTTGTTTAAAAGCACTTGAACTCAGTGTAGAGCCCTCCCGTTACAGTCGTGAGATGAGATGAGGTTAAAAGCTATGGGTCAGGCTTATTTGCAGAGTGCAGGGTGCTCGGTTGCGCTGTGTGTGGTCTCCGGTTTGCATCAACATCTAACAAAAAAGAAGCTTAGCAGACAGAGTCATATGTTTATTTAAATGGCAAAGAAATCTGCAAAGAAAGAGAATTTAAAATGTCTGAATTGTTTATTCAAGGATACTATTTCCACTACTGAACAATTCCCTGTTACATTGAAATACAGAAAATGAAAATAAAATGAAATATTTAGTCAAAGAGACAAAAACAACTATATTTAGCTCAGTTAAAATTTGTCTGGCAAATGTTGTGAAAGTACGTGCTTTTTATTATACTGTGAAGGTCACATGATAACTGTGCTTTATTCACAAGATTCTTGGCTGAGCCTGACTAAGTCACTACAACATCAGCTTAACCTTTCAGAAAAACAATTTGACACCTGCTTTATATTCCTGCTCATTCACACAAGGTGTTAACTGTATAAAAGGGACTCAAGACTGCATCGCAGTTGGGAGTGTCGTGGCTTCCCTGTGTAATCTCGGGACTGCCCTTGCACTGCACTGGAGTGGCCATGATGATCTGGGATAGATTACTGTACTGTTGAGACCGTTGTGTCCAACTATGTAGGATTGCTTCGTGGACATTTTTATTTCCTAGCATATCTTGAGATTTATTCAGAGGCAAGCATGACCATGTTCGTGTTTGCCAGATCCAGTGTCATATGTTAGTGTACCAAAAAAGAACCTGAAATATCGTCCTGCATTGTAAGATAATGCAATGGGGGCAGGGTTGAACTTTGCTCCTGAGATTTCTCTTTGGTAATACAATGCTGTAGTATAGTACAATACTATACCATGTTTTATGGATATGACCTGCACTGCTATTAACCTGCACTGTTGTAATAAATGCACAGAATAGTGCACCTCAACTTTTAATACCGTGGGTATTCAGGTAACAATCCAAGCACTGCCCGAGGGGCTACAGAAACACACCTGAATAGTATTTTTTTTTCATTTTGATGTCCTCAAGCGACACATCAGTGGTTATTGACACAGGATACGGTAGGAGTTGAAAGTCCTATGACGGGCAGACAGCCTAAATAATGTCTCTGCTGATTTGAAGACAGTGTACTCTGTGTTAGTGGGCAGAGGGAGCAGCCACAGAACACAGTCATTTATTCACTGCTCACAAACAGAGACTCTTTCTTATTTATTATTATAACTTTTTTTTATTTTTGATGCAGGAACTTTTTTGTGTGTTTTTCTAAAAATACCAACAGTAATAATTATCACTAACCATAGCTCAGTTTACTCTTGCTTTCGTCGGTAACTAGGAGGGCAGGGAGAAATGTGTGCAAAAAGATCCCAGTTTGTTGCCATTGGTAGGGGTGTGTGTGTGTGCACCTCACCCTGCTATAGAAGTGAGGACATTGTTTTATATAAGCACCACCAAAGTGAGGACATTAGTGAGGCAGAATAACAGATTTTTTTACCTTCAAACTTGATCCAATGCACATTTTTATTTGGATTGGAGTTAAAATTAGATGTTAGAATATAATAAGAGACAATATCTTCACTAAAAGAGTATAGCCTGTGTGTGTGTGTGTGTGTGTGTGTGTGTCTGCGTGTGTGTCTGCGTGTGTGTGTGTGTCTGTGTGTGTCTGCGTGGGTGTGATTTCTTCTCACTTTACTACACTATTGCATACTTTACTGTACTTTTTTATGCTTTCAGCATAGAAAGTCAAATTTTATTAGTGAAAGTATTAACCTGTACATTACAAAGACAGATAGTGATTTAAAAAAACGAAACAAAAAATGAACCCCATAAATATTTCTTTAACATTCCCCAGGCAGTAGCTGAAATGCCATGCAGCCTCTCTTCCCTACCCTCTCTCATCCCTTAGCAGGGGGGCTGTAACTGGAGCTGAAAACAAAGCCTTTTATTTCTTGTGCTATTTAATATTTTACATCCCTGGCATCTTCATTTATGTCCCACAGAAGGAAAAAAAAAGGAAAGAAATTGATCATTTTTCACCCTACACAGCCTCACATCGTTGACAAATTCATGACTGACATTTAGTCGATACGGAGCCAGGAAAGAAAACCTTGTTCATTTTTCATTGTTCTGCACAGCAAATTCGTTTTAGAATTAGAATCATTTTAAGGTGTTACTTTGTGGTCCTCTGTTGAGAAATGTCAACCTTTTTGTTGGTTTTAACACATTTTGAAGGCACTTCTGTAATTGCCCTTACAAAAGATTACCACAGTAAAAGCATAGCAAAGTGTAATAAAGCACAGGCATTGTAAAGAATATCATGATATGGGAAAGCATATTCAAAAACATGGCAAACCAGGGTAAACTGTGGTAAATGCGTAGTAAAACCACAGGAAAAGCATGGTAAAACAGCAAACACATGGAACTGGTAGTGGAGCATTACCTGTTTTTCATGCTTGGTTTTTACTTGCCAAAGTAAACATATAGGCATGCTTTTGTTCTTCATTTGGAAGAACAACGCCTCATTTAAAGTAGAGGAAAGTGAGATTAATGTATTCCAAGGAGCTGGCTGAAAATGCCAGGTATAAGGGAAGCTATGGACCTGCGCACCATTTTAGAGGTTAAAATACAAGCTTGCCTTCTTGCATGTTTATTGCTTTGAATAATGTATTGAGGTTAGCCTTTGAGTCGTAGGGAACTTTTACACTATGCCACCTGTTGGCTAACAATATTGTAATGATGACATTATTTTTTAAAGTCAAAGCTATACATTTTATGCACATCACTAGTTTTTAGTGTCTATAAACATAACACGTTTCTTCTTTTAGGATATACAGAACCAAGCAAGGAATAACAGAGTCGTTGTGGTATATTGGCCATGCATACCATGCTTTTAATTGTTTTAAATGAAACCCCTAGCATGTTGGGCTCAAGGACACAGTTGGGCTCAGGACTTGTAGGGCACAGTTTCTGTGCTTAGGTTCAGTCTGCCAAAACACATTGGAGCATTTCTGGTCGATCTGGAGTTTTTCACCGGGGAGCTAACCTCTGTAGCATATTCACACTTCTTGCTGATTTTGACACTTTTTGGTTACTGTTTAAATTCGGGTTTGATGACCTGTGTGGCTCCAGCCTGTGCTGCTAGAGAGTTATCTGCAGTCCATTCCAACCTGTGCTGCTAGAGAGTTATCTACAATCCATTCCAGACTGTGCTGCTAGAGAGTTATCTACAATCCATCCCACACTGTGCTGCTAGAGAGTTATCTGCAATCCATTCCAGACTGTGCTGCTAGAGAGTTATCTACAGTCCATTCCAGACTGTGCTGCTAGAGAGTTATCTGCAATCCATTCCAACCTGTGCTGCTAGAGAGTTATCTACAATCCATCCCACACTGTGCTGCTAGAGAGTTATCTACAGTCCATTCCAGACTGTGCTGCTAGAGAGTTATCTACAATCCATCCCACACTGTGCTGCTAGAGAGTTATCTACAATCCATCCCACACTGTGCTGCTAGAGAGTTATCTACAGTCCATTCCAGACTGTGCTGCTAGAGAGTTATCTGCAATCCATTCCAACCTGTGCTGCTAGAGAGTTATCTACAATCCATTCCAACCTGTGCTGCTAGAGAGTTATCTACAATCCATTCCATATTGTGCTGCTAGAGAGTTATCTGCAATCCATCCCACACTGTGCTGCTAGAGAGTTATCTACAATCCATTCCAACCTGTGCTGCTAGAGAGTTATCTACAATCCATTCCATATTGTGCTGCTAGAGAGTTATCTACAATCCATTCCATATTGTGCTGCTAGAGAGTTATCTGCAATCCATTCCACACTGTGCTGCTAGAGAGTTATCTACAATCCATTCCATATTGTGCTGCTAGAGAGTTATCTGCAATCCATTCCAACCTGTGCTGCTAGAGAGTTATCTACAATCCATCCCAGACTGTGCTGCTAGAGAGTTATCTACAATCCATCCCACACTGTGCTGCTAGAGAGTTATCTACAATCCATCCCACACTGTGCTGCTAGAGAGTTATCTACAATCCATTCCATATTGTGCTGCTAGAGAGTTATCTGCAATCCATTCCAACCTGTGCTGCTAGAGAGTTATCTACAATCCATCCCAGACTGTGCTGCTAGAGAGTTATCTACAATCCATCCCACACTGTGCTGCTAGAGAGTTATCTACAATCCATCCCACACTGTGCTGCTAGAGAGTTATCTACAATCCATTCCAGACTGTGCTGCTAGAGAGTTATCTACAATCCATCCCACACTGTGCTGCTAGAGAGTTATCTACAATCCATTCCAACCTGTGCTGCTAGAGAGTTATCTACAGTCCATTCCAACCTGTGCTGCTAGAGAGTTATCTACAATCCATCCCAGACTGTGCTGCTAGAGAGTTATCTACAATCCATCCCACACTGTGCTGCTAGAGAGTTATCTACAGTCCATTCCATATTGTGCTGCTAGAGAGTTATCTACAATCCATCCCAACCTGTGCTGCTAGAGAGTTATCTACAATCCATCCCACACTGTGCTGCTAGAGAGTTATCTACAATCCATTCCAACCTGTGCTGCTAGAGAGTTATCTACAATCCATCCCACACTGTGCTGCTAGAGAGTTATCTACAATCCATCCCACACTGTGCTGCTAGAGAGTTATCTACAATCCATTCCAACCTGTGCTGCTAGAGAGTTATCTACAGTCCATTCCAACCTGTGCTGCTAGAGAGTTATCTACAATCCATCCCAGACTGTGCTGCTAGAGAGTTATCTACAATCCATCCCACACTGTGCTGCTAGAGAGTTATCTACAGTCCATTCCAACCTGTGCTGCTAGAGAGTTATCTACAATCCATCCCACACTGTGCTGCTAGAGAGTTATCTGCAATCCATTCCATATTGTGCTGCTAGAGAGTTATCTACAATCCATCCCACACTGTGCTGCTAGAGAGTTATCTACAATCCATCCCACACTGTGCTGCTAGAGAGTTATCTACAGTCCATTCCAGACTGTGCTGCTAGAGAGTTATCTACAATCCATCCCAGACTGTGCTGCTAGAGAGTTATCTACAGTCCATTCCAGACTGTGCTGGTAGAGAGTTATCTACAATCCATTCCAAACTGTGCTGCTAGAGAGTTATCTACAATCCATTCCAACCTGTGCTGCTAGAGAGTTATCTACATTCCATTCTAGACTGTGCTGCTAGAGAGTTATCTACAATCCATCCCAACCTGTGCTGCTAGAGAGTTATCTACATTCCATTCTAGACTGTGCTGCTAGAGAGTTATCTACAATCCATTCCAACCTGTGCTGCTAGAGAGTTATCTACAATCCATCCCACACTGTGCTGCTAGAGAGTTCTCTACAATCCATTCCAGACTGTGCTTCTAGAGAGTTATCTACAGTCCATTCCAGACTGTGCTGGTAGAGAGTTATCTACAATCCATTCCAGACTGTGCTTCTAGAGAGTTATCTACAATCCATTCCAGACTGTGCTGCTAGAGAGTTATCTACAATCCATTCCAACCTGTGCTGCTAGAGAGTTATCTACAGTCCATGTGCTCTGAAATTCATGTCCCTGCTTTTCGTTTTGGTTTGCATTGCATTTCAATGATTTCCCTAAGTCTTCAGTGATAAAACACATGACTTTCATTTACTCTCAACAGTAACAATAATAATAACAACAATTATTATTATTTTCTGATATATATATATATATATATATATATATATATATATATATATATATATATATATATATATATATATATATATATGATTAGAAAGTAAGTTTACCACATCAATGATATGGTGTGTTGATGTGGTAAACTTACTTTCTAATCACCCTGTGTTTGTGTGTGTGTGTGTGTGTGTATATATATATATATATATATATATATATATACACACACTGTATATTGAGCTGGCTCCACTGTATTAATAGACACTTCCTTCTTCCAGCAGTATTAATACAACCCATATGAAAAATACAACAGGACTGCCAAAAACCTGGTGAGTTTTCCTAACTGTACAACTTCTGAAGTCTACTGCTGGACCTTTGGCAGCACTTTATTATAATATTTCATAATACATTGTACGAGGTAGGTCTATGCTAGAATGAAGACATTATTACATTTTTAAGCTCATTTTTGTGCTCATTTTTTTTTGCTGAAAAGGCCTGAGTATCTGTGTTGCCCCATATATTTACAAGCATTGAGAATTCTAGCATTTAATAACTTTTTTTCGTATTTTTTACATTAGACTTTTTTTTATCGTTTTGCATTTTTATTAAACCAATTTTTTTCTTGTATTGCTCCATGTCCCTAAGCAGCGGAGTATTTTTTTTTTTTTCCAGCACAGCCTGCTTTTTAATGTCGTCAGAACTTCCTGTTCTGCAAACTAAACTTGGATCCCATAACTTTTCTTTAACTGGTAGTTTTCCATGAAAGTGATGGAAAATCTGGGGGTTTTGCTGACTTGGATATGCCACAAAATCAAGATCCTTATCTTTTTTTTGTTGTTTGCACAAATTTGAATCAGTGAAGAAAAGAAACTCATGGGTGTTTTTAAAAGAAGCAAGTCAACACTGGCAAAATGACAAGTTTCATGCAGTAGCCTTATAAATAAAAAAAGAAAAGACAACTGCAATGAGACAGCTATACAGGCGTAAAGGGCCAGTCACAGAACCGGAAGGACTGTTTTAAATAATGTTTTGTTAAGGACTGGACTTTTAGTAACACATGTAACAAATAATGAATTTATCTCATTTCTACAAGTATTTCCACAAAGTGTCTTTCTCCATCTTGTCAGAATGCTTTACTTTGGGGCTCCTGAGTGGCGCATCCAGTAAAGGCGCTCCACGTGGGGCGCAGGATGTGCCTTATAGTCTGGATGTCACAAGTTCGAGTCCAGGCTATTCCTTTGCCAACCGAGGATGGGAGCTTCCAGGGGCAGCGTCAATTGGCCGGCGCTGCCCGGGGAGGGAGGTTTTAGGTCAGCCAGGGTGTCCTCAGCTCACCGCGCAACAGCAACCCCTGTAGTCTGGCCGGGCGCCTGCGGGCTTGCCTGTAAGCTGCACGAGAGCTGCGTTGTCCTCCGACACTAGCTCTTGGGTGGCTGCATGGTGAGTCCGCAGTGTGAAAAAAGCAGTCGGCACTTCGGAGGACAGCGTGTGTTCGTCTTCGCTGTCCGACTAAATTATATATATAAAAAAAGAATGCTTTACTTTACGATGATGTCTGAGCTGCCTATTCTGACGTGTTCTGGCTCTACTACACCACTGGTGCTATGCCATTCTGTCTGTTATACTGCATGTTCAATAAGGATATTTAAAATAATTGGTCAGGTGTGAGTTTAGCAAAATGGAACACATGCAAACAAGTTCTGTGGCACAACCAAAATCCTCCCTCCTTATAATACCTCTGCTGGTTAGGTCTTGCTCATTTGAATTTAGCTGGAGTTTTAGAGACTGGGGTAATATTGAGGAGCACTTTGCGTCTCTCAAACGACATCAAGTGCCGTGCATTTGTCATCTTCAATAGCAGTTTCTGCTCTGCCTTGCTTGTTAATTCTGAGAATAATGTGGTTTAGGTTTAAAGCAATCAGCTGGATTACCGCTGATCTATTCAACAACGCACACAACCATTTTTTTTTTCTCTCTCAGCATTGTCATGCAAACGCCCTTTCTCTTGGCACAGTTCCCTCTCTTTATCATGCCTGTGGAATAAATGAAATACTGGTTATTGTGCTTGTTTTCCATCAATAAATTATCTTCCAAAATGAGTGGAGAATCTGTTTCGGAATTTGTTATTATTAATTTGTTAAATAATTGACTATCCGTGATTCTGCTTGACCTTAAAACAGAAGCTGTTACTTACTTACTACTCAAGAGAATATTTGGAGATCGTTACTCTTTTATACAGTTTTACAGCTGAAAAAAATATCTTGATTACATCCTGCTGTTAGTGGTTGGCCTCCAAGATCCTCACTTTAGCCAGAGTAACTTCGAATACTCTCTGTACAGATAGTGACAATATTTGGCCAGAATTGTGTTTTGTTGCACAGAAAACAGCGGTTCAGCATCCAAGTAGACCAGTACTGTAGTTAAGCACTGTGCTTGTGAGGAAGGCTGTGAGTTTGAGTGCCATAAGACATGCTAGTAGCATTTTATTTCAATGGGACACTATGTAGCATTCATGACACATTCTAAAAGGATTCATGTGTGACGTGTATCCTTCATAATCACCTTGAACACACACAGTAACATGCAAATAAGTCTTCATAACCTGTCTCGTTACATTTGTGCATGTACTCACACCCAAGTGCATGTGAGTCACACCCATTGACATTTTGACTGTAACTATTGAGATCTGTTAAATAATAACATTTTGTCGAATTATAGTAGAAAAATTTTATGAACACTTATATGCATGTGAAGGGTTTATGAAGTGTTGGGCACATCATTATAAAATGTTACATAACCTTATGTAATAATGAATGTACATATTTATGGGGTTGGCGCCACATTTGCTGCTGTAGTAGATAGTGTTGGATAGCATTGAATGCTTTTATTTTATTTTACCTTGCACACAGTGCCTGTCGGTGGCCGAATGTTGTAATTGCAGCAAGGATCTTAAAGGCAAAGTCAAATCCAATTTTTGTTGAGTATTATTACCCTCTCATTGGCTTATTCACTTAACTCATTTATGTAAAAATGTAGTCATGTTTGGTGTTGTTTCTCTTTTGCTGTCTCGTTTGAAATTTGATTAGCAGTGCAGTATCACAATAATCAATATATAACCCAAATTTAAGCAAACCCAAAACTCACATATTGCTTGCTTTTTCTGTTTTTACGAATTGAATGTGACTATTTTGAATGGATGTCACTAGTTAGGCTGCTGCTGGATCCATAATTCGTACCTCACAGAACCAGCTATAAATGGGGTTCATTCCCCCCCGTCTATTTTAACCTGCGCTCCCCTGACTGTATGACTCACCTGGCACACCTTCAGAGTAGCTTCTTGCTCCTTTCATTCCCTTAACATTCATTGATTCCTGTCCTGCTCCATAGCAGCCCCTGATGGTAAGGTGCTGCAGTGCCTGCGTGGGCTGTTTCCTGCTTGTGAGTTACAGTGGCTGAGCACTGTGATCATCTTCCTTCCTTCCCATGAGGGAGCAGCGGAGAGCTGAAATAAAGAAGAAGCCCCCTTGCTGTGCACAGTCAAGATCTGGAGACTTGAAGTAGCCTCAGAGAGCTGATTGAGAATCACTGGCTGACAGACATACAGAACTGTATTGTATGGCCCATGTGCTGTAGACTCCCACTAATCCAAACCGACGACCCCGCGTACCACCAGCGAGCGTCTTAACCATAATGCAAAAGAACCGGGCTTGTCTGCGTTTGTTATTATAGAGATTTTAACCTCTTCTCTTCTAACTCATGGGACAGGACAGAATCCTTATTGGCAGTGTATTACACAACACTGCCTGTTGCACATGCTAACTGCAGCCGTAGGTTTAATCCTGGGGTTTGATGAAATATTGGGAAAGTATCGTACATAAGACAAAGACTAGACAAGGCATTTTTAGTATGGGACAGGTTAGAACCATTATTCAAAACAAGCCACAGTTTTGAGGGTGGTCCCTACTGGTTCAGATTAATGAGAACCCTTCTGTACCTCGGAATGCTGTGCAATGCAGTTTAAACATGTTCGAAAGCAACAAAATAACACAAAGCAATAACAATATAATAAATGAACTCCAAAGTCAACAGATGACTAAATCAAAATGAAGTTGTGTTTTTTTGCCTTCCTGTGACTGCAGTATAATATAATTCAGTTATGCAAATTCTTCCTTGCACCACAGGTCATTTGTATCCACCACAATACACAGTACTCAAAGACATAAATAATCTTTAAATGTATTTATATTTTGAACAAAGGACTGTTTTTAATTTCGGTTATATACGGACAAAAGATACTGATCTCGTAAACAGCAGTCGCTGGGAGCTGTATAAATTCAATAGGAATGATTTAGTCATTTTCACAGTGTGATGAGCTGAAGCAAGCGTGTTCCACAGTGCAGTGCAGTACAGCAGCTACCTGCAGTGATCTCCCCGAGGTGACTATTATCACATGATTTCAAAATATAAACCTGTCTTGGCAGAATCAACAGAGACCTGCAAACAATGAAGGCTTGCTTACAGAATGCGAATTGCTTCGTGTTAAAATCACTTGCAAAGAAATAAATTACTCACAAAAATACATAGTGCTACATATAAAAACTCTTTCCTTTCATCCTTCTGGTTTTTAATGACCTAATCCTATTAATCAGTACTGTTGTCTAAAATCAGCCAAAAATGGTTGCAGGTTACCTATGCATTTTACCATGCCTTTTGCATGCTTCTTCTGTGCATTTACCGTAGTTAAACACGTTTTACCATGCTTTCATCATGCTGGACTATATCTTGTTGTTTCTAAACACGGTCATTTTCCATTCTGCATTTATAAACTTCTGCCAAGTCATAGCAAAGACCCTGTAATTCTCAGTGTATGCTGGTATCCTTTTGTAATAAATCAGATTGGAGCTTTTGCAACCAGGTGCTCCAAATTGTAGCAGGTGCATGTGGTCAGTAATCTTTTCCACTCTTAAAGAATTCAGATATTTCCAGTGAAAAATTAACTGTATGTTCTCAACCTGGAATCAGCAACACTAATGGCATAATTTAGTGTGTTAGGCAGCCAATCAACTAGCCTGGCGATGTATCTTTCCAATATTATGTTGCTATGGGCAAGCTGCTGCGATCCTTAAAAAATTAAATGTTATGGTAATTTGTTTCTTTTTTTTAAATTTATATCTATATCTATATATATATATATATAGATATTGAAGTAAGGCTTAAGGGTTTATGCCACAACACTAGTAAATGTCTTGGCATTCTGTGGGCAAACCCTTTGTTTACAATATCTATGTGCTGTACTTGTTTACAGATCTCCAGCACTGAGGGTCGCTGAATCACTCGATAGTAAAAGTGCTTTCCTCAGATCACACAGGGATCATTGGGACGCATGTGAAACTTGAGCTGTGGCACAGTGTACAGCCAGAGGGCACAAATACTCGACTGGAACAATGTACGTCCCCTGCCTCAAAGAGGTACATGCGTTTAGAAGGAAGCACTGCAAACTATTAGATATACGGGATCTGCTATTGCTGATAAAGTCTTTCCACACTGTTATGCAATTGCAAGTAAAAAAGTCAGTTTTACTTCAAAGTGCCATATTACTTAATGATCTGGGTGCTGGATATTATTGGATATTATTACAGCACTGCAGAATCCCCCCGGATTGCATCAGCCACCTAACCGTGGGTATTGCAGGATCTAAATATCTAGATAATACTTTGTGTTTATATATACTTGTATATACCTATGCAGAGTATAATATACCTCTTATACTATAAGCTCTGATATTTAACGCTACAGCGATCAACTAGCATGACTGTATGACAAGATTGCATGTTATATGAAATATTTCAGCCTTGCAAGTGGGCGTTGAAATCAGTATTAAAAGTGTTTAAAACTATGCCAAGACGTGGGCATAGACAATGCCTATCTCTGCAAAACCTTAACAAGCCTGAAGCTTGAAGCAGAGTTCAGTATTATATGGGCTTTTTTGTGTGTGTACTTTCGTGCGTGCATGTACTGTATAAGGCAAATAAACTGTTCCAAACTGGCATCTCCGTGAAGTGTTTCCAATCCATGCCTGCGAATACTGTAGGAACCCAGTGCATGGGCATGTTGGATTGCAGCACACATGAAAAGTGTTTAGTTTGAATGTATACATATTTCACTTCACCACTGAATGTTTCAGCCAATCACTAAACTAATGACAGAAAGAATGAATGTGGTGGCTGCACAATGCATTTACCATACTTTAGTTTGCCATGGTTTTTAACATGATCTACTGTACCTCTCTGTGGTTTATCAAGCTTGCCTATGTATACAATGCTTTCACAACAATTCAGTGCACTTTGCAATAATTTTACCATAGGAAAACTTCTATAAGAGGCAGGTAGTTACCGACACACAAATACAAACTTAGATCTGGTGAACTGAGCTGTCTTTTACCCGCCAATGTGTCCCCTGACAGCCTGTTGTTATTATGCAACTGTGCGCTACTTTTCCTGCTGTGAAGTGGGGGTGGGGAGGCTCTTTTACCCTGGGAGAGGTTCTCGGTAAAGGTTCCATTCATGTAAATACAGCAAGAGTGAAACAGCACAGGCTAGAGGCAGATGCTTCCCCAGTGTTTCATTTGATAAGAAAATGTATCTAAAAATAAACAGCAGCCTGAAGGAGCCACTGGCTTGCGATTGTACCTCAGGGTTTGGCGCTCTGTGTCTCGTGAATCGGATGCTTTTAATTCAATGTGACTTCATGTCATTGCAGTAATTTGATTTAAAGTGCACCGTGCCAATGGACTCAGAGTGGTAAACCCTTTGTCAGTTGAGATCAAAATTATACAGTGTTGTCTGGGCCAGTGTTTTATCACAAATGCCACATCTGATTTACAGTTGCTAATGCTACAAAATAAAAGCAGTTTATACAAATGTGTTATCAGCGGGGTGGCTGAAAGAAATGTGATAAACTCTTACTCTGCAAAAAACAAAAATAAATCTTAATTGTTTATGTTCTTGGGATATAATTAAACCAATTTGGAAGCGATCTGATACAAAAGCATGCATCTGTGTGACGGGGCGTAAGGAGTGAGCTATAAATAGTAATCTGATGTCATTTGCAGCCTGACCTATAAAGGGTAGACCTTTATGTTTAGAGGTTTTCTTGAAGATTGGATAGCTTGTCATGCTAATTTGTTCAGCCTCAGGTTGTGCACCAAAGCAAATTGGAATCACACACAAACCAACATCTAGAGGGCCTGCTTAGCGAGTGCTGGGAAAGAAGAATGATGTATTTATTAAAATGCGCTACAGCACTTACAACTCAGATCCCCCCTACGCACTTCCACTGAGCAGGTGTCTGTCTTTTCCCAATTCCTCGATCAGCGTTGCTGGGTTAGAAGAGGGCAAGCAGGTCATCAAACAGTGTTAATCTGAGCAGCCTAGTTGATCAGCTGCTTTGTGGACTAGGTGGACTGTACCTGCTAGCACCAAGGGCTTTGCTGCTTTGCTAACACTCCATCTAATGAAGGATGAGTCCCCAGTGATGATGCTTGTGTAGGGAGGGGAAAGGGGAGGGGGGAGTGTTCTGATGTGAAGGATGAGTCCCCAGGTATGGGAGTTGATGGTGCTTGTGTAGGGAGGTGAAAGGGGAGGGGGGAGTCAGCATTGTTTTTCTATGGCACAGATTGCTATGTTTAGGTCAGCCCCTAGGATGATGGTAAATATTGATGGAGATATGGGTAGTGGAGAAAATTGGGATTTATATACTGTCATCAAGAATCCCTGTAGTTTTGGTGACATGAACAGAATCAACTTTGATCTCTCTGGGTTTATAGTGTCACCAGAACACCTCAATACAATTACAGCCTTGTTATGCACAGTTGGGTGTACTTTATTCTTTATACCTATCAGTAATAGTGTTTGCAGATAGTCTCTGAAGCCCAGAGCATAACCTAAAAGCTCCTCCAGACAATAGGGCTGCTTCTTCTTCCTGGGAATGCAATGCCATGTAATAGATGAGGATATTCTTATAGCTATTTACATATCCTGTTTACACAGGACACGACCCATTTAATTAGTCTACTACGAGCTGCCGTATTGCAATACATCCATTCTATTCCATGCAACAGGACAAGGCATGGCACTAGAAGTCCTGCACATCGATTACAGATAAGTTCCAGTTACTATGCTGAATTTCATAAAGCTGGATGTGTTACGCTATACCCACAGTGTATTCAGGAAACGTATGTATCCTGTTTGTCTCATAAAGGAGTATTGTTTTGTATGAGGACGGATTCGGTACTGCTGTTGTTTTTCTTCCAGTTGCTAGTGTGTGGTGTGTTGAAGAGATGCTTAATCAGCAGTTCAGTAGGGTGGTACCATGTGCTGATCTGTGATGGTAGACCTGTGGGAAGTTAATTGGCCCCAATGCACCGTGCAGTATCTTCCTATTCAAATAGAACAAATAGCATGATTTCAGCACCGCCCACAAAACAAACAGCTTCTAATAATAATAATAATAATAATAATAATAATAATAATAATAATAATAATAATAATAATAATAATAATAATGGGTTAATTTGTGCCAAATCGCACCAGTTCCCAGATCTGCTACCTTTTAAAGAATAACAGTTTTCAACTTATTTTTTGTTGCAAAAAATAAATCTGTGTACATAACATTTACAATAAAAACCAGACTTTTCTGTTCCATTAATTGAATAACAGAAGTGCTCTGTAACAATATGTTTTAGGATGTGACACCTAGGAGTAAGAAAATTAGTTTCTTTCACAACCCAAACAGGGAAACAGTAAAGTTTACAGGTGTCGTAAATTCCATGGCTGTGAACTCCTATAGTTTATATAGAAGAAGAGGAATTTCCTGGAAAGCAGCTGTCTGCTCGTTGTCTTATTAATATAATTGTTTTCTGGCTCTTGTTATTTGTTCAGTATAATAAATGTTGCATACCCTGCATGCCCCTTGTAATTTAAGAAATGTATGTATGTATGTATGTATGTATGTATGTATGTATGTATGTATGTATGTATGTATGTATGTATGTATGCATGCAGTGGTCCAGGTAAGCTGTGTACCTGATGTTTTTACGCATTAAAAAATTCAAAATACGGTTAGCAATCTTGCTGCACAGCTTGTCTGCCTCCCCTAAAACTTCCACTAACAACTACATCTCCCAGAATACAATGTCTTCAGTTACTAGGAAACTGTATACAAGAAAAAACAACCTAACAAACATTGTCCAATCTCTGGCTAGCCCTGTTGTCTTTGCAGCCAATCACAGTATGAATAAGAAAAATTCGAAGCTACACAGGTTGAAGCGTAAACACCCCAGTCCAGCTACAAATCCAACTGGAACCATCATCAGAGGCAAAAAAAGGTGCCTATAATATTAAACAAACTGTTTTATAACTTATTTATGCATTTTCTTATTGTATTTATCTGTATTGCTTTATATTGAAGTTTTAACATGTTCACTAAGTTTAAGAATTTAATTTTAAAATATAAATAACGTACTTAATTTGCAGTCAGTGTGATACCTCGAAAAATGCGCTGAGCAGATAGAGAACCTTGTAGAACACACACGTGGTTGTACAGTACTTTAGTTCAAAGTAACATTGCAGTTAAAATGAAAGGTTATTTTTTAATGCTTCCTTACCCCATTACTATTAAAGATTGTACAGTATTTATCGCGATTATGCAGGACTTCAATTTAATGTTGCATTTTACCCCCTGAAATGTATGTATGTATGTATGTATGTATTGTTTGTGTGCATATATGTATGTATGTATGTATGTAGGTCTGCTGCATGGTACTGAACACATTCATGAGAGGCATGATCTATACTTATGTAACCAGATGGGATGTGCTTTGTAGATTTATTTAAGTTATACCTCGCCCACTGAGAGAGTGCAATATAAGAGACTGGGGTGGGGGTGCTGATATTTTTGGGTTGTAGCAGTAAACTGCACTGCTTCTGAAGCTTAGGTGAAAAAGAAATATAAAGGCCACCATATCGTATGGTTTCCAGTTGAATTGTAATAAACTCTTAGAATGATCTTCAATTTCTTTGATGGAATGCTTATAGAGGTTTTATCATTAAACGTGAATGTTTTGGAAATCATGATAAATACAATTCAATACGATTCAATCCTGTTTTTATTTTTAACTCCGCAGGAACACTGCTGGACTTCAGTCCAGGATTTGCATTGGAAACCAACCTCCGTCAACAAGGCAGGAATGGACTACTGGCTTTCAGGCATTGAGGATACAGCAAAGAGCAATGCACATGCCTTAAAGAAAAAAACAACTATGTATATCAGCTGAGTGTAATAAACCCAGGGGCTAATCCTGGGTATTTAAATTCTGAAACCAAGGGATTGATTTGATCAATGTATAGCATGCTGGGATACACCCCTCCTGGATTTCTAAACAACCTACTTTCAGTGTTTAAAAAAAAACCACAAATAGTTTGGTGATGCAATCCAGGGTGTTTTTCAGTAAACTGCTCTGCCTGCATTCCTTGCTGTTCAAGAAGTTACATAGTTACTGTACTTAAATCTCATCTTCGCCAGGTTTAGCGAAATTTGTGTTCCTGTCTCTCATCATTTAAAATGTTATTGTATATATAAATGTTATAGCTATATTTTCTATACTTTTTTCTTTTTTGTTAGTAAGGTTTTAAATGTTTAGTGCATATTTGCCTTGGAAGTCAAAATAATATCAAGGTATTGCAAAATGTATAGAAACAATGAAAAAGAGGATATTTAAGTTCATGTTGTAAAGTATAAGTGAGTGTAAAAATGACAAATCACTGACAATAGCAAAAACCATCAGTTGCAATGGCTTTGTTTACCTTAAAATATTGTAATCAATACGTAGAATACAGTTATTATGAGAGGTTGGTATAAATGTAGCCGATGTTTCCAAAAGGAAAACAAGAAGACTTAGGCTAGACATCCCAAACGATACCCCAAGACTCGATGTAATATTGCTGTCAAACTCCTGTCGATTTTTTTTTATAGAACACTAAAATGCTTTGTATGGATTTCTGGATATCAGTGAATTGCATGATGCATTATTTTTACACTTGCATCTTTATCAAAGATATGTAAATATGTTATTTATTTGGGTGCTACCATGGTTGGTATTTTTTGGGACCCCTTCATGTTTTTTTTGTAAAGTAAATATACGTCTCATGGAATTTCTACATCTCATATCCTCAAAGGCAGCAATATAAGAAAGGTTGGCTTATGGAATTATGTGCAATGAAAAAAAATAAATATATATATATATATATATATATATATATATATATATATATATATATATATATATATATATATATATATATATATATATGTATATATATATAAAACATCCCTGGGGTATTTGTGTTTATTTATGATTTTTTAAAAGTTTATTTGCAATACAAAAGAAAGCTAACACAGAAGCACGATCACTTCAGATGTAACAAACTTCAGATGGTTTGATTTTATTATTCATTATTATTTTCCCGTCGATCTCTGCTAGTATAACTGACCCAAGTTTATGCTGCATTTTACACAATCTTCACAGGGTAGCATCTTGAACATAGACATTTCTTATCATTGTATAAATTACATTTTAAAAAATGACAACAGATTTTAAAATTTAAAGATATATTTACTCAGATGGATCTTCTTTTTTAGAAGAATCACCAGGGATTGGTAGCTGTGACCTGACTGAGAATTAGACACGGCAGGTGGACTTCAGTGATTTATTGACCAGCATTGGGATTCAGCCAGGACAGCGGGGAGCACACTATTGCTTTTCTTAGAAAGAGGGACACTATTCAGTTCACATCTCATCCAAAGAGCAGCACCTTTTAGGGCACAGTGGCTCTGTACATGCTGGTTATTGCTTAGCTCCAGCCCCAGGGAACAGTGCTCCATACTGAAAAGAACACACCTTGCAGATCACCCATTCAAGTTCTGACCAGGAACCCAAGATTGCATCTTGGAAACTGGTGTAAGAAACCGTGTTTAATATTCTTTTTATTTGCATGTTGTGCCTGGTGGACTATTTCAATGCTCCACATAGTGGTTGATCAAAATACCACCTTTTTTAACCTTTATTTTTCCCACATGTGATGCATTGTAAACATTGCTGAATCAATACAAATTTGATGGAAAAGGGTCTATACAAGTTTATAATCCTTTGGGTTAACTACATTGTAATAACACAGATAACACAGATTGTTACACATATAGTAATGGCATGCTTAATTACAATTTCTTTTTGCTTGCAGTTGTACAGTATTTGCATAAGTGGTTCTGTATTTACAATGCGACTGCTATGTAATGACACATGCTATTACAGTGTAATTACAGCACAGTTCATTAACCAATGTAAAGTGTTACCACTTATTTTTGAAAACAAGTTTTACTCACCATTGGTTCACCTGTGTTATTTTAATCAGTAAATATTATAATGTAAATGAGATATCAACTGTTGAGTCCCACAAAATTTTAATCATCAAGCTGTGGTATATTTCTGCTAGGAGATGGGTTAATCTAATGAGATGCTCAATTTCATATTTTGCAGGCCCTCTGTATGGTTTGATACCTGATCCTCCTAAATCACTCATGGCTAAAGAACACTTTAATATTTAAAATGAGAGCTGTGTCTAGTAATTGCTAAACTATGAGACGTGTGCCAGTCGAACAGACACTTCTCAACAATGGCCAGTAGTTCACTTGGACCCAGATCCTTCTTCAAGGGGCTATGCTAAGCAGTGTAGCATAAACTGGAGTCAGAAGCTTCTGTAGCATCAAGATACAGCCTTCCCATAAGATTTCACAAACTTAGCAGTGTTTGGATGTGTGTTAGGGATATTCACCCGATCTCCACTTGGCTAATACTCAACCAATACCCCAGCGTGGAGTGAAGACGGTGTTGAGCTATCTGAGGTGCTGCCTTTTGAATGCAAGGTTTAAGGAAAGAAAGTTTTCAACCACCTGCCTGGTAAGACCACGATTGTTAAAAGCAGGGTTTAACAGGGCGGGCGCTGGGTGTGAACGGGCGATCATGCGCAACGATAACAAGCATCTCAATCACTAATGCACAAGAGCCAGGCTCCTCTGCAGGTGCGGTTATATGAACTTTTAACCTCATCTCACCAACGGGGGTCAGAATCCGCAATGGCAGTGCACCACAAAGCACTATCAGTTAAAGTTAAAAGGGGTAAAAGCTGGCTTGTAAGTCATTTAGTATATTAGGTTCTGATAGGCTTTCAATCATTATCTCCTTGGGTTGACATTGAATTGGTGAAGGGTTCGAGGGAATAACACCCAGTTTTACAAAGCCAAATAAAACATGATTGCGTTATATTAGGTACATATTTAATTAACCGTGTTGGTCTCTTCACAGTTTCGTTTACAAAAGCGTTTGATCCACGGCCGAGTCCAGACTGTAAAGCTAGCTACCGGGCTTATTAAATTAGGAAAAAACACTTTGGGGAATTGTATCAGGCTTATCTAGGATCTGCGGTGAAACTGTAGAGTGCATTAAAGTTCCTTTATAACATACTTGGTTTATGCACAACTCTCTCCCCTAAGAATAGGTTTCATGCTCGTAACTCAAGACTATCAGCAAACAATATGCCAACTCCCATTGCACTTCAGCCACGCTAAGCTGTTTTTCTTGCCAAGGATCCTGTGTACCCCGCAACATTGTCCCTAGTTGGTTCAATGAAATGTGATGCCCTGCCAACTAAAGCTGTAAGCTGGTAGGTGTGTGGTATCCATATGGAAAGTAAGAAACACTATATCTAACCCTCCCCGCTATCTACACCGCCGGCCCCCTACTAGGGTTGTAATCCCTGTGTGGTTACAAACAGAACGCACAGTATGATATACAAAGCCAGAGCTGACTTATGCCAGCTTAGGCTCTGGCTCGCACTGCCCTTAGCTAATCAGAATGGAGTTGTAATTGAAGGGAAGAGCATTTAGTAATAGCTGTCCCATTCTGTAAAATGGGCTCATGCTTGGGTATAGGCTGCTTTCTGTGGAAATGCGGCTTGTTTGAGTATGAGCGTCTCCCACTGGCTGAAGATAGGTGCAGGTGGATGACATCAGGGCTCAGTTATACATTTTATTTCTATAACAACATCATAAGCTGTTGAAAAATTGATAAAAGCCTAAATCAAATTTCAAATAGATTTTTTAACAGCATACAAGCACCTACATTATCTTATGTATAAGCGCATCTCACCTACGTAAGACCATGCTGCTGTTTATATGGTGTACTTTAACCATTGATTAAATTACAAGAAAAGATACAAGCACAGAAATGCCTTCAATAGAATACATACAGTACAGTACTAACTTTGCCTTTCATACAGCAGTAGGCAATGGACATGTCATGTAAATGGATGGTTTGCCACTAAAAGAGACATTGGGATGACATAAGCAGGGGGAAAGAGGGACAATACATGTTTTGGGACAACTGATCTTTGAAGAGTTACATTAAAAAGTATTTTCAAGCGGTGAGCTCCCACTCTGAGCATTGTCGATTTTCAGCTTTGAAACAATGCAGTGATGCACCTGTCTTCCCCTGAATTATACTGCTTAGTATGAATGATCATGTATCTGCCTCTCTGTGTTCCTTTTCAAAGCAGTCTGATGCACAACACAGCACAATCTTTTTGTTCTTGAATGTGCCAGTCCTGACAAGCTCTTTGTTTTATTAGTGGTATGTCAGGTGAGACAGACATTAATGTATTGTGCACACGAAAGGGCTGAAGCTCTCTCTGCCCATTCCTCTTGAAAGAATGTTTTTCTCCTTGAAGAAAGCCAAATGGTGGTATGTCAGGTGAGACAGACATTAATGTATTGTGCACACGAAAGGGCTGAAGCTCTCTCTGCCCATTCCTCTTGAAAGAATGTTTTTCTCCTTGAAGAAAGCCAAATGGTGCTAAATGCCGCATGGAAGTAAATGGCTTTGTGGGTTCTCCACCCCAATGTATTTATATTCTTGGTATTTAAATGAAGTACACTTTCTATCTTTGCATTTGCAGCTTTTTTTGTTTTATCCGATACATTCTTAAATTTAAGCAAAGTGAAAATACATCGCCTTATAATGTTTCTGTAATTCTATGTAAAAGTTTTCTGAAAATTTCGCTGATAGGGAGTAATATTTTCCACCGTATTAAGTCATCTGGATCTGAGAACCTAATGTGCTAGTGGTTATCAGCCCTCCCTAGACGTACATACATTTATGAACCATGGCTTCCCACCTTATCTACCCTGGAGATAAAGCCGTCTGTTTGTGTGTGTGTGTGTGTGTGTGTGTGTGTGTGTGTGTGTGTGTGTGTGTGTGTATGGGGACTGCCAGTAACCGTTATAAAAGTTTCCCACAGTATTTTTACACAGTAGTTTTGCAGCTTTCCCATGCTTTTCCCATGGTTATATAATGCATTTCCAATCGATTACTCTGATTAGTCATGTTTATTAATATGCTTTACCATATCTTGCTATTCTTTACAACGCTTACCTATGCTTTACCATGCTTTCACTAAGCCTTATTACACTATTCTGTCTTTTACGATGGTAAAGTGTTATAAGGGAAGGACTGCCAAATGATTCTTCAGATCCCTGCCAACAAAGCCTGACCATGTTTATTTCTCCTGAAACAGCTGCAGGAAATTTTGAGCGTTATAGCATGTAGGTGATTGAAGGCTCTTGTGACAGTCTGAACCTTTGTGCTATCCTTTTGTTGCTGCAGAGTGGTTACTGGGCTTCTGATTAGTAAAAGCCTGTTGCTGTTGACTCAGCAGAGCTGAGGAAGGAGAACAATTGCTGATGGAAAGTCATGCTGTGGGCGCTTTGCAAAAGTCACAGGCTTTAAGTGCCTTTGTGGAACAGGTACATGTGCCACATAACACACAAGTGGTTGCGCTTCACAAATATCTGCTTTTCTTAATGTCTTTTTGAGGAATTCAAAAGTTAATTTTGGTTTCGTAAACCCACAAAATATCAACTAAAAGAAGAACAAGAAAGTAACAAAGCATCTTAACCATAATGCAATTTGTCCTGATTTGGTATTCCAGAAACAGTAACACTGTACACTGTGTGCTTTTTGTTTTACTATACAGAAGGTTTGGGCAAACCATTACAAACACCTGCCAGAACATTGTCAATATAATGCACCCATGGGAACAGTATTTATTTGGACTGAACGAACACGCCATACTTGTCTAGACCCTTGCTCCACATAATCCAGCCAATGACACTGTGTGGCCCAAATGACAGCATATATGTGTCCATACAAGGCTGGGGAATGAAGCCTACACAGTACAGAGGAGGCTATTGCAGTACTACACTGATCTGCCACAAGCTAATAAAAGTGAGCCTCTTATCAGTATCCGTGGTTAAATCTGGAGCTGCATCATGTGTGATTGAGGCTCTGGCTTAAGAGATTTGTTGAGAGGGAGAACTGGAAGCACCGCATACAGATTTGCAGAGCTTTTCTTGATAAGCGAATAGATTACCCTCAGCGTTAAGAATCGCTTCGCAATACTGAGCAGACACAGCATAGGAGTTAGTTTTGAAGGGTTTTTGCTTTTGCTATAAGTTTAAAGTGGTGCAAACTGGAACAAAACTCAAGGTCTTTGAGAGACAACTCAAGGTCTTTGAGAGTCAGTAGGCATAATTATATATATATATATATATATATATATATATATATATATATATATATATATATATATATATATATCAATGCAGTCTTTCCTGGTGTTGAATTTAAAATAAAAAAATGAAAAACCAGTGAAATCTGCAGCCCAGTCAACAGTGCATCGGGAATGATTTACATAAGCAATGAGAGAGTGATAATTATAGACTGAGAGATTGGGGTATGTGTGGTACTTTGCATTGACTGCATTCTGTGAATGAAGTGAGCATGCTGATCAGTCATGCCGGTGGGTTCTGGCAGCGAACTGTTCACACCTTGACATCATTATTGTTGCTACAAAATGACGAACATTAACAGAGCGGGCTCAGATTTCAGAAAGAGCTTTCTTTTCGTTACTTACACGGATTGGACATGAAAATACCACATGCAACATGTAGCGTACACTTTTGGGACACCCCCGCATACAAATGCTTAATTTATTATGCAAAGGCCATCTTTATTCTGTAATATATAAAAGCTGCATCTCCCTGTTGTCAGTTTTAGTCACAATAAATGGAACATGCTCAAACAAGATGATATTTTGGGTTCATAGTACTGTAGCTGCATAATAAATACATGTGCACTTACACATAATTACAGTGTTCTTATGCATAGTTAGTTACAATATACTTAATGTAAGTGCACCATTGTATCAGAAAAGGGTTAGGGTTAGGGGAGTTAGGTTTAGAGTTAGGGTTAGGATTAGGGTTATATCATGCAAACAATGTAAACACATTACGTACATTGTAACAATGCATAATAACATTGTAATTATGTGTAAGTACACTGTATATACTAAATAATTACCAATACTAATATACAGTAATTAGAAACACTTACTGTAAAGTGATAATGAACAAACTTGACTGCAGATTTACAGACCCCACTTCCCTAAAAAAAATTGTCAGATGTGTGTGTGTGTATGTGCGTGTGTGTGTGCGTGCATGCGTTCGTGCGTCTTGGCGATGCGTCGCGTGAATGTGTGTAAATACAGTATGATGAAGCCCTGACAGAATGTATGCACAGTAATGATAAAAGCTTATATACAGTAACGCATACATAAGCATGCAGCGCATTCAGCACTCTGGCTTGCAATGTACCAGAATCCTCCAGTGTTCAGGAAGGTTGAGTCTATACACACACATTTGAAAAGTGCTTTAAATTAGCCTTTTAAAAAAAGCACTGGGAAACCGTCTGATCCTGAAAGGATTAAAAAGGCTTAACTAACACTTCGGCAGCCTGTATCAGCTGCATACCAATTCGCTCATCAAAGAGACCAAAAGTACATTCTGAATATATTTAAGAGACCCAATTTGAGAAGCGCAATAAAACCAACAGAGGCAACTGCAAATGGGCTTTTTTTGTAATCAGCATGAAAAAAAAACAAAACCACAACCGCAACATAAAAAAAAGAAAGGTTTCGTATTTTAGCTGTACGAAGTAGAATTTCAATTAAAACACATTTGTGATGGAACGGTCTCTTCTAATTAAATGATTTCTTGAAGAGACTTTCATTTTTTTTTTATGTGACTCATTATTTACAACCGCAGAGATTGTCTGTAAAACAGTTTTTATTTTATTGATTTTTTTTTTCTTTCCAGGAGTCGGCGCTAAAAATATCCCAACCTTTGTTTTAAGGCTGAGTGGATAAATTATAATATTCTAATAAAAACAGCAGATTGGCTTCCTGCAAACGCAAAGCATTTCATCATGAGTTATTTAAAGACTTTTGTAACACAGTAATAACGCTGTAAATTACACATATGGGTGTACAGTAATGTACAATGCTTAATTACAAAATTAAAAAATGCCAGCGTCTAATTATTATGCATGGTAATTGCTGTGTAATTACTATGTAATAACAATGTGTAATTAAGTGTCTTTGTAGAGACAGTGTAGTGTTCATTTTTCTGCTTTGAAGTGTATGAATAAAAACAGACATTGAAAACAAATAGTGATTCAATAAAGTTAAAGCTTTATGTAAATGCGATTATATTTTTTGACCCTGCAACTATGTGAAATATATGCTGGATTTATTTATGGCAAATAAATGTTGGCAAGGTAGTGCATTTCAAAGTGGCCAAAATGACTAAAAAGTAACTGACTGAAGTGCAGACTAGAGGAAATTGTCTATTAGTACAGGATGAGATTGAAATCTGGGCTTCCTTGAGCAGAACACCACTGTTAGATAGAGACACACCAATTACCTATGATCTCAGACAGCAGGCTACTGATCCATGAAGGACACTGTCAGATTAAGGGACTTCTTTCTCAATAGGCATCTCAACCCATGAGTCCATCCAATTTGAGTCTTTAAAATTTTTTTCAAACATCAGCTGATAAGGATTTGAAAGAAGACATTAATGCCACTATATAGGAGTCGGAGTGCAACATATAACTTGAGGTCACAAGAAATCCATTATTTACAATTTAGGGAGACAGACTAATGTTTGGAACAAATTACTAACTACAGTAACTAGGAGGTGCATTTTCTGTGTTTTACTTTAATCACAGCTCTACAACTGGGGACCTTGGGGACTTTATTTCTCTCGGTGCCTGCAGGTCAAAGCTGATTGCAATTGTGTAATCATAGTCGCAGGGCAGTTGATCTAAACTACTGTGCAGTCCACTAATGCTAAACTGCATTTACAATTACATTGCATTGAAATTTCAGTCAGCATGCACTGCAGTTATTGTGAAGGTAAATTGCTGTTACAGGACAATAACACTACATGCCGTGGTTATTTAGCCTGCCCAGCTAGAATATCACAGTTATCCTAGCTAATGTTTTCTTCTTGTTGTTTATAATGTCTTTGTATGCCATTTTATGTTTCAGACAATAAACACAAAAGTTTAAAGCCGTCCCCTGTAGTCTCAACGCATCCTCTCTCAAAGTACAGCAGAGTATAACCATTAAGCTGTGGCACTGCAACACTATCCCGAGTAGGTGCAAAATACTAGCAAGAAATACAAGTTTGCACCAATGTGGCATTTCTTACATCCAGCAGGGATGTAGCAGGGGGGCAGGTTCATTGTTACAGTCTGGTGTGCCAGCTGAACTCAGAGAGAAGGCATGTTTGGGAGCTGTATGGTGGACACAGGTGCGCTTTACATTTTTTCAGTTTTAAAAAGTTACCTGGACCGAAACAGAAAAGATGATACAATGTGATTCTTAACAACAAGACGAATACATGAAGGTGTCTGCCAAATAAATAAATAAATAAATAATGCCTGTATCAAGTTGCTCTTTAAACACAACTTTCTTGTCCTTGTCCTTGAATATCATCATTGTCGTTACACAGGAAACGCACTGAGGGTTAGCCAAAAGCTGGGTGGGTCAACTTGTAATATAAAGCTTTGCGTATACAATAAAATAGGCACATGTTAGAGACAGTTAGTATTAATAGCACTGTCACCAGCTCTGTTGTACTGCGGATGTCAGTCTAGTTATGTATTGTCCTTCAAAAGCCTCCAGCTTGTGACTTGTGTCTTTATATTTTTATTTAACAAAACATCTGCTGTAACAGAGACAGAACCATTGCTTTCAACAATCCTTTTCAGTGGACCATGTGACATGAAAAAGCTAATCCATGACTCTTTATAAACCAGTCCTGTCAAATCCTTCATACATCTTTTGTGTACTGTAATGAGATAAAACAACAGAAATGTCACTTTTCTAGGAGTGGCATGTTTTCAACATTCCTTTTCAGTGAACCATTTAAACCAGAAAAGCTACCATAATGCTCTTAAAACCACAATACAATCCTGCAAGTGCTACAGCAAATCACACGCAAGAAGCTGAAAACACCCACAGCTTCAAAAACACGGAATCGTAGATCTAAGGTAATACTTATAAGGAGCTAATTTACTTATTTACACTGTTGAAACTTAATCTGCTTCACAGCTTGTTTTTTAAAAGTTTTAGCTCAGAAGAGAATTCCAATAATTCCTTAAATAAATAAATAAATAAATAAATAAATAAATAAATAAATAAATGAATTAATAAATAATAATAATAATAATAATAATAATAATAATAATAATAATAATAATAATAATAATAATAATAATAATAATAATAATAATAATAGCAGTCTTAGTGCTGCAGCCTCTATGCCATTTACCACACAGACAAGTCCAGACAATAATAATGAATAATAATTGTTACTATAGGTATTCTATTACGGCACCTGGAAATGTGTGTCGTCTACTTAGAGGTCACATGACACTTGGGTGATGACATCACAGTGAGTCCCAGCGGGTGAGAGACTTGTTGCCGTTGGATACCCACCTAAGGCTCCAATGAGACCTGACGATAAACAATGTATCATATGGCCAGGTAATGTGGCATTTATAGTCAGAGGCATCCTGCTAAATCCAGTTTCATTATCTTGAAGACAATAAATAACTGAGATGATTCCATGCAAAACTGCATTGTTCCATTTATTAATGTTAGTTTGTCTGTTACTTTATTATTGTAGTTTATTTACATACACTTGCCTATTGATTTTTTCTTATTCCGTTCATTTCATATGTTGATACACGTGCGTCTTGACAAGTAATACATATTTATTTATTTATTTATTTATTTATTGATTCATATTGTGTCTGGTGGTCAACTCCGTCTTAAAGAAGACTTTGGCTAAGAGGACACTTGGCTTGCTTCCCGAGGGGAGTTCTCTTAGCTGGAGATGACTTTAGCTGCATGCGCATTATATTTGTAATGTGAATGGTTACAGGCAATAAACTACAAGTGCAGCCTAAAGTAAAGAGTGACCAACAGGTTTTAAAATGGACTGTGTTGTCATGCTGTTTACAAGCTTATTTCATTTATATCATGTTTTAATTAATTTCAAGGAAGTGCTTATACAGTTATGTGATTGTGTCATGGTGCTAATAGCCATAAAAAACAAACAAAAAAAATTCCACTTCTATTACATTAATTAGTAACTAAATAATCCAAAATGTTTGGATTAACGATCCTGCTTTTGAAAGACATCTTCTCTGAAAAAACATTTAGGCTCAAAAATGAAATAATAGAAAAAGATTAAATTAAAATAAGGTCACTAATAACTATTAAACACTCAATGCAGTTCCCAGGAGAATCTGCTTGTGAAAAGAAACGCAAAACAATAGCCTGTCTTTTGACTTTTGACTTCGTTCAAAAAGGAGGCCACACTCTATCTATCTGTCTATCTAAAATCTCTCAATAGCCAGCCAGTCCTCCAGGCAATTCACTTTAACTTGGTGTGTAGGCTGATTCAGCCCCTGAACTGGATCAAATCCACAGGCATCCACAAAGCAAATGAGACATACAAAATGGTAGCAAAAGGAACACAAACTGTTGGGTTACTTGACAGGGGCATTCCTGTATTAACAGTTGGCTTTAGTGCAAAACAAGCAAAAAGAAAAAAAAAAATGCATAACTTTTGATTAGTTAAAGTCAGAGGTTTCCAGAGAATGCTGAAAAGCTGGAATACGGAATAGCCAGGGGCACCCTTGCATTCATCTTGAGCTCTTGACAAGAAAATGATCAAACCCACAGTGCTTTCTCAGCCACGATTCCCAGGGCCAAGGAACAGGAAATGCCAATGGCGCACAATAAATTAGGCTGGGACTTGAGATTGATGGGCTCCTCTACGCTCCCCTGCCTCCAGAGCCCGCTCCTTCTCCACCCTCACTCCGCAGTGGTGGAATGACCTACATACAGATGTCAGGACCGCCCCATCTAAGGATCATAAGCAGGTAAGAGTGGTGAAAGCAGTGCACGACTCCTATTCCTAACATGGATCAGCTTTAGGGTTTAATCAGCAGCCTCTGTGGTATACAATAGGAAATAAAACTTTTGAGTATTAGGTTTCTTAGACCCATCAGGTCCATTGCTACAGTGGTGTATATTCTAGAACAGGCTGAGAGGGGAAAAGTATCTGTTTCCTGCTTGTCTTGTGACCCAGTCTCTCAGTAGGGAGTCAGAAACGTGTTTGTGAAACGCTTTGGTGCACTAAAGGTATTCAACAGACCCTTAATTATTCATTGGCCTTTTAAATCAATGCTAGAAAACACTGTCTTCTTCTTTCACAAGTCCACAAAGAGCTTGCGTGAGTCTCGAAATTGGAGAAGCTTGTTTTGTGAAATACCCCGCTGCTGTACCCCTGTCGTGAAACACAAATAGCCAGCATTGCTTTTTTGCGTAATCTGAAACTACGCAATAAATTATTTTTAGTGCTTCTCTGCAGTAAATTACATTGGAATACAAAGTTGTGTTTTAAGGAAGAAAAACAAGGCTAGACCATGCTATGGAAAAAGACAACACTTCAGGTTACTCTTTTATTTGGTTAATACATATGTAATAATGCATTTACAAAGGTTGTTCAAATCATTATATTGTCATACAGTATTAAGTATCACACGCATGAGAAATATATAGTTTGTCACAGGCTAGTTTATCAGCTCTTATGCAATGGAGCATCTGGCTGGCTGATGACCACCAATAACCACAAACTGGACCACACTCTTACTGATTTCTTTCAGGATTATGAACTGACTGTGTTTTCTTAAACCACCATAACTGCAATAGTTCTTGGACTATCTTTGAAATTGAATTAGCATTACTAGCTGAACATCTGTCTAGATGAAACCCTGTGCTGCTAATGACTGGAAGTTATACAGTTTGATTTCTGTTACATTATTTACCATTTCAATCAACTATTTCAAATAGGAAATCTGTTGTTTGCTGGGAAGAAACGAGACAGACACAAATAGTTGCTTGATCATGTTCACTGGAAGTTAGTCCAATTACCCCATTACCTGGACCCTGGACGATGACTTCTCCTTTGTGTGACCCTATCTATAAAAACACCTGATTACAACCCCAGACCTAATCCTCCTTCACATCTGGCTGGCACAGATGTTAGTTCCAAATTACTTGTAATTATAACATTGACCTCAGCTACAGTTTCAAGGCTTATGAAAGACATGCATTTTTCCACCTCTAGTGGTTTGGAGTAGATACTATGATGCTACAATGCAGGTAAAGTGTGATATTCCATCTGGAGCTCTTGGTTGGTCTCAAGCTCATTTAAGGCAAGGTTGATTAAGGAGCATTGTTCATGATCAAATGCATTGCTCATTCCTCATTTGCAAAAGACACAACAATGAGCATGCAAATCATGCAGAGTTTCATTGATCACCCAGAAAGTGACTGTACCGACCTCTGAGCCTTAGCCATCACAAATTAGCTGCAATTTGATTTCTTTGTTTTTAATGGGGAATTTCATCTGGACTGGTGGTGGACTGTGAACTATAGAATTATGGGTTTAGATATGTTATTATAATTATTATTTATTTCTTAGCAGACATCCTTATCCAGGGCGACTTACAATTGTTACAAGATATCACATTATTTTTACATACAATTACCCATTTATACAGTTGGGTTTTTTTACTGGAGCAATCTAGATAAAGTACCTTGCTCAAGGGTAAAGCAGCAGTGTCCCCCACCTGGGATTGAACCCACGACCCTCCGGTCAAGAGTCCAGAGCCCTAACCACTACTCCACACTGCTGCCCCTGTTATGTATATGTTATGCATGGTTTAATAATATATTAACATATAGTCCAGGTATAAGGTAGTGCAATCCTGTTTGGTCTGAGAAATACATGGCTAGACCCTTTTTATCTCACATGTTCGCTGACATCTATCCATGCTGTATACGGCTAGTATGCAAGCCCATATCATGTAACATTAGCTACAGCAAACACATGGTAGCCCTTTGCATTAACTGGCACCCTGGAGCTTAATGAACACCAGCACAGATGGGCAAAAGGAAAGGGAGAACGTAAAACAAATCAAGATCAGTGGAAATCTTTAGGCACAGACCATTCTCCAGGGAAACGAAAACCCTTCTTGCAGTGCCTGATTGAGCATGAGCCAGGAATCTATAAAACTATATATTTTTATTTTTTATTATGTCTAAACTAGAACATTGGAAGGGCTATATGTTTCATGTGTTAATAGAAAAGCAATTACAAAGCTAAGTTTTTTTTTATCAGCTTTCCACAGATTTCAATAAACTTGTTATGGAACGTACTTAACTGTAGCGGCTCCATTCTTGTGATTTCATTTGAGGTTGGAGGGGAGGGGCTAGAGAACTTGGCAACTTTTCCCATGATCCTGACTGCGTGAGCGCTGTGTTCTCTTTAGGGGAGCAGTATCGTAGCTAATGATTAAGCCCTGTCTCTCTCTCTGACTAACCCGACTTGTACCAGCCGGTCCTGAACGATTGTAATGGGGCTTAATAAGTGAAATTAAAGGCAAGTGTACTGGACATATGCAATAAGGCCCGACAGGGTGTTCATATACGTCGAATATATGTGTGGCACATCGGGGTGTTGTGCGGCACAAGACGAAAATGGTGTTATTGCTCATTTATAATCCAAGTCAAACAGTGTATTTGAAAAAAAAAGCAGAAGTAATTTTTAGGGCAAAGAATGTTAAAATACATTATTTGACGTGACAAAGTCGGGGTGAGTGAGTGTAAAGACAGCGATGGCTACCGGCACTTTAAAGTCTGTGATGCAGCGCAGTGATTTCAAATATGTGACAAGGCTAACTGTCCGTATCCATCCAATATACGGACAGCTGGAACCTTGCTCGACCAATCACATTGCTTGCTTCACGTTCCATTGCCAGCCCTGGATTATAATATGAGATATACAACATTACCATGGTAAAAAACCATAAGAAAACAGCCTAGACTAACAGCAGCAAAGCCTTTTAATCTTTTTATCACTCTATGAAATCTGCTACTCTATGTCCAGTATAACTAATTAACCAGGTAATACGAGAAAATCACACTCAACTTGAAAGGGGTGAATGTTGTCAGTTTAAAATAACCATGGACTACTTTAGCCTGGTCAGCCTGTACCTGTATAGCAGTGTCCTCTTGGTAACCTGACAGTAGATACTCCTAGAGGCACGTAGTCCCCTGTATCACCTGAAAGGCTAGTCCTCACACTTTTACCTTGATTAGATGGAGAAAGCTATTGTGTGATTGTTGCAAGAAGGTCATGGTGTTGATTACCCTACAAGAGACTCAAGACATAAAACAGGATCATCTAATGAAAAAGTATCTGTTAGCGCAATCACATTTCAGCACAATAAAAACAAAACAAAAAAAAACAACAATGCTCATGTATTTTGAAATAGGCCGTGTCAACATAGCACTGCTGGCATGGAGATTCACGATCTTGGAGGCATCAACTGATTGTTAACAAACCCATGATTAAAGGAAATCTTGTAGGGGATTGGGTTATTACTGATATAATCTATTAACAGCCTACTCTGAGCAACTATTTTGATCTTCTATCATCTTATATCCAAGTATTGTCAGAAATCAGCTTCCTCAGTCTAACATTTCGGAGATGAGAACCCATCTAATTCGATTTTTTTGTAATAATCATCCAGCAGAGCTCAGAGTATACCTTGATGTTTTCTGAGACCAGTATTTTTCTTTCCCATGCAACTCTTCGGTCCTCTTCCAGCAAATTCACATTCCTCAAATTAGGAGTTTGCGATCCGAAGTGGTCTGTTCCCACTTCCCAGCCTCATGACACAGCTATGAGTGGGACAAAGAAGCACACGGCATCAAACTGTAACTTCTTTCCATTTACTGTATTCACAAAAATAATGTGTGGTGGGATTTCATTTAATTATACCGGTAACAGTAAAATGAAACATAAAGACCCCTAAATGGTTTTCTATTTCTTTGCACTAGTCTTGATGTCAAAGAATAGGCCATTCAGAGGTGAAAGCGTTCGACAGCAACAGCAACTTGCTAGTGTTGACAGATTGCAAATGACTATCAGGTTGTACATACAATGACTGACATTCACAAGACAAGCTCACAACTGACCACCTAATACTAATACGCCTGCTCCCTCCTAAGGAAAGACACGGCATTAAATACTGTTAAATACATGACATATGTTTCTTCTCATTTATACATATTTGTTTAACCTGTATGAATACTGTCTTTGTTTATTACAGTGAGGGTCTCACCCTCACGTGGCGCATCAACGATCTTAATATTTTTGGGATGAGAACAGTATTTTATATGAGTGTAAAAGCAAGCAGCTAAAAGAAATGATCGGCATTTTAATGCAAAGACGCACACTTCTGTAACTATGTATATCGTTGCGTGCAAAATAAACAGTGTTAGCTGAATATGCCAAATCGCCAGCATTATTATCATTATTGAGATCCACAATCCTGCAGTTTTTATATTTATCGCCTAGTTAGCAAATAACAGGAAGAAAAGCTACTTGTGACAAATTAAGCAAAATTATGAATGCACTACAGCTCGTATATTATGTGAAAGAAACAACCTGAACTTGAACCCACTAGATTTTTTTTTTTAATTTAATATTTTTATAATTAAAGTTGTATGATGTAGAAATAATTACCATTCAATACTGATCCACTGCCGTCTTGGCTAGCAGAGCATTCAACTTTCTATTCACCTTTTGCGCCGGGTCAGAGTACGAGAGTGTCTACTGAGATACGTAACCACATTGGTCATGTGATACGAAAAGGCCGGTCCTGGTCTGCTTTGTGTTCATACATATGAAAAGGCCGGTCCTGGTCTGCTTTGTGTTCATACATATGAAAAGGCTGGTCCAGGTCTCGGATTGCAGGCCCTGGGCCACATCGAAATGGCGGCCTAAATCTGGGCCGGCCCTGAGCTGCCTTTTCTTTTTTGGAGCGTTCACATTTGAGAAAATCGCAAGTATAAATGGGGTCTAAGTCACACAAGCACCAATGTGGCTTCTAAATGAAAAAAATTATAATTTGGCTGCTTAAGAACATAATGTGACCGCATCAGAGACAGAATCTGTTTGCATCTCACTAATTTAATAACCATATGCCTAGTTCTAACTGTTTTATTTCCATGTTATTGAGGGTTTTTTTAAACTAAATGACAGGAGCCATTAGAAACACAGCTCTGATCCTGAGCCCTCTGTTTAAAAAGCAAAAGATTATACTGCTGTTGATACACACTTAATCCATGTGCAGGTTTGAACTGACTGCAATACATGTAATCCTACACTAAATTTAATACCAGGACCTTTTGTTTTCCCTGTTTGATGACAATGACAAGGCTGGCATAGTTGCCAACCAATATGGGAACTGTGAACAGACAGCCTGTCTCTCTCGTTTGTCCTTAGATGTCCCCTGAATAATTCGGTGAGGTTTGGGATTTGGGCTTCGACTTCAAGCACGCGTCTACTGAACATGTAAGTTAACGTTTATAATTCAGCTCAGCGCTCAGTACTTGTATTCCTACTCCATTGAGTATCTTTCATATTGCCCTTTAACCCAAAGGTGCTGTCTTTGGCAGTCAAGTAAATGGAAAATGCAACAAAACGGCACATAAATATGCTCCATGATGTCGATTTCTTAGAAGGGTTCAGTAGTGCCTTTCACAGTGGCGCACAGTGGCTTTTCACCACATGGGTAGACTTTTTCAAATTCCTCAGTTGGCTGCAGTACAGCAAATACTAAATAGTGCTGTGAATAATAATTGCGCACCAAATGACGTCAATCCCCAGATGGATATGCTCTGGGGACAGAGTGAGAGGAAAAGGAAAAGCTAGAAATCGACTTTTAACGTGGCTGCAAAATTCTGATTCCTGAAACAACAATGAGCTTAGTTATTGACCATACACTCTCTGCTTTTCAGAAATGGATAAGCAGATGACTTAGAGGCATTTTTCATGTAATATCCACGATATAACGTCAATGTCTGCTTTCAACTTAAAATGACAAATGTATTTTCTTCAGAAAGAACAGGCGCCAAAGGATGAGTAACCAGATTGTAAGGATCAGAGAGGACTCTGTTGCTGAAAACCCTCCTTTTGAGCAGGTCCAAAGCCAAAGGCAAATCTGCAGTACACTTCTGAGTAGTTTCTTAGAGGCAGCACGCTGTGAAAACTATTTTATTCCACTCTAAAATATGTTCCTTTGGCTTTGTAGAAGTGATGTTGCATCAAGCACCCTCTGTCATCAGTTTCACGGGTACACACAACAATTCATGGTGGATGGCCTTTGTTTCAGTTAGTCAACCCGTAGGAGCAGTGCTGAAAGAACATATGGCTTTAGGTCCACCTTGTACAGTATGCACGTTGAATGCAGGCAGTCCAGTGCTGTCATTTTGTCTTGTTTCCATAACAGTGCCAGTCACTGCAGATAATAAAGCTGTAAGACAACGTGCAATATTTGCCAAATAATCTTTGTATGCATGCTGTGCGGCATCACAGAGACTCAAGTGCCAGAACACATCTGGAATTAGCAGCTAGCGGGTCCTGCCAGCAAGTTTTTGAATTGTAATATTTTGTAGGATTTAAAATGAACGCGGACGGAACAGATGTCTACACCTGGGGTGACAGAATCAAAGGAAACAGAGAGAGCTTTCAGTAGTGAGCTGTGAGAATGAATGTTTTTTTTGGGAGGCTTGGGGCAGGAATTAGGGCAATTAATGTTTTTTTGCTGGCGAAATACATCTGATTGCTAACGCCATCCAAAAAACGCACTAAAGCATGGGGAAAGAGAAACTCGGGCTGAGAGATGCTGACTGTATTTAATTTGAGCTCCCTGATGGGATTTGCTTATTTCTTCTCTTATTATGGCTGGGTCTGCTTCCCCAGGAAAAGGGTAACTGCTATTTATAGCGGTTTCTCGCGTGCTAAGAAGCAATAATGGGTGACGAAAATAAATGGTTTCCATCCAGAGGCTGGTTCAGTGTAATCATACAGCAGCAGACAGGAACACATATTGCTAGATGACAGGCTACAGATCCAGTCAATTTGCTTGGTTTCAGCTGTCAGCTTAGAAAGCACTGTAAGCTGAAATCTCAAGGTGTTTCATAGGCCAGAATGTTTGTTAGCTGTCAGTATGGAAATGAGCAATATAATTTAAAAAAAACAGCTTGTTAATTATTTTTAATTCAAGCGCTGTGAAGAGAAAACATTTTGTAAATAAAGTAAAGAATTGCAAGCTGTTTCTGACAGCCTTTGCAGAGATAGATGGTTTTGACATAAAAAGCTCCTTTAATAGCCTTTAAATATCCCCACTTGCATACATATGGGTCAGGTGTTTACAAACAGTAGCAGCTAAGGTTACCAATCCTCCTCAGGTCAAAAACTCACACTTATACATATGCACATATGCCCCTACCTCAACAATAACTCTAAACCTAACTCCAACCCCAACCCTAACTCCAACCCTAACCCTAACCCCAATCCCAACCCTAACCCTAGCCTTAACCCTAACACACTTTTTTATATATACTGATATTGACTATAGAGATGTTCAGTAGGCTACTGTTGGTCTTCTTGGACTTGAAAAGTTAGACAGGTTCTGCAATAATGTCGAACAAAAGCATTTTTTTGCGTGTTGAATTAAAAGTATTATATAAATTACAACATATATTGCACAGAACTCTATTTGCACAGAACTCTGCATTCCAAGTGCATTCCACATGCGGAATGTCAGCTAGGAGCAATGCTGATTGGTCAGCTCCCAGCTGACAATTCCGATTGATTTGGCTGTGACTACCTTGACACACAGGTAGGTCAGACTAATAGGGCGTTCAATCTCTCATTACTTGAGAGAAGCTGCAGATAGCCAGAAGCTAGTTTTTTGTGTGCAGAAACCAACCACAACAGTATACGTTTGCTTTATAATTTGTATATATAAAGTTACATACATAACCAGAATAAGTGCAAATGTGGAATGAAAGCATACAATATGAATTGAATTGGTAGTCAACATAGAGGCATGCCTGCATACATCCATACAGACATTGGATTTCACCTGAATGCTGATACATTTAAACATGTGTTTCTCCTCTTCCCTGGGGGAATACAGCTTTTATTTTTAAACCACCCTGCAGCCGTTCCTGTTATGAAATCAGCTGAAACCAAAAGCTCAATAGGAACAGTTAAACTTAATTAAGCACTCCATTAGGAGGTGAGATACCTTTGAATTGCATTGACCCTGGAGAGCGGGCTCCTGTGAGTCTCTGTTATATAGTGCTGCTGCCTGATGATCTATTCCTGGAAAATCAAAGGAGAGCAGTTCCAACTTCCTCGCTGCGCTAATTCTGCTTAGGAGAAACCCACATTTAGCAGTCCTGGCCCCTAACTGCATTTGACTACTGGTACCTGTGCACACTTGACAACTGAAGCTGAGCTTGGTTAAGATCAGCACTTTATTGATATTTTGTAACATTTAGGTACACGTTAACCTCAGGCGGTCAGTTTAATTTTCTATGTTTGAAAGAGGAATGAAAAAAAAAAGTGTTGCTGTTTTATATTTTAGGCAGGGTGAATTCTGTGCTAATATGTAAATGCTAAATATAAATTTACTGCCTAATTATGCATACGGTTTATTATTTAGTATTGTTAAAATAAACTTTTATTTTTCTTGTGACAAGACTTTACAACTCAATGGGTTATATTTGGAAAAGTTTTGTGCAGAAACTTTTTATGTAGCTCAAACCCCAGTGATGGTGGAAAGAGGCAAGGTGAAATCCTAGCAGTTTAACACACATATTGCCCGATATAGGTGAGTTGTGTTGTATATTCCAATAAAGAAAAATAAATGAACTCCCAGGGATAGCCCTATACCGTTACAAGTGATTAATGCCACCTAATCTACTCAGAGGGTATAGGGTATCCATTTAATGCTACAAAGGCTCGGTTACCTGTATTGTTTAGCAATTTTTGAAAAGTCATTCCATAAGTAAAATAACCCACTTGATGTGCAGCACCTGAGTGGTGTGTATACATGTACGGAACTCTGATTTCTATTAGGATAGTGCTTCACATGCCATCCCCTTTCAGTACTGTATACTGTGCTGTGTCTGTAATGGGATACTACAGTCTGTGCTGGGCTGCACGCTGGAAGAGAATATTGACTGAAAATATTAACCCTGTTCTGTTGTTTTTTTTGCTTTTCTCTCTGGCTCAAGATAAACGTGTGTGCTCCAGCGAACGCTCGTACTAGTACGCTAGCCCTGGCTTCTGGAATAAACAGCGCTGGGAAAGTCAGGTTCGATTTCATCTGCAGCCTTGCACTTAATGGCCTGCAACTACAAGGAGAGCAAAACAAGTCAAGACAAATTCATTTCCAAAAACGTGGCACCCAGCCAGAGCAACGCTTAAAGCCACCTAATGCATTTACAGTATGGGAAAACTGAAACAGTTGTGGGGTCTCAAGTTTTTTTCCACCACATTTTAAAAAAAATAGTTTTTGATGATAATACTAAGCGAATTTGAAGCAGTGGGTTATCAAGATAGCAGCCCCTTCGATTTGTATTGAGGTTTTAAGGTTACAAGTTTTGATAGGCGCAAAAACAATCCTGCGCTCAGATGTACCGAATTTAGTTTTGTTTCCTTGGAGAACGTTGAGGATGGAGAAGTCAGCTATATCTGCCTGTCAACATTTAGGGCCCCATGGATCTCCAGTGACTGATCTGATGAAAGCACTACCACTTGGAGTGCATAGTGACTTTCAGTCTTGCTGATCAGTAAGTGGGAAAAGGGGCTATTGATTCCAAAACCATGGCTATCATTTCCAAAAACTGGTCTATTTTCCAAAAAAGGGGCTGCTTTCCAAAACAGAGGCTATCAGTTCTAAAATGGGGCTAATTTCCAAAAACTGGGCGACTTTACAAAAAATAAGTTTTGTATACAGCTAAACAAGCACTTGTGATATTAGCAATGAATTGCACAGTTCGATCAAACATTCCTAAATCTTAAATTACCTCCTTTTGTTCTGACTTTTAACATTCTTAATTACTTTTTGATTAAATTGATTAAGGCAAGGAAAACGAGATGTCTCTGATACTGTAGTACCATTAAGAACTCTTTAATTAAGTATTTATCACTAAGGCAGATGCTCAGTAATTTACTCTAATTAAACCTTAATCACAACAAGATGGAAAATGCACTCTCAATGAATTCTTAATTGAATAGCCTTGTTCATTAATCTAGAAAGGTGATCAACAGCGATCAATTAATAATTCATTTTACCATTGTGGAGACAGGTGATACTAAATAAATATGAAATAACTGCTAACCGATATGAGATAAATTCTATGCAGCAGCTTAACGTGAGCCTCACGTATACTATAGCTAGGAGACAAAGAGAAGGAAGTATTACAAATATTAGGTTCTGGAATTTCGATAAAACGCAGTTCTCCCTTGCTGTTACAAACCCCAGCTATTATTTTAAAAAGATGCAACAATAACAACATAATAACAACACTTGATGTACATTGTTTGTGTAGGTTTCAGAAACTTTTCCCTGCAGGGCAAAGCATCCACATGAACAGTATTTTTTTAAATCATTATTCATTACTGAACAGTTCTTGAAAAGGTTTATACATCTTTAAGAAAAAAAAAAAAAAGAAAGTGCCTGTTTTAAACCAGTGTTTCTGTTTAGGTTAACTAATCTCCTGATTCGCTGGCTGTCTTGGTCATTAACCTGATAATGATATTACTGTATGTTGTGCTAACCACAGTAATGGCAGTAGTGGCAGACGGCCATATGGAGAGACAGCTTTTTCAGCGCCTGGGGGCTTTCATTAGCACTGGATTGGAAAACGCGGTTTCAAAAAGCCTGTCTGAGAAGGCAGAGGAAATCAGAGGCAAAAAAGAAAAAAAGAAGCAATTTAATTTCCAAAATCACAATGAAGAGCTTATTTTTAGACTTGACACATTGCAGTGTTGTTCGCCTACATCCCCAATGCGACTGTATGAGAACATTGCTGAAGTCAAACATGTTTTAGCTGAAAATATTAATCATGATGCTAAAAAAACAACAACATCTGTTAATAAATAAACAAACATACACATTGCACTGTGTTATTTATGCATTTGCATATTTGCATTTCTGTTATGATATTCAAGTGTGGAAGCACAGATATTCCATTGCATGTTTAGGAATAGCTGTAGGTATCCTGAGCACCCACATGTGAAATCAATATGTGCACTATGTAAGTGTTCCCTGCCAAGTAGGATTAAAAGGACTGTTTTTCATGTGTTGTAAGGATAAAGCATGACTCATTTCATTTAGGCAAACACGATGCTATAATCAAACTTAATGTCATTATACTTCCTTCATATTTTCCTTGTAATATCCATATTAAATGTAATATTGCATGTCCCTTAAACTGGGATACTTAAAATGAGGGGGCATTTCCAATACACCCTAATAAGTTGAATGTCTTGGCCATTGTCACCATACTTATCTGTTATATCTATATCTGTTTGTTTTATTGAATTATGCACTGATCATGTCTGTCAGTCACGTTTACTGTAGTACACCGCAATTAAAAAGCGTTAAAAAAAGGAAGACATGGAAACACAGTAACTGCAATATGCAACCATGGGGAATGCATAGAGAATCTATGAAATGCCCATGTACCAAGTTGAATAATTGTAGACAGACTAGTGAGGACTGTATTCAGGGGCAAGGTTGAAACGCAAGTGGTAGATAATCAAATAACCTGCACCGAAATATCATCCCACAACACTTTGCATGTTCTGATGTACAATTTCAATAGCTTTCTTGCCGTCTTGTGTGTTTCTCTGTGATGGGTGGGCAGGGTGACTGAACTGCTAGCTGACTCCCTCTTGTGGATGGCCCTCGAAAGACAAGGTAGAGAGGAGACACTGCAGGTGAAGGAGAAGACTGCAGGCTCTGGGCTGTCTATTTGGCAGCTTTCATTACAACTACAGCAACATATATGAAGGGGAATGTAGTACATGTAAAAGATGAGTGCCTATTGCCCTCCCACTTCTGCTATTCAGTCCTGAGAGTCTGAAAAAGAAAGCGTGGTTTTCTTTCGTGATCTACCGAAGAGCTGACTTGAGATCCAAAACATTGCTCTGTTATGTAAGTCACAGAAAAATGAGCTTAGCTTTACATTAAGTGTCTATAATTCCATGTGTTGTTGCATAGTAATTGCAGTGTCACTACAAGCAACGCTAGGAAATGCCAGAATGTATCATTTTGTCATGACATGTTGTTGCATTGTCACCACACAAACCTATGTATAATTACTGATTTATTACAGTGTAGTTAGACTATTCATATAAAGTGTTACTGGAAAATGTAAATGTGCTTTTAGGATTTCACATAGAATATGTTTATTATAGTTGGGTCACACTGATATATTCAACCCTTCATTCTTTAATGGTTAGTTTTATCTGATGGGTGACTGCAAATCTCCCCCTATTAGGCACTCTGAGCACATACTGTGTGTTCGGAATAAGAGGCACGTCTATCGGTTGATTTGCAGTTCAGCCTCTCGCCTGATTTATTGGATATTAGTCAATGTATTATTCAGGAAGAAAAACATTTTTAATTACAGTAAAACTTTTTCTTTTCCCTGGTACTTTCCTAGTGCCGGGGGTCTTTAGAAAACGATTACGTTTTCATTTTCATTATCAGTCACAAAGCTGACATATACTAAGTCCATAAGCTTTGAGGGACTGAGGTAAAAAAATTGGCCTGAACCAAACTGAGATAAATGTGCAAATGCTGTCATGAAAGACAATATGACCAGCGTATTCCTTTAATGGATTACTTGTTTAGGCTGGTAATTTACACTTCTGGTAGCCCTCAATAATGCCGTTATATTTATTTGATATTATACTATTGCATAGGCAGAGAAAGACGCACAAGCACCCACACATTTGCAAATATATGCACATGTATACATCTCTGTTGTCAGATGTAGTATTCAACAAACACGATGTTAGATTTTTATTATCTAGTCCAGTTCCCAACTCTAGCTCTCTGCACTGTTCCAGTCCAGGATTTTTTTTCCAATCAATTAGTTTAATGGACCCCTAGACTGGAACAGATCTTGAAGCCTAGATCATGGAAGCTATATCAAGTCAGGGTTAGGGTTAGGGATAGGGTTAGGGTTAGGGATAGAGTTAGGGTTAGGGTTAGGGTTATATCATGCAAAAAATCTACACATTAAGTACATTGTAACTATGCATAATAACATTGCAATTATGTTTAAGTACACATGTACTTACTAAGTAACTACTATGTAAATACACAGTAATTAGAGACACTTAATGTAAAGTGTTGCCCAAGTCAGTATCTGCCACGTTTTGCAAGATTATCGTATGCTGCAGTGCCATAAAGTTCCTTTTCATAGCTTGTGTCCTGGATATAAGCCACAGTTTGAGCTATGATGCTTAACAACATGAACACACACTATGGGTTAAATTCTTCTGCCACCCATGCATGTTATGGCATAGCAGTGATTCCATCCTCACAGAAATAAAACTCTGTGGTTTCCTCCTCCCACGGCAAAACAGCTTTAAATGAAAATATATTTTATGAAACTATTTCAAAAACAAAGCTCATGTTTTTACTGTCCTGTTGTAGGGATGAAGTGGTATTAAAAAAAGTGAAACAAAAAAAGAACACACAAATCATCAGGTCTGGTTTCTTTTGTCAAGAGTAGAATGTGGCCGGACTGCATCACCGGAGGAGTGTGTGGTAGCATTGCTTTTAGCCTGAGCTACTGTATGCAGAATAACTTTCTGTACTTAGTTTCATTACCTTTTCAAACTGGAAAAAAAGTTTAAAACTGCATGTGGAAAAAGTTTAACACTTAGCAAAAATGACAACACCTTTGTAATAAAACTATTGCTTAATGATCTATTAGTGTGAATAGGGGAGACATATATTCAAGCAGTATTGTTGGAATGATATAAGATTTAATTATTTTACGATGAATTATTCAATTTCCAACTACAGCCAATAAATAAAAAGGGTTGGCAAAAAGCCCTTGGGATACATTAAAATGTAATCTGAGTTTTCTCATTCTGGACACAGTGATTTATACTTTTATTTTTTTTCACAGAATACAGCTTTTTTGCTTCTTTGATTTTCACTTTCACAGAAACTTTTACCCGGCCTATATTTTACACTGTGGGCAAACCGCAGGCAAGTTGCCCATCCCATAATAAACATACAACGCGAGCAATTAGCTTACTGTGGAACTGTGTTAAAAGTCCCAGTTATAAGATGTACATAATTGCCTGTGCATAATAACATTGTCATTATGTGATGTTTAAGCACACATGTATTTACATGTATTTAAGCACACATGTATGTAACTACTATGTAAATATAGAGCAATCAGAGATGCGTAGCGTAAAGTGTTACCATGACATGTTAAACGAGTCTTAACAGATCCAGCTACCTTTAAAAAAATACAGGCTACAGTGCAGGGCTTGAAATGTTGATATATTATAATCAAATTGACCTTGGAAATGAAACAAAAACATAGAAACCCAGCAAACAGTAGAGTGAAGAAGAGACAAAAAGACGTTTCTCTTTAATTTACGTTGGGTTTTAACTGCGCTGTGATTAAGAGTTGCAGTATATAATGGCCGATTAGATACATGAGATAACGTCTTGTGGGTTTTATAAAGGAAAAACACAGTTATTTTTAAACACGGAATTTACAACACCAGAAGGGAATTCCACTGACGGTAGTAAAAACCATAGGAAACAACTACTGGTGCTCTATTCTGTGATTTTCACAGGTAGCGCTGGGATTACTGAAGCAGTAGATTAATAGCCATGCTGATTAAACACAGCCTTGTATGCTCCCTTTAACACAGATGTCAATCTAACAACTTTGCACCTCGTTTAAGTGGAAAGTTAAGGTTCATAACATGCCCACTAGGTGAGTAATGCAGCTGACACACACAGTGCAGGAGTGAAAGCAGATGCAGAAAGCATTCTGACTCAGATGAGAGAGGAGGGGTATGTCACCCAGCACTGGTGGATTTTTATAGTCAGGGTTTTGGGGCATTGGTGACTTAGTCAGTGGAATTTAGCCATGGATATTTTCTGTCATCCTTCCTGTCACTCTTTAGCTCTGAGGTCATCTTAAATTTACCAAGTGCTTTATTGCATCAGGACCAGTCTGTTTCCAGTAATGCACGTCGTCTCCTTTAGAACGACTTTAAGTAATCATACAGTACCATTAGCCTCTTTTACACACTGGCACTCCTACCTGGGTCCGGATCCAGGTCCTGGCTAACCAGGTCACAATCCCGCGTAGTGTGAAACCACGTACCCGAGTCCCAGCGACCCTCAGGATGTGGGTTGACATGCTTTGACCCGGGTTGAGCGAGACAAAATGCTTGATGGCCGTTCGAGAGCCGACGCAATATCAAACAGCCACGTCCGCATGAAGGTTCCACTTCCACAAGGAACATTTCTGTTTATTCTGTTTAGCCATTTTTTTGTTGATTGAGACACACCATGAGCCAGACTGCAGCAGGGTTGTAGAAACATTTGCTCTAATCAACATTTGGGCTGACGGTTCAATCCAGAGAAGCTTGGATGGAAGCGTCTGTAACAAGCTGCTTCCGGGGCATTCATGCACGCATTGTGTACTTGCGTATGTCACCCAGGACAACCCTGCTTTATCAAAAGCAGTGTGAAATCACATAGCCGACCCGCATGACATCGGGTCCCGACCCCAGTTGGTTCCAACTCGGGTAGAGCATGCCAGTGTAAAAGGGGGCTATAGAGAACCCATATGACACCGGGTCCTGACCCAGGTAGGTTCTGACCCTGGTAGAGCATACCAGTGTGAAAGGGGCTATAAATAATCCATATTCCACAGTAATACTGAAAAAAAGTTAGAATTCTTTGACAGACTTTTTGAATACTTGCAGACACTGTGAAAGGTTTGAAACATTTGTCAAATGTTTTTATAGGTTTTCTTTTTTAGTGTTACAACAACACATTTTCATCACAATGAGAACAAAAATAGCGTGTTCTTGATTTAGCATGATCTGGACATTAATTTACCTATAGCTTAAAAACATAAAGCCTAGAAAGACAGAAAAGCAAACAGACTTTTATGAGTGAAAACAATGTCAAGAATACACCTTATTTTCAAGCCCTGGTTGTGTGAATTCATTATAGAACTACACATGAAGTTACGCTGCTACTCATTTCTTGGCCAGCGCTGTCAGTCCTTTTCAGATCGCTCTCAGTTTCAGACGCAGTTCTCACAAGCTACCCAACACAGGAGCTATGGCAGCACTGCACACACTGAGCACAAGCGATGACTCACAAACCTGTTTTTTTAGGCAGGGAAGAGAGTTGTCAGATTCTTTCGTTTAAATGTTTAATGTATTGAGGACATCCCAGTCTTAAATGTCACATTGCATTAGAGCTAGTTAGTTCACACGGTAGAGAGGGGTCTAAAGTAAGTATAGTATTGAGATTAGGCTTTCAAAATGAACTCACTCTTCCCATTTAGAGTACCCTTGTGTCATCTGTGTTAAGTGTTCTATCCTAAGATAGATACATTAATGGTTTAGAACAATAGGAGTCCTGATGTCACTTTTATACTTCCAGTGTTCCTTTATTTATTTTCCAGAGCACATGATCATAACCGGAACATAAGCTCGACCGATCTGAACCTTAAGCGCGGGTACCTTTATTTGTATTAGCTTCAGTAGCCAATCCCTATTAAGGCTTGCTCTCAACCTAGATTTCTATTGCCCAACTCAAATGCAAATCAGTAAGTCAAAAGAGAAATGCAAATGTGGTACTGTATTGCAGGAGCAATGGCTTGAACCCTGGTTACTGGGAGACCTAGTCTGAGGCAACTTTGCTGTATCTAACGCCCAGTCTCCCCTGGTGTGCCATGCAGTGGCCTGAAACCCAGTGTTCTGAAACAAAGTCCCAAACCACAAAGGGGGCGGTAAAGGGGAGGTGTCTGTTGTCTCTGTACACTCCAGCAGGTGATAAATGAACAGCAAATTATTTTTCTTGATCTCGTTAGCACGCATTTTGATGAACTAATTCCCCTTTTGTAGTCGTTGAGAAAATAAGTGATGTCTGTGACCTGCGACAGTTATTCTTTTCAACGAGAAATATGTTCATTAACGACCACATCAACTCAATTTCAAAGCATTATCGTATTGATTTTATTAACAAATTCTGTTTGAAAATGTATTTTCACATTCATTATGGAGGTGGCATCAGTATCCATGCATCACTGTTCTCATTCCAGATGTAGGGGTATGGCATACAGCTTGAATTCTGATCTCGTCTCATCTCAGAAGGGGGCACATGAGAAAGCCCTAAGGAAGATTATAGTGTGATGTACTGCTGTTACAGATCCTGAGGTTAATCGCGTAGCCTATATATATATACAGTATATATATAGTGCTATCTAGTTGATAGTCATGAGGACCATTTTTATCTGCCAGTTATCTCCAGCTATGCTGTATATCCCCATTTTCAATTTTTTTTGAGCATGGCTGTTAGTCAAAGTAATGGTGTTTGAGCCCTGAATGGAACTCTGCAGGGCAGCAAATGGAGTTACAGCTGAAAATTGATATTCTGTCACGCACCTCTGCGTGTCTGACAAGGGTAGCAAATTGCATTGAGGCTGCAGGAAATTTCAGACGTGGTCGATGGGGAACAAACATTTTAAGTTTCAAAACTGTTTATTGTATATTATGCACATGTTATTGATTCGTCGAGTGCAAAATGCTACGGTAACATCTGTGACCCCAAGAGTATCTACAGATCAAGTTTTATTGGTTCTTTATTGGTGTAGTGTCTTCATTCTCGGTTGGGAATATGCAGCTTCGTTCATGTTTTTAAATATTTTTCCCAGACCTGTTTCTTTGGGTTCAAACCATTTTGTTTCTCTATGTTACTGAACAGTGATTGGACTGTGAAATACCAGTTTTGCTCAAGGCTTCTTGTTAAAATGGTAAACTCATCAGTCTGAAAGCAAGTTCATTTAAATTAAAATTAGGTTTTGCTACTTTTTGAAGAGTGGCAATATATAATGGCAATATGTAATATGTTAAACTACATCTTCCGTTCTTTCTTTCTTTCATTCTTTCTGTTCTCGTCATCAGCACCTTTGCTCTGGTTAATGTTATGTTTGTTCAGTGTTCTGTTTGGAATCGCTCCAGGTCATGAGCAAAAGCACTGGGGTTTATGTGTGTATGTGTTCAAAAATGAACAGTGTCCCACAAGACCTGTAAAGCCTTACAATGTCCTGCTTTATTTATTATTTCTTGTGAAGCTGGACTGTACAGTTCATTATAGTTTGATAAAGCTTGTTGCAAAATAATGACTATTTTATTTGTACATGCATTTCCTTGGCTGAAGTTGACTGTTTTTCACAATAATAACAAGTCTGCATTAACCGGTTTATCTGGCCCACACTTATACCAAGTCTATGATTACATTATAATTATGGCGGTGCTACCCTTAAAGCAGATTTTAAACCGGAACAAATAAGATGAACATCAGCTACCTTTATTGCATCTTTACTGTTTAAAAGCGATCATGAAACAGTCGTGACATTTTAATTCTGATACAATCCGAGGGTAAATATCTGGTTGAGACAACTTGCTTCTCTTCCCCGGGAGACTTCCCTGCACACATGAGCACTGTGAAGATGGAAATCCCACTCAATCCAAAACCATCATGATAAACATTCCTTTTGTTGTGAGTCCACTCCCTAAGAGACAGCCAGGAAGGCATGCCCTGAGCTTGGCCACTCTTAGAAAACAGTGTCGGGTCAGATTAACTATTTACTCCAGAGAAAAGTTTGCACATAACTGTTAATATTTATAGACTTAGCAACAAAAAAAGTACCTGTTTAGTACCTGTTTTGCTTCCCTTAGGCACTGTGGGGCTCAGAGGAGACATTCATAACCTCCTATTGCTGCAAGCTGGCAGAGGCAAGCCTTTTGGTCAGTTGCAGGGCTTTAAAGTCAAATGCACGGAAAAGTATCCAATGCACGTTGAACAGACACAGCTGGATTAGAATTAGTATAATGTTGACCAGGACTGTGGGACACTGCAGTTTATGAAATGCAAAACAACATACAGAGCAGGTTTATTAGTCTGCTTTGCAGGGAACATTACTGTGGCAAGCTGTCAAACCACCAGGCAAACGTGTGCTTTGTAAAGTCAGGGGATTCCCGCCTGGCGCCACTTTCTTTCTTGCCTGGATCTCCAGTTATTGAAGGCAGGGTGTTAGGAATAAAGCCTGGTGTTTGTAGAGCCGCCAAGGGAATCGCTTGCTCCCCCAAGCCCCCCATTGCCACTGCACAGTTTGTTGGTGTTAAGTATCACTGACGTCAAGAAGTCTCATAAAGTTTATTCTATTAACAACATTCTGGGAAGTGGCACATTGCTTTCTCCGAAAAGGGTCCCGTTCTATTAGCAGAGATTAATATAATCCTAATCACGCTTGTAGTTTTTAGAGACAGGGAAAGGGGCAATATCACCTGTCAAGGACGCCTCACGAGTAAGGACCTCTCTGTTGCCCATCCTCTGTTTACTGCAACATTACTAATGTTTTAATCTGTGGGGCTACATTGTGAACTGTGTCTGTTGCCTCCTCATGCATCATCTTTGCTGTCATGGATTATATGAGCATTTCCCGCAGCTGGCCCAGTTGACAAGTCTGTAGGAATTTATTTTGTACACACTACTGACATTCTTCAGTTGTAATATTAATGCCTATAGCCATGACAGTCATTTTTAGGGCCCTCATTAAAAAAAGAACACTGGGAACCTTATGTGCTTATCATGTCTGTGTATCTGTCTGTCTGTCTGTCACACTCCACATGGTGAACACGTTAACTGTCCTGATTTTGAACCACTCTTCATCACATTTCTATCATACACTCCTAGCCTCCAGTAGACGTCTCAGATGGCTCTGTGTTTATTACACGGTTATGAGGCCCCTGTCTCTGTGTGCGCACAGGTTTCTATTTTCACTCACATGATGAGGAAGAGTACATACTCCAGAGTGTGATGCCTATACAGGACAATGGCATTCATTGCCTGTACAATTTATGGAACTGTTTTGTTAAGTTTACAGGCTTTAAGTTGGGGTAAGACAGAAAGGTACCACATGTGCTACAGTTTATAGAGCTAAGTGGCACTTTATAATAAATAAACCTGAGTAGATTGAGTAAGCTGTTAAATAAGACACTTGTCAGGGCTGGAATTACTGACATGTCCTCCAGAGTGCATATCCAAGAGCAAACAGAAAACAAACTGCAGTTCAAATTCAATTCCATGCATGCCTCCCTTAGATTGTGCAGTATAGATGAAGAGATTTGTTTAAAGGGTGTTTATGTGGATCAGGTGACGATGCCAAGGGACTGAATGCATTTTGCCGTGCTTAGCCTCTGTGTTTTCAACCTCCGTGAGCGCTGTATACCAAATCCTTTTCTGTAAGTTTGTATTATCTCATCATAACAACAAATACCAAGAAGTAGAAGAAGATACAGAAAACGCAAGTGATACATATAAAAGTGAGGGTAGCTGACAAAATAATTCCATTAATCTTACTTGTTGAGCACTTATAGTAAACATGGATTTTTATTTTAAAACACTACATTAAGTTGAAGAAATTGTTGTTTGCAAGCTGTGCTTTCAGAGAGAGTTTCACTATCATGGTTGTTTCAAGAGGTGAAATTATCCCCACCCCTTAACAGCTTCATCCCAGTTATTAAACAACCATCTTTAACCCAGAAGACACTGCTGAGGTGAAATGATCCAGGAAGTGCAACAGATTTCCTGAGAATGAGACATGGAAACTGCTAACTTTCTTTAACCTAATGTAGTTCCAGATACAGTATCATGTTTTAAAATGAAAATGCATGCTTGCTATAACATGTGTTTCTTTCAAAATTGCCCATTTGAGACCAGATTGTCAGATTTGTGGAGCTTTTTCAATGATAAATCTCACAGCTGTTGCATGTGGCATATGGATCAGGATATGCTCCACTAGTTTGACGCAGTGAGTCACGGACCTGCTGTATTTCAACCAGAAACAACAATCTAAACGTGCTCTGCATGGTTTATGCCGATGCATTTCCATTTTAAAAGACTACTTTTTTTTTTTAACCGGCATTTTGCTATGCATGTTTATTATTTTTGACCTTACAGCTGTGTGACTGTTTCAGTGTACCTGACTCACTTGCAAACATCAATCTTCCATTATTATCCCTTAAGGAAGGAGAGTTTAGAGCCATGGAATGATCTCACTATTGTGGTTCCTGGGTTAGATCCATCATCTGTTTGTCAGAACACTTTGGATGATAAAGGGGTTTTATTGGTGGTTAATGAATAGAAAATTGGAAGCAATAGGGTCTAAGGGTATGGTTGGAGTTTTATCTAATGAAAAAAGATTAGAAGTCACTGGGGCCCTTCATATGAGTGCAATTGACACCAGGAACTACATGAATGCAATTGATCCCAATAACTAAAGACTCTACAGTGTATGCACTTAATATGTTAATCTATTTGCATGATATAACCCTAACCCTAACCCTAACCCTAACTCTAAACCTAACCCTATCTCTAAACCTCACCCTCACCCTAACCCTAACTCTAAACCTAACCCTATTCTGAAACAATTGTATACTTCATATTTCGTGCCAAAAGATTTACATATTAAGTACATTGTAACTGTGCATAATAACATTGTAATCATGTGTATGTACACAGTAATCAGAGACACCTAATGTAAAGCGATACCCGACATGTTATGTTAATGCGGTACATGACGTAAGCACACTGCCCCTCTCCCAGGTTATTCTTGCATGATGGTCCAACTCTGAATGAAATATTGTTTTCAGATACTGTAAAAAGCTACCTGCTGTACCTGTATTTTTTCCCTCGGGGCTTCTTGGCAGAGTGTGCCCATCTAATTCCTAATGCTGTGTGACCCTGTTCAGCTGTCACTGCCGGCTCAGAAACATGCTTGTGAGTGGCTGGGGACAGCTGCTCTCCAACTGTATACACAAGGGAGGCTGATCCTCAGCTTCAAAGTCATCCTGGAGCTTTTGTGAAATCTAGCAGCTGCTTCTAACTATGAGGACACTTCCAATGTAGCTCCTGTGAACAGGGCATAGAAGAAAGGTGGTAGAAGCTGCATGGACAACACACACAAGCAGTAAGCAGTTTAGTTACCGAAGCAACCTATATCCCTGGATCCCCAGCCTATGAAGCTATACAACATGTGGGTATTTTAACATACATATATGCCTTCATTTAGTATAGCACACACTCTTTAGGAGAGAGCTATAGAATACATGTTTGTTATATATGAGATGGACAGTATATACAGGTTCCCTAGTATTCCCACCAGTCTCTTCACACACATTGAAAATCCATAACCTAATTTATGGCCCCAGCTCTTGAAGAGGATATAACATACTAGGGTGTATTTTAGTATCCATAATTTTGATGGTATACTGTACAAGGGATGTCACCCAAGTCTGCCATGTCATACATTTAATAGAAGGTATGCAGTATTTATTTATTTATTTATTTATAAAACACTCACCAGCTCATTTCAGCACGCAGGTACGGCAGAACACTACGTCATGGAATTGCATTTTGTCACAATTTTTCAATTTTTCAACAACAACAATTTGTTGTTGTTAGCGATACCAGCTATTGTTGTGGAAGTGTATTGTTAGTTTTGCATGAGACGGGGAGAAAGGTCAAAGCATTGCAAACCTCAGAGCCAGGAAAGATGCATGAAGTTTGAAACACATCCCTGGGTTGTGGGTGCACTGATTGTGCACTGTTCAGGTGTTGTCATGGAAAATCATGCCTGCATTCCTTTTACTCAAGGATTTCCAGCAGCAGAAACACGCAAGGGATTAAAAAAAAGAGGCGTGCCATTCTGTAAAGCCATTGAAATTATTTCAAGATTATAGTGTGCATCTGCCAGTGTGTGAGTAAGCATGTGTAAGAATGACCTGCTTTGTTCACCGAACTGGTTGGGATATAAAATGAACGTGGCTATGTACTCAATAACGCTCAATAATAACACACTGTGTTTTTACAGGGTTTTTTTTGTACATTTTACTTATCCTGCATTTGTTAACTCCTAAATACACAGTGCAAGGTCCTTCCCCAGCTGCTACACTGGTGCAAAGGACAAAGACAGCCGGAGGTGCTTGCTTTCCGAAGCCTCGTGATTGGAACTCCACTCCACGGCTTTCGGGATCCCCAGTTTTACACCAGGTAGTGGAATGGCAGAATGGAGGCTCAGAAGCTCTTTTACACTCCACACCTTCTTACAGAGCATAGCATTGTACATGTGTCTAACCCAAAAAACACCATGGCAACAGCCGCTGCAGACCTAATACATTGTTAACGAGCAGGGGCTCAATCTGGAGATGAGATCATTAAAACAGACCCTGTTGTCAATAGTTGTTTCAGGGTCATACCACTAGCGCTTTATTGAACTGAACTGAAGACAGAGAGAGAGAGAGAGAGAGAGAGAGAGAGAGAGAGAGAGAGAGAGAGAGAGAGAGAGAGAGAGAGAGAGCAAAATAAAGCACCGATCTTGTGGTAATAGAAAACTTCCTCTCCCACGGAACCAATGGCACTTGACACTTCTTTGGTCTCCAAAGTTTTAGACAAACTGACGACATATCCAGAATAAACTGAGCAATTATGGGGAAATGGTGGGTTTATCTATCATAATACCGACATTTATCTTGACTTTCTGAATTATATGGTGCTGCGGCAATAGCAATATTAATACCTCATTTTTTTTCTTTCTTTCTTCCAAATGCAATTGCATGCTATTACACGACATGAAAGAAAAGTCAAGCACATTATCTGCAGTAACCTCTTTTCTCACACGTGTAGCCGACTCTCACACAGCAGTTACAAGTGAAATAGCAGGCTTACCAATCCATTACAAGCAATGTATGAGGGTAACTGGCACCTACCTAATGCATTTAACAATGGCTGAGGCTGCATTTTACTTCATGGTTTCCACATCAACAATACATAGGCTGTAGGGAGTTAGGAGAGGTAATGACGTATGGCAAATAAGGCTGACCTTTAACCCTTTCACCCCTGGAGCTACTTTCTAATGCATACCCTGTCATCAATCTTTCCACAACTTGGTGCTGAAGGTAGATGGTTTTGTTGATGGATGGCTCTTGTCGCTGTTATCAAAAACCATTGGTGGTGATGAGGTTGAAAGGCTTAATTGATAGTCCCTGCTGGATTCTAATGGGGGAAAGTCCACAAAAAAGAGGTTAGTTGTACATGATGGTTTCTGTCTGTTGACCTCGGAGGCATGCAGAGACTACATGGATCTCCGCTGTCCTTCTCATTATAACAGTGCATTGTATTTTTGAGACCATACACAGTTACTAAGCTGTGTCTGGTGAAGCAGCTGTCAGCCAGACTTGGTCATTCCTGCAGAACACAAGCCAGTGTTTGGCAAGAGCGGAACAGCTAAATTATTTAGCTGTAAATTCAAAAAAAACTTTTAAGCTGCAAGTACAGTACAGGTTCCAGGAACTGAATCATCAGAAGGCTGAGCACCAGCCAGTCCCCAAGCGAGCCAGCACTGTAGAAAATGGCCAGATAGTTTGCATGAGTGCTTACATACTATTACCTGCAGGGGTCAGTATTTCCCTGAACAGAAGTTCATGAGCTAACTCTGCAAAACCCGTTGCAACTTGTCAGCTCAGAGTGAAAACACCTTTGAAACTTTGAAAATAAAATAAAATAATAAAACACAGTATTTGAAATATAGCAATAGCTAGCCCTTATAATCATACATAACTTTTTAAACAGGAAATAACAAGAAAATGTAATCTGAGAATACTTTGTTCTTTAATGAATGAGCCTATACCGTTTACAGTAGCAGGCAGTCACACAGAAAGGAGAACATGAAAGGACTGAGGGATGAAGATGGGAGGGGGGTTGAACAGAAAAAGATACAGACAGAATGGTTAAGACTAGTGAATTGGTGGCGGAACCCATTTTCTTATGACAGGTTTATCAATACCTTATCTGTGATCGAATGAATGGATACATTAGATACAGTACCAGTAGGTACATTTGATGGACGGGTAGATTTCTGTGTGTGTGAGGAAGGAGGATGGAAATGCTATCAGTGGAAAGACAACATTATAAAGGATCTTTGATGTTGTGGGAGATTCCAGTGACATGAGATTCGCTGAGGTTATCTTTCCTATCACTCCCGTGATTTATAATTACAGTACAGCAGCCATTGGAATGACTCAGTTACCCATTGCTTAAGAACATTATAAATGCCTTTGCACGCCTTAATTATAGTGAATCTCACTGCTGTTTCAACACAGTGAAAAGAAAAGAACATGTGCTGTCAGTGGGTGGCATGCTGTTCTCGCATGTTCCTGGCTTTCATTTGTTAGGAAATTTGATTTGTGTTCTTTGTCCCAAATGCTCAGGGTCTGTATTAGTTAATGCATTTATTTAGGTTCCATTTCATTTCAAAAGAGATCCTATCGAGTTCAGGGACATTGATGTGGGTTATTGGGGTCCAAACACCACCCAGTAGAATATTTAACCCTGATAATACTAAAGTGTGACCTCACAAAAGCATAAGCATAGGTAAATATTGTGTTTTTGAAAGCCTTTAACTTGGAATCTTTGTTTTTTAAAACACTGTAGGATTCTCTTTTTGCATGATATAAGCCTAACTCTATCCCTAACCTTAATCCTAATCCTGACACTTTTCTGATACAATTGTGTACTTACATATATATATATATCGTGCAATAAGATGTACACATTAAGTACATTGTAACTCTGCATAATAACATTGCGATTATGTGTAAGTACACATGTATTTACTTAGTAACTACTATGTAACTGCACAGGAATTTGAGACACTTCATGTAAAGCATTACCCTCAAAATGTATCACAGCAGACTTGGGGGTTTGGAGAAGATAGGGCAATACTGGATTCCGTGGCTGTGTGAGTTGATTTTAAGCGCATTGTAACGCTACTGCTGACACTGATGAATGAGCTGCTCCTGTTTGTGTCCGGGTTTCCGTTGTCTCGAGGTGAAAGGTGAAAGCTAACCATCCATCCACCTAAATAAGCCTGCATGCCCACCTCAGGCTTAAATGTAACCACAAACGGAAACATTGTATTAATGTCTGTGTTCAATAGGGTCCAGACAGCGTTTGAATATTAATGAGATTAACATGTCATCCATTTGGCATTCAACCCTTTGATCTCCGCTCTATGAAAAGGCTGAGAAACACGATTTCTCTTTGCAAGTAGCCTTGCCATGAGAACAGAAATGTTTAAAACGTATTTATTGATTTATTTTCCTTTTATAATTGTTTGTTAAGGGGTGACTCTGAAAAAGCACTAACGAGTGCTGCAAACTATCTGGCTTCCTTGGACTTTCGATTTTAAATGCCTGCTTCCCAACGACACTATATATAGGGATAACAGTTGCAGTGTTCATTACATGTCAGAAGAGCTATAAAAAGCAAATAAGTTTGCATTCCATGCGGCTTGTTTGTGTGTGTTGAACCAGGTTACACACACGTGACACCAAAGCTCCTTATTCACTGAAAGGTAGAGCCAACAAGTTATAACTTAGGGACCCTGTGGCACACTTAGCAACTGTAACCATAATGCACAGAGGTCTAAGGCATGGTTTTGCATAAACACAGATGTGCTGCCTCCAGGCAGTCAGACATTGCTATCCATGCTCTGTGGAAACCTAAGGTGGGGGTTGGGTTTCTTTGTCTTCAGTACTGTCTATGACTTTCATAAAAAATGCATACCGATTACAGACATGACAAAAGCCCATTTCGTTTTTTTTCCTAGAACACTATTTACTAAGGGGACACTTATTGAATCCAGCAGAGTTTATTCGATACATCAGTTCCCCATCCACCTTCATGACATTGGACTGCTCTGAATCTCAACATTGTTTCCCCTACCATTGCAACGACTGTGTAATGAGATTACACCAAGACCTGTCCTCACAGGGAATTTACACTTCACTGAATCAGCGCTGCCTGGGAGAGCAAGGTTTTTGAATGTCTTGCCGTAGGAAATCCCACTAAGCGCTGCACTGAGAGTGTAGGTCAGTAAATCTATATATATATATATATATATATATATATATATATATATATATGTGGAGGCTTACTTGTACAGCGAATTAGCCTTTCACATCTATGCATCTGTTTGAAATTCATCTAAAGTCACAGGGTAAAGTAGCTCAGCTTAATCCTTGCAGAACCACTCCACAGTTCAGCATAAGGCAAATATGAGTTTCTGTTTGTGAGAGACTTTGAATGGCAGGCTAGGGGACATTAAGGTCAGGTTTGCTTTAGTTTGTAGAGCTTGACAGCCATTGCCTTTTGCTCTGAATGGTTCCTACCTATCAGAAAACTGACATCCAATCTTGAAACAAAAAAGAAAAACATTGACGGTGAGATTGGAGGTAGCGAAAATGTAACATGCAGTAATAGGACATTCTAAATTGGGGAGAAAAGCTGGGGGTAAAATAATTGGACACTAAAAATGTAATAAATAAATAAATCAGTAAAACTTTAAAATAATGGCTGCAAATTCATCATGAACTCTGGCTGAATACCAACAGGAATAACACCTGAATATCTTATGCACATCCTCTTGCGTTCTGAAGTAATTCATTTTGAATTCAGCCCTGTAAATTCACGTGGATTCAATTACCCGTATTTATTCCATATTCCTTTGTAACGGATTATGTTGATCACATGTATAAGGCATGCATTCATCCCCTCTTACTCACCCACCAGAGTATTGTGTGAAATGTTAACTCATGCATGAATGCATGATATTCCTGAGCTCTTCTGTCAAAGTGAATTATGCATTTGCAGACATTATTTAAAAGAAAATATCAAATGCACACCTAAAATAATTTTGCTTTCCAATGGTTTGGACCTAGATTTTGACCTGTAGTTGTTGCATTTATCCCTTTGCACATGTCCAGGGTTCTTAGACGGGTAGCGTGTAATCCAAGTCACACAGCTTGTGACAGATTCTGAACTGGGCCCTGCTGATGACTCCTGATAGAGCTACAATGCTGCCTGTATGGGGAGCTCCTGGAGGCTTGCTGTGCATCTGTATACAGCTGTCAGTCATAAAAAAAAATCAAATGCGTAACAGCTGGTATATTTTACATGCATGCATGACTTCATTCTGCAAAAATAACCCATTCATTTCGAATGTGCACTTCATTGCTAAATGTTAATGTTATTAATGTTGTAAGTAAGCAGCAAAATGAAGGCAACCTTTATTTTCTTATCCCTAGAAAGCCAGCGTTCAGATTGTTGGAGACATTTTACAATTTGTGGCTCTGTGTTCCTTTTCTCTTACTATTTTTAAAGAATTGCACATGTGGCCTGTTAAAGGCATCAATTAAATTAGACAATCACTAATTTGCCTATTTTGACACATTTTCCATGATTTTCAGTTCCAGTGGTTTGATTTCATATGCACGACAAATCAAAACAACAGAAGCAATGGGGTGTTGTAATACATTTGCACACCACTGTGTGTGTGTCGATATATATATATATATATATATATATATATATATATATATATATATATATATATATATATATATATATATATACAGTATATATCATTTTGTTTTATTTCTGTGCTTGTACAGCCCACACTAGCCTAATAACTGCAAGGGTTTTCATGATGAGCAATGTGTAGGAGGGATACATGCTCATTAATAACAGTAAAGCTTATAACTGAAAACGCATACAGTTCGCTATAAAGCGAAAAATTATATAAATTTCCTAGTTTGATGACTCTAATGGGTTTTGTCAGGGACAGTTACTCCTCACTCTATCCTCCACAGATATACTGCATACAGTCCCATCTCATTTTAACTTGATCTCCTAACACTATACAGACTAGAAGGCAGAGTCATTGTTTTGCTATGTTCATATACGCAGTGCTGTATGCTTAGTAACTGCTACCTGTCTGCAGCATATTATTCTTTGGTAAATGAAAAGTGCATCAGCTATAGATATTCTATTCACAGACACTGATAGATGACAAAATGAAAAGTCACAATACAATGGCATTAAGAGATAACGCACAATGATAACCACAGATCGGTGCTCTTTCGATTTGGTATTTACAGCAATGGGAAAGCATTAAAAATGTATGGACTATTCTACTGTGAAATCAGGTAAGCAATAATCCAAAGAGAGGTGGGGGGGGAGGGGTGGGTTACCGTTGGACTTTTTATAAGCAGATCAGTTGTATGCTACAGCAGCTGACAAAAACAAGCATTATACTGTATAAGAATTCTTAGACCGATAGTAATTAATTCTGATATGCTCATGACTTTACTACACCAGGCTACACCATGCATGGGAGGGGAGAATGATGCAGTGCGTGAGCTGTGCAAAAGTTATGTTGCATTTTTCTACTCTGATGCATTATGAGCATCAACAATTTACTCAAAGCCTCCACTAGTGTTTTCTGCTATTATAACAACCTTGATGTGCATAAAGAAGGAAAATAGCTCGCATCACACGATTTTCAAGGTGTGGTATCCGAAGCATAATCAACAAGTATAGAGAAACATCACCTGTAATTGACAAACAAGGCTTTGAGTAAATTGTTGATGCTCATAATGCATCAGAGTAGAGTATATATATATATATATATATATATATATATATATATATATATATATATATATATATATATATATATATATATAATGACGCTTATTTTAGAATATTAACTTAAGGTAATAATGCATTACAATTGGCAATCTAAATTACTGGGAGTTTCTTGAGTCTCACCGGGAGACGGGAAATCAAGTTCTATATCGGGAGACTTGGCAGGTCTGAGAAGATGATTTTAAAGCGACCTGACCCTTTGCTACAGGTTAGAGGAAACATTTCTAAACACACTGCACTTTTAATTTATGGGTGGGTGATGATTGTACTGCCGGGGCTTTTTCGGGATCAGTACATTTTGGATCAGTAGCCCACAAGAGTAAATGCAATTCAGATCCTAGATAGAATAATAGGAACGCTGCTTTATTCTAAAATGGGACTTCGCTTCACTCAAGGAAGAAATTGTATTACCTCTCTCTCTCTCTCTCTCTCTCTCTCTCTCTCTCTCTCTCTCTCTCTCTCTCTCTCTCTCTCTCTCGATACAAAAACAGTAATGCAATGAAGTCTGAGACCATTCAACTGCAGCATTTATAATGCTTCCTGGACTATGGTATCATATACACCAGACTGAGCCCAGGCATACATATAGAAGTCTATTTTATATCTATATACTGTGCATAAACTGCTAACGTGCACTGGATAACACACATTCACTATGGTGAATTTGTTTGAAGCAGCCTATTACAAATCCACTCCTTTCGTTTCTCTAGTAAACTACTTGAATGTTTGTAAGGTGACAAAGAGGCATTATACAGGCAGGCGTAGTCCCGGCCATGTAATGGCACAGTATTACAGGGAAGGTTACTCTGTTAATGCATTCCTGTCAGTGCCACAGCCCCCACATCCTCCTGTGTGTGTAATGCTTCAAGCGGTCTTCATGTTTGAAGTCAGTAATGTTAACAGCCTGACCTTCACAAAGTGGACATGTTAATGTTACCTAAAGGTTTGTTTACAGCATAATAATGCAGATGAAAGATTAGTCAATATGGTAGGGGAAGGACATGCACAGTATTATTATTATTATTACTGATTATATAAGCAATGTGGTGTAGAGCTAGCTGAAGGGCACAGGATTGTAACATTTGCAAACAAGGTGAGGTTCAACAAAACCAGCATTCATTCACACAGAGAGTCCTCACCATCCCAATAATCACACAGGACCTGAAACCAGCACTCGCTCACACAGAGTCCTCACCATCATATAATAATCACACAGGACCTGAAACCAGCACTGGCTCACACAGAGTCCTCACCATCCCAATAATCACACAGGACCTGAAACCAGCACTTGCTCACACAGAGAGTCCTCACCATCCCAATAATCACACAGGACCTGAAACCAGCACTTGCTCACACAGAGAGTCCTCACCATCCCAATAATCACACAGGACCTGAAACCAGCACTCGCTCACACAGAGTCCTCACCATCATATAATAATCACACAGGACCTGAAACCAGCACTCGCTCACACAGAGAGTCCTCACCATTCCATAATAATCACACAGGACCTGAAACCAGCACTCGCTCACACAGAGAGTCCTCACCATTCCATAATAATCACACAGGACCTGAAACCAGCACTCGCTCACACAGAGTCCTCACCATTCCATAATAATCACACAGGACCTGAAACCAGCACTCGCTCACACAGAGTCCTCACCATTCCATAATAATCACACAGGACCTGAAACCAGCACTCGCTCACACAGAGAGTCCTCACCATCACATAATAATCACACAGGACCTGAAACCAGCACTCGCTCACACAGAGAGTCCTCACCATCGCACGATAATCACACAGGACGTCTACAGGAGTCTAGGCGTGTATGATACAAGTTTGGTGAAGTGGTGCAAAATCCAAGGTCGTTGTTCTCATACTCACCATGTAGAATGTGACAGACAGACATGTTTTGTACAAAGACCCTAAAAAGATAAAGAAATGCAAATTAACTATCCACATTACATATATATATATATATATATATATATATATATATATATATATATATATATATATATATATATATATATATATACAGTATATATTATGGTAACATTCATGCCTCAGCCCAGTACAAGATTGGTACAAGGTGGTGATCTCTGCAACAAGCAGCAGACAGTGGATTTGTACAGGTGGTTATGTGATCAGGTGGTTATGTGAAAAACAATGTTGTCTCCAGTTCAGTCTGACAAAAAAAAAAAAAAAAGTTTGCACCTTATGCCACCTGCTGGTCATTTTAGTGCAGCAGCTGAAGAAATCCTAACATGAAGTGCCAGGCTTTGCTTTTGATGCAGGTTAGGATGGGAAACTTTACAGCTGGGTTTAGTTTTAAGAACACCACACAATGATCCAGTAAGGACTATACACTTTGTTGTACTGCAAATTGCTGTGGTGTTCCGATAGTATAGCACACCAGCGAGTTTCACAGACCCTGATTAGCACTAATGTTGGACAATATAATGTTACCTTAGGCAAAGATTAGTGCTGAGTAGAAACATGTTTCATTTAGTGCCTTCCTCAATGTAGTGATTAAATAAAGGCATGAGCCAACACATTGAAACATTTTACTTTAGATTTATGGTTGTTTTTGAGACTCTTATAAGCCTTAATAAATGATCTCTTGTTGATGTAAGTGTTTGCTTGTTCGTCCGAGAAGCGCAGTATTTTTAGTAAAGCACGTGCTTCTCTGTGTCATCATGTAAAATTCATGATTTTATTCAAAGCAGTTTTACATAGATCTTTTATTTGGAGAACAGGGTGACAGAAGGGCATGTTTGAAAATGAAATAAGGCAACGATTTAAATAAATGTCTCCTGCAATGCCAAGGGAGGTAGCGTGTGTCTGCCTTTAAATAACAACTCATTTCCATTTCTGACACTTGGAATAATTTCTTGTTCAGGTTGTTTTGACAGTATTTTGTTCCCTTTGCAAATCATTTCAATGTAAGTTTTTATACACTTCTTAAATGAGTATGGCAATAATAATTATTTGATCTTGCAATGGTTTTACTTTTGTTTTAAAGGACCTGTCCATTGTGTGTGGCTATTCCTGTTTCTATTACATAGACGTTTGTGTTAAAATTCATACATAACTACATCATTATCAGTGGATATAAACTGTTACCTACCGTACCCAATAAAAGTATTGTAAAATAATCATGTTTACTTACAGATCATTGTAGGGTTTGTTCCCCAAATATAATAAATTAGACAAATAAAAGCAGAAATTATACCTGCCTGTTTTTAACAATTGTACAATTGTTGGTACCACTTTACATTGTGTCTCTACTGTGTATTTACATAGTAGTTACTTAGTAAATACATGTGTGCTTACACATAATTACCATGCTATTATACAATGTACTTAATGTGTACATATTTTTGCCTAATCCTTTTAACAAACTGTTTAAATCTGACTAGATTGTGCCAAATACTGTATTCTTCTAGCAATTAATTTTATTGCATCACAATGTCTACTCAATTGATACCTTTGCCTGCTGTCATTTGAAGCTTCTCAGGAAACAAAATGAATAAATAATAAACAAATAATTGAAAGATGATACATTTTTCATACTAGTTTCAGTGGTCCTGTTGCTTGGGTCCAAAATACCCCTGCTGCAGTGACAGTGCCAAAAGGCAAACTGTTACTGAAGCAGCATTTACAGTTTTTTTGATTTTTTTTTGTGGTCAGATTCACCTCTCCCCTGGAAAGGTGACAGGGGCAGGTTATCAGATTTACAGAGCTGATTTTGCAAAAGCCCTGGGCACCTTTCAGGCCACAGGCTGATGTTTACAATCCCTGACCACCTTGAGAGAGAGAACAGCATTACCTGGGGACCAGCTGAAGCTACTCACATTCAATTTAGTGAAGGCAGCAGTGTGGAGCAGTGGTTAAGGCTCTGGACTCCTGACCGGAGGGTCGTGGGTTCAATCCCAGGTGGGAGACACTGCTGCTGTACCCTTGATCAAGGTACTTTACCTAGATTGCTCCAGTAAAAACCCAACTGTATAAATGGGTAATTGTATTAAAATAACGTGATATCTTGTAACAATTGTAAGTCGCCTTGGATAAGGGCGGCTGCTAAGAAATAAATAATAATACAGCAATTTACTCGCTACCCACAGAAGGTATCGCCCATCACTGAGACTAGAACAATAGTCAAGATGGCACTGTCAAAAGACACACACTTATTTACAATAGCTAATATTTGTAGTTCTAAACATTTTGAGTTAGATTCTCAATGTTCTTTACTACGAAACATCATTAACATGTTTTTTGTTTAGTTTCTTTCAGAAAGGAAAAACACACCCAATAAAGAAATGAAACTCCACATTTAAGGGCTTGTTAGTAGTCTTAAAAGTTAATTCCAATTTATTTGTTACTGGTGTTTTCTCCTGTTATGAAAATAAGTGCTAACTTTGAGAATCGGAGTTTTAGTGCACAACGCACAAGTACCATAAACAAAGATTATTGTGGTAAATATTTTTGGGTTTAGCAAAAAAACAAACAAACACATTTTCAGGTTAGATTTCAATATGCCCTGTGTGACGTATTGCAAATCCGACTTCGCCCTTGAACAACCTTGATGAGAGCATGCCTGTGGTCGGTTTCCCTTTGGCAGTTGCAAAACATAGTCAAAGGAGATCTTAAGGATAAGATATCTTATGGATATCTTACGTACATCCATGAAAACATATGCAAATATTAGAACATGCATGTACGATGCTGTCATTTCACTGCTTGCAATAGATGGTGCGTATACACTTTCCTTACAAAAGGGTACATTTGCCCGTTAATTCTGCATTTTTACCCCTGATTTTACTAGGGTTATACTATGCTTTTTAAATATGCTTTACCATAACTCAATGGGCTTCACAATGCTTCCCTAAACTTTACTATGCTTTTAATTTATTGCAGTTTGCTATGCTTTTACTATGGCACTATGGAGGCTGTGTGGTCCAGTGGTTAAAGAAATGGGCTTGTAACCATGAGGTCCCCGGTTCAAATCCCACCTCAGCCACTGACTCATTGTGTGACCCTGAGCAAGTCACTTAACCTCCTTGTGCTCCGTCTGTCGGGTGAGACGTAATTGTAAGTGACTCTGCAGCTGATGCATAGTTCACACACCCTAGTCTCTGTAAGTCGCCTTGGATAAAGGCGTCTGCTAAATAAGCAAATAATAATAATAATAATGGTACACTTTTATTACTCCAGGTCATCATCGTCACACTGTAACCATATATCTATGCAAATCAATACTGATTCCTAAAAATGTTCTGCCAGCATCTCATCAGAAAGCGTTGCATTGCCATTGGAAAAAAAAAAAATAAATTCAGTGCAGTGGTGTCTGACACACAGAATCAAGTGGGCGATGTTGTGGCCTTTGCCTTGTGTAGACAGGCATGTTGTGAGCCTAGGTGGAGTTTCAAAACGTATTGGCTGCTGGCTGCAACTACCCTCCAGCAGTTGAAAATAATGGGCACCCAAGGGATGAAGGCAGATGGACGGTTGCCATGGAGCCCATAGCTACATCACAGAAATAATAAAAGACTGTAAAACTCAGTGCTGGAACAGAAGGGTATACCTTGTTTTAGAAAAGGAGAATAAAACTGTGCCCTTTTCTTAAGTTCAGAGCTGAACTTTTTCTTAAATGCAGCAGAACTGAGATTGAAACTGCACAACTCACCTCCAAGGGTATACTTGCTCTTATAGTTGAAAGAAGGAACAGCCAGCACATCCAGTGTGAGTGTAAATATGCTGTATAAAGCAATAGGGGAACTGATGATTTCCTTAGGACATGCTACATGTGAATTACCAAGACCACTAGTCCTGCTTGGTTGACTCTGAAACTGAAGAAGTCAATACATTACTGATGCTTTTGCCTGTACCCCACATACTTCTAGTATTTCTGCATTTCCCTCATACAGTATGCGATTAGTTGAATGATTGGTGGCAAGTCATGGCAAGAAGACTATCAGTTAGAAAGTGCCAGCAACGGGGATCAGCAGGTAGTTTACCTGGTAAGGGCACAGCTGTGTGGTGTGCAGAGTCATACAGTCAGGAGAGCGCGGGTTCATGTCCTGGCTGTGCGAAGCTGGGGATTCCACAGGGAGTGGCACAATGACTCTAGTGCTCCTGCAGGGAGGCAAGATCATTAGGAACTGCTTCTCCTCATTGTGCTATAACTGACCGTAATGGCCAGATGCCTGCAGGGCTGGCCTTTGTCTTCCAGAGGTCAGTAACTCGTCGGCATCTGCTCTCGAGCTCCTGGATGTAGTACAACAACAAAAGAAACACCTTATATCCATAATGCTTTGAATTTAAGCAGGATATATTTAGCTAAATGTACCATCAATTCATCTGGTAAATCAAGGAAATGTAGGAGTGTAACAAAAGCATACAAATAATGATGGTTGTTTTTTTCTTTGGTTCGATCAAACTAATGATCGTGACTCATTTTAATACCTTTACATTCTACAATAGAAATTTGAACAGAAAAGGTCAGAAAGCAAGCTACAATTCTGGCAGATGTATCTGCGTATATAGAGACAAACTGTATATATTTTAGGCTGAATACAGGCTTTGTATTATCACCTGCAGAATAATAATTCAAGAAAGAATAACTGCACTCCATAAAAATGTGATATACTGATACTGTTTGTTAGGAAAAGGGAGCTGGTGTTGAGATGAGCTCTTGGGCTAAATGAAGCCATTTCATTTGTGTGCAAAGACTGCAGTTACATCGGTCTTTCAATATACTCGTCTGCTAAGAAATAAATAATAATAATAATAATAATAATACTGGAAAAGCAGAGTGAACACTCATTACATAAAATCTGAGAAAAGACACCAGGTACATTCTCAGCCCTTAAAGCAAGCACAGCACAGCCTTGTTATCCCCAAATTCACCAACTTTGTTTATGTCAGCTAAATCTTCACTACTTTACTGTATGAGGTCATTCATTCAATTATAAACTCAGGCAAAACTTTGAGAAAATCAAGTAGACAAATGTTTAATAACTATTTTAAGAAGCTATGCCTTTTTTCACCAAGTCGCATATTGTCTCACTTCGAAAGTGATACTCTGCTGAAGACATCACCATTTGTGGAATCAGTCAGTGTTTTGGTACAAATTATACTTGGAAACAAAGAGAGCGTGAGCTTATCTTCAAACTTGGAATTTTGGAGTCTCTTGGAATGAACATTCTATTCTGACATCATCCTCAGAATTTCTGAAAATCAACAAGTTTACTGCACTGTGTTACTTTTCTTTCTGCACAGCTGAAGAAGGGCTTTTGCCTGAAATGCCCTGAAATAAATGATTTTTTGATCATTTAAACTTTTTGTGTACATTATTTTTATTTTTAAAATATGTTTTCTTCTTATCAACATATATATCAATAAAATATATATCAATAAATATATAACCTTTAAATAAATAAACAAAATTCATGCAAATGTTGTGCATGTTGATGCGCTGGGGAGGCCAAATCAAGACTGATCCTCAGAGCCAGCTTTGCATGATATAATAAAAATATAAGTTTATATAAAGTAATGTTAATTAGAATTAATACAGATTCAAAGATAGAAGTAAACATGTTGTCACAATATATAGAACACCATTACATCATGTAAGAATAAATCATGGATTTGAATGTAAACAATAACAAGTAGTTGTCATGCCGTCAAAAACCTATAAATACCTCCAATGTTTTGATTCAAACACAGGCTCCATTGAGAAAGATATGTACAACATATTGAAACGTTGGGCAGCTGGCTCTTTGAGCTAATATATATATATATATATATATATATATATATATATATATATATATATATATATATATATATATAAGTACATTTTTGCTAATATATGTTTTCTTTCAAAAACTGCACATTTGAGAATTATTTACTGTAGCGAATGGAAGTTTTATGGAATATTGTCATCAGCTACAGCTTATCAGCATTCCCTAGTGTTTTAACTACAGTAGCTCTTTACCCATTTTCTTTTCATTTGGAACTAGGAGCTAGCAGGCCATTGTACTCCCATATTAGATTAACTCTCGGAGCAATCTGTTTATGGAGTACAGCCGGTTCTCAAAAATAACCAGTGTGTGTGACACTGGTACAGCATTTACCTGTTAAGGAATTGTTTCTTGGATGAGTGAGTCTGGAAACAAAATAAAGCTTTGATGTACGTGATTCACAGCTATGTGGCTCTGTGCCAGTTATGTTATGTTTAGGTTTGCTTATCAGGGTGCTCATTCCTTGTAAATGCATACGAATAGCTGTCTGTGAATGATACACTTTATAAGGTTAGGAAAAAGCTCAAGCAACACAAACAGCAGTCACATAAACACGCTTGGTGCAAACTTAACTTTGGATGTGTTTTCTTTTCCAGTACACCGCGTCCTTAAACGTAGGCTGTACCCAGCCCAGGATCTTTTTTTGTCTGTTGCAGCTACCTTGGAAACAAACATATACAGGCCAATGTAGTGTTTTATAAATAAGGAGAAATTAGGAGAAAAATATTTTCCAAAGAGCATTAAACCAGAGGTTTCTATAACCTTAAATACGGCATTCGAAAGCTACCCTTTATCTATTTCAGTATACTGAAGTCTTCTCCCGCCAGTCAAAGCTGCAGACGACAGAATAGTCACCTTGGAATTAGCATAGTGAGAAAATATATAGAACCCTTCTGCAGAATTGAAATTGCCCTGCCCCTCCCATGCTGAAGAGAAGGCACACAGTATGCCCAAACTGACGGGCGGATTGGCATGCTGAAGTCAAGTAGGTTTAACTGGGACAAAGAAGAAGAATGTGGAAAGAGTGACAGTCTAGATCACACTTAGATTAACATAACAGTAGCCTGTGTGATTGCAATTCAAAAACCTTCACTCAGTAAAGAAGCCTGGGCATACCTGCAGTACCATCTATAACAGGGGTGGCCTATCCTGGCCCTTCCAGTCTGGGTCTGTTCCAACCCTGTTTGAAATTGGTTAATTGAGCCTATTAAAGCTGCAGTGCAGATCTGCCACGTGCAGAAAAGGTAATACACTTCTAGCTGGAAGTGCTCATTACTGGCAACACAACCATCCTGATCACTGACCTGCTCTCTGACACCACGCTGAGGCTTTGGCTAAGTTCTACCCCACAGTGGCAGATCTGACCACTTACAGGTAACGAGTACAGAACACAATGACAGAGAGTTAGCACATTGTTTCAGTAATGTGATCCTTTCCAGTAGTCTGCCTTATGTAAAGAATAACCAATTACATCCCAGACCCATTCATAATGTATTCCCAATAAAATGTACCAGGCTGATAGTTACTTTACAGACTTTGAGGACTGCTTTTTAGAACAATATTCTACAGCATTTTATAGATATAGTGCCCCTTCACGGTTTTAACACCTTATCTTTGAAGACCGTGTTGAAAATATCAACTCGGTAGGTGTCTCAAGTACCCCACACCTTTTATTTAATTCATATTTTTGTCTGGTGTTGATCATTGATGAAGCTGCTATATACTGTTTAAAGTCTCATAGGTGGCTAGTTTCTTATGTGCACTGGAAAACAATGCTTGTTTAAAACATTTATTTCCCGTACAGTAGCTGACACAAAATCTCCAGAGCAGCCCAGACTGGGCCTGTGTTTTTATTAGTTATGGAAATAGTAAGCCTAGGGCTTATCTTTGTCTCTGCCGGAAAGAATAGGAAGAACAATAGGGATACAAATATAATACCAGCACAATAACCTTATTACAACACAAAGTCTTTATCAATGTCCTCATTTTTACAGAAATGGAGAGCCGCTCATGTCAGTTGTTTACCACGGCAGGCACATTGGCTGTCGTCAATTAGCACCAGCTTTTCTTTTTCTCTTCAGTTTCATTGCGGCTTTATTTATTTGGGGAGGCTGGATTATTGATAGTTCTCACAATTAACACAAAAGGACCTGGTTTGAGCACCTACAGTAATCAAATGAGACAAAGTTCAATACAATTTGAAACCGAAGCGCACATCTGAGAGAGGAGAATAAATAATTTAGGCTCTGCTCAAAGCGCTCGTGTTTCACAAACAAAAGGCGCTCGCTATGTATTGGGAGATTATGTAGCTTAACATTTCAGCAGGTATTCCAATGGGGAGTCTGTCTGCGCTACAAGCTGGTAGTCAGGTTACCAGGTGTCCATCCTCTCCCTGCTCTCCCCCCGGCTGTGTCAAAACACTGTAAAAATACTAATCACTGGCAGCATTTAATTAAGTTTTGTAATGGAATAATTGCAATATGATGGTCACTGTGAAGAAATTATTTTGATTGGATGCATTATTTTGCATCTGAATTAGCAGGAATCTTATTAGTCAGGTTACTGGCGTACCAGAACATAGTATGGTAACAAAATATCCCTTACAGGACCATTGTTCCATTATAATAAAGGAGCATTAACCTTTATGGAGCAGAGCAGAAGCATTAGTTGTACCAGCAACACAATGGGAGAACAGACATTGAACAGTAATCCCATGGTAATGCAATGATTAATATAGTACCGCTGTGGCACCATTTTACCACTGTCCCGTAAAAAGGTGCCTCTTTAAAATGCAACGCTTTTCTGTTGAGATTACCCCCATCAAAAATGCATTGAAAAAGAGAGAGATAGAGAAAGTGTATGCATTTAAATTCATGATATCAAATGAACTGGGGGATAGTGGTTTTCAATGACAGCAAATGAAAGTGCAGCTTGAGTCACAGAGCAGTATATATATATATATATATATATATATATATATATATATATATATATATATATATATATATATATATATATATGGCGATATGGAGGCAGAACTACAACATACCAGGTCAAGTGTATTTACACTGAAAAAGGGTTTTACCAAATCCTTTGTTTACTTGACGGAGGGACCCATATTTTTTTTATCTTGGAAAAGGCATTATTGGATAACATAAAAATAAGGCAATGAACACAATATACATTTTTATACCAATTTGCTTAACAAATCATCAATGATGAATCGAAAGAGAACTAGATACACAGTTGCATGATTGTCTATCTACTAACCCTCCTCTTTTTCCATGCTAAATGAGGAGGGATGCATTAAGAAACCCTACACTGCGTTATCATGTGACCATACGAGATTCCATAAAGCTTTAGTGTTGGTTATCTGGGTCAAAGTTCACATCACTATTTATATGCTTTCATTTCAACCCCTAAAGATGTATTACATTACTACACACTAAGTATTATGAGTCTCTGAACAACTTCATTTATTCAATTCTGACCAATACATTCATTCAAAACCCCAATGTAAAAAAATATATATGTATTTACGCATATCATGAAAATATAGTATATCTGTGATTTTAAACAAACTTGAAATCCAAGAAAAAGTTACTTTATATATATATATATATCATTTTAATGAGGACATCATCAAAAAGCTGTAAGTTACGACGGAGCAAACCTCTTGATTCTTATCTCGAGGGTTCTAAACTTTAAGACAAAACTGGCCTGCTGAGTATAGCAGACTGGATCCGGTCCATCCCAATTCAGGGTGTTTGGATCCCAGGCTATTAAATGAGTAAAAGATCAGCGGACATTGTGAATGTCTGCAGCCAACTGATCCCACTTCAACAACCTGTTTTAATTAGACCGATAGCTGTAAGGTAAACTATACATGTTATACAGTATATGTTTTATGGCTGTGAAACTTTCCCATTGAGTGCCTACTATCAGGCATCCATCAAAGCGGCTGGGACACAGAGATGCAACTGCAATACATTACAGAATACTTGGATTTAATTTGCCTAACAGATTAGTCATGTGACCTACGGCTCATTTACATAAGTGCGTGAAACAGCTGGTGTTTCTAAATTGCTGTCCCCTCTAAACGATCCTGCATTTGTCTTAATAAGGTACTGAAATATGTTAGATCCCTTTTTTTTGTTTTACAATGATCAGGGAAAAAACAAAACAAAGAATGACATTGTGCATTATTATACTCCAGCGTAACATGTGCTCTGAGAGCCTTCAGTCCCTGCGGAAGAGATAACTATTTCAATTAGGCGGTTATCAGGTATGAACAGAGTGCAGTCACACCACCTTATCGCCTGTCTCCAGAACAGCAGAGTGGTGATTGCTTTGAGACCACTTCAGGGAAGATGCAAGCGACAGTGCCCATTGATCAAAATTACGGCTGTGAAATTGACTGTGTTGTAAATGGTTAGCACCCCCCTCCCTAATGCTTAGTTAAAAAACCTGTGTACACCCGTATGTTGTTTCTTGTGACCTGTCCTTGTGTGTGCATGGATTTGATCAAACGAGGGTCTCCACTTGAGGCCTGCCAGCTCCTTCTGTGCTCACTGAACAAAACCACTTCTCTCTGTCTGTCTCTCTCTGTCTCACTCTCTCTCTCTCTCTCTCTGATTAGCCCAGTGCTGGAGTCAGTCTCGGTGGTTTAACCCATGATATACTGTCAGTTCTGTCTGTCCCTATGAAGCACCAAAGGAAACTAAAGAGAGGTGAGACTGACTAGAGGCACGATAGAAATTCTTGAACATGGTGCTCTTAAGCTCAGTATTCGAATTGTCTCAGCTGGCCCTTCTTACTACATCTATGCTGACTGGGTCTCACTCAAGCAGAGACTGTCAGTCATGGTAAATTGTTTGGTGGTTTTAAGATGTGGAGTAACGGCACTTGTCAAAAATGTAATTGTAACACTGCCGAGCCTTAACGTTTATTTAAAATAATCAGCATGGAATAAAATCTTGTAATAATTCCATGTAAATAGTGACTCACAACACGAATATCCACTTACCACGGGTAGTGTTTTGATTTTTTTTTTTTTTCCCAGCAATATCACAAAATACATTTTTTAATTCTCTTGATCAGTTTTAAAATACAATTTTTAAGTCAAGAGCGAATTACTTCCTGATCAAATTCTGTTTCCACGGCTGCCGAGAGAAAGCGGTCCTTTTTTTTTAATTTGACAGGCTTGATGTGAGTTCGCCTAAAACATTTACAATCGCATGTTGCTGTGGTGCTCCAGTCTGAAACGAAACCCCGGGGAAGTAATTTAGACTGTAAGCAAAGCTAGTGAGGAGAGGCTTTAGATGCGTGTGACGGCTATAATGTGCACTACTGATGCTTCCTCCTGTCAGTCAACTCAACAGCAACATTTCTAGAGTCATGTGTTTACTGAGCAACATTTTGCATTCCACCTAATGCGTGCAAACCTCAGTCCTGCGGGACTCTAGGTGTTTTTCCATTGCTTCGCCGACTGTAGCCTCGTTCTCACAACGGCATTGTTGTTTTGTTTTTCATCTTTTAATTTGACCAAGTGCAGTCAAACGGTTATTTTTCATTGTTTTCATTTATTTTACTAAAAAAAAAAAAAAACGAAATAAATGAGCTGCAATAATGACGTCACTTTCCATTCAATTGTATGTGCTTATACCGCGGTGGTTTTGTTTGGGTTCGCGAGCAAAGTAATTGTGTTGGCACTGACATCTTGTGGAGAGGCTAGGTAATGCAAGAGTCTACAGGTGCTCTATTGCAAAATGTAAAATATAGGGCTAGGGTTTGAGATAGGAATACATGGATGGACGTACAGTATAGCCTGTGTGATCGTATAGGAGCATTTTTAGATGCAGTGGTCTTTTATTTTTTGGCTGTAGGTTCTTATTCAACCCTATCCGCAGCACAGCAATGCAGCGGGGCTGATATAAATATATATATATATATATATATATATAAACTACATCAAACTAGTATTGATGATTGACTCACTCGCATCCAGTACTGCATTCTGCTTTGGAGAAAGGAGACCGGATATAATCTCTTAGCAAAGTGCATAGTGGCAACAGAAAGGTATTTTTTATTCTAAATGCTCATGTTTACCACGATCCCCAGTCAGAGCTCATTGCCTCCTGTTCATTGCCCAACTTTGATCACTCTGGAGTCTCCTGCAGGCAGCTGACATTTCCTTATCCAGTTTACATGTTTGCAGAACAAGCAACAAGCAGCTCTGTATTGATCATCACGAATGCAGCCTTTTACCAGCACTAACCTTTGTGCAGTGTGACGCAGTGTTGCTTGTTGTCTTATTACACACTGTCCAGGTCTTCTGGCAGAAAGCAGGGACAAGTTCCCTTGACAACTGCTTCAGAGAAGAAAAAAAAGACATGTGTCTAACATTGTGTTAATGCTGTTGAATTTGCATATGTACATGAAACAAACATGTTCAGTTTCCCCATTATCCAATATGCGACCTGTGTATCATTTCACTGTACATTACTGTACATGCGTTTTATATTTATTTATTCATTCATTTATTTAAATAAAAGTCATTGTTGTGTCGATGCAAACTGTAAAAGCAACTCATTCAATTTACTGATCCCTGTTTTTTAATACACAGTGCATGTAGTTTTTCCTGTTGACGCTAGGGGGCATTGGTGGCACATATGTTGTTCAGTGAATATATCAATTCTGCAATTATTTTTTAATACAATTTTAAACTCCAATTAAGCTAATTTGCATCTAGTTTTCGTATTTATAACGTATTCCTTTAGGGACTCTGCAATGAGGAAATAATGATACTCCCAATGAGTCTATAAAAAGGCAGAGGGGAAAACAAGTTATCCTTTAAACATCACAAAAAAATAACTCCTTGAAAACTTATAGCTTCAATCAAAAACTGTACCATTTCTTCTGTGAAAAGTACGCTAATAATAATAATAATAATAATAATAATAATAATAATAATAATAGAGGTCCAGGAGTTTTATTTTGATTTGTGAGGACACCTAGAAAAAGGGTGAAGGTGGAGCAGTCTTAAACCAATATATCATTATGAGAGGATCGCTGGGAGACCTTTGACATTATCAGAAATCTGTGTATACGTGTGTGTGTGTCTTTTAATGATTAAAATGCGCTATATAAATGAAACAAATAAATAAATAAATATACAGCTATGGCCAAATGTTTTGCATCACCTGGCATTTTTGGATTGAGACATCATTTAAAAACTATATGAACCGAATTTAGGTAGTTTTATTTAACATCATGTAATCAAAGAAACTAAAAAAATGAGATTGCAAAAGTCTACCGGAAGCCATAATAGTAGTACAGTATTTCATGTTAGATTTTGAAATGTCACATTTTTTAAATGTTGTCAATTTTTCATTAAGTATATGTGGAAAACTACAAAGTGGTATGTAATTCAATATGTTAACATAACATTATGCAGCAGGTTTCATTCAACTTTATGAAGCAAAATTAGTTAATGATATAGTGTGATGCAAAACTTTTGGCCATAGCTGTATGTGTGTGTGTATATATATATATGTACACACACACACACACACACACACACACACACACACACACACACACACACACACAGAGACACGACACACACACACACCTGGCTATTTTTAAATTCTGTATAAGTGGTGCATGTAGAGCATTAGCCCTCCTCCCCAACTTTGGTTTGTAAACTTCATTTATAACAGCGGCCGAGGTGTGATTATGAGCGCTTGCTCAGGACCTGCTAATCATTACTATTTAGGCTAATTAGAAGCCTTGTCTTGTCCCTGCCCCAGTGCACGTTTTGAAACGAGAGTAATGCAATATTTAGCAGAAAGTTACAATTCCAAAGTGCAGCCTAACAGTTAAAGAATATCATTTGTTTGTTTCACCATTAGCAGTGGCCAGCTGCTCCACAATATTTACTAATGAGCAATTATTCCGAATCTACTGCAAGTATGTATCCTCATTGTCTAGATACAGGGGTCTCCAACCCTGGTGCTGCAGAGCTGCGGGGGCTTCGGGTTTTCATATCAACCAAGCTCTCACTTACTTAGTGAACCAATTATTATATATATATATATATAGATGATGTTCTTTACTCATTGTTTTTCATTAGATTTTTCCCCCTTTATGGTCGTTATTATAAAATCAATTCTGAAGGATAGATGAACCTGAAGTTGCCATGGCAACTTGTCTATCTGCCCACACAGCAGGACACAGTAGACAGGAACTAAGCAACAACAGCACAGAAAAAGGTGCAGCCCTGTGCCTATCCGGAAGGGAATGTTGCAAAGTAAATGTACAGCTCTAATTGTATAATTAATTAATTATAATTAGACAGCAGATGTTGCTCTTTCTGAGAGAATGATTAACTTTATTTTAATTGTTCTGATACAGTCTTGGTTTGGAAATATAATTACTTGACTTTGTTTGCACTTTAAAAAAAAAAAAAAAAAGCAAACGGGCACTGTGTATAATGACATATCGGGAGAGCTATAATTGTGGCGGGTGACGTAAGGAAAGTTTACGAAGAAATAGCAAGCCTTAATCAAGACCTTGTTGTTCCTCTGCTTTAACTGTCTGGGGCGTTTAACAGCAGTATTTCTAATTATTTAAAAGATCTGCACTATGTACAATATTTTTGGTACAACTTGAGGCTTGATATAGATACATGGTAAAGTGCTTGACATGCATGTCAGGAAATGCATAGTTTTAAACAGCAGACTGCATGTAAAAGTCATTGTACTGTATGCAAGTATGTACTGTACTGTGTGCAAGTTTAAGGGTTCCTATAAAATTATTACATTATTCCTAAATCTTTATCAGCTAGTACTACAGTGTTAGGAGATGCAAGGAGCCAATATAAAGATATATGACATGTATAATAAGTAATCTCTAAAATACATAATATTATTAATGCAATTAATAACGTTTGAAATTAAGTTGGCGACTTTAATTTTGTACTGGGACTTTGAATGCATGATGCCTTCCTTTCAAATTAACCGCATGATTTAACATCCATTTAAATAGATACTTGGACTGAGAAGGTTGTATTATGTTGTGTGGTATATGGGAGTATAGAATTATAGTATATTTTTGTGCACATAATAGAGTAGGTCATGTATTTTATTATATGGTGCACTGCTTTTGTGACATGTCTGTGCTTTTGCTTTGGAGGCTGTGTGGTCCAGTGGTTAAAGAAAAGGGCTTGTAACCAGGAGGTCCCTGGTTCAAATCCCACCTCAGCCACTGACTCATTGTGTGACCCTGAGCAAGTCACTTAACCTCCTTGCGCTCAGTCTTTCAGACGAGACATAGTTGTAAGTGACTCTGCAGCTGATGCATAGTTCACACACCCTAGTCTCTGTAAGTCGCCTTGGATAAAGGCGTCTGCTAAATAAACAAATAATAATAATAGGAACAAGTATCAGTTACAGAACTTAAAATATTATTATTGATTTTGTTCATCTGTAAAGTTAGAAAAACAAAGCATGTGCTTCTTTGTTGGGCCTTTAGCTTTCACAGAGGACGCTGCCGAGCTGTCCGGTACTCTTTCCACAAGAGGACAGTGTCGCTCAAGCTTCACGACGGCTCCAACAGCGTTCCGAGCTGCCTGCAGTCAATAACAGATCTGTGGCGTTAAAGAGTTTTATTGTCTGAAGAAGTTTCAGGAAAACAACTTTTGAAATAATGCATGAATGAATGAAGCAGAGAAGGGGCCTCATTAGTTACGATGTGAAAGCATGCACAGTAATAAACAATGGGGCCCAACTCTGCCGCAAAACCGCGAGACACAACACACAACACACTAGGGAGATACTATAAATAGCAGCGGTCAGTTTAGCCTTGCCACTCACAGGACGAGTCAATAGTGTCATTGAGGTCTAATTGCTTCATTAGGAGGCCATGCGTTGGACGAGATGCTAATTGTTTAATCTGTGGTGAGGCCAAATGGGTCTAGAAACAGATTCAGTATTGAGATGCCTCATCCAAAATGATTGCTTTGAACAGAGTTCAGACAAATTAGGTGGGGAGGATCTGTCTTTTAAAAATGAGAAGCTCTGTGCAAATACACTCACTCACACACACACACACACACATGCTTGCATTTCTATATTTGTGGGGACTTCTCATTGACTCTCACTATATTTTTTATTTATTTTAATCCAGACAAAACTCCACACACTTTTTTTTTCTGAAGGCATATTTAGTTATTAAAAAGTTGTTTTACAAAGTGGGGACGTCTCTACAACATAGTTTTTTGAGGAGTTACTATCTTTGTGGAGACATTTTCTCAAATTTTGTCTGCACATTGATAGTAATACCTGCCCCCCCCCCCCCACCCCTCACACACACAGACACACACACACACACACACACACACACAGTCATTCTCACACACACACACTCACGCTTCCAGAGAAAATATCAAGAAAGCCCCTCTTGTCATTTAGGCAAATGGCTGCAGCTGCCAGGGGCATTCAGCAAACATCAGCCAAGTCTAATTGAAAACTACAGGACGCAGGTTCCCTTACATGAATTATACACTCAGACCTGACGTTACAGACCATTATGAGACATGAAAACCCTGAAGCAACGCTAGCAAAACCATTAGCCCATTAGCAGAGCACAGCATTACAAGCAATGACAGCACAGTGGCTTTGGAATAAATCCTGCATGTTGGGACAGGTCATTACATTTTGGGAGTAGACATACATAACTGACCACACCACCCTGATAAACTGCTGTAGTGTTGACTCATATTACAGCAGCATAATTCATATTTTGTGTTAAGAGTTATATATATATATATATATATATATATATATATATATATATATATATATATATAACAGCGCTTCCGTGTGGGTTAAACGAGTAATGGTATGGGAAGGAAGTGGAGGAGGAAGTGGAAATAAAAACTAGACATTTCAGTATAGCATACAGTGGTCTGTGTGAGTGATTTACTGGGAGCAATATATCAAAACAGCCAGAGATATAACACTGCTAATATAATAATCTTGTTACACAATCAAAATAAATAAAGATTACTGCAGTATGCTTATTGTATTTAGAGTTAATTAGTGGGGTCAAAAAATAACCCCAGGGCAAAAAAATAAATAAAAAAAAACCTGGCAGAATTAATATAGGGTTAAATAGTGATGTTATTTAGATCTGCCTCTGTTAAGATGCACCCAGTACTGGACAGTCTTGTCTATGAATATATTCTTAATTTTAGCCCCCTTTGACCCAACAATTTTAGCCCCCTTTGACCCAACAAGGCAGCCCCAGCTCAACGGAGGAAACTGGTAGTCAACGAGGTGCAAAAGCAGGAGGAGAGGATGAGGTGTATAAAGGCCAATTCCCAGGCCAAGCAGGGAGAATGGATGAGATTGGAGAGTGTGGAACAACGCAAGATTGGCTGGCAAGACCTATGGTCAATGGAACAGAGCAGGATCAGTTTTCTTATAAGGTCAACATATGATGTTCTCCCATCACCACAGAACCTAAACCGCTGGGTAGGAGAGGATCCCTCATGTCCGTGGTGTTCATCACCTGCAACACTAAGGCACATTTTGACAGGATGTAAGGTGGCTTTTAGCCAAGGACAGTTTACTTGGCACCATGACCAGGTGCTGCGATGTTTGGCCTTAGCATTGGAAGACAAGCATAACATGACCCATAAGTTGCCACCTGTTCCATCAAAACATTACACACAAAAGACAACATTCCTCCGCCCAGGAAAGCAACCACCAAGAAAAGGTGTTAAAACCAATCCTCGCCCAGGACAACTGGAAGCTGCTAGAGACTGGAAAATGCTGGCAGATGTTGGTCAATGGCTTATTTTTCCACCTGAGATTGCCACCACAAACCTTCGACCAGATATTGTCTTGTGGTCTGGATCAGCACGCCTTGTTCACCTGGTAGAGTTAACATTGCCATGGGAGGATGCTGTAGACGGGGTGTATGAGAGGAAGAAACTGCGGTATGCTCAACTAGCCACTGAAGCGGAACAGCGAGGATGGAGAGTCTGGGTTTACCCAGTGGAAGTGGGTTGTCGAGGATTTGTGGCACACTCTACAACCCGGTTTCTCAGAGATGTCGGATTCAATGGCCAAGAGTTGCTTCATACAGTGAAGAACTTATCTGAAGCAGCAGAGAGGAGCAGCAACTGGCTGTGGTTGAGACGGAAAGATTCTGGCTGGGGATCTCAAGCACAATAGAAAGAAAGAAACGCTGATGTACAGGTAAGTAAGCTGGGCTGAGTTGAGTGGGGGGCGGAGGGGGGTGATGCTGGGACGCCAGAATCACCGTCGAGCCCTCTTGAGGTGTCGTGGGCTAGTCGACGAAACACAGAGGATGGAAGGTGCCCACTTGAAGACCCCAGAGATGTACCCTACTTAGCTCAATCCAGACGGTTGTCATGCTGATGCGCTGGGGAGACCGCACTATGGTTGATCCCCGGAGCCAGCATCGCAGCCGTTGTGTGTGCTGATGCGCTAGGGAGGCAATAAGCTGATCCCTGGAGCCAGCATTACACTTCAGACAGAAGGACATCTACATCATCATATGGAAGGAAGCGCAAATGGATGGAGACACATATGGATCACATTAGTTTACTGTGAAGCTACGTCTTAGTTGGTGCTTATCTTGGCGAGATCCAAGTTCAAATCAGCATGAAGTTTTAACATCTACTCTCATGTAATGGAAATCATAGTTGTATTTAATACGCCAAACCATTCCCATTGTCTGCAGTATTTGTCAAAGGCATTTAGTTGCTGACATTAAAAGCAGTTTACTTTCCAATAACAGGTCTTTCCTTTTAATTGATTCAGCACAGCTTAAAATGAGATTCTACTTACCCAAGTAATATTACTTTTTGTGTGGGTGGAATTGTATAGTGGCTTGGAAGTGCAAAGCAATTGGAGTTGAAATATAAGACTTTAGCATGCCTGTGCACTGAGAGACAAACAGATTCTTCACTAACACAAATCTTACAAAATATAGTCAAATATAATAGCCTGAACTAGTATAGCTTTTTGGCTTAAGGCAAAAAAAAAAAAAGTTAATTACATTTCAGTAAAATTTGGTATTCAGATATATGCAATACTTTTTTATGTTTTGGTTCTTTGAAAAAAAAAAACATTTCTAGTTGGCAAAACAAATGTGTTTTGCATTTTCAATGGTTGTTGCACTGCTGCCACAAATAGGCATGTCACTGTCTCTCTGAAATGTGACATTTTCACAGAGTTTAAAACTCTCCAGTTGATGTCATTCACCGGATGATTAAAAGTGTTATAACCTGGTGGGGATGGTCGACGCACAATCCTCCCAATATACCAGCGTGAAGGTTTCATTTATCTGAGCGAGAGATTACAAGGGGGGGGCGAGATGCTAATGCGCTTGCTAATGTCACCAAGCAGAACCTTATACAGTCTGTCTTCCAGAAACACAATCCTGCAAGCACCCTGGGACACCAGCTTTCTGAACTGTGGTGTCTAAACCCTTTCTTTCTTTCTTTCTTTCTTTCTTTCTTTCTTTCTTTCTTTCTTGACAGGGCATGTAGTGGTTTCAATCAGCAACCGATTCCCTAATCGAATATCGGACAGGATACTCGACGCATTAAGAACGCTTTGTGATTCAAAAGCAAGAAGCAAACAACAGCCCTTCAAATACAACTAAAACATGCATGTGCATATTATTATACAGAACGATATCATCTATGCATTGAGAACACTTTATTAAGCTTTTAACAATGTCCAGTTTGCTGTTGTGCTGTAAGAAATGAGAAAGAAAATCCCCCTGACTGATCAAAAACATGTAGCATATTCCCAACATTAAGACATAGTTTCTGTGCTCATTGGTAAAAGCAGTCACCCTATACTTAAAAAAAAAAAAGTAGTACGATATCCTGTTGACAGCAGCAGTCAAAGTGAACCAATACAATCTGTTAATAGTCACTTTCTAAAACCACAATATGATACGTGGTAATTGCAGTCAAGTTTATACAAAAGTTTGGAACTGCATTATTCATGGCAGGGTGGTGACCGTAGTAATAACTAATGACATCACGATATCGGCATCCTTTTGTGTGGCATATATTACAGAACATTTTGTGCATTAGCAGAGCACAGCATAACCAGCAAAGGCAAGACAGTAACTAGGGAACAAATACTGCACGGTGGTCCTGGTCCAGTGGCACACTGGTTCTGACATGGTGCCATGGTACTGCAATGGATTACCAGTTTGTATTTGTCTTTTCTAACCCTATACCACTGAAATGTGAGGGGGCATTCATTGTTTGGGCTGGTTTCGAACTGAGTGCGGGTTGGTTCGTTTTGGAAGCATATGTGAAAGCATATGTGAGAGCTGGACTGATTTTGGTTAGTTTGTTTCAGTGCAATGTGAAAGCACAGAAGTCAGTTCAGAATAATGTTGAAGTGAACCTGCAAACAGAACCAAGTCCTTTTGAAGTGAACTGAGTTCTTTTGCACGGAGGTGTATGCTGTGTGGGAATACAAAAGGAACTGCGTTCTTTTCCTCCAGAGTTAGTTTCCAAGTGATCTCAGTTCAGTTGGTTCAGAAACTAACCAAATGAGAATTAATTTAACACATGTTCATATAATTGGGATAAAGTGGCCATAGCTAAAGGTAAGCAGAATTGAAAGCCGTTTATAATATATTTAAAGAAAAGAAAACAAGAAAAAAAAAACTTGCTAGTTTTTTTGACAGCATGATAATGTGTCAGTGGTTTCTTTCTTGTAATTAGACTATTAATATGCAGTTATTTTAGAGATGAGTCACAGATCACAGGTATTTGAAAGAGGTGACTTGTTCAATCATTATAACCCCTAGTTGTTAATTTGAGCTTCAGTAACATTTCACTGAAACACTTCAAAACACAAACACAATGTAGTGGTTTAATATGCATGTAGGGTTATAGATTAATGACCAGAATGCAGAGCCCAGGTGCAGCAAGATACATTATTTTGCCAGAGTTTTGCGATGAATAAGCAACAGGCAGAAGGCTTTATTCCAGTTATATATTAATATGGATAAAGAACAGATATAGGTGTTAGTACAGTAGGTTCAAAGACAGGTGGTTGCTGTTTATTGGTAATTCTTAATGGGCCCTAGCTTATTTCTTGTTAATAATCAACACCTTTTTATAGACGTTTTAGGAATGGATCAAGAACCTTGAAGGAAAAATCCGCTTTTTTTTTGTCATCAATATTTACCTACCGCTGTGAAAGTATTCATTAACATCTCAGGCTTGCTGTAGCATGTCCTGGGAGAGAAGAGGCAGGTCTGCTCTCTGTCATAGCTGTCCATTCTCCCTCAGCCACTACCTGACATGAGCCACCCATTGAGACGGCAGCTGCACTCTGGGGCAGGTACCGCACTATAGAGTTTTTTTTTTTTGGATCCGCTAAACAGATTTATTGACAGCATAGGAATGAGAAAAAAGGAGAGCAACGAAAATGTATCTGGTATACATTTCAAGGGGGAATAAACATATGCATTTTGTATTTATTTAAAAATAATTCATTTGTATAGGGATCCGTAAGCCTTGCGGTGCACTGTTTGGTAAATAGATCTTCATTTTCTTTTTTTTTTTCCCCAGAAACCTTTTAATTACAAAAGATAACCGGCTGTTTTTTTTTGTTTGACTACAAGGTCCGTTATGTATATACCTATCACAATGACAGTGTCAGTGTAATTTGCTGTTGGCGGCCAGCCAGCTAGAAAGAAAACAGTGAGCTGTGAACACAATACCTTTAAGAAGTGATTCTAAAACTAGGAATCCGGCCAGGTTTAACCTCAGAAAGCTGGTAAATGAATTCTCAACAAGACCACAATGGTATTCCACAGGGTTGTGTTTTTTGTTTTCAAGAAATTTCAAGAATTCTACAATGTGCGCTTTCCCCTGAACTCGTTTCTTTAGACTGGAGAACAAGATGACTGTATCCTTAGATATACATGCGTATGAGCGTGTCTTGCATGTTTCCTGCCACTGAAAGCAAAGAAACATTAAACGTTATTATTGTAATTTCTTTTAGTCCTCTAGAAAGAACAGAATCACATAATTATATATTAAGAACATTTGAGGTGATAGGGTTAGATCATTGACCCACACTCATAAGGCGGCATTGAAACACAAAAACTCTTGCGAGCCCCAATCTTTGCTAAAAGCACAACGATGCCAGTTACTATTTGCACTTAACTACTGTCCTGGTACATATCACTACCACAGTGTGTCAATTGAGGGGCCCTTTATCTTCATGCAACTTCTTATTAGGGTTTATTAAGAATAATATTGAAGTTTCACAGCTGAACACAACCAGTAAGTCAGATGCTTTGTAATGTTATTTTATGGCCACAAACAATTGTAAGATAAGATAATAACAATATTAGTTACGCTCATTCCCCATGGCAACATGAAGAAAGAGTGCAGAATTATTGCATTTACTGTGCAATTCAAGAGTGTTGAATAATGTTGAATCTTAAACACTGATTGTCAACACGCTTGGCTAAACAATGCAAACATTGTGGAGTGTGGAGTAGTGGTTAGGGCTCTGGACTCATAACCAGAGGGTTGTAGGTTCAAACCCAGGTGGGGGACACTGCTGCTGTACCCTTGAGCAAGGTACTTTACCTAGATTGCTTCAGTAAAAAAACCAACTGTATAAATAGGTAATTGTATGAAAACAAAAAAAAACAACAACAATTGTAAGTCGCCCTGGATAAGGGCATCTGCTAAGAAATAAAATAATAATACAGTAAAATAACAGTGTACTAAAAAAGGTCTCTGGGGATTTTACAAACTGTTTTTTTTACCCAGTTTTTTGGCCTCATCCACGTCCTGTGTGAGTATGTCCACTATTTCCGCAAAGCCTCATTTATGTACTCTGTGAAACACTATAGTCATAAAATAAAAAAATATATATATCTCGGCATAGACTGGATTTACACAGACATGACCATTTGTCAAGATTGGAAGGCTTAAAGTCTTCCCTTTTTTATGGACCTTTTCTGGGCTTGCGTCAATCAACTAACTATCATGTCAGCTTCATAAATACCCCCCGCTGTTATATAGACTGCTACATTGAACAGGGCTTTGTGAATGATGCCTTCTGTGTGGGTGGACTGAGGGCTTAAAAAAAAGATGAACTGGCTCAGTAAACTGCCAACAGTTGTTTGTGAGATCCAAAGGGTTCTGTTTGTTTAACTGTTTGAAAAATATGAGAGACTTGAGAAAGTTAAAGTTAGAAAGTTTATAAAGAGTTTTTTTTATTATTATTTTTAACCATGAAGAACATTAACTGGCAGCCACGATGCAACACATTCATAATGAATCAAAGTCCATTGCAAAGATGTTCAGTCTGGACTGAACCCGCCTAATAAGGCTTGTATTTTGTGAATGGTGCTTGGGTCACCACCTGTCCATGATGTCAATGTTTGTCTTTCTCTGGGAAGATGTAGTACCGTACTTTCTGGCAGCATCCTTGGTCAAAAAACATAGCCTACCTTCACAATGACATGTCCATTGAACAGAAGATTAGACCCTATTAATTGGGTCTTCACATTATGAACTTAACTCTCCTGGCCAGTAGGGTCCACTGTAGCGCGGCGAGGAGAAATGGTGCCGATTTTGTCTCGCCTAAAAAAAAAAAAAATTAGTCAGCTTTGACATACCTTTGTCAAGGGAAAGTGTGTTTGAAAACCAACAGTGGAGGTACTTATAGGCATTTGATGCTATATATTTTTTTTGTAACAAATAACTTATCACAAATGTCAGTCAGTAAGAAACAGAAAGATAACAAACCTGGGTTATTGTGCTATCAACGCTCCCAATCTGGATTAAAAACCATGGGATGTGGGTTTTTTTTTCTTCTTCTAATATTTTCAATGAGAAATATGGCCATTTGACAGCCTAGTGTTTTAAAAAGAAACAGCTGCATTATTATACATATCACTGTGGAATTACACTGTGAAATTCCTGCATAATACAAAGAACACTGAAAGGTGTGTGTGTGGTGGGGGGCTAAAAATAATTACTTTAGCATTCTAACTGACGGGAGGCTGGCAGAAATCTATTAAAAGCAATTAGCAGAAAAACTAAATAAGATTGTCTAACTGAATGTATAATCTAATTATACGAGCTAACATTAAGGGTGGGAGATTACATTGAGTTTTAGCCTTTATAAATGTTACTGGTGGGCTGAAGATCATTGATCACCACCCACTTGTAAGTGTAGCTGTGCTTAATTAGAAACAAAAAACAATCCCCAAAAAAATGATAAAAGAACTTTGCATGCGATTTTTTTAAAGGAGCAGGATTTGTTGAACTCTGGTAAGAGACGGGGGAAAAGTTTCTCTTAGCAGTTACTAATTGCCATCACTGAGGAAACTTTTAAATAAAGTACCAGTCGTTCCCACAGACCCCGAACATCTGATCCACATGTGACTCAGACCTCTGTACTATCGTTTACAGCTTTGAAAGTTGCAGAGGTGCAACACAAATGTCTTTTTTCACTTTTACTTCTTGAGGGCTGTTTATCACGACACAACATGAGTCATGGCAAATGCCAGCAACAATTTCTAAATTAAACATTTAAGCAATCATCTCATTTAATTCATTTCATTATAGGCCTAATTCATTTATTTGATTGTATTCTTCTTTTTTAATTCATCATAGGTGTGCAGCTTTAGGCCTGGAGCACAGTTTGTTTCTGGGTGCAGTGATATTGTCAGTTTTCCAGCAACCACTCAGAATTCATATTGCAAAAATGATCTGCTCCCTTCTGTAGGGTCTAACAAGCATTGAGTTTCGAGAGTCGTGTTCGTGCTTGAAGATTACGATTTTAAATGGGTTGCAAGATTAGCTCAGTGTGCGACCAATAAAGTGTGATTTCTTTTTTTCCTCTCCTCCTGCAATATTAATTTGCAATCTGAGTTTTAATCTGTTGTAGTGGCATTGCAAAGGTACCAGGGACAGATGCTGTTGCTGATTGCATTCAGCCAATTACCCTGTGGAGAGTGAGGAATACTTCTAGCATTGAAACAATGCTACCACCAGCATTGCCACACACTGTTGTCATTCCTGCTCGCTGTTATTGTGTAGTAATATACAGGTTCTGTGACAGGTCCTCTATTATCAGCCCACTCACTGTGCTTTCTGAAGCCATGCAACGAGAAATGAGTTAAGATACCCACGTAAAATTGTCATTATTGAACTCCTGGTAGGAAAGCTACAGATGCTGCTGTGCTTTGGGTTGTACCTATTAGTCCTGGACCATTTACTTGTGAAAACAGATAAAACAATCTGTTAATGATCTTGTTAAGAAGGGAGACACAAAACGTAAAACCAAAGCCTTTTCAGTTAATTAATGTAAAGTTTGCTTAACTGAAATTCATTATCGCAGAAGCCAAAACTGCGTGTTGAATTGTGAAGAGCAGTTCAGAATAATAGTATACAGAAACATTTCCGTCTGGCTTCACAGATCACGATTAGCACTAATGTGAGGAAAAGCATCCTTTTGTTTGAATCCGTACATGCATGCAAGACATTACTGGTTTACGTATATATGTGGTTGTTGTTCTAGAATGTTTCAGAGGCTTATACTGCTAAAAGCAAGTCTACGTAAAAAGCTTATCCCTGTCAGTAATTCAGCTAAACTGTAATAGTGTATAAAGTGACACAGTGATTTCCTATTGATTTCATACATCGTTCATAATAAAATCTTAATTGACATTCGTCAATCTGAAAATATCATAAAATAAGCAAGGCTAGTTCACACCTGTCTGCACTGTGCATGCTACACCTCCTTTTCCTCTTTCCTGACTTCTTCTTTCAAATATAAAACAACAAAAACTTCCCTTGAGAAATGACGCTGGAAAGTCCTGCTGACAGAGCAAGTAATATTACTATAGCGCGTGATAACATAGTGGAATGCTGGGATAACCTTTTTTCGCAGATCGGTAGTGCTAGTTGCATGCTATTGAATTGGAGGGCAAAAGGGCCATTGCATACGTGAGGAGATGGTCACACTCCATTAGGAAGCTGATCTGTAAAACAAGCAGCGTAATTACCTTTTACTTACAGCAGGACATCTAAATCAGGAAATTGGGAAAATCTGCTGAATCAGATGTCAGAGACTAGGCTTTCCTTCATTTATCTTTATACACGTCACAGAGTTGGCTACCTCTTATAATTTTACACAAAGTGCTGTCTTTGTATTTCGGGGCCTGTGGTGCCATGAGCAGTTTCCAATTTCCCGCTGGGGTTTAACAGTAAGATAAGGAGATAGGTATGTATTGTGAACGAGACGACACTCTCATCAAGTGTAGTTTCTACTGATGGGTTCTGATGGTGAGCATTATAAATTCCGTTTATAGTAACAGCAGCAGCTGTTTTTCAAAGTTCCTGCCTTTTAAACGTAAGCTCGCTTAATATCGCAGTCATTTCCATGTATCAGAGTCTTGTAATTTTTGAACAGAATAAAAATTTGAGATTTTTCATGAAGACATTAAATAAAGACTTCTTGCAGAAATATTTCTCTATAAGCTTTTACTGCATTACTTTTTTTTTAGTATTTCTATTCACCGTATTGAAAACCACAGGGTCTCCTTGTGTCTGTATTGCTTTTCTCCGTGTCCCAGGAAGATGAAGTACTTGATTTTAGGATTTGGATGTAGGTTCCCTTAGAACAAATACCTGGAGTAGACTGACTGGTTGAATTAGAAGAAAATAATTGAATTTGGGTATATATAAAAAAAATTCTTACCAAAAAATACAAACTACATTTTTACTATGAGTTTAGTAGGATTTTTTTTTTTTTACATTACATTATGCAAAATGTGTTTATATCTGGAAATTAATTATGGGTGGTTAATTTGGTGTGGGGACAGAATTGAATTTGTCGAAAATTAAGTGTGGGAAGAATCGTTTCTTGAAAAATCTTAGGATAATATTCTTTGGCTCATTCTTTATTGCCTTGTAATTATAAAATATTCTAGTAGGAGAATCAAGCAGGATGTTTGTTGTGTGAAAATACCTTCACAGATTGTATTAGAAGCTGAACTAAGACATTGGTTTCATTTGTGTAAAAAAGCAGTAAGCAGGGACATGTGTTTCTTTTTAAGTTATTTTCATATCCCTTGTTCAGCTGGAAGTCTTGTCAAAATTGGGGCTTTTATAATTTGAATTATTATTAATAAGAATAAGAATTGAGACATTCAGACTGAAATGAACTTTGTGCTTACACACAGAGTCCAAAAAGATTTACACATTAAGTACATTGTAGCAATGCATAATAACATTGTAATTATTTATTATATAAGTACAAATGTATTTATTAGGTAACTGCTATGTAAATACACAGTAATTAGAGACACAATGCTTTTAATGTGTAATAGAATTAGTTATATCTAATTGTACTGTGCAGCATCTAATTCTATAATGATAGCAATGTTATCAGCTGCTTATGAAGGCCTCTATTGCCTCTAATGTTGGACAATCTAATGGTACCTTAAGGTACGTAAGTAAGGTCTTAATCGTGTCTTGTGAAACCAGCCATTGAAAACCACAGAATATAATTCAATCGTGTTTGTCCCTGTGTGTTTTCTTGTCCTCCCCTGACGGCTTGATACGCCAGCGGGCTGAGCTGGAAATTGAACTGGATAGTCAGGAGGATGGGGCAAGCTGCCTCTCTCCAGTCTTTCCCAGAAAACACTGATCCGCAGTCATTTACATTTCACCAAGACAGCCTGTCTGCCACGTTTGCCTCCTGGGACTATAATGAAGTTTGACTGATTCCAAACCAGCACACTCTTCTAGACCGCCGGGTCTCTAAAAGAGTTAAAATTATTTGTTTCAGTGAAAGTAGGAGGGGATTAGATGTGCGCAAGCAAAAGTGAAAAGTCAAATGTGTGACTCATCTATTGACAGATGGAATGAGAATAACAGAAACGAACAGCCAACAAAAGGGTTGGGGGTTGGGAAGGCAAGCAGGTCGTGTGTGTGCGTCGTGTGTGTGTATTTTTACAGCTAAAATATATATGTCTCTATACTTAGCTTTGATACCTATGAAGTGCAAAAACAAAAATTAGGAAAGGAAGGTTAGTGGTGTAGAATGTGTACTTCTACAAGGTGAACAGTCGCCAAGTGACTTTTTGGTTCTGCCTATTTTCCATGCCTTGCTTCTCTTGTCAGCATTTAGACCCACCACTGTTACGATCATTAAAATCTCTCACACAGAGGTTTCCCTGGAGAACAAACTAAGAATATCAAACCCTGGGTGTTCTTCTGAGAACATGCCACGGACAACCTACATCACTAATACTTGAAACTCTTTGAGATGTATTGAGCTGTAGACTATGCTTTAGTAAAACTGTCAGTTTGTCATAGATTGGGTCATTAAGATTAAGCCATTGGTTCGTTTTTCAGTATTTCCAAATCGTATTCACCTAAATATATCATTACGTTGACAGATGCCTGTCAACAGGGCAGCAGTGTGGAGTAGTGGTTAGGGCTCTTGACCGGAGGATCGTGGGTTCAATCCCAGGTGGGGGACACTGCTGCTGTATCCTTGAGCAAGGTACTTTAATTAGATTGCTCCAGTAAAAACTCATAAATGGGTAATTGTATGTGAAAATAATGTGATATCTTGTAAGTCGCCCTGGATAAGGGCGCCTGCTAAGAAACAAATAATAATAATAATCCATTTGTCTGTATTTCCACACCACCCACAGTTTGTGATGTCACGCATATCGACCAACAAAAAAATTAGATATTTTAATCCATGATTTTCCTCTAAGACAAACAAATGTGAAAAAAGTGACATTTTTAAAAATAGATATACAAAAATATGTATCGTCATGCAATTGTTAAACTGTTTAAACTTTCATTTTCATTAAAGAAAGCCGGGAAGTATCCAGCAAGAACAGTTCACATTAACTACCTTTAACACTCAGATAAATGTAGGAATTAAATGGCAAGTCCCCAGCTAGTGCTGTTCAACACCTGCGTTTTCCACTGTGAAGCTGACGACACTGCTAAGCAAAACAGAAAATTAGATACAATTGCAATAATGTTGAATAACACATAGCTCAAATAAAATAAAACTTTTAAGTATGTCAATATCATGATGAGACAGATCATTTATGGGAATTGGAAATGTGGGTTTGCAGCAGAAGAGTGTCTGGGTTTGTGTGCAAGAGAGAGACACAGACAGAGAGAAATAAGAAAACAAAACACGCAGCTACATAATATGCTTACTTGATTTAAAATATCAGAATAACAATCTAAAGACACAGGATTATTTTTACTCCTCATCCTGCCTCGTACTAATTAATAATTTCTCAGAAAATCTGTCGCTAATGCTTATGTGGGCTCCAAGCACGTCACAGAGTGACTATAACGCAGATACCCTTGTCAACACCGAAAGCTGTAGGCTTTTCCCACGTCCCTCTGGGAGTTGTTGTTTTTTATAGAATAGCTTTCCTCGTAAATAAATGAGAGAGGAAAGAGAGACAGATCGAAGATGGTGATAATGAAGAAGAAAAGAAAACCACACAATACGGAATATGCTCTGACAAAACAAAAATAAAAAAAATAACCGTCTAATTTAATGACATGGGTTTATATTTCCTTGAAGATCTATGGTTATGAGAAATGCGAAATCACTACGTATCCCCTTATTAAAAAAAAAAAAAAAAAACACCATGCAGCTGTAAATAATTAAGAATCCCTCCGACACATGTCAGCTCATTCGGAGACATTCTCCTTACCTGATTAATTTATTTATATCTTTATTAGGTCTCACCGGCTGCTGACTTGGGAGCAAGACTGTGTTCGGCTAATAAAAATCTTTCCTTTTTAACCTTTACTTCTGCAGCCTTCTGTGGGAGTAATTTGATTTCTCACCTAGCTTTGCAGAAGGAAGTTTCTGTGTGCAGATGAGCCGAGGGCTATGGGATTTCTCTCAGCGTAATATCGCTATGGCTGTTGTTGTGGCTTCTTGGGGGGTTATTGAGTCGTTTCCCTTTTGAGCAAATGTTTCTTGACCTTTTTTTTCCAATTCAGTGGGGTTCTCATTCAATTGATCTAAATGCTGCCTTTAAAATGGGATCAATCCTGGCATTTTTCTTACTTTTTAAGACAAACATGCACAGATGTGTTGTTTTTTGTTTCTTTTAATGATTGGTAATTGAACAGACTCCATTATGTACAAGAACGTGAGAATCAGGTGGGCAGTTGATTACCACTGACACCTGTACTGAAGGGCTGCCATACTTTACCAGGTTAGTTAGTCCAAGATTATTGCTAATCAGGGTCTGTTAACCAGTCAACCAGTTTTTTTGTTTTTTTTTATGGACTGCAGCAAAAATGTATACTTATTATACAAGAATTATGCAATGATCCTGCTAACAGGCAGCATAACCCTTATGTGTTTTTCTTCTTATTATTTATTTCTTAGCAGACACCCTTATCCAGGGCAACCTACAATTGTTACAAGATATCACATTATTTTTACGTACAATTACCCATTTTTACAGTTTGTTTGTTGTTTTACTGGCGCAATCTAGGTAAAGTACCTTGCTCAAGGGTACAGCAGCAGTGTTCTCCACCTGGGATTGAACCCACAACCCTCCGGTCAAGAGTCCAAAGCCCTAACCACTACTCCACACTGCTGCCCTTAGTCACTGATATACATCTGTCAGCTTTGAAATGGCGGCTAGTCAATTTTTCTGTATTAGTAGGTATGCGACGAAATTGTGTATCACCAGCCATGGTGTAACATAGCAGCATGATGCTCATAAAAATATGTGCATTAAGAATAATTTCTCATTGGAAGGTGTCTGTCATACACAATAGGACCATATGCCACTGTAAAATGAGAAGCTTAATTACAAATGCAAATACAAGCCCCTGGCTAGGTGCTTGCTAGGCACATGTCATTCCAATCCAAGTTATTACAGTAAATTGCTCACTCAAAATATATTCAAATAACCACCAACATTATTGTAATTAGGAATCCAATTCAACTAGTACCCCAGTGCTAGCCGGTACTCTGGAGGCTTAGCCACAGTCTAGTTCCATTTTAAATCTACATCATATTATTACAGAGAGCAATATAGCTGAAAGGGTTAGCTTTTTCTTTGTTTCTGAGGAAATTAACTAATATCAAACTAACCCTCTATTGATGCTGTAAAAATGGCTTTTAGTGGTTCATTCAGCTGGTCAGAGCTAGGAATACAATATGCTCCTAAACACATGCTTTAGACATCCACCGAATCATATCCATGCATTAGACATCCACCCAATCATATCCATGCTTTAGACATACTGTACACCCAATCATATCCATGCTACACATCACAAGGTATCCTCTCTTGAGTAAATGGCTGGGGTGCAACACCTGGAAACGTCTTCAGGCTTCCACTGCCCGTTTGTTGCCTGAGCTGAAAGCTGAATCTGAAGACTGCAATTGGCAAAACCCTAATCCTGAATGCTTGCCAAAAGAAACCAAGCTCGCTGGTTTTAAGAAAACGTATCCAGTGTGACCCCCCAATTAGCCAAGATCAATAACTATCAAGACCCTGCTAATCACCATTGATCTTTCGGTGGGAATGGTATTGTGCAGGGAATTGCAATAACTCACTAAATCAGTCTGTAAAACTCAATCTCATCTTGTCTCAATATCAGTTTGTAAATATTACACAACATGGCATAAGAAGTGAGCTTCAGCATCAGCCAAACCTTCTGCTTCACCAGCGTATTAATCAGTTTTGCACCATTTGGAATGAAGGGATTTTGAAAATTGCGTAAGAAATCCAACTATGTGCTATACCTGAAACCAAACTAAACTAGGATCTGTTTCTTTATCAAATAATATTGGTAGGAGAGGCGGATCATGCTATTGTGAAACTTGAGATAGCATGGCTGTAGCATTGCAGGGCACTACTGTTGGAAAATATATCATGCCTTATTTCTGGCAAATCATCTATACTTTTATGGAAGAATCAAGAACATGGGTTTAGCCTCTTTCACGTGTTGCTTAGTGTAGAAAGTGGGCTTTAGGACCTTCCAGTTTCCACTGTGCAAATTGGCAGGTCCATCAACCTTAAATTTGGTATGGTTCAGGGTTTCAACCTTGTGCACACCCTGTAAGTATGAACGTATACTGTACATGTTCATTGTTCAATACTTAGCTTCAACACAATGCAGTACTTTAGAATGCCCCCTTTTTCTCCCTCCTGTATCCCTACCATTGACCAGTGTTTATATGTATTAGGTGGGGTTGGTTGAATTACAACAAATGATGACTCATTGACGTCAGAGGAGTGTCGAATTCTCACCAGTTTTCTCATTCAAGCCACTTGCAGTGACAAGTTAATGACTGCAGAAGTCCCCTAAGGCAGAGCTTTTTATTTATTTATTTGTCAGCTCACCTAGTTTATGTCCAGGGCAGGCAAACATGTCCTAAGAGGCCTGAACCACACAGTCGATTTTTACGTAGTTAGTTGAGCCACACTGCTGTGAGTCACAATTAACCCTCGACTGAATTTCGTTTCTACCTTGTAGCCCTTGGACCTTGCCAAAAGTTTAGCATCACCTAGAATTTTAGTATTGAGACATAATAAAAAATAAAAATAAACTATACAAACATAATTTAGATATTTTATTTAACATCATGTTTTCAAAGAAACTACAAAATTACATTGCAAAAGTGTACCGGAAGCCATAATAGTAGAACAGTATTTTATGTTAAATGTCACACTTTTCATTTTCTGCCAGTTTATTGTAAAGTATATGGAAAACTACAAAGTGGTATGTAATTCAGTATGTTAACGTAACATTATTCAGGTTTCATTTGACTTTATGCAGCAAAATTAGTTAATTCTATAGGGAGATGCAAAACTGGCCATAGCTGTACAAAAAGCGATTTTAACAGAGAAAAAAATAATAATTTCAGAGGAATAAAAGATTTGTAACCCTATTAAACTAACAAGAAATTAGGTAGAGCAATAACTTGACTACTCCTTCCCACTTCCCAGTTCTTGTTTTGTGCCTCCTTGTACAGTATATGTATATGTAAAAACCTAATATGAAATAAATGATCCTGTACTGTATAGTTCTTACTTTGTAATCATCAAGGCTTGCATCTGTTTTTGACATAAATCTTTTTGATAATTGTTAAACCTCTTATGAAAAGTACATTTAATTGAAGCCTTCAGTGTTAAAGCTTACAGTGGCTTCTGAGTACATCATTGAGTGCTGAAAGTTATGAGAGAGTTCATTTGATGACTAAAAGCTAAAAGCCTTAGGCTTCATATCTCCTGAGTAAAATGAGCAAAAACCAAAAGCACGAGTATCGTAATCTATTCCTTAATTTTGTGTTTTTCTTGGTATTTTCAAAAGAAGAGTTTTGACATTGTTGCGTAGTTAGAATTCTAGAAGTTGGCAAAATTCTACCTCTGTAATTACATTCCATCTATGTGACCTTGCCTATTTTTAACAACATTTAATGGTAGCCAAACAAAGCATTTTGTTTTGTTTAGGTGATCGTTAGTGCCTCTAACAAATGAACTTCAAGGCCAGATTTTAATTATAACTAATACATAGTTTTAGAATTAATTCAGAATCTGCTGGAGCTTTTGAAACCATCAAAAAGGATTTGATAAAAGTGTTTCTGTTGTCACAAAAGTTTCGATTAAAGAGACAGACATTATAAAAAGCGCAGTTACAATGCTTCTAATTTGTATGACTAAGATGACAATGAGAGCTGGGCTGCCATACAGTCACTTGTCTGCTACAAATACACACTGGGATCGGTTTATGTAAATTATTAACAATGAATAAATTCAACAATGAATAAATCCACTCAAAATGACTCCTTATTAAAGTTTTACCAGTGTATAAAAAACAAAACAGGAACCTTGAACACATAAAATCCATAAATGGTTCCTTGGAGGCCTAGGTGACTTAAGCCCTTGAGATGACCACTAAAGGTATGAGGATTAGCAAACATGAATATGATCAATAGAACTGGCTGCGACAGAGTAAGCATGTGTTTAGTCATGGGCCTGAAACTTGAGCTTGTTCACGCTGAAATGTTTCACCTAAGATAACCCATTCTACCACTAGGTTGCACTGATCTCTAACTATTGAAAATATCTACTTTTTTTCTACCTGCTAAACTTTGCTGGAAAACAACAACACCCATAGCTACAAAAGTTATCAAAAGTGTGTTTAAGATTGCAAAATAGGTAAGATGCTGCATACTTGTAGCAGATTTGCATAAACCATAAACTAGGGGCAATGGCTAATATATATATATATATATATATATATATATATATATATATATATATATATATATATATATATATATATATAACCAACAAGGACAGAAAGAAAGAAAATTACTCTATAAATACTAATATTCTTGCTTTGGTCCATCTTTATTTTGCTTCTTTTCCCTGAAATCCTGTTTTCCCTTTTGTCTGTGTTTTCCTTGCTCGGTAGAATGCACATTGAATTTTCCACCCTAAGTGGGCAATGGCTTGTCAAGTCCCAAGTGGTACAACTGCATGCAATTTCAGACCTGTCTCCTGTGTATACGAGAGTGTTGAACCACATTAATAAATACAACACAAAGTATTCGATAACCTATGGAGCACTGTAACTTACTCTAGATATCTTTAACATATATATAGACATTCTACTACTTTTTCTGCTTAGACAACTTGATATTACACAAGTGTGATCACATACTTTTTACATAATGTTCGAGGGATGCCTCGCCATAATCTCTGTAGCAAATCCCTTCAAAGCTTTGTCCTTTGCATGTCCTTATCCAATGGATTGTGCTGTCAGAGAATATTTCATTGGTTTACATCACCAGGTTAACAATGCTCAAAGTAGTTGAATTAATTTTTTCTAGATCCTCTTTTTTCTTCCCTAAAGGCATATATATATATATATATATATATATATATATATATATATATATATATATATATATATATATATATATATATATAAATCTTTAAAACAAATCTGCACCTTGGAGATTAAATCATTAAGATTTGCAGACATCTACAACTGTATCAGTGCTAATTAGACATAATAGGGTGCTAGTTTGTATGTATTTTTTTTTTTTTGAAGATACACAGACCCTAAATATAGCAACAGATATTGCATTGATCACACAGAAGCGTCATTAAATCTCCCGGGACTGGTCAGGCGTCAGTATGTGCGTTTTGGCTCAGTCCACCTTTCACCTTTTTTGAGGGGGTGTTTTTTTAAAGCAAGTTTTTTTTTCCTTTTCTTTCTGAAACTTGCTGTGAGCCGCACTGCAAGCAAGCAAATGGAATCTGCCGGCTGGTAGCTAAATAATGTTTGGCTACATGCAAGAACATTCAGGAGCTTTCAACATACAGGGGCCAGTCATAACAGAAATGGATCAGTTAGAATGGAATAGTATTTCTAATAATAATGTAAATAATAACACCAATACTAACAATAATAGCAATATTAATACTACTACAGCTAATACAAATTATAAAATTAAACTTTTTTTTGGTGGGCTTATTACCTTAAACTTGTCTTTTTCACCTAGTGAGGCACTGTAAATTGCCTCTGCCTTGATTTCTTTTATTAAAGTAACATGTCAGCATTATAACAAGGGAAGTGCACCATATTTTTGTGTTACTTCACATGTCGGTTTTGTAAGACACGCTACTTTTGTTACACTATCTGCATTTTCATTGCATTATTAACTATGTTGGTTTAGTTTACATTACAGACACCTGGAAGGGCCTGGAGGAAAGAGCTTGTCACGAGGGGATGATTCTGATCTGCATCCCTGTACCGGCTCTCATGAATTGTACCACATATAGAGCTCTGTAATGTGCAGGACATACATGCTCTTTAGTTTACTTGGTTATGCGGAAGTCACTGTTGTATAAATGCAGATGGCTATATCTGGTAACCGCTGATTAAAATCACAGTGTCAGTATCAGAATATGCATCATCTCTTACATTATTTTGTTGTATCTATAAAAAAGATTGAAAGTAAAAGCCAGGATCCTGGCAACTCCGATATGTATTATGCATGACATCATTTTTTTTATTTTATTTTTTACAAAGCTTATCTCTCTATTGCAAGTGAATGTTTTTTCTTTTTCTTGATTTTTTTTTAGCAGCTTACATAAAGTTAGAAGCTAGACTAATGATGTCTCATTCCTAACCGCATACAGGATAGCACTTGAGTGGAAATATTTTACTGCAGGTACAAGTGCTGTGTGGCAAAGTGTAGCAAAGTGTGAGTAAATTGTGGTACAGTGAGCAAATGAAATGAATAAGCATGCATCTCGGTGTAAGCTCTTGAGCCATTCTGGCTGCAAATACAGTTTGGTATGATGAAAATGTACAATTGATTTGACTTGGCTGCTTGATCCTTAGCCACAACAAGCACCCCAAAACCCCACATTTAAACAATAGCTAATCATATATAACTGACCATCACTCTGTTCAAGCTTTCAGTTGCCTTAACTATTGAAGCATCTAAAAACTATAAAACAGTCCTCTCCTGAGTATATATCCCCTTCTTGCTCTCTGTGCTGGGGTGAGTGCCTCTTGAAGTCTTGACTATAAAGGGACTCGGACAAGCCTGGTGGAGAGGGCTGCTGTATAGTTTTACACATTCAGAAAATCAACAGCAGAAATACAAGGCAAGTAGGGAAAAGGGCACAGAAGTTAGTTAAGGTTAGGAATAATGGAGTGTCAGTTTATGCAATGATGCACTTGCTAACTGGTACCCAGGTATTGTACAGTACATGCACCTGAAAACAAATCAACGTGCATTCAAGGTTATCCTTTCTCTGTATCCCAGCTGTCTGCATCAAGAACAGCCCACACAATGGCAGTGCATTTATCACAGAGGCATCCATGCATGGAGCATTGGCCCAACTGCTTTGTAAGTCATCACAGCGTTGATAAGAACAAGGAACAAATGAGTTCTAGAGCCCGGAGGTGCACTCTTGCACTGGAGCTGGCAGCCTTTAGTGGTTAAGGAGGAAAGCCATAAATAACTACTTTCACGGCTTGCTTTCTTCAAGGTAATCTCTCATACTCCCAGAGTACCTTGTCGGAGAGCTATCTGAAGCTTGCAGCCCAGTTATGAGGCCTGAGCACTGTCAAAGGCGCTGGTAATGACAAAGCAAACAAAAGGAAAAAGTCGGCTGAGGGGGAGTCTCAAGCCTCAAGCAGCTCTGACAAGGAGTGTCAGTGTGTCAGCTGCCTAGTGACCTGCCTGACATCCTTTCTGGCTGTGTGGTGTGACTTTTTCCTTTCCTACATGTTCAGTGTCTCTTCCTCCACGCCACGTGTTTTTTTAGTTTTAACTTCCATTTCATGGTCGATGCAATATATCGGCAATATTTTAACAGCATCCCCTTATCTTTCTCTTTTAATTTCACATTGTTCACATTGCTCAGTTCATAGAGGGGCTGCAGATGGACCAATCCATCAAGGCTGTCCCACCTAATCTGTACAGCCCAGTAATAATGTCCCCCTGTGCCTCTGCCCTCTGCACGCTGCAAGGGTAACGTGCCGAGCAGGAGGTTGACTTGTATATTCACATCGCTGACAACTTTTTGGATACATTTAAACTTCTGATTTTCTTACTTATGGCTGGTAAAGTGATTAACTGTTAAGGAACATCTGACCCCCAGATGATACCACCTTACTTGATAGACTCAGGCACAGGTTGAGCAAGTACAGTACAGGTGTCTGCAATGACCAGAGCCCTCAGAATACAAGATAGTCTATTGGCAATGTAAAAATGTATTGAGTGTAATAAAACATTTAAACACACTGTAGGATTTAAATTAGAAATGGCAGCAACAGCAAAAGTTATAAGATGAAAGCACTTAAAGAAACAGATGTTTAGAAATATGTTACAAACAAGCAGCAATGCATCTATTGATGTAATATAAAGGATGTTATCGACTGCAGCAACACAGTGCTATAAGAACATGTTACTTAAGCATTCAAAAGAAACCTAGTAATTACTTTATAATTTATACTTTATTACTTTATGAGCACTTTACATTGATGTATACTGTGTTAGTTCAAGAATGCACACTACTGTAATAAAGCCAGAACATTAAGAAATGAAAAGGCAATGAAAGATATAAACATACACATTGTGAAACCTGCACCACCCACAATATTAAATGCAAATTGGACATTTAAAGATGATAATAAAAATATGTCAGCAAACTATACACGCCTAACAGTAATCACAAAATAAAGAAAATAACACTGAAGAGAAAATACTGAAAACCCCTATAACAATAAGCATGTTTTTCTTATTTTCGAAAATAACCTTTACAAGAGCAGCACATAATGCAATTCTTTCTTTCTGTTGCAATATATATATATATATATATATATATATATATATATATATATATATATATAAAATAATAGAAAACTGGTCTTTCTCCTTTAACATCAAAGGGTAAGAAAGGTAGGCTTTGTCCTCAAGGTTATTCAATTGCCACTACGGATCTGTGGATACTGCATTTTTATACCTCTAAAATCCCAGGGATCACGATTGATGCTCTGTTTTGACGTCATTCCTAGGAAAGTCACCGCTTCTTTGATTCAACAGTATGAAAGAAGAAGGGGAAAAAATCAGCCAGGAGACTGCAATAAAATGCTTTGCAGCTGCCTTTCTGTAGAGAGTGTACTGTAACCCCCTGCTCCCCCTGCTCCCCAGGACCCAAGCAGTGTGTCAGACCCAGAATCTGGGCTCATCCAAACAGCATTCCCGTAATGAGGCTCGGGTGAAAAATGATCAAATATTTTTGGGGAAATAAAATCACAGATTTCTCCAAAATAGTGGACACTTGACATCTTAACAAAGATTTCTACTTTTAGTTATATTCATGTGCAAAAAAACTAAAAATAAATAATAATAATACTAATAAAACAAAATAAAGCAGTTTCATGAATCTGTCTCTCTCTCAGGCACCGGAATTTGGCTACATCACAACTGTACTGTATGGTTGTTGTTTTTTTGGTACGGTTAGCATCTTGGAACTATTGGACAGATTCTTTAAAGAGTAAGTAGCAGGGTTCTGAAAAAATATAGAGCTACATGTCCCCACATGTTGCTACAACTGTTTAAATAACGTACCTGAACCTTTTCTTTTCATTGTTAACATCCTGACAACTTTTTACACTTATAACTTTGAAGTCTCTCTCTAAGCTCTTTTCAAAATGGCTGCTCTAGTATACAGGGGTTTGAGATCTGTCCTCTAAATCACTGCAGGAAGAGTGATTAAAAAAAAAAAAAAAAAAAACATAACAAGTGCTCTGGCTTTTCTATTCCGTGCCACAACATGGATCGTTATTGCTGTGTTACCTGTTTGACAATGTGGGTAATAATCCTTACACTATCAGTGCACTAGAGCGGACATTTTGAAAAGAGCTTTGAAACAGACTTTAAAGTTATATGTGTAAAAAGTTGTCAGGATGTTAACAATGAAAAGAAAAAAAATACAGGTACGGTATTTAAACAGTTGTAGCAAAACGTGGTGATGTGTAATGCTATATTTTTCAGAACCCCGCTACTTACTCTTACCAGAATGTAAACCTGCAGTCTCTGAGCTCAGCAGTGCAATCGTGCCCTGGGGGAGAGCCACTGTTGGGTCCTGCCATCTGTCACCAAGAGAGGTCTTCACAGCAACACTAACAATAAAGTGTCTCTCCCCCCGCTCCCCCTCGCCCATGGCAATACAAAAAAGGATTTCACTATAAATCATTTATGTAGATACAGACCAAAATACTAAATGTCTATTCCAGCCAAGCCCACTCAGACCCGCAGTGCTCATTTATAATACTGTACACAGCAGTAATACGTTTTACTCAAATCTGTAATTGATAAATAAAAGAAAATGTAAATGTGTTTTAAAAATAAGCAAGCAAAATGTTTGCCGATTTGGGTGTTGTTGTTTGAAGCAACTACAAAAATGCCTTGGAATTTGACCTTGATACATTTATATAATGGGTTCCACAATTATACAAGGAGGCTGTGTGGTCCAGTGGTTAAAGAAAGGGCTTGTAACCAGGAGGTCCCCGGCTCAAATCCCACCTCAGCCACTGACTCATTGTGTGACCCTGAGCAAGTCACTTAACCTCCTTGTGCTCCGTCTTTCGGGTGAGACGTAGTTGTAAGTGACTCTGCAGCTGATGCATAGTTCACACACCCTAGTCTCTGTAAGTCGCCTTGGATAAAGGCGTCTGCTAAATAAACAAATAATAATAATAATAATAATAATACAATGCCCGCCAACTTATAACTAGATGGTTATGCCCGCTGCATATAGACACTTAAAATATAATCAACCTGCAAAGTCAATCCTGGTGAAGTGATAGAAAGAACCCTTAACTCCATCACAACGGAAATTCACACAGCTGTGGAGGGGAGAATCTTTGTCCAGAACTATAGATGCCCGAAAATTCTGAAGAAGTACTCAAAGTTCTGACCCAGTGCTTGCTCATCTTCCATTGATACTTTCAGGTACAGGTACAGTAAGCTACTGCTTGAACGCATGATGATTTGTTTTACAATACCGACCACACAGGAAGGAAAATATGCATCCCACTTGTTTTCCAGATGTATTACACTAGGAGAAGGGAATTGTAATCTAACTGTCAGAAATGTAACTGTCAGCATTGTGTGGGCGCAAAGTTTGTGCACTAAATATCATAAACATTTCATATTCCCTTTCTTGTAAGACTGTTGATCAGTCACATTTCCAACTGCGTTGACTTGTCCGTATACCCACTAGGATTGTTCTTGAAGTTCTTTCATTTCTATGCTAAGGGAATCCCTCATTTCATTTTTCATGTACTAAATATGTAATTTGATCCCTTCCCTCTCTCTCTCTCCTTGTACCTCTCTCTGTTTCTATCTCTCTCTCACGCTCACACTCTGATTTTGAGAAGTCAGCTCTAACCCTCCCACACATGCTCATCATTTTATCCTGATGAGATCCGTTATTAAAATACACAATACGAAGACCTAACATCCTTATTCTGTTTACCAGGGGTAGTTTTTGCTTTATAAATATGAAGTTTAATATACAGTTTTACTTCAATGAACCCACCCACTCAGTTTTCCTCATACTTTTTTTTTTTTTGCACAATAATATGATTTTGAAAGAAGCAAAACAACTCACAAGAGAATTATGAAGTGAACTGATTAAAAAAGTTTAGCTATGCCAGGCAATTATTTTATCCATACCATCACCTTTAACCTTTTGTATTGTGGGGAAACTGAGAAGTGGGTGTGTTTTTTTTTTAATCCGTGGTGAATGAAAAGGGGAGCCAAATTTAGGAACACATGTAAATTTAGGAGCACAAAGAAGGCTAAATAAATATTGTGAACACACTTGAGAACACTGTGGCTCAGCACAGCTGCAAGGTGGGTGGATGTCTCCAACTCAACCAACCCAGGATACAGAGGTACAAGTAATGGATAAAGTGGGGTACATTTAACCTTGTGTAGGAGAGAGATGCACTCATTTATCTTCCTTTCAGGCTTTCTCTTCATTCCTGCAAGCAACTTTAAAAGGAAACAAACTTCTCTTAAATCAGAGACTTGATTCTGGGGTGCCATAGCTCTTAACTTAATTTATTTTACAAGTATTTCTGCGTATGTTACAACTGAGTGGGTCGTCTGAATAGCCATACAATTACACTGTTATAACTGGGTAATTGACAACAATTCCTGCTCTTACATGACAGCTTGGGCTTGTGAACATTTTGTGACCTGATGTGATTACATGGAAACACCAGGGCATAGGCAGTAATTATTCCAAAAGTAGTTACCAGGTTGGAGCTGGTTATTTCCATGTTAGTACAGGGTTATGCATTTCGGGTAATCTCAAGGGCTACCATGGGTGTTCTATAGTTATGGATAAAATTGCTCATGGATTGGAACACCATTGATATGCAAGGGATTAGTGTCCTGCAGATGAACACATAATCACATCTGGGCTACTTTAACCATTGAATGCCAACCACTGATTTAGATGGCTTGCTAAGCCATTGCTTGACCGTAGGTAGGCTGCTGTTGCCTTTGATTTAATAAGCATGTATTGTGCCGAATATACATAAGCACTGCAACATACTTAGCAGATGGGGTTGTTTCGATTTCTTATTTTTAGTGCCTGTAAAGCCCTGCCTTAACACTTACTGAGCCAAATGCAACATTATTATCTTATCCAGGGCGACTTACAATTGCTACAAGATATCACATTATTTTTACATACAATTACCCATTTATACAGTTGGGTTTTTACTGGAGCAATCTAGGTAAAGTACCTTGCTCAAGGGTACAGCAGCAGTGTCCCCACCTGGGATTGAACCCACGACCCTCCGGTCAAGAGTCCAGAGCCCTAACCACTACTCCACACTGCTGACAATACAGGTTGATTGCATTCCCTGTATCAGCCATCCAATGTTTAAGCTATTTTAATGAAAACAAAGCTGTCCTTTACTTAGAACTGGCACCGTTTGTTCACTGTAGTTTCTGTATTCCCATCAGTAATGCTTGGGATGCTAGTCAAATAATACAGAGCTGATTGCTCCTTTTGGAAGAGTTTGTTGTGAATTTCCCAACTGCATCCGAACTTGTGAGTGTGTGGCACTGCCCTGTATATACAGTACATTCCATAGCTAGCAAATTCCCATTGCAGCGATAGACATGTAGTTGTACATCAGTATGCGCTTGATTTAATTTTTAAACGTCTGCTGCAACGACGGCACACAAATAGTTTCCTATCTGGTAACATCTCACAGTGGGGAAAGTGGATATAAATCACATTTCATGGTTTAAAATGAACCATAGTTGTTGCCCAAAAAGAGGCATAGAAATTGTATTGTAATGCTTTTTCTTCATCTCATACCAATGATGCGTGTGTGTGTGTGTTTCTTTTTTTTTGTCTGGAGGAAGTCTCATGAGTCATCACTGGAAAGCATTTTTTCGAATTCAAACATGTATTTAACACAAACAAATGTGAAGTGTTTATACATCACAATGAAGCAGCGTCTATGTTGTCACTGTACTCTGTGTGAGAGAAAAAACAAAACAATGACAGAGTTAAACTGAACTTAATCTCGATCCGTGCCAAGAGAAGATATTTCATTTTGAGATATAAGTGTTTAGAAGGCGAATGAACATCCTCTTTTTACGGACAGAAAAAAATATATTTTCTTTGGAGGAGATTTTTTTTTACCATTTAATAATCTGCAAAAAATTAAATAAAATAAAATGTGTTGCTGAATCACGCATCATTATTAAGCCTGGGCCAAATCTTTTTGATTAAAAAAAAAAAGTTGCTTGAAGGTTCGGGGCTGGAGAAAATAAATTTTGAGGCGGCAGTGTGGTCCAGTGGTTAAAGTCCAGGGCGTGTAACCAGAAGATCACCTGTTCAAATCCCACCTCTAACTCATTGTGTGACCCTGACCAAGTCACTTAACCTCCTTGTGCTCCATCCTGCAGATGAGATGTTAAATCAATGTCCTATTATGTAAGTGACTCTGCATATAATGCACAGTTCACAGCCTCCCTGTATAAAGCACTTTTTGATGGTGGCCCACTATGAAAGGTGCTATAGAAAAAATAAAGATATTATAATGATAATTACTAAGCTTTTGTTCTGGAGCAACGTTGGCTACTTTTGATACATCCAATATCTAAATAAAGTGAAACGTAAATTAATAAGACAACTCAAGACAGGTATATTTCTATGCTCAGAGAATACAAATTGCAGGCATTGTGCTCTGCATTATTCGCACTATATTATTTCAGAGGTAATGCTGCAGTCCTGCAGCGATGCTTGGTAATGCTTTGCAGTAGCATGTGTTAATTGTTTATTGATGGTTTGTTATGTGTTTATTGTGAAAATGCATTAAACATGTATCTAGAAGAGTGAGTGTAAAGACCAGTGATATTCTGTATCTAAATTGCTATAAATGATATGGCATGTGTAGGAGAGATCCTCCAGTAACTTCTCTGAGCTGATTGTTGCTAATTGGTGCAAACTTGCACTGGAGCGTTTTGCTTAGTATTTGGTCCTAAAAATACTGTAGTGCTTTTCCTTTCTTTATTCTTGCACCTCTGGGAAATTACAAAATGAATAAGTAACGCTGTTATCTGTTTGCAAACTTTCAGAACCATGTACGTTTATGTCAGGCTAAGGCTACACATTTTCATTATTTAGAGGGAATTGATAGTTTCCTCTTTACAAGCGTGCACTGCATTATTTGTTCACATGAAAGGACAATTTAGCCCTATGCATTATACAGATATCATGAGAGGGGGAGATGAGTCAGTGGAAACAATTTAATAAAGCAGGAATGGCTTTGAGGTAAACCAATCACAGGCGGAAACATTTCTTGTCAGATATGCTGCAAATCTTGATCAATTCTCTGTCTAATAAGAAATTTAATTCAATCGCTTACAGTTGAAGCCAGCAGGTGTATTTCATGCTCATGCAACTGTCCTTGAGAAGTCTTCGCTGACTTATACAGACTGTTGCTTTAAGCATGTTATGCTTAAAAAGCAAAATAATAATATTTTAATGGTAACTCTTTACAGCAAGAGGAGGTGGGGGTGGGGTCTGGGGTCTGTTTTTTTAAATACATTTTTTGCATTCACCTTTTTCCATTTGATGCTTGGCTGGAGCCATGCCAATATTGGCAATAAAGCACAGTAGAAACTCAATATGATGCGGTTGATGCCATGAATGGGGTTAGTTTGTAGGTAAAAGAGGGACGGGTTGGCTGACAGATCCTGAGCAATATACACATTACAGCTTTACTTGTGCAACATAAAAGTACAAGTAAATGACACACGATGAGTCCTTTGTTTTCCCCCATGACTGGCTCCATGAATAACCTAATGGTATGTTGCTATGCCCTCCCAATAGATGACAGATGACCAGAACATCAGCCAAAAAAGCAGGTACCCGCAACTTCCTGATTCAAGTCAGGAGGATGTCAACAGACAGGGACAGGGAAGTATGTCGTGTTAAACGAGATGCATAACAATCAGAACACTTCAGTGTAGATAAGTAAGTAAAGTGGCATGTCTAATCTTGGAGTCATGTCAAATTCCCATTGGTACTACTGTAATAAATCATATTACAGGGATTTATTCAGTAGCATTCTTTCCAATAATTGCTCACTAAATGTTAATTCCTTCTCCAAATAGTAACGAAATAAAAAGGATTAGTGTTCTGTATCCAGCAATGCCAGCGAGGAGCATGGTATAAAATTACCTTTATTGTTAAACAAGCCTTAGAGGGTGTTGCTGGGGAAAGGAATCTGAATGACTCATCACTGCTGTGAAGCGCAGAATTGCAGTATTAAAGAAAATAAATAATTGAGACTGAAAGGGCATTACATTTAAGTGAAGAAACGAGGCATGCAAGCGTCAGACAATCTGCTCTGTAAGAAATACATGATTTAGCATATACAATAATTAAACAAATATATTTTATATTATGTTAAAGAAAATTCTCTCAGTACTGAAACTAATTTGCTAAAAAAAACTATTAACTATAAATAACAACCATGTGACTGTAATTTCTCTTATATGTGAATCAGATGACTTACTAAAGAAGTAGTGTTGTGTTATGAATTATTTTATTCATTCATAACTAAATAAAACCGACTAAATAAAAGAGCACAGGATAATTAGATACAGACAGGATGTAACAAGTATATTAGCTACTGTGTCCACAGAACAACTCATAAAGAGAAAGTATGTATATATATAGTTGTGGTCAAAAGTTTACATACCCCAATGGAAATTTTGAATTTCTAGTCATTTCTCAAAAACAAATAATGATAGAAAAAATCTTTTGTAGCAAAAGTTTTGGAAAAAATCCTGAAATAACTAATTGTAGACATCGATTTCTTGTAACTTTTTTTTTCCTCATCCACAAAAAAAAGCAAAACTTTTGCTACAAAAGATTTTCCTAAAATTCTTTGTTTTCGAGAAATTTCTAGAAATTATAAATTTTCATTGGGGTATGTAAACTTTTGACTACAACTGTATAAAAAATGAATAATAATATTTAAATGTTGGCTCTCATTTTTAGGCAATGTGCCAATGTCTATTGGTTTGAAGACAGTGATCACAGAAGTTGGAACATTTAATCTTATGTATAGTTGCTCTGCCCAGTTTAGCTTTGGTTGCTGTTGTCATTCGGGTGCTGTGCTGCAGTGATTAACTCTAAAGTAGGGCTACTGAAGGTCAGAGAGACTATTACCTCAGCGTGACAAAAAGGGCTATGAATTGTTTAATTCTTTTAGTTCTCTGTGCCTGGAGACTTTCATTTTCTGGGAGGAACTGACCAAACCTAATAAAAAAATACGTATTTTTTAAACCACTTAACCCATTAAGTACCAAATACATTTTCCTTTGAAAAACATCAGAACACAAGCTGGAATTTGTAATTTGATACATTACATTAGACTTAACTTTTGCGGTTAACAAAATTAGAGTAAGTTATCATAGCAATATAGTTAAAGAGAACATGTGAATAAACAGGCACAGCAGATAGATGCCAGTTAAAAACGCTCCAGAAAATGACAAAGTAGCAAGTGAGGACAATGGCACTTAATGGCTTAAGAAAGTCCTTTATTTTATGATAGTGCATTAAAAAAAATAATAAAAAACTTTCTTTATGAGTTGTATCTCTTGCATTAGGAACCCTTTATTAATTGTCAGTGGATACTGGATTAACCCTTTAGTGGCTGCAGTACAGTAAACAATTGCAAGCGTGTTTATGACGACCCTCCCGAAATTGCCACGTGTCCTTTTCTAGGACCACGCTAGAGGAAAGTTGCACTTTAAAGCTTTGCTATTGGGCCCAGACTGTAACACAGGTGTTGAAAACATGATTGTGGCAACTTGTTTGGCTTGCGCGCTCAGACTGTATCAGGATAATGTGAAACTTGAATTAATGGGACTACTCAAGATAGCTGCCTTCGTTTAAAGAAATCTATTTCTGTGCTCAGAGAATACTACAGTACTTGTAGGCATTGTGCTCTGTGTTAATCTCGCTATATTGTTTGCTGTCTTAAGTAGTTAGGCTTTGTGAATGGGGGAATAGACACCAAACATCAGGGCAGCAGTGTGGAGTAGTGGTTAGGGGCTCTGGACTCTTGACCGGAGGGTCGTGGGTTCAATCCCAGGTGGGGGACACTGCTGCTGTACCCTTGAGCAAGGTAGTTTACCTAGATTGCTCCAGTAAAAACCCAACTGTATAAATGGGTAATTGTATGTAAAAATAATGTGATATCTTGTAACAATTGGAAGTCGCCCTGGATAAGGACGTCTGCTAAGAAATAAATAATAATAATAATAAAAAGTTCCATTCTTAATTTATTCTCAAAAAGATCTCGAAACACAGCAAGCATGTTTTTTTTATGAATGAATTATGTTAATTCAGAGCAAAAGCACCTATTAATATATCAGAGACAAGAACATGATCAAGCGATAATTACGCATGGTTCTGACTTCCTGAGAGCATAATTTAGCACGTACCTACTGTAAATAGAAACACTGTTGACACTCCTCCATTGGCTTTGGTATAAATAGTATAATTCATTCAATGTTAATATAAAAATACCACCAACATTAGACTAATAAAGTCTATCCATCTGTATTTATTTCACATGTTTTAATTAAAATTGTCAGAACAGTGGGAGCAGTGTGTGGTTAGGATTCTGTTTGAACCTTTTGCTACTTTTTTATTTTCACATTTGGAACAGTGTGTTCTGATAATGACAGAGCTAGAGCCTTCTTTAAGACAAGTCTCCGAATAAGGTTATACCATGTAGACATCGTTTTATACAAAGGGTTACTGAACAAACTCTATTAGTTAAGACAAAGCACTTTACTTACCACACTTACCGTATGGTATGTGTGCGCTGTACTCCTGTAAAACCCATTTCAACGTCATCAGGAGTTTTTGAGATATTTGTATGTATGTATATAAATAAAAAAGGGAATAAGCTGAACAGATTGCAATATTTAGGGCCAGTTAACCTCAACACTTGGGTGTAACCGTTGTACTTGGAGAGAAAATGTGCTTGAGGGCCATTTTAAGGCCAAAGAGGTGTTTGTGATGACTGAAACAGACTGAAGATGACATATACGAAGTGACTCTAAACCAGAAGAAGGATACATTAGTGAAGATATCTCAGACCAGTACCTTGATGCTCTTTTAAGTATCCCAGAGAAGAAGCTATGCAAATAAATGCACTTGGTTCAGGTGACAGATTTGCCACTGCATTGCAAGGAAGCTCGCAGATCACACACTTTGGTTTTTGCCGTTGGCCCTCATAGAGCACCCTGTTAGCAGGAAAACATAAGGGGTTTACACAAAAATATTTACCAGTAATTGCATCTGTCAGATCAATAATAAGAAGCCTTATTTGGAGGTGTTACTTGAGGTTGAGTTATTGCTATCCTGAGCTATTTCAAGCCACAATCATGGAAAGATCTTTGCGATCTTGGCTTGTATAGTAGTGAGGAATCTAGAGCTGTATTCACTAGACTTTAGTTTGCCGGTAAATGCATTGAAGCTGCAGGATAAGCATTTCCTGCCACGCTGATGCTTTATGAATACATCCCCTGATTATCTTCAGATCTTCAGTTGAAAATTGGTTCATATGATAAAACTGCCAGGATAAAAATAAAATCCAGTTGGCAGCTCTTTGTTGCAGATCTTCCAAACAGTGATATTTGAATACTCTAGTTTGTGTTAATACAGTTTGGGGAAGAAGGACCTTTATGTCTGCTGTTCCTTTTTCTAACTGCATCGAAAGCTAAGCCTTGATCCATTATTATAAGTCTAATCTGATAAAGCACAAAAAATTGACATTTTATCAGTTGAATACACTGTACGTTAGTCAGGGTTACTGTAAATTATATTTCTCTCTGCCTGTTGCTAGTGCTAAATTACTTACTCTCTATCTGCTTTTGTCAGATGTAATGTAGTTACACAGGCAGGCTATTATTGGTTGCAGTTACTGTCAGAGCAATTATACTCAATCAGACAGTTTACAGTGGCTGAAGTATAGGCTAGGGGAAGCTCAGCTCATCTCTGTTTGGTGCCCCGCCTGCTTTTGTAACAGGCCATAGAGCAGGGGGTTCAACAGAGTTGAAAGGTCACCGTGTCACATGATTTCCAAGAAACAAGGCTAAAAGCAAGGTCTCCAACTAAGCTCAAAGCAAGTCAGCTGCAGAAATAAAACATAAAATACTAGAAACAACTGTGGACAACTTGGCATGATCACCATGAAAGGGAAAAACGGTCAACATACAATATTATAATATTCTTTTTTCACAGCGAAGTTTTTAAATGAGTGAATAATGACACTGGACACTTTGTACTGTGTGAATTACTGGATTATACTGCAATCTGTTGCATTAATAGTGCAACCTATGTTTCGTAAAGGGTAGTCTCCTGTATATTCAATAAATAAATACAGTATGTATTGTAAATTCCATTAAACCCAAAGCAGGGGTAATAAAACTTGCACAAACGATGCTTTGCAGCCTGCAAAGCAATAAACTAGATATACTCTCAATCATTTTTTTACTAAAAGGCGAACCGCACCACTGGCTATACAGTAAGAAGCAGTTTCCAGGAAGAAAGCAGTTTTATTAGTTTAAAGTATATTCCTAAATTGTCTGAAATCCCTGTGGCACAGAGAGTTGTTATACTTAATTTCCCTTGCTCTCTTATGAAAAGTGGACTGGCCAACTATCAATAAATACCAATTATGATTCATGCTATAATTTTATTATATAAAAAATATGTAATATATATTTTGCACCATGAAAGACAGGAATAAAAGATTAAAAATGAATAAAGCTGCTGTGCTTTTTAAGTAAGATATGACAAAGTATGTCTTTATTTTATTCAGTGTTTCATTTCTGGTTTTGCAACATGCGAACACCACAATAGTTTGAACAACATAAAATCCACATTAATAAATTATTACATTTGTATATTAACTTTACATGATACTAACTCTTTTTACAATGACATAAGCTGATATGATGGGCTATAGGTTGCTGCATGTGACGGATGCTGTGTCAATTATTGCTGTTGGTGTATCATATGACTCATGGGTCACATCCAATCAGAGAGATGAATGGAACTCTTAAATTACTACATACGGGATGTCAATCAAGGTTCAGACTGAACCTTAAGCTCATAGAGATAGGTAGTCCAGTGGTTAAAGGGGCTTGATACCAGGAGGTTCCTGGTTCAAATCCTGGCTCAGCCACCGACTTGCTGTGTTGACTCTGAGTAAGTCACTTAACCTCCTTGTGCTCCATCCTACAGATGAGGTGTAAAACTGAGGTCCTATTGTAAGTGACTTTGCAGCAGCAGTTGTTGATGTTGCATAGTTCACCCCCTAGTCTCTGTAAGTTGCTTTGGATAAAAGCGTCTGCTAAATGACTAATTAATAATAATTAAAGTTATAGATGAGGAAGGTTTCTCTCGAGGCATATCTCTTTTTGTCTGTATTAAGTTATGTACAGATGCCTACCAAAGCATTTTCTCTTTCATTGAAATCCCTCTTTTTCTTTCTTTGAAATCTTGCTGGAGTAGTTTGTATGCGATCCAGCTGACTGCACAGTCAACATGTTTCACATTAACGCACTTTAAAAAACAATGCCTGCTATTATAAGAGGATCTCTTCTTTCATAGCACATTGCATTGGCAGTTTGCATTTGCTGTGTAATGTTGTTTATTTTTGGAAAAAGATACCATATTAATAGTCATATCTGTGGGATGTGTTCACTCGCAATCGGTAATTTGCCAGTGTCCATTTAGTGGTTCATCTACAGTGGGTATACTGGTTTAACTGGTGTGACGGTTATTGTCTGTTTTAACCAGAGAGTGTGGTTCTTGAGACCAGGATCTTTGGGTTACTTGTTATTGTCTGTGCTTTCACGTTTAAATGCAAGTCATTTCTAGAGCAGTGTAAAAAGAAGTAAAAGGAGGAAAGTTTATGCAATTGCATCCACCACAAAATCAGTTGATTGTGTTTTATTCAAGCCCTGGGGTCCTGAAGTCCGTGAGTGACATCACAAGACTGTTGCATGGCTGTGCAAATCTAATGTTCTTTACCTTGCTTGTTGAAGCTAGCCACAGTCTGTTGTTTGACTCATCTAAAACTGTAATGCTAAGCTGTCACTGTCTCTTCTGATCACAGGTCAACACTATTACCAGTAATCATTTGCAAAACATTTGGCACAGTTTTAATAAATCAATCTTAAAGACAAGCCAAGGAGGTTATTCATGTTTTGTTGTCCTACGTTAATTGCAGATTTCTCCAACGCCATCAGAGACTCAAGTCATCCCATTCATCTGGGGGCAGCTTTTGACTTATTAGATGGTCCTAAAGGTCTACGAAAAACAGACCGGAGCGTGATTAGATTTGCAAAACATTCAGAAGACATAAATCTCGTTTTTTGCATCACCTCTGTGTTTAGATTATCCCATTTGTTTTTAATGAAAGCTAATAGACATCACTTTTTGTCCCTTTTGATAAACTTTCCAACGCTTCTTGATAATATGGTTTGAAGTTTTTATTTAAAAACGTATTCAGTTTTAAAAAATACTCATTTTTAAATACTAATAGCAGTAATATTATTGGCTGTATTGAGTGCATATGACAAATGCTTCTGTTCAGTATGCACCTGTATCCATGGATCACTCTAAAACAATTCAATCAGTTAGAACAATGAAAATGTGATGAAAAGTGTGCTGATGTAATATATTGCTGAAAAGGGAAAACGAGATGGGGAAGATTATATTTCAGTTGCTGTGCTTCCTTCAGGAAAATACCTGGGAGACACCAGAAAATAATGTATTTTATCTCCTCCACACTTTAAAAAACAGATACAGCATACTACTGGGGAGTTCTAGAAATGAGGAATAATTAGAGCTGGGCAGTAGTCTAACTGAATATTAGCTGTTGTCAGTAACTACAGTATGATGCATTTCTTGTTTTGAACGAATACAATGTGATTATAGGGTGCACAGTTTTAACTCATTTTCTGTTCCACAAATAGCCATTCATTTCAATCAGAGCATTGTTGCAGGAGGGAGCAGGATCTGGATACGCTACGATGATCAAATGCCAAATTCTTTTTCTCCTAACAAACGCTCTTGAGAAATGGTCTTTGTATATTTGATATATTGCTGGGATACGCATAACACAGGGTACAGCAAAGCAATGCGTTTCCTTTAAACCACTTCTGGGTGACCCTTTAATGATGGATAAAGTCAAATGTCAGTGTCAAACAGACACTGCTAATCTACTTGGACTCACAGCCAGGACAAGATATTTTTAATTATTATTCTTTTTATCTCCAGATTCTGAAGTCTTCTTGAATGAATTTTTTTTTTTCAATTAAGGATATACAGGTAATAAAATTATGTGACTGATACTGTTCACTTGCCACCAGTTGACTGAGCCATCAATATACGTCCTGCCCCCCCAAAAATTTAAATGTACCCATTTTTGCACTTTTTTGAATAACCACGTGAGATTAAACTTTCTCAACAACATTGAAGAAAACAACTTCTAACTGTACGTGGTGAGAAGAGCATTAACTACTTTCTGATACGATTTAGGATGTAAGTATGAGGCTAGTGAACTTGGAGAAAGGTATGTTGTGACTTGCGGCTTCTACATAAATAGCAGTAAGATGTATCTAATGCTCTCAATTAGGCACTACTTGTTTATGAGTACATTTGTATCATCAGTTTCAGCTTGAGAATAGGAGTTTTACCAAAATCCTGCCCTGTTTGTGTCTCATATACACAATTCAAGCTCTTGAAGGGAATAAAAGTGCATTTTTATATCCAGGCCTTTGTAGTTGGTACTGATTGTCGGGGAAATTACTCAGAAGCTGAAGAAGATTGGAACTGCTATCGCAAAACAGATGCACTGTTGTAAGCACAAAGGAAAAAACAAATACATCGAGAAATTCATTTTGAGTGGAGCAGTTACGTGTGAAGCACTCTGGTGCTGTGATCTTTGGTGGTGGGGGTTTGATTGAAGTTTATACTTGTCATTGGCAGGAGAGGAGGTGGGTGACGCAGACACACACACACACACACACACACACACACACACAAACTCAAACATACTCTGTTAGTAGAATCTACAGAGTATTGGTGACAATTTAGCTTTTCAAATGAAGCCGAGGCAGAGACAATAGAGCCACAGTGTAGGCTGCATCATCTCTAGGTCTATCAAATGAGAACAAACAGAGAATGCTTATATTCAGTAGGCAGCTGTAGCTACTGGAACCAACTCCCCAGTAATGTTGTTGAAGCTGACACCCTGGGATCCTTCAAGAAGCTGCTTGATGAGATTCTGGGATCAATAAGCTACTAACAACCAAACGGGCAAGATGGGCTGAATGGCCTCCTCTCGTTTGTAAACTTTCTTATGTTCTTATGTTCTTATGTTCATTTCCTAGCATTATTTCTGCTTTAGAAAATGTATTTAAGCCAATAGTAATAATAAAAAAGGTCTAAGTTTAATTATCCAATAATTACGTAATTTAAGTATTTTGTTATTTGTAACACATGCATTAAATTTCATTGTTAACTCATCTGAACAGGATAGGCTACTTACTGTTTGGAAAACATATTATGTTTGTAGCCTATTTGTTGCTCTAAGAAAATGTCAGGCTTCAGTGTGCTTGTGTGGACTGTATCAAGGGGAGTGAGATATCTTGACCAGGACCAACCGCATTAACCTGATCAGCTATCTCCTGCCATATTTTTTCAGCCACAGAACCTTGCATTTCCAAAACAGCTGATCTGCGTTAACAAGTATGCATTCTTTTAATACAGCGAAGTTACTGGGGAGCTTAATGTAGGTTTTCTTAGCCTCTCACTCGTGTCCAGCACCTTTTAATACAGTCCCTTGCTATACAGATACTGTTATGCCATACATTCTATTATGCCTGATACATCTCCGATCATAACCAATTTAGTTATGACGCTAGAATTGCATTATCCAAAGAGACCCATAAAAAAAAAAAACTACTGTTATACTGACTGGATGAAAATAAACCCAACAACAGATACAAGTAGCCTACTAAGTCCCTAAAATTAAGAACATGTTCCACTCATGGAGAGAGAGGGGCATCACCAACCTTAAACAACTCTTTGAAAACGATAACCTTCTTTCATTCAATCAACTGAGAGAAAGATGTTCTCTTCCAGAGATTTGCGTTTTTCCAATATTTCCAAATAAGACAGGTCTTGAGGGCCAAACTTAATACGCAAACAGCACCCCTGTTGCCCTTCCTCCTAGTTACTGGAATGTTAAATATAATGGAATTAGTATAAACTATTAAGAGCAGTGTGTGGTGATGTTTGTATTCCAGTAGGTACATGGAAGAGAGACTTACACATCAGTGACAATATTGAATTCTGGATAGAAATCTGCAGACCTTCTCACTTCTCAATTCTAAAATCCAACTTAATCATACAAGGTACTACACAGCACTCACTACACCAGAAGGAGACGATATCTAATGGGACTTTCTGAGACTGAGACATGTCTATACTGTCAAGATAGGGTACCCGACAACTACTTCCATGCACTCTGCTCATGCCACAAAATTCTGGATGATCTGTCTTACATTATGGGTCTTAACAACCCAGTTCCCTGGCGTCATGTCTAATTGGTGATCTCTCTGCCCTCGAGTTTTCCTCCCATCAGTCAAAATTCCTGCTTCTTTCTCTTACAATAGCACTGGAAGAGCAGGACTAATGCCTCACTGCCACATTGGCTTAATCTAATGACTGAACATGCAACCCATGAAAGACTCAAAACTACAGGATAAAACCTCTGAATTTGATCTTGTCTGGAACCAATTTTTAGAATAATGAATACGGATGCCTTATTCATTTCAAATCCCAAAATATTTCCAGCTCTTACTTAGTAATGTATGTGACCCAGTGGAACGCTTTCTCACTCTGGCTCAAACCTTTCTGACATGAGACCCAAAAAAAATAAAAATAAAACATGATTAAAAGAGGGCATATAAACATATTCTACACTTTCAACAAACTGCGATCGATCGGCTGGAAAAGGGCAAGTAGCTTTCACAAATACTGCTGGACTCCACTGGTTCGAAATGCACTACCATATTCTGAATTTGTCTTTAATTGCTTTTTGGAAAGAAAAGAAAGTTTGACTCACACCAAAAGAAGTAGTAGGTAGGCTATGTGTTACTTGTAGCTCCCGTACGCTACCACAGTTTTCTATGTACATTTAATAATTATTTAGTTCTGCAAAATGTGTGGCATATATGTAAGGTACTGTATAGTATCATAACGTGTTAATGTGGTATCATGATCTGTTTTGTGTACTGTGTAGGCTACAGTAAAATAAAATGTGCAAAAATCGTTTAGTTTCAATTTAACATTATGGTTTTTTTTTTGCATTGTACAGTCCAAAATTGGACAGGTGTTTCAGCATAAAATATAGAATAAGTACAAACACAAGTAGTACCAAATGGCAGAACCAGTTCCAGTGGCATATCAGCACATTGCTGTACAGTACCTATAATTTCAACATGCAGCTTATTAAAGGGAAGTGCTAAACAAACACAAACAATAACTTGTGCAAAATGTTATAATATGGCTTGTTTATTGATAGATATATTGACATGTGTATGCCAACAGTTAAAATATTCCTTGCTCGGCATTGTTTTAAATGTAGTGCTGGATGCTAGAGAATGTTTTTCACGTTTTGTCATCAGACGTTGCTGAGCTCAATTACCACAGCAAAACCAGCTACTACGAGACTTTCAGAAAATAAACGCTCGCTATAGCAGGGCAATGCTTGGTGCTGATAGGTTGAAACAATAAGCACCCACCTTCACATGGCAATGCTTAGTGCTAATTGATTGAAACACTGCTTAAACGACTTACTGCTGATTTATGACAATATTACAGGCAGTAGATCAACCATGCACTGTTCCTACCATCATTTTTTTAATGGCTGAAAATTACAGTCATCTTTTATGAATATGGTCTTTAATGTAAAGGGTTACCAAATAATCATGCATGCTAAAAGTCACACCCCCAAATAAGTGTAATACATTTCATTTGGGGGACACAAACACAAGAGCTAATATAATAGAAAAAGAACCATTTCAGTATGCTCTCTCAGTATCTCATTTCACTAGCAGGGCCGATGGTTTAAGGCAGTTACGGATGAAAAGCAGAGAAATAGCAATATTCAATAAGCTACACATCTCATTAAGTACTGTAACTGAAACACAACACTCAAATTACTCAACATAATTGTCACGGCTGCCTGCAGTCTTGATAGCAGCTCCAAAAGAACTATTTAAGTACTAGTGACGTCATTGGAGCATGGAAGGGAACATGCAGAATAGCAATAATGCAATCTCATTTTAGTCATTGTACATTAGCATTTGCATTGGGATTTGCATTATATCATCCACAATGGTACAATACCCCTGTGTTCATTGAAATATACATACTTTGAGATAATGACTACCCTACATGACATCACAAAATGCATATTAATGCAATCCATTCTGCATGGTGATGTTCAATTAGTCCAAACCAAAGGCAAGTCAATTGGTATGCTTCCTCTACAAATATGTACATTTGACCTTCACAAGAAGAATGAAAAGTATACCATTTACAAACGATTCCCTGTGTAGGATCAGTAAAGTGTAGGTACCCCTTTCTGTAAGAACAGTGAGAGAACTTATCATTATCTGTGAGTAAAGCTGAGGAAACATGAAAACACTTTTTCAGGAACAGTGGCTTGAAACCTGCTTCTAGGAGACCAGGAGACCCTGTTAGAGGCAACTGCTGTATCAAAGCGCAGGCCTCCCGTGGTGTGCAATGCAGTGGCCTGAAACCTACTCCTGAAAGCACGTCCCAGGCCACAATGGCTTCATGCTCCCTCTGCTTTGGAGATGAATAATTGTATGTCTTAAAAAACGTTAATAAAAAAACGTACGACCGAAGGAGGGATATGCACTGTGTTCTTATCAAAGGGAAGGTTTGCTTGTGTTGTTTGAAAATTTAAGAGAGCACATTTTAACTTTGACTGAGGGGGAAACACTAAGCAAAACCAAAGCAAACAACAACAAACAAACAAAAAAAAAAACACACGCTTGTCACAATTTTAGTGACACACACCAAAATGACCTCCCAGGGATGAAGACTTCAAACACAATTAAATTAAAGATAGTGAACAAAACATAACTGTTAGACTGCTGCAGTCACCCAAATCTCCCGCATTGGTCTCTTAAACAAAGCTCTTAAAAAATGGCTTCACTGCCAAGCCCTCCCTGCCAAGCCCGTCTTCAAGGAAATTGTTTCACATATTTAGAAATCTGGCTTGAAATGTTATTACTCTCGGCGCCTCTGTGATCGCTGCAGCTTATAAAATAATAATAATAAAAAAAAAATTAAATACGATAATACGGTTAGTGCGTAAATGAGGAGGAGAAATCACAAATATATGAGTCATTAAAAACAATCATCCTCTTTGAGAAGAAGCGCAATAAAAATGGATTATTTTTTTTTCTTGTCTTACTCCTGTTGTTTCAAGTGTTAATAACATGTGTGGGAGGAACAGCATATATATATATATATATATATATATATATATATATATATATATATATATATATATATATATATATATATATATACAGTATCTCTCTCTCTCTCTCTCTCTCTCTCTCTCTCTCTCTCTATATATATATATATATATATATATATATATATATATATATATATATATATATATATATATATATATATATATATATATATATATATATATATATATATAAACATACTTTCAAATGCAATAGCTGTTAAGCTTTAAGGGCGGTATTCCAAAAATAAAAGAAGAAAACACACCTAACAAAAAGACTTTTTAAATAAATAATATGTAATGAGAAACACTGATAGTTTGTATAAAGCCATCCAAAATATAAGTAGAACCTCTTGAAATGAATCATAATCCCCTGTATAATAAGCAACCTCTAAAACTCTTCCCAACACCTCAGCCATTTGCTCACACAAATGTACCTAGCACTACACTACCCTGTAATTCTCGGTAACACCTTGCGTCTCTAATTACTGTGTAGTTACATAGTAATTGCTCAGTCGATACATGTGTGCTTACACATAATTACAATGTTATTATCCACTGTTACAATGTACTTAATGTGTCAATATTTTTGCACGATATAACCCTAACCATTTTCTGATACATACAGATGTACACATTAAGTAATTAAGTACATTGTAACTGTGGATAATAACATTGTAATTGGGTGTAAGCACACATGTATTTACAAAGTAACTACTGTGTAAATACACAGTAATTAGAGACACTTATTGTAAAGTGTTACCCAATTCTCTTCATTTTTTAACCTATTTTTTTATTTAACCAATCAAGATTCTGATATACTTTTTCTTTGTTTTAAAATTCATTTTTAAAGTATTAATCTGTTTTGTTATTCCAATACCTACATTGCATTGTAGGTGTGCTAATACCTCACAGTAATGTCGCACTGTGTCAGGTATTATTATAACCTAAGGGCTTGCAGTTTAATTAATGGCACTTATAATAAAGTGTTATCCCATGAGAGATTTGATGCCTATCAAAGGGCATTATTAGTAGTTGATATCTGGCAGCTCCCTATGATGTCAAGCATGGTCTTTAGCTGCACCCCATCCACTGATTATCATAAATATGCTAGGGACTCCTAATCTGATCCCCAGCACCTGGGTTTCTGTACCGTTTGTCAAATTCACAGCAGAACCCAGATTCACTTGCATGTAACTCGAAGATTACAGCCAGTTCCAACCTCTCTTCACTGATGTGATGGACTCGTAGCTGGAGGAGGGTTGGGGTTCCATATCTTGTCTTGTGTTGGTCTGGGGTCACCATCCCACTAGCAATCCATCGTTGACAAGTTCCAGTGAAGCTTTAGACTGGCATGCTATATTAAGACGTCTCTGTTAAGCGGTAACTTAAGACATGCTTGCCAGCCTTAGCAATGTCCTTTGATGCTGCTTACCCTTGGATATTAGAGCTACAATTGATGTAATTGATCATAAGATTCTACTGGAGCCCCTGTTATCTCATGTAGCTCCCCTGGCCTCAGCCCTTTGCTGGCTCCATTCTTGTCCCCTGTCGCTACCTCTGATTTTTTACAATTGGTGACTGTTCCTCTTCAGTCAGCAAGGACAGCTTAGAAGAAGATACTAAGGGCTTGGTTCCTCAGTCTTATTCTATTCACATTCATCATGCTAAACTTGGAATGGATTATCGGACTTCTATTTTTTACACTGTTGACACCCACATGTTTTAGTTCTGTAAACACTCCCACAAACCGTATCTTTGTTCTCTACTGCTACCTAAATTTAACATACAATCCCACTGGACAGTTATGTATTAATATAAATGATTCTGTTAGACACGCATTAGTCGCTGCAAAAAAATACTTTAACACTCTAATTACAATCAATCTGATTTACCCAGACCCATCCTACACATTTTAGAGCTGGAATGGGCAACCATGGCCCTTCCTTCACAAGTTTTTGTTCCAACTATGTTCTTAATTGTTAAATGAAACCTCCAGCCAGACCATAAAGCAGTTAACTACTTCATTTAGTGTGATTTGTCTCAGCAATACAAGTCATTTGCATTTACCATCCATACAATAGCCCAGAGCAATTGGCACACCAGTATCTTTCATTGCTCTCTACAGATTACTGCATCCACACTTTCAAAGCACTCTACCCACCACTGGTACTGGATTGAAAGTGGATATTCAGTAGTTGTAGTTAAAGATTAATGTGGGTGTTATTTTACAGTTTTTGTAGGTGACATTTCATTACAATTGACCATGTTTGGAATGAACACTCACCATTACGATCCTCTGCCTCCCTCTCTACACCAATTGAACGTTTTGTCAATGCTGTGATCAGGGTAAATGATGGGCCGACCCTATATCAGGTACACAGAAAAGTGTATTTTCCAGTTCTATGTTTTGGTCCCTGTTGACGTGGAGAAGCAGAGCTTTTGAAAAACAAGCAGTATTGTGTGCCTCCAGCAAAACGTTTTCACATTACATTATGTGGAACCATTACTGATTTGGGCGGTTTGACGAATGAATGCTGGCTTGTTGTAACCATTCAATGTATGTAGAAAATGATCCTATTATCACCCAGATTCCTGGCTTTTGTAAATTGCAGTGGGCTTCCTCAGGCCATGTCTGGGGCATGAGAAGCCTTAATGTTGGTTCAGTGTGGGCACTAAATGCAGTGCTCCAGTCCTTTGATTACGTTATCTGAAGTTCATTTGTCTGAAAAGGAAACCAGTGTGATCCGACTAGAGTAGAAAGGGACCAAGTATGGGTCTGTTAAGCCAAATCTCAAGTGACAAACAATACTGAATTTGAGGGTATTTAAGCGAAACCCATTGGCTTTAACAAAGGCTTTCAAATCCATTTACTACTGGAGTGCATCCTGATAGCTTTAACCCACTGTACCACAGTGGGTATGTGTTTGATCTGAACAGTGTCAGATTTCAATATTACATATAGAACCAAACAAATCATTTAAATCAATTGAATAGATCCCCCGTGGCAATTGGGGGTTAAAGGTATTAGGAATAACTGTAATCTTTTGTGCCCATTTTGTGGTACTTGTAAAATCTGGTTAAAGTTATAAGAACAAAGTATAAAAACAATTTCAGCACGTTAAAAACTGTAAAAACACACACACACACACACACACATTTATATGTACAGTTAGTGTCTGAGTTTGAGCTGTTCTCAGTGAATGTAGACTGGCATAGCCTGTATTGTTTTGAGTAAAGGATAACACAGTAACAATGACATATTACAAGTGTTCCCAACAAAGCAACAGAACACATGCACGCTCCCACAATAAAAAATACAAATGTTTGGCAGTTTATCCTTTAATCTGAGGCTTTGGGGTTTAAAGTAATCTAATAAAGATTTAGCATGCGGCTGGAATGGTTGGTGACTCATAGGTCAGAAGTGGGAGGTAGGTGAGAGAAAGGACGTTCTAAAATGTTTAGGGCTTTAATAAAACTCAGTGCTAGTTTTCCTCTGTTATTGTAATTCACAGTCAATGCAGAAGCATCACACAATTCATGTCGTCGTGCCTTTCAGTGCGTCTCTCATTAACACCTTGGTTGTATTGAGTGTTGTATTGACCCTTCGTGGAAAATTCAGGAATTAGACTTCTGTGAATCTTTAACAACAGTCTTTCCACAGCTTATCATGTGGGTTCTCCTTACTCAAAGGTATTGTAACAGTTCCCATCCACAACAGCTTCTGCATTGTTTGTCAATGTTCAGTTTCAAGCGGTCTGCAATCCATTGCCTGAGCACTAATAATATTTTCAATGCTTCCACCCCTGCCCCCCCTTTCTTGTGTGGTTTCCTTTATCTTCGTGATTTTATTTTTAAATATTTAAATGCAAGCGATAGTAAAAAAAACTGATGTTGCTTTGTGGTGCCTAATCCTAATCCTAATCCTAATCCTAATCCTGTTTTGTAGACAAGATGTAATCTGGCCTAACTGGTCTAACTGCAATATCATACCACCTCTTCATGTTCCTTTTTAATGGAGAGATCATTTCCTTTTTGACAAACTATCAAACTCCTAGTGGGATGGTTAAGTCTCAGTTTAAAAAAAAAATTGTTGAATTAAATTCAGACCACCATACTGTACACAAGAAGCCTTCTGTATAGTGTCCCTTCAAGTTAATCTAAGAATGAAGGAATTGTACAATAATCCGGTCAGTTACTGGAAAATGATCAAGTGGCAGAGCTTTAAATGGCACGACATCAATTAAGGGACAGGGAATGGATTTGAAAACTTAATGGAAACAAGAACAAAAAGGGTCAGAAAAGCCAGCAGAATACTATAATATAAAGGCGATGCACTGATTGCAGATTTGGGTGGGTCTGGTTGGGGAGTATTTAGGACTTGAATATATGGATTTCCACTTCCAGTACTTCTCCTGCTTCATTTTACTGGTTGACAGGGGATCTCACTCAGCTGATGCTAATGACTTCTTGTATAGTATATGTTTTTACAATGCATTCCAATAAACTCTATTCGATTTATTAACTTACTTACATTTAAATGTACAGTAATCTACTTTTTTATTTTTATGTTTGTCTTCAGATTTCATCCCCTACACATTGCACAACATCCTGTACTCAATAACAAGAGTTTTGCAATGGTTCGGCTAAACTGAAGAAAATAATAAACTGAGGAATCGTAAGTGAGGTTTAGAAAACTATACACATTGCATAGTGTCATAGCTTTAATCAACTGCAATTGTACTATGAAAAAAAATTTCTAAAGTATGCATACTGTGTCAGGACACAACTTGTAGAAATAACTCTAAAATAACAACCAGCATGGCAAATAAAAACCCCTTTCCCTTTAACCAGAAACATGTGTCTGCAGCATCTTCTGAGGACTAGGAGGCACACCTACACAAATTACATTCAAACCTGCGAAGCTTAAGTGGGTGTGTAAAATACAAGCTTGCTTGTGAAATTGACATTTACTGAAACTGGTGTCGCCTTTTTGCTGCAAATGATATCATCCCTCTTGGCGTAAAACCTATGGCTGAATTACCGATCATCTGGGTACATTGCGCACGGTCCTCTGCTTATTTACACAGCTGAATTTGCATTCGGCAGCATTCAATAACATTCGATATAACAGGTAACAGCCACTGAGATGCTATACATAGTAACTTTCAAGCTTAAAAATGACAGCCATCGCACCAGAAATAATAACTTTTTTTTTTTAGGATTTCATTCACCATCTGGAAGTGCCACTGGGGAAATTATAGGTATCTATGATCTTACTCGGGCAGCTGCTGTCAGAAACATAGCAGGTACTTGAGATCACATTTATTCAGGCACTGGCTGAACTCTTTGGTCCTTCAGATTATTACACTCAGTGTGTCAATTCTTGTCTCCAGGTAGAGGTTTGTCAAGGAGCCCACGCAAAGGAAAAACATCCTCAAGTGAATTGCTTTAGAAAGCCTGGTGTGGTACAGCTGAACAAAGAGTAGACATCTTTAGGCTTGGCTTGTTTTGTTTTTGTTTTGTTTTGCCATGCAGTCCATACAGATGTTGGCATTTTAGCATTCAGATGGGAATTGAGGCTGGGTCTGTTTAATGAACGAAACAACGGCAGCTCTTTATACCTCCACCCCAACATTTTCAAAACTGTTTTTCTCCCAAAAAAGTCTTTGTTCAGTGGTTCCAGTAACACCTTACATGGTGTTTCTAATTACTGTGCATTTACATAGTAGTTACTTAGTAAATACATGGTCCGAATGGCCTCCTCTCGTTTGTAAACTTTCTTATGTTCTTATGATTACAATGTTATAATGCATTGTTACAATGTACTTAATGTGTACATCTTTTCCCATGATGTAACCCTAACCCTTTTCTGATACATTACATATGTTGTGGAAAAAAGGTTTGCACATTAAGTACATTGCAACTATGCAATTCATGTAAAGTGTTACTCTGGTTCTTTAAAAAAAAAATGAGAAGAAAATGACAACGCTTTTACAATGTTAAAGAGGGGAGCTTATCCGGTTCCTAGTAGCTGATTGATTGCAAAACTTTGTCAAGTTGGGTCTTAAAGGATCCAAGTCATTCTGCCACTCCATACCCTCAACACTCTCTGTGTGAAGTCCCTGCACACTTCACATCATGCTGCATGCTGTATTTGTGTAATTTGCAGAGGTTACATGTCTGTAATGCTGCACAGACACCTCATTCAGTTATTTGTTGTGGCCACCATTTGTTTAGGATACTCATTAGACCACAGCAATAAAATGTGACACCTGGGCATTAGTCAGCAAACTGCAATTGAATGTAAATTTGCAGTGTCGCAGTGGGTGAGGAGTGGTGAGATATGACCAGGACTTGTAATTGACAAGGGAGTTCAAAATCTCTCCAGCCATTACAAGCAGGCATCTATACTGGATCTACTAATGAGATCTGCAGCGAACAATGACTAAAGACTTAAGGGTGTTTGATGTGGAAATGGAAAAATGTTTGCATAGCAATGTTCCCACGCCTATGCAGGAAAGCAATAGCAAAGCACTGCAAATGTGCCAATCTTTGGGAGAGTAACATGAATGCAAAAAGAGCATTAAAAAAGGTAGTGAAATTAGTATTGGCTGTTTTTCTTCTTCTTCTTCTTCTTCTTCTTCTTCTTCTTCTTCTTCTTCTTCTTCTTCTTCTTCTTCTTCTTCTTAAGATAAAGATGAAGATGAACAATAATAATTACAGTTAGATTAATTGAGTCTGGAAACTGGTTTTCACTATACTAGGTCTCTCAGAAGAAATGAAATGCTGATAACAGAAGCCAAACTTTTGGTATGCGAAAGTAAATATATGTGAGAGGTCACGCAACGCATATCCCTCACCTACCTCAAGAAAGTTAAAAATGAATTGATGAATACAAATGATTCAAAGACTATGTTTTTATAAATGATAAATAAGATTTTTTTGAAAGAGGCAATATCTCAAAAATTGTGACAGTATGTGTGCATTGGAGAATATAACATTGGCAAACCGATGTCACTGAAAAGAGGATTCACATCTGCTAGCGTGATATTTATCTTTAAACTGATTCCAAATATAAAAATTAATTTTGATATGAAATGTAAAACAAATTAAACAAGGCCTTATTCATAAAGCTTTGGTATGCTAATGATTACTCATAAGGCCTACAGCATGCTAATGATTGATAAATATGAATATATTAATACTAACAACACTGTTGAACATTTAATACTTATGGAAGATATGAACTAAGCAGTTTACCTTGTTTTTTCATTACAATCCTTTAGTGTAGTGTTTCACTATGCTTTGCTGCAGTGATCAGGTGCTTGCAATTAGCCCCATGCTGAACTCTTCCATAGGCCAGGTCTTGCACCAATTGAGTCATATATTTAGGACCTAAAGACTTGGGTATTAATTATTGCTGGTTGTATAAACCCTAAGCACACTACAGAGCAGACTAAGAAAGAGCCTTTCAGTAACACTTCTTAAGGTTGTTCTAATGACCAGGATTGGGTGCAGAATATCTTATTATGACCTGGAATTCTCAGCACAGGTCACATGTGTGATCCCAAGTGTGTTCACCTCGGTACAGAGATTTTAAACATGCATGCTCAGAACGTTAGGGAAAAACAACCCCCCCCCTAATATCATAAACAGCTGGAGCTGGGTCCTCCAAATACAAACTGCAGTCATATGGATGGGAATTGAATCAGCTCAATTGCACAACAGATGGCAAATCCAGCCTCATGGAGGAGTTATACTGCACTGTCCGAGCTTCAGTTAACCCGAAGCAATAAATTACCAGCGTAAATTACAGGCCAGGTGCATAATATGGCAGAAATACAGACCTACTGTAATGGTCCTCCAGTCTGTTCCTCAGAGCCTGAAACAGTCAGGGTTTTCGTTTCAGCCAACTCTTGGAAGTTGATTTGTACTCAGATATGTACACAACTGTCATGCATTAGGTGTAGATTAAATGATTAAATGGCTGCTATTCTAGTTATTAAAATGAATTCCCCTTCATTGTGTTAGCACAAGCAACACTGTCACCTCCCCCTGCATCTGTTGATTCTTAGGAGTTAGAGTTAGGTTTAGAGTTAGGGATAGGGTTAGAGTTAGGGCTTGGGTTAGGGTAATATCATGCAAAATAATTACACATTAAGTACATGGCAACTATGCACAATAACATTGTAATTACGTGTAAGTACACATGTATTTACTTAGCAACTACTATGTACATACACAGCAATTGGAGGCACAATGTAAATTGTTACCCTGACAAGAAACTAGTAAATGTGAGTTCCAGTTCCCCAGTTGAACTGGGCCCCAGTAACCCAGTGGGTGCTCTAATATTGCCAGCAGTGACCCTTGATTAGTTAGTAATCAAACAGCTTTTGTATGTGGTGTCAGCTGGATAGCAGGCTAATAAAATATAAAACGAGCTGATCACGAAACCCAAATCCATTCCTCTAATGAAACACAAATTCTTCCCTCGCAAATGAGTTGGTTTTGTATTAAAGCAGATGAGTCACCTCTTTATGCAGAAGCTCCTGGGATGAGCTGTTGAGGTAAGGTCTAAATACATTACTGGGATTTTTTTTACACTCATTAAATGAGGGGAGAAGAAAGAAAGTCAGATTTGGTTTAATTAATGGTAATCCAACAGAAATGTAATGGTAGTTTTGTATTATTATTATTATTATTATTATTATTATTATTATTATTATTATTATTATTATGCTATTGTCAATACAGGCCGTTTCAATTTAAAGGGATATTTTACATCATCTACATTTGTGAAACTTTTGATTTCTTAATATCCTATGGGTTTTGCATACATAATTCTCTGTTAATTTAGATAATTATTTGTCAGGTTAATAAGCTTACCCCAGTATTTTTGCACAGTATTTTTGCAGTTTTACCATGCTTTTCCCATGGTTATGCTAGTATGCATTTACTGTAGTTTATCATGATTTGCCATGTTATTTAATATGCTTTACCATACCTGCTTTACAATGCTCACCTATGCCAGCCAGGGAACAGTTAAGAAGTGAAATACTCCGAAAATTTAAAAATTAAAAATGGCAACTTGGTAATATATTCGTATAGTTTTGATTTACTTTATTTAATTTTGTATTATGGCATCACATCCAAGTGACTCTTAAAACTCAAAAGTGTGTCCTCAATATAGCTCCCAGGATCACATCTAACCTCCAAGTACACCTGGAACACCAGAGTGTAAACATTAACTGGTCCCTGTGGAAAATTCAGGTATTAGTGTTTTAAAACAAATAAATCAGTTAGAAATATCCCAGAGAATAAATGTGGTGCTTCTTACAGCCACCAGTGGCAGTGTTTCAGGAGGGCAGGTTAACAGTTACTCTCTGGTGTCGCATGCATTTTTTGTAAGCTTTTTCTTCTGCTGACGCCCCCACTGGTAGTAATCTTTGTATTTTATATTCCACAAGGTGCAAGGGTCATCACATGGCTCACAAATAAATGGCTAATTGGTTGACACTAGAACTTCATATGGTTCTCTGAGATAGCCTAAAGCACTCTGTTCAGGGTTAGGTGCAACACCTTTCTATTGTACAGTGGATCTATAGTAGTTGCTTCGAGCTACATTGTGTGCAGTTTTTAAGTAGAATGAAACTGAGTGAACATTTTTTTTTAATTCAAATGTTTATAAAATGTAAAGCTATAATCTAAGGTAAAGTTTCAAAGAATCCTTGTCATATGTAAAAAATTCAATAAAGTGTCAGTTTGTTGATTGTACTGAATGATCATTAGTAAGCCTCATCTACCAGTAGCAAACCCACGGACACTTCCAGCCCACTCAGATCTTCTTTGACCGTCATATATGACCTAACCAGCCTTTTTATCTTCATCTCCTTGGTTACGTAAACCCCAGCTCAACAATGCCAGCCCCATCTACTTTCTTTCTATATCAATGTGGAGCAGGTGGGGGCTGGCAGAGTTGAAAGGTCACATTAGCACTTGATTTGACCTAGTCCTGGTCTCTGGCTTTTCAGATTATTTTACTTTCAGAGTTGCTGACTTAACTGTACTGGAGTGGATACCCAAAGGAGAGCATCTGGACTTGACACAGCAGCAAACAGGCTCATTTCTAAACATACATTATTTATTCTTCAACAATCTGGACAAGAATGATATTCAATTAAAACATGAAGTGAATTAAATTTCAGATTTGTTTTTGTTTAACTAGGAAAATAACCCATGAACATTGACATCTCGTTTACAAGGAGGCCCTGATTGGCAGCAGCACTCAATCCTAATCAATCAATTAAAATAGTATGTCTGTCTATCCATCTATATAATGAAATAGTTACATCACTTAATTAATATAAATAAAGCCTAATTGATTTGTAAATAAAGCCCAATTGATTTGTAAACAGATTCATCTCCCTTGGTCTAAGTTAATACCATTCTGAAGGAAATATATAGTTAATCCCTTAACCGACAAGCCTCTCCACTGTTGCATTTGAAGCAGTCTCTATCATATCTGATAAGAAAAGCCAAATCTCCCATTATATGTGTTCTAATCTCTTTAGCAACACTAACCGACAATAGTGTAGATTTGTCCTACTGAACCCCTGTGAGAAATCTATGTATTGTCTAGTTTTTTCTTATCACGCTGTATTGCAGGTCTAGCTGGAACACCAAAAGGAGTAACTACTGTACCTAACAGAATATGCACCTCCGGGCTACGTTCTCATTGTTATTTACTCCCAGTCGTCACTAGAACACATTTGGGTGCTTTTCTCCTTTCTGAAAAGCAGAATTGTGCTAATGACGGAACTGGTATTCAGCCCTTTGTGTTCACAGACTTGGTAGTAACCTCAATGTGTAATGTGACTGTCCCAACATTCAAATAAATAATGGGTTGAGGGCTCTATATAGACTGATACCTACTGGGCATTTTTACACATTTCACTCAACAACTCCAAATCTGTGCTTCTGCCAACAGCCTAATAAAAAGTGTGTTTCAGACTCCTCCACTGCTGACATCTTCCAGAAAAAACAAAAACAAAACAAAGATGCCACTGGTACCCTAAAGCCCCTTTACTGAATGAGTGGAGTAGTGGTTAGGGCTCTGGACTCCCCCCAGGTGGGGGTCACTGCTGCTGTACCCTTGAGCAAGGTACTTTACCTAGATTGCTCCAGTAAGAACCCAACTGTATAAATGGGTAATTGTATGTAAAAATAATGTGTAAAAATAATGTAATTGTATGTAAAAATAATGTGATATCTTGTAACAATTGTAAGTTGCCCTGGATAAGGGCGTCTGCTAAGAAATAAATAATAATAATAATAATGAGTACTATTATTGTTTTTTTCATACCTTGGTTTCTACCTTAGTAATACAGTATCTCCTGGCCCCTTCGTTCCTCTTCTGAAGCCTGGACCACACCAACCTCCCAGTAATAACACCCATTCTAGACATGGCATGGGTTACCCAGCATCCCCATCGAGTCCCCTTTCATGGTGCTCTGTAAATTCAAAAGGCCTTTGTAGAATTCAGCTGGAAACCCAGCTCCTTGTACTGCACAGCTTTGAATTTCAACCAAGATACCCAACACCCCCCAACAATGTAATTCCAAAGCTGGAAATACAACGCCATATATATATATACAGTATAAATATATATATATATATATATATATATATATATATATATATATATATATATATATATATATATATATATATTAGTATTACTACCGAGCATTACTGATATCCGTATCACATCAATATCAGGGATGGCTGTAGATGATAAAATTATAAACACCACAACAGCACGCTCACCATATATAATGTTGCTCCCACGCGCGTTTGGACATATTGCTTTTCAAGTATATTACCCCTTTCATGCCTGGCAACCTCATATGGAGATGGATAAAGAAATTCCCTTCTAGATTTTAAATGGTGACATATGGAAGACGCAAATACATAATTGCCTCATATGAGCCAGATGCCATTTTTTCCTCATATAAAGCATGGGTCCTAACTACTTTTTTCAGCTAAAAGGTTAATCTAAAATCAACTCATGCATTTTTTTACACAGAGAATTGTGAGGGTCTGGAACCAACTCCCCAGTAATGTTGTTGAAGCTGACACCCTGGGATCCTTCAAGAAGCTGTTTGATGAGATTCTGGGATCAATAAGCTACTAACAACCAAATGAGCAAGATGGGCCGAATGGCCCTACTCTCGTTTGTAAACTTTCTTATGTTCTTATGTTCTTATTTGTTTAGGATTTTATCGGATTACATTGTATTAAAGTAGGTGTTCTGTTCCCAGTCAAACATCTTTTAATCAGATGCAGGATTGTTACAAAGTTATTGCCTTTTATTAACTATGTGTGTGTGTGTGTGTGTGTGTGTGTGTGTGTGTGTGTGTGTGTGTGTGTGTGTGTGTGTGTGTGTCAGTGTGCCAAACCAACAACACAGCCCTGCACACAGACAGCCCTGCACACATGTATTATTCAGTGTGCTGTGCGCAGCTTTGCTCTCAAGTGTAGATTTCTCTATTTGTCACTGTGCAATGCAGAATGAATAACAGGAATATAGTCAGCCTGAACTGTGTAGGCCCTTGTATGTAAATTTCATTTGTTCTGCTATGCTAAGTTAAATTAAGAAGGGATTTCCCAAGTGGGATGTCATAGAATATGGTTTTGCATTATGTTGATGGCATGCATACCGACAGTCATTGCCCCAAAGGGACAGACTGTGTAGGAGAGATCTACAGGGTGAACTGTCTACTGTTCAATAAAGTAGAGCGGTCGAATCATAACAACAGGAATTGTTTCATTGGTTTATAATTGAAATATAGAGTTCTTTGTTATATCGTTGTTTCAGAGTTCATGTGCATTAATCCTACTTGTTCTCATTGTAAATTGAAAACATATATATATATTAGTATATGTTTTCATATGCAGTTTATAGGAAAATTAAAGTTCATCAATACTACTACTACTAAGAAGACAACTACTACTACTACTACTACTACTACTACTACTACTACTACTAATAATAATAATAATAATAATAATAATAATAATAATAATAAAATTGACTATTAAAGTTTCTGAGTTGTAGCAGTCAAATATATATTTTGTCAGATTTTAGTGATTCTGTAAAACAGCTCACATTACCCTATTGCATTTTGTTTAACATTGAACTACTGGTATTTATAAATCTTGTTTCCTTGCAGCATTATCCTGTGCATGTCAGATTGAGATGTGGCACACCTACAGATTGTGCTCAAGCGTGATTTATTTTTTCAACAAGATCTCTCATGTACACTGCATACATCAGATTGACTTTTATTTCTCTGACTTTATTTAACACAACAGTTATGCATGGGGTGTTAATGCAAACTGTCTCTGCATGACTCTTTTTGCTTATTTATTCTGAATTAATGAGAAGTGCAAAGAAACAAGTGAGTTAATTCATCCTTGATATTTTCAGCATACTTTAGCATTTTGTTAATGATCTGCGGTAGCAATGCATTTATTTAGAAGGCAATAACAAGACAAAGCCTTGTTAGTTCCAGGATGATGCCTTTCCAGGTCCCTGAGGAACACGCTGCAGTTTTCTGAATGAAAAGCTAAAAATACATTTGCCATTTTATGAATGAAGCACTAAAAATACAGCTCGCGTTCATCTTTTTTTTTTTTTCTGAAACCGTGTTAAAGTGTCCCAGTGATAAAGAATGGTACTTTTTCTTTTTAGTTTGACACAGCCATATTTTTGGGCTGTGAGCTGGAATGTCAGTATACATTAACACCTGATCTATAACAAGGAACTCAAAGACCTTGCTGGAAGTATTAGTCACAGAGCCCAGGGAATGCAATTGTGAGTTTCTGTGGCTGGCTCAAATGCCTGAGATGCACAGGTCTTGATTCTCAATGAAACACGCACACCATTAAATTTATTACTGATACCCCAGGAGACTGGAGACAGCACAAAGTTTCTCCCAAGTTCCTTTCTCCTTTCACGGATCCCAGAAGAAACAAATGCTAAATGTTCTGGTGGTGTGTAGGTGGGTTTCGTCTATTTTTATGCCTGGTATTCTCAGCGTCTAGAGAACAACAAGCACTTTTAACCTTTTCATATTATGTTCCCTTCTGAAACAGCACACCTGCAAAAAGCCTTTCTCAGCTCACTAGTCCCTCCGAGAGCACGCTGTGCCCGGTAAAACTGTGAACTTGTCAATATTTATTAGAAGAAAAAAAAAGAAAAAAAACCCTCTCAACTGATGTTCTTTAGCAGTTGACAGCTACCATGTTTACTGTAGTTCTAAAGTAAACAAATACTAGTAAGTGATTTCAAATGTAATCTCCTGTTTTAATGTGCTCTCACCTGAGTTCAGCAGCTGCTCTTCAGTTCTAGTAGCCCGCAGTAAGATACATGTAACACAGGCTAGATTTGTCAGGTCGTGTTTATGGAATTAAGAGCCAGTGGCATCTAGTGATGTGCAACTTTGTTTTTTCAACTTTTGTTTTACTGAACTATTACATCAGGGCACTAGATGGTGCTGTTCCTTACTAATATAAAGACACTTTGGCTGATCTTGTCTGCATTCCAGATGTCTATGGCAGATACTGAAGAGCAGCTTCTGAAGTCATTGTGGAAGGATCTTAACACAGAATTATAAAATGCAAACATGCAGTATTTGCCTAATTGCAAGAATGATATCAGAGATTATACAAATGTGAGAACGTAAGAAAAAAAAAAAACTAAGAAAATGACATTTGGATTTTCTTTATCTTTATGTATTGAGTTTTTGCTCAAAAGAGCCAACTTCCCAACATTTTGGTTGAACCAGAATTATTCAAGACCATTGAATCAATTACGATTGGTGTTCCCGAAGCCAGAACTCAAACCCAAATCATTCAACATAAAATGTGAATGTCTCTAGAGGAAGTTTATTAGATGTTGCCTCGCCTTGCTATTCCCTCTAATAGGGTACGGCCATTCCCTGTGGTTCCCTATAGACCTGCTGTCATCCAATCAGGTTTCAGAATCTCTTTCTCCTGTCATATCATTAGCAAACCGTTCTGCCGTCCAGTTCTTTGTAATGATTATATGTCTGCACAGCAAGCATGACCAGACACTGACATGGATTGTATTAAACTAATTCAGTAACTTGCATGCCTCTGTTGTTCATTGTTCATTCCTCTTTCAATGTTTGGCTGAATAAAATCATGGTGAGACTGAAGCAGGTTATCAGTTCTCTCACTGAAAAACTACACAGTGGAAGCCCTTAATGCTTTCCTCTGATCCATTTGCAGGCTTACAGCAAAAACCAAACAGCAACCTAAAGTGTTGTTCCTAGCCTTTCTCATTGGATAATTCCTTAACCCGCGAGTGAAAAAAGCATACATTCATCAAATCTTGCCTAGGTCTTTTTCATGTATGCAACTGGAAGAGTCTGTTGCCTGAAGAAACAGTTAAATTATTGTTCAGGGTAGTTTCTTTTTTTTTTTTTTTTTTAATACTGTTCAAATTATTTAGCTCTGAAAATATGCCTTTACACTTGCATCAGAATCAGCCCTGGGTATTTGTATGACAATTTCATTTACATTCACATGCTCTGGGAAGACCGTTCCATTTATGCAGCAACAGAACAAAAAGTTCTGGGTGATCTAGGAAAAAGCTGATGGGAGCAGCCACAATATTTACATATTTCATTGGAGGAGGATTGCAATAGACGTAACAAGCAGGAGAAAGCTATGAAGAGCATGCAACAGATTCTGGGGGAAGAGACATTCTTTAAATATTCCTTCCTTTCCTTGGCCGGTGGTTCAGAGCCCCATCTCTTCTTGTGGAATGCAGAGATGTCATTGTTTAAGCATGTGCGTTATCGTCACGGAGAGTGTCTCAAGGGGTTTAGGCTCATGGGAGTTTTGTGGAGTTTTGCCGCTCTTCCTCTTTCTTCTCAATAGAAATGTCAGTGTTCAGTGCCAGCACGTTACATTGAAGGATTGTTCTGACTGGTGCTTAGTTTGATGACGTGGTTTCCAAGAACCATTAACGGTATGTGATTTTGCTTTCTCCCCTCAGTTGGCAAAATGCATCAAGCTGACACAATAAACTTAGCTCATAATATCCTAGCTAGACAAATGTATTTACAGGTGAGACACAATGTTCATTGTCATATTACCAATGGCAGGAATTTATTTATTTGTTTGTTATGAACTATAAGTTGTTTCTGGGCTCCTTGTTACATGTAAACCCAGATATTTGTAGTTACTCTACACAACGCGTACAGTAACACATCATCTCAACAAACAAACTTCTCTAGATCCTTGCTGTTATGGTAATTAGATAAGAGAGAGACACAGAGGGCTTGCAATTGAAAATGCTGCTCAGGCGTCCAGGTTTTATTATGTACAGGCAGTTGCAGATGTTGGTGGCAGCAATGGTATCCCTAGTGTGGAAGGGTATATATACAGGTGTACATATACAAAATACAAAAAGGCAAAAACAAACACTGTACAAAAACAACTAAGAAACAAAAGGTGGCCAAAATCAGGACAGGTGCTACTCCCACTAAAAAGGAGGTCCCGCAACAGGAACCTTCTCCCTGCACAAACTAAATAAACTGGGGTGGGATTAAAATCCCCTAAACTAATCCCTATTTTGAGCACTCAGATCCCAGTTAACACACACAGTGAGCGTACTGCAGCTCACCCTGGTTCCACAAGCTGTGGTGAGGGTGAGGGTTGTTGTTGTTGTTGTTGTTGTTGTTGTTGTTGTTGTTGTTGTTGTTGTTGTTGTTGTTGTTGTTGTTGTTGTTGTTGTTGTTGTTGTTGTTGTTGTTGTTGTTGTTGTTGTTGTTGTTGTTGTTGTTGTTGTTGTTGTTGTTGTTGTTGTTGTTGTTGTTGTTGTTCTTCTTCTTCTTCTTCTTCTTCTTCTTCTTCTTCTTCTTCTTCTTCTTCTTCTTCTTCTTCTTCTTCTTCTTCTTCAGGCTGATCGAAAGCATCAATAAAAAGAAGACCAAGCAAAAGATAAAAAGGGCTGGCTCTCCAGCCCCTTTTTAACGGCAGGTGACCAGGGTTAAGTGATTATCAATTATTCAATTGACACCTGACCACCTGCTGCACATGACATTTCAGTTAGGCAGGGAGGGAAGTCAAACCTCCCAGGCCTGCCGTATCTAATCAAACAGAAACACTTTTTTTTTTTTTAAACCACCACCAATACACACTATTTACAGGGCAGGCCTCAGCTCTGCCACACCTTGAAATACAACTGAAAACAAGCCTGTGCTAATAATATAATATATACAGGTTTTAAAAGCCACTGTTCTCCAAGAAGCAGCTTTGTGTGTTCCCTCAGCTTTAGTTGCTATGTTTTTTTTTTTGTTTTGGTTTGAATTTATGCCCCGTCTTATTTTCCGTACTCTGTTCTCTGACAGACCCAAGTAGGGCGAGGTAGTAATGAATTCATGTACCAGCCACACTGGTGCAGAAAGGTTAAAGAAATTGATTCCAACCAAATGAGATAAATGACAAAGGCAGAGAAAAAGGTGACCAGCCTGGAAAATAATCAGCATATAAATTAATGTAGTCTGATAACAAAACAGAAAGGGCAGTTTTGTCATCAGCCTCGCTGGATCTCAAAGAGTACTGGAGAAGGAAGATTACAGATATGTTTTTTATTTCAGATCCAGTTGCAGTCTTACAGATTGTGGTTAGATGATGATACATGTATTGACATCTCTCATTATATTACTATTCCGATGCCGTCAAACTGAGCTTGTCTGATCGATCCATTGATCGGCGGAAACTACAAGACACAAGCAGTAAAGGTGCATGCTTCAATAACATGTGCACTAAATCGACACGGGAATCAATAATTAACTGTGAACAAGCCATCGATTATTTGAGACCAGCGTTTATATATGATCTCTAGCTTCACATACTTCATGCGGTCATTGAGAAGCCGCTAACAACTGCATTAAACAAATATGCATTACAAGTAGGCCTACCTTAAATTACGTTTTCTATTATTATTATTTATTAATTCTGAGAGTCACTTTCATCTCTGTCACTTATTAGCAGTTCATTAGGCTCAAGCTAATCCCTTAGCCTCAATGGCAATGATAGAGACCCGGCTTTTAATAGAGACTCGCATTGAATTACTGGTGCCACTTTAGTTTAGGGATCCCTATACTGTACAATCTATAAGCATGTTTTAAATAATGCTATTAACAGTTATATATTATGGTTTGAAATAACAACACTGACTGACACACAAACTGCAAAACTGACGTACAATGGCAAACTTATATATGGGATCCTCAGATAATAGGATCAATTGCAAATGCCATTTCTTTTTTTGCTTTCTCACTCCTGTGGAGGCGATGCATTGATTTATTAGCATTACCCCTAAAAAAAAGTTTAATACAGTATTTTTGTGTAGTATTTGTTTTAGTTTCCTCATGCTTTTCCCATGGTTATACTGTACATTGATCACCGTTTACCCTGGTTCGCCACGTTTATTAATATGCTTTACCATACCTCTCTGTACTTTAGACTGCTTACCTATGCTTTACTATGTTTGGCTGTCAATAAAGCCTTTTCGGTTGTTTCTACTCTCCCAGATCTGGCTTTTGCAGGTTAAGGTTGATTAAGTTCTACAAGGGATATTCATTCTGTCATTGTAAAGCGAAAGGATCTGCATTAACCTTTCTCTGGATTTGCCTGACATTCTACCACAATCATAGGCCTCAAAGGGAACACAGGTATGAACAAATGTTGATTCAACAATTGTCCATTGGTGACCTTTATGACACCTATAAAAGTGTAATGTTAGACATTTCTGTTTAACCCTCCCAGCCTCCAGAGATAATTGGGTGGTTATGTGCTTAATGCCAATACAATATGAAGAGCCTAATTTATCTTTTTTTACGATGAGTAGTTCTGAGTGCCGTTGTTTTAAATATTGAGTTTTATTGATTTGTTTTTTTTTGGTAACATTCTCAAATTCATAATGAATTGCAACTGAATATCTCATGCCCTTGCTCCAAGGTTCTGAAGTCATTCATTTTGAGCTCTATCATGTAGATTGAATTACCTGTATTCATTCCATGTTCTTTGTAACACATGATGTTGATCACATGTATAAGGCATGCATTCATCCCCTCTTACTCACCCACCAGGAGATTGTGAGAAGTGTTAAATCATGCATGAAGGCATACCTTATACATGTGATCAGAACATGCATAAGATATTCAGGTGCTATTCCTGTGGTATTGGGTCAGAATTCATTACTGTTCCCAACAAAACTGTTCAAACTTCAGGAAAAGGTGTCAGAAGCACAGTAAACTGTCTCAAACTATTGATACAACACAAATCATGTTGTGACAGACAGCAGATGGTAACATAATGAAGCAAGATGAATGCATGGTACATTGTTTAAATCTGTTATAGAGACATCAGGACTGATGGACCTAAACACGGATAGACAGCAGATGGGGAAGGATCCCATGCTGAAAGTGTTTAGAAGCACTGGATGCAAAGCATGGGTACAGAGCAGACGTAAACAGTTCAAAATAATCACAGTCAGCAACATCTTTAAGCATCAGCCGTTGCAGTCACTAGTTGGAAGCTAAGCTTGACATTATTGTATTAATAAGCAATGAAATAGATGACAAGGTTTTCTTCACAGCTCTGAAGAACCCAGCAGTTTGAGAAATGTAAATAACTACCTTGATCCATTTATTCAGTGTGGAGACGATAATGTGACTGTGGGCGGGATGGAAGAGAAAACAAAGGTCTGGAATTTGGCATTTAAGGATTTTTTGGAGTTTAGGCTGGTGCAGCTCAAAGTGATGATGCATCAGCATTTCAAAGTTTTAAAAACTGTTAACACAATATTTGAGCGCTGGTTAGAAAAGGGCTTTACCTTTGTAAGCAGGGTCTAATTAATATAAACGTGATTCCCACTTGGTCGTAGGAGTCTGTGGGGGAGGCAAGGCCTCAGCCGTTCAATCACAGTGACCGTATTAGTCTTACAAATGATCCTAGACTGCCATCTTTGAAAGTGGTGGCAAAATTATGAATACAGTTTGGCATAGGTAAGTATTGCAGGCACTCCAGCATTAACATCTCCTCACGTGACTGTGCATGTATACAGTCTTTTAGTTCATTGTTGGCGTGTATTTTCATTCTAACCCTTTCAGTCGAGTTGAAGAACAAATTCCTTTATTGAATATACATGAGCACAGGACATATATTTTTTACATATATTTCTACACTACCTCAGACTGGGGCCTAGGAGTCCCGTGAGGTTCCAACATGATTTCCGATATTTTTAACAAACAGTGCTAAGGTAAGGTGAGACCTTGAGGTCCCGTCAGGACTGAAAGGGTTAAATCATGATATCTAGTTCTACACCAGGATAGAAAAAGGGCTCCGTTTCTATGAGTTACTGCTCCACTTCCTAAGCCATTCCACCTTATCTGTGTCTTGGAGGTCCAAAACATGTTACTGGCTGAAAGCATGTCAGTCAACAGAGAACGCTGCTGGTTGGTTAACTGGAAAGAAGGCATCGAAGTGGGTGGGAAAAATTTCATTCTCTCAGCATGCAAACAGAGATCATTTGAACCAAGAGAACAGGTAACATTCACTCAATGATGTTGTTACTTCCAAACACTTACACATTATACATTATATAGACTGGATTCATAGTGCAGATGGAGACATGCCATTGGTCTACCCACTTTCCAGTAGTTACCTTTCAAAGTACCCCTGCCCATTAATTAACTTGCAGATAAGTAGAGAGGTAGAGGAGCAGGATCACTGCCCTGCCCTGTTAGATGAAGCCAAAAAGCAGGTGGAGGCTGGGGAGGAGGAGGCGAAATCTGGCACGCAATGGGGACATAATGGATTGAGATGAGATATACCGGCAAATCCTTTCCTTGTCAGTCATTGGACGTATTGTTTAAGATAGCAAATACGATGACAAATAAGATAGCAGCTATTCGATTGACGATTTGATCTGGTATTGGAAGCGCTTAAAACATGCTTGACTTATATGTGATTTGATCGAAGGTTAAAGTGAGTTCCATGCTAGAAAATCCTCTTTTTTTAATTTCATGTAAGGTTTGGGGTTCTATATAAATAGCTAAGGAATGCATCATTAAATCGTGTTTAATTGGTATGAACCTTCATTACTAAGTAGTAACTAAGTAGCTACAGTGTTATTATTGGAACTTAAAATAAACTATCACCAAAATATTTATAGAATGAAATTTCAATATTTCTTCACGGAAGAACTAAAATAGTACACATTAAAGTTTTAACATATCTGTACATTCCTGGGGAATGTTTAATGGAATGCAACCTCTTCAACTGAAATAACTCATGCCTAACGTTACAGCGGGCTATTTATAGGAAAGTCATGCAAGTGCCTTTTCATGTCAGTAGCAAAGTAGGCCCTTCCCTTTTGCTGGGTAAGCTTGTAATCTCAAATGAAGATAGTACATTACCGAGAAGAGAAAGAGAGCATAAAAGGAAGTTCTCAGAGCTTATGCTGATATTTCACAATGTTCTTGGCGGAAGAAAAAAACACAAAACAAAAAACATTATTAGAAGAATTTTGTTTTGTGCCTGTTTGTTAAAGAACTGCTCTTCTCTGACCTTCAAGAAAAAGTGAAATTGGCCTAGTGAAGTGGTTTAAATAGGGAGCAAAGGTATCCTGGTTTAAAATCCCTTATGTGACTGAGGCAAGATACTGTCCAGTCAGAGGGCCAATACTGTGCATTTCAGTCTTAAAGCTCCTTCACTTTGGAACTTGCTTCCAAATTTAATGCTGAGTCTGCCAGTATTTTTAAATCTAAGCTCAAAACATATCTCTTTGATTTGGCCATTCACTGGTAAGTAGTTTGGAGCTCTTTTGGCTGTTTGTTTATTTTTGTGAAGCGCCCTGGGATGTTTGCACATGAAGGACGCTATATAAATGACATTGATATGGTATGGTATGGTAAATAATGTGTGACTCTCCTTAGAAACTCAGTTCTGAAATGGAAATATATCAAGAGTTGTTTTAGTCGGTGTTGTCTAACTCCTGAAAGAGATTACTTGACATAGGTACTGCACAGCACTTTCTCAGTCAATTGTGTAAACAGCGCTGGGAAAGGCACTTAAAGGCTGTTTGCTTCAATTGATCAGGTTGACGAACTGGTGACTGCTTGTTGTAGCTCATTTATCAGCAATTAAGGTCTTCTTAAATCTACTTTATAGATGTCTATGTGTCATGAGGGACTAGGCAGGCCTGACTTATAGTGGGCAACGGAGCTCATCCTCTGCAGTGAATTACTTGAAAGAATGAATCAACTGTCATCAGCAACCCAGTGCACTGCATTGTAGTCAAATCCTCCCTTTTTATTTTCTGCGTTTGTGTTTTTTTTCTCCACAGTGTTCATAGCATGCAGTCTGTATTGAAATTGAAGCCTTTGTTAACAGCTATACAGATAAACAGCAAAATCACTCCTTGCTCAGTGGAAATCCTATTTGTGTTTCAAAGAAGTTGGATAAAATTTTTCGAAAAACGTTCTCTTTGCGGCTGTCACTAAACGCCACATTGTGTGTCTCATCCAGCCTCTTATAAGCCATACAAAAGGTTAACCTGTCTTGTTGCTTGTTGCAAAGCAGTCGTGAACATTCAAAAAGCTACGTGCAAATCAATGATCGATTTAATTCCTCAAACAGTCAGTGAACTAGAGCTTGCGTTTGTCCATTTGGGTCTGTCAAATTGGCCTCAAGCTGATGTGACAGTAATACACGACACACTATAAACTGCTGGTAGATTAAATCTGTCTTTATTACCACACTGGTTTTTAGCAGCAGGGGAAACAAGATGAATTGGTTTCACAGCGGGAATGGTGGTACCTTGGAGGACTACGATCCTAGTACATGTTTATATGACTGAAATATTCAAGGATTTATTTTTCTTGTCTTGGTGGAGGTTGTTAGATCAATGTGAATGATGTCACCGTTCGGTCAATGTCTTTAAAGAATGGACTGATGAGTTCTGCCCCTCAGGTTTTCTGGATTGGAGTTCCAGTAGCATTTCTGTCGGATTCCAGTGCTGTTCGAGAGCAGTGTGTTCTGACCTGTTGGCATCCAACTCTGTCGGGACTGATCATAGCCTTGTTGTGTATTCAGCACCCAGCAGTACTTGAGGGATGTCTCAGTTGTTATGGCCTTGTTTTGCCATGATTTGTCAACACTCCAGACCTGTATTCGACAGTTGCACGGCAGCAGCACCAAGCCAGTGATTTGCGTAACTTGGCCTGAGATTACTTTCAGTCAAGATGTTGGACATTTTATTTAGTTCTTTCCTTAAGGTTTAGATGCAGAGTAAAATAAGAGGAAATAAGCACACAGAGAAGCATGCTTTTTAGTCATAAGCTTATTAATATCAGGAAATTAAACCTTGAATGTCTGACTACAGATTTCAACTAGTTCATTTTATTTGGCTCAGGCCAGTTTGCAATCGCAGGATAGGATTGGCTTTTGATTAAAAAGTGGAAATAAACATTGCGGCTGTACAATAGTTCTTGTGAATCCTGTCTTCATATCCAAGTAATTAAAAAGCATTCTATGTCATTTTTTCTTGTACAGCTGTTGACATACCAGTAGAATCACAATAAAATATCATGCTACCATGTGCAACTGTATTGCCATTTCGGTGGTTTAAAATGGAATGCAATACTCATGCCTTTAAGGTTCATGTCTCATTAGCCTTGCTGTTTCCATTTTGAGATGCATACATGGTTTCAAAAAGCACACATTCTCGACACTCCACCAGTAAACCAAGATATTGTATATTGTTGCATTGCAGTGTCTTTTTTTGCAAATTAGTTTATTTTGTTATGCTATCTGAGGTTGAAAGGCTGTATTTTTTTACCTTAAGTTGCTCATCATAATAAACAAAATGACGTGAATATTGATGATCCCAAGAAATAAAATCATTTTAGTGTTTTTTGTTGTTCTTGTAAATCTACGAGCAGAAAGTGTACGTTATTGTTCATCTCTTACATTGCAGTACGTTATGGCCTTGACGCCAGTGTGCAGCACCAGCAGTGGGTTGTATCTCATTATTGTGTTTCTTCTTTTGTTTGTTTTAACTAGTGGAGGTCACAGGAGATCTTTAAATCATTAACTATGTAGTAAATGACATCACAAAGACATTATTAATAGATTGTAATAGAAATAAGTGAGTGTAGTTACCAAGGCATCAAACACATATACAGTAAGAACCTCCACTGTTTGTTTTCAAACACATTTTCCCTTGACACAGGTACCATATTCCTTCAAATTTAAGACACTTTTTAAACCATTTTTTGCTTCTCAAAAATAGCCTGTGTCTTAAATTCGAGTACAGTATAGTGATGCGTGTATTAAAAATTGCCAACAAAAGACTTGACTACCCGAGTACACAAACAGCAACGTGGCTGACTACCGAGAAAAGACAAATCAAATCATTACTGCCCGATCTTGAATCATCCATGACATACAGGCAGCCATTTTCAAAGAATCGTCATTAGCTTCCTGAGGAATTCGAAGAGAAGCTTTTACAATTTCAGTGTTTCTAACAAACAGTAGATAGATAGATAGATAGATAGATAGATAGATAGATAGATAGATAGATAGACAGATAGATAGATAGATAGATAGATAGTTAGATAGATAGATAGATAGATAGATAGATAGATAGATAGATAGATAGATAGATAGATATTTGCTTTAAGTTGATGATGTTGTAAAGAATGAAGACAGACACAATAGAAAAAGAGCATCAAGCTTATTTGAAAGGATAATTGGGAGCAGTGAAGTCAGGGTAATGATGTTGTTTAGGGCTTAATACTTAATACTGGGAGATCCTTTGTTTAAATTCCCACTATCAGGCCCTGTCTTACTGCGTGACTCAACTGGGTTAAGCTTCAGTGCATGTTTGTGCTTGAGGCTCTACCAGCTGAAGAGCGGATACCGTCCTGGCAGCGCGGCAGCTGTACACGATATGCATCACATCGCACTGATCGCGTCTGTCTGTCTGTCTGGTTAGCATGACACCTGCCTTGAATTATCCTGATCCTTGTATCACAGCCTTGCTTCCTCTGGCGTACAGTACATCTGCATACCTGTCAAGTGTCCTGTTTTGACCAAGACCCTCCTGTTTTCAAGACCAGATGCTGTATTTACAGTATGCCACTCTGCTATGCTGCTGTGGGGTGGAAAGCACTGTTAAAATGATGAATTTGGATGTCAGCTGATATATAAAGGCTGTTATATTAACAGAATACTCCATAGAATTCTGTTGGTATTCTGGGAACATTGGAGGGCCTGTCTAAAATAGATATTGAGGCCTCAGAGAATGCATGCTAGATTTACCTTTGAACTTGACCTCTGCACCCAGCTCTTCCTTTGCTGAACCATATAACCATTAATGAGGTCATAGTCTTCAAGCTGCACCAAAGACGTCAAACACATTCTGGTTTTTGTATGTGTTTTCAGTCGGTACGAGGCTTTTTTTCCATAAATAGAGACCAGAAATATCTGCTAGCACGGGGGAAAATATTTTTCAAGAACAGGGCCAGTAATAACTTGTTACATTTGTCATACATCGGTACGTGGAAACTGTACAGGAGGGGTTCAATAATGCTGAAGTCTTGACTGTATCAAGTGTCATGTTTGTGGCTTTGTCCCAGCCAAGCAGTTTAAAAATGGATTTCATGGAACATGTCCAATACTTGCGTCACATTCTTGGCAATGACTCTACAACAGATAATTCCTGTCTTTTTTGTCTTGGATTTGTTTTGTATAGCATTTAGACATGGCTGGTTTTATTCCAGTGGGTTAGTTTATCTGCATTTTAAGTTCTGATCAGGAGTGTGCAGACAGTACAGTACTTGTACTTGCATCCAGATATTTTTTTAAATCACGGAAAGTGTGTTATTTATTTGCATATTTTAGTCACAGATTTATTTTAGCGCCATTTTGTTGTGTTTTTGCTCATCGTTAAATTGATACAGGATATCATCCACATTTTCCCAATTAATGTATCACCAGTTTGCCATGCTTTCTTAAATTTGTCTTTGAAAAGACTCGAGGCTGATTATTAGCACATTAACACCCATGTCTAAAGCATTGTGCATGGAAGCCTGGGCAATACTAATGCTGGCTGCAAATTAATATTCATTTCTATTAATTACCAACTCATTTCAACAGGGATCTCATTGATTTGATTATGGATAGAAAATGAATTAGACAAATTGTGTTACTTTAGACATTCCACCTAAGAAACCCTATGACATTTTAAAATCATCAACTTCCTCTAACTCTGAGGAAATGTTTCCAGTTTGTCTCATGCTCTGCCTTGGTTTCCTGGACCGTCATGCAATCATGTGACTGATAAGAGACACAGCGATTGGAGCGATGTTACACAGTCTACCAGGCGAAAAAAAACAGGACTGCTTAGCCGCTCACTGCTTGTTTGATACACGTCAATGTTATTGAAGCAAGTACCTCCTGTACTGTAAGTCAGACGTTGCTTCTCAGATAAAACTCCCACCCCCATCCTTTGTGACCACGTTATTAGCATTCTGTTATAACCCCAAATCATGTTAAAAACGTTCCCAGTGCACCTGTGTTTACAATACTTGCTTTTGTATGAATGCTTTTCATAGACAGTTAACTGTAAAGAAACTTGCAGAGAAAGATAAGGGCAACAACTTATTCATGCTATGCCTTCACAATGCATTCCTTTTTACTGTGTTTACTTAAAAGCACTTTGCCTATGCTTGAGGTGTGTCTTAACTGATCCTTTCTTTTTAATATTACTCTGTTAAATCCACCAGAAAAAAAAAGTTTAAACAGATGTTTCTGCTGCTTTCATAAATGTCAAAATAGAGCCCTGATTTGAGCACATCAGAAGTGTGGATGATAGCAAGCAGTCAAAAATCTTTTTCTTTCGTCACCCATCACACAAATGGTACGTTGTGCTGAATCTGTAATCTACACCATGGATCCAGGCAATAAGCAGACATGTAATTCAAGGAAATTGTTGCCTGACCTTCTGGGTCGACCAAGCAGGTCATGGCAACAATCACGCTTAGGAGATCTGAAACAATAATTATCCTTTGCTGCCCAGAGTCCAATATATTAATTGTTATAGTGTAATTGCAATTATAATTGTGATTAGTGCAGCATAATTGTAACTGGAATTGTAATTGAACAAAATAGCATTTGGAATTGGAATTTCAGCAAATAATTCTGCTGTGATTGTAATTCTAATTCTAATTTGAATTGATCCCAAGTCTGCCTCATATATTTGTAGCAGAATAAATAAATAAACTACATCATCCAGCTCTAGCTCAGAAAGGAGACTCAATATTCACTTAGAAGGTACAGTAATAATTGTTAAATTCTGTATATGAAAAAGAAACAAAAAAAACAAAAAAGGACGCCACATACCTTAAAATACATACCTGTATAGGAAAAGCACTAAACATGTTTCTGGTGGTCTCTGTCCTTGATAAAGGGATGAGTCATATTGCAGAACACATGGCTGCAAGATTAGAATTGAAACCATGCACCTACATGTTAATGCAATTTTAGGAGTGGTGGGGGTTGTTGTGGACCAATATGAACCCTGCCTGTGCACCGCTGTGTTGTGTTGTAGTGTTTGAAGCAACTCAGAGTGAATATGTGATTTGTCAATGGATTCTTTTTTTTCCAGGCTATGAATAAAATGTATTAATTATTGACGTGCTGACATCATGAAGCCGTGTTAATGCTGCATGTGGTTCAGACCTCTTTCCCAAGGCTTATATTTTACCTTCGCTCAGGATATTAATGTAGCTCAGCTCTATTACAGTGTTACTGTTTGCACATAGATCGCTCCCAATACAAAGCAGACAAGCTCAGAATGAAAAAGTATGTCTATTGCATAAGCCTGAATTAAACTAAATGTGCTGTGCAGCTGAGCAGTGTTCTAATACAGCATAATAGTTATTGCTGAAGACTGGGAAGGTCCAGTTTCCAAATACTGGAAAATCAGAAACGACAGTGGATGAGACTTCAACAGGATTATACTATATAAGCATACTGTATTGGTTTGGTTGTCCCTGAAGCTGAGGGAATGAAGTAACTTTGGATTGTAAACCTGAGTCCATGGTAACTGGAAGAGCTAATTTGAGGCAGCTTTGCTGTATCAAACCCCAGGTCTCCCCTGGTGTGCCATGCAGTGGCCTGAAACCTAGTCTCCTGAAACCAAGTTTCAAGCCCCAGTGTCCCCTTGTTCCTGGGGCTTAAGGGTTAATTTGCAGCTCAAAGAAAAGAAGAAAATATTAGCAGATTCAGACAAAAATGGAGGAAAGGACTGCCAAAGAAAGTTGTCAGCAGAGCAGGTAGATTTAAGAAAATAATTAAAAATGACTGTCCTAAAATGTGCACATTTTGAATTTCAGGCGTTTTATGACATAGCTCCTATCAACTTTTACAAACAAGCACCGCAAGTTTCTTTTCAAGACTTTGACCACTACTTTCATTGTACCTCTTTCTTCAAAAGACGTAATTTATTCCAGGTCACTATGCAGCCAATAAACGCTGGCAGGGGGCGTGACTGCGCGCTACTGCCTCTGTTGTTGTTGTTGTTGTTGTTGTTGTTAAGGATGGTGCTATCATATCATCTGACTCTTTTCATTTGCAAATGGAAAGCCAGGCCCCATTGCTTTAAAAATAGGTGAAGACAATTACTGTCAGTTAATACAGGACTTAAGAAAGGGCCGCGGACATCTTTCATGGCAACCTTGTCGAAAGAAAGCCTCAGCAAGTTGGTTCCTGTGAGACATTTCAATAGAACGTCAGCCAGGATACTGACACCAGATTAGCATCAGAGGAGGGAGCAGGGGCACGAGAATGAGAGGAGTCTTTCAGGAAGGTCTGCAGAGCCAGTGCTACAGAAAAAAAAAAAAGATTTGCCAGAGACAGCTTGAAAAGGTGACGAACACTGAATCTGTCACCAAGAAAACTCGGTGACATATGGCCAATAGGTTGCTGGTAAATAATTGATAAAGTGAAACATTAGGCCTTTGACGCAAGGGCATCTAGAATTGCATGAAGTGGAGTGAAGGCATTGCTATGATGTGTGCATGTGCCAGAGCTCGTATTGGTGCCCCATTACAGCATGCCTCTTTCATAAAAGCAGGAAAATTAAAACTGCAGAAGTTTTTTTTAAAATAATTTATCCCATGCCAGTTGAGGATAAAGGAATTGTGTAGATACATGATGTGCATAGTGGATTAACCCTTTGGATACCACTACTGCAAATAAGAACATTCCTATGACTGTTCAGAGAATTTGAATGTGGGCTCAGAGATATAGCTCAGAAGGTTGTATGGCTATTGGGCAGTAGTTAATTATTTATTATACTATATCTTTAATAGAGAGAACCCGAGGCTGGCCAGCATGTAAATGTTGGTTGGTTGGTTAAAAAATGGGTTGTGTCTCAGTTTCAATGGAGTCTGCAGCTGCCAGCAGCAATAACCCAAGGACGGTTCTTGTTGTGCAACCTTGTACAAGTGGCATGGGAAGAGGCAGGCTATCTGAGTATATTTATTTTGCTTTATTTTCTTTGCTTTGGGCGTCTGTGTGGACTGTTTGTTGTCATTTTGGTAAAGAAGCAAAGCGAGCCACCCCGATATTGAAGTCCACGCCCTCTTGATTCAAGTTCAAGTTTGCTTTAATAAGTTTCATCATTATAGCCCTTAAAGATGCAATAACCACAGATTTAACATTATTAACCGTGCTGATTTGTTTATTCTCTTGTTTCCTTACATTGAATGGGGGTAAGCAAATATACCAAGTACCACAATATAGATTTAGAATGTTTAAGCAGCTGCCTTCCTGTTACCTTCTTGCTTCCTGTGCTGCGGGTCACCATCATGGAGACAAGTGCATCTAAACCAAAGAATCATAAGCTACCTAAAGCCTATTTCTACGGTTAGGAAGGTGTTTAAGCTGAGACCTGTCAGTCTTTAAGCAGGGGTGTGTCAACGTTTACACAAGGAGTTTTAAACCACCAGGGGGAGGTACTGAGATGGAGCTGGAAAGTTGCTGGATCACTGATTTAATATGATGCATGTTTGTTTGTGCCAGTAACAATGCGAGTGGTAGCGAGTTGCCTATTTATTGATTACTTGCAAAGCCTAAAGAGAATGCTGTTAAAGTGAGGTAGATACAGAGTATGTTATTAGTTTCCTCTCTATCGGTACAATGTGACATTTAGATGTCATCCTCTTAGTGCAATACAGTATATTTAAAAATCACAATACTTTAGTGTAGTGTAGATATTTCACAACAAATGTATGCAATCAATGCAAAATATATTAAAGTACTGATAAATAATAAAGTCCAAAAAGAGATTATATATATATATATATATATATATATATATATATATATATATATATATATATATATATATATATATATATATATATATATAAAATGATTTGTGTATTAAAACATTCAGATAGGATTCTTTTGCTTTTTGTGTGTAAAACTCCTTTAACCTCGTGAAGGGATATATATATATATATATATAATCTACAGCATGTGAGAAAGTAAAACTAAATCCCTTCACGAGCAAGGTCAGCCAAAGGGCAGACTTAACTAGGAATGATTTCAGGATCTTATATATATATATTCATATTATTTAAACTGTAGGTTGTAAATTCTGTATTCTTCCAATGACTTGGTCAAGTCTAATGGGCATTCACAGCCTGAGTGAAATTTGTTCTGGTGAGCACAGTAAGCTGTGTTTCCATTGCCTCATTGTCTTGCTGTGACATTTTTAAATCCTTCAAAGTACACAGCTATAGCCACCTTGCTCCCTCATCGAAAGCCGAGGGGTTAGAGAGGCAAGAAGACGTCACAAACATTTCATTCAGAGAGACACACACAAACACAGGGACTTTGCATTGACCCCCACATAGTATAGATTTATGATGGGCATGGATCTGTGCAATAATAAGCTGTGGTAAAGTAAATACTTAACTTACCCAGCATTTGTGCTTTGCAGTGTTTTCACTTGCTACACTTTGATATGCTTTTACTAAAGAATAAGGGTTGGTTGGGTTCATGAATCGGTCCAGGGGAAATCTTGTGCATGTTTCCTGGACAGCACCAGGGAGCTTGCGCTACAGCTGCCACTAACACTTGTGTCCCGAGGACAAAGCGAGAGCTTTAATCTCCAGTGTCTTCAATTCAGCATCGTTTTATCTAAAATCACAAGTATTAAAAAATCCGCAAAGTTTAGACAGCTGTGTTTACTCTGAGCTGATCTGCAAAAGCCTGTAATGAGTGTTAGAACCAGAGCATTGATGCTTCACTTTGTGAGTGTTACTGACCTGATTGGAAGGAAGAAAACTCATTCTTTCTTCTTCATACTTTCATCTCTCACCTAAACAAGCATTTTGAAATGAAGTGGAGGACGGGATTGATAAGGAGCTCAGAAACATCAAAAAGCAAATCACTTATAGTCATCGAATTAGGACTGAAGTCCCAAAAAAAAGTAATTTATCGTAATGGTGACTAATTCTTCATAGCTTCAGAGCCAATACCTTTGCAACGGGTAATCTTTCATGTGCTAATCGTTTCGAAATGGTAGGAGGGGTGCGAGCCAAGCATGTCTTTTCAAATGCAATTATTACTGACTCAAAAACATCACAAGACAAATATTTTTTAATAAGCAGATGCATTTTCCGTGAGCCGACAATGGAGCTGGTTGGCCAAGCCCTACAGGGCAATGCAGTTGATTTCACAGCTTTAATCTCAGCACAAAAACAATTGCTAATATTACTGGTCTTTCATGATACCATGTACTGTGCACTGTGCCAATGAGCCTAGAAAGACTGAGAGACTGTTTTGCTGGAGAGCAGAATCTGGCATTTACCATTCTTTAACAGACTGCAATGCTTTGAGATCCTTCGCTCACAGCTAGGAAAGAAACACAATGAAACCACATCAATAGATGCAATAGATGATTTTAGGAATTATTTGTTGTACATTAGTCACAAGGAAAGCATCTTATCATGCTGCCCATGCATGCTTAAAGTCTAATGGCTAATGCTGTAGTATTATAGGGAACGAAGAATGATAGGAAGATACATTTTGGGTTCGAGATTTTCCAAGTGTCCAATTTCTGGAATACTTAAATATGGTGGCCTTTTATTACAAATACCCAGGGTGGATATAACATAGGTTACTAATAATAAATAATACATGTAGCAACAAAAAAAAAACCCAACAAGTTTGGAAGTCTTTTGTAATTTAATTATGTTTTATTGCTGTGGCACAAGGAATCTGTTGGGTGCAATTAAGTAGGTATGTTCACAATTGGGCCCAAGGTACTGCAAAACCTTATTTTTAGATTTGTTTAGATTTTTAGAACAGCTGATAACTTTTCCAAACCCCCACTCCAAAAATAAATAAATAAAGAAAACAATAGCAGGCTATTAGACCCTATTCATATCACATTAGCATGCAAGTAAATGCATTGTAGTTCTATATGCATGTATCGACCTGCTAATGCTCAATGAATCTGTCCCATTATGAACTCCCAAGTATGCAGCCCTCAGTCTGTTGCCCCTGCAGCTTTCCGTTTACAGCTTATGCTGGATTTGCTAAATGGATCCCTTTATCCGGTTACAGGCACTTACTTATTAGTACCATAATCCCCTGCTTATAACACTGATAACTGTATTCGTCTGTGTGACAGCTTACTGAACTTTAGCCTTGTTGCTTCAGCCATCACCAAATTAATCGCCATAGACCATATTCTAAATGACCAGGGTACTGTTGTGTTCGAGACCTGCAGATGTAACCATGTCTTTTTTTTCTGTCGTTTAACTGTCTTTTGGAATGTCGAATATAATTAACCTATAATCTGAAGATGAAGAATTTTGAATTTAGCCCTTAGCTGGTTGCTCAGAACGCGGAGGCACTGAAATAGACTGAAAAGAAAGCGATACAGATTGTTTTTGCCTTAAAGGGAATTAGTTCCATTCATCTCCCTTTTGAGTTTTTTATTTTATTTTAAACGAACAGATTTTTTTTTTTTTAAACAAACATAAGCTTTTAAAAATCACTCAGCCATTAAGCACCAAGATGCCTTCCAATCCCTGTTCAGTATCAACGCAGGCAGAGACTTACTCTGATCATCACTTACGTTTTCAAATAAAGCATGACATGAAATGACAGTTGACTGTCCGATATCATAAGCAGATGGCAATTCTGTGAACGATGTTTCATCTCAGTCTCTGATTAAATGAAGTCATTATTCTCAAGCAGATTTACTGAAAGAGGCTTTCCTTTTAATTATCTGGGGGTCGCACGGGGTTCATATCTAGTTTAAAAAGAATAGTGTGAAAGTTACGCTTATGAAGTAATACTGGCCAAGAGCACAACTGACAATGCACTTCAGTCTAGTGAAACTGCTCCTTCTGGATCAACTAAAAATTACAAACTAAACCTTGATTGTTTCCAACTGTAATTTTTTTAAAATTAAACCATTATAAAATGTTTGCAAAATAATTGAAAGAGAATGCTTCTGGCAGTAGGAAAGTATCATATCAACGACTCTGACTTCACACTTAGTTGATTGGTCAGATTATTATTATTATTATTTTTTTTGCACTTGTGAATAAAAGTCAGTATTTCCTGTTTTTGCAGCGTCACACTGGATTCAAAAGAACCAGGGGTGAGATTATGAACCTCAATTCAGGTTCTGATTACCCATACATACAATCCAAGTATTACACTGGCTATGTGATCCACACTACCCACAGGCTGATTCAAATGAGTGCCTCTATTACTCAGCGTTAGTTAAACATAGTCAGCAGCCCTCTAAACGACTGTGACAGGCTGAGAAGGGTAATATCTTGCTTTGAGATTACTTTCTTTACTCTCTGTTTTTGGTAAGAAATTAAAATATAATGTCCGCCCCGCTGTTCTTTAACTGTAGCATTGCCCCAGGCAACTTCAGTCATCATTTGGTTTGGTTTTGTTTCCATTTAATTGGCTCAGATGCTACAGTAGATATCGGAGTTGCTGTTCCTGGCTGTGTTTTGATGTTTAAAATGAAAAGGGGCTGGTCTTATGAGGTCATATATAAGCCGTGGCTTGCTGGGCACAACATGTAGTGCTCATCACTGTGCAAATCAATCAATCAATCAATCAATCTTTATTTTATATAGCGCCTTTCATAGTGGACCACCATCACAAAGCGCTTTACAAGATGCAGTAACAACAAGAAAATCCATAATACTTTAAATACAGAGAAATGTATACATTGCATGCTTTGTAACATTTGTAACCACTTTAATCTAAGCAGTGGCAGATCTAGCCTAATCTCATTTAGTCTGTATTACAGGTTGTATGTCTATGGCAAGCAACTAGAACTGAAAAACAGCTCTTGAACACAGATGTGTCCCAAACACAGTATTTGAGTAAATTCAAGAAGAATCACTCAGAATGATTGCATCATACAAATATAAGGGGACAGACAGTAAAGACAATCTCTCAGAAAAGATATGTGGATTAAACTACTGCTGTATCCCTGTGTTCTGATGCCCCTTATAAAAGTTTGCCATAGTAAAGTGTAATAGGGCATAGTTTATATTATGCATAAAGCTTAGAAATAAATAATAATAATAATAATAATAAACCAGGGTGAAATATGGTACATGTATAATATAACCATAGGAAAAACACGGTAAAAACTGCAAAAATACTGTGCAAAAAATACTGTGGTTAGCTTTTGCAGTTTATACTATGAAAGGGGAATTACTCATTTCTAAGTATGCTTTTTCTGTAGTGCTTGATAGCACCCTGGTATGAGCGAATGTATAAAAGTATGTATATTTACTTTCATCAATTACTGGGCAGAAGAAAGGGGAGCCTAGTGTATATCATTTAAGCAGAATGCAGACGTATAAAAGCTGCAGGCCCTTTTTATAAACACCTTCTATTAGCAGAACTGCCTGAATGAACCATTCCTTAGAGATTCCAGATTTATTGAGGTTTCTGTTACTGAGTAATAACATTAATTGACAGCTCCAAAGAGTGTAATGGCTCGGTGTGCCACAACTACAGCACCAGGCAGTGTTAGTTCAATTTGTTCTGTGTAGTTATGTCTTTATGAAGAAATTTTACACGGCTGCTGTCCTCAGAGAGAGCACTGCTACCATGGCAGTTTACAGTAATAGCTTCCCTGCAGCTACACAGAGCAAAGAGAAGGACTCTGTGCACCAATTGGCTTAGTTCTGTTTTGGGGTATTGCGGCACCCTGCTTTTCATTAGTGTTTCCTGTTCTTCTGCTGGGGAAAAGCAATTGTCAGAAAGTGCAAGAAGTACAGGTCCCTGAGTGGCTCATCTGTTAAAGCGAGTGGTGTGCTGGATGAGTCATGCAGTCAGGGGAGTGTAGGTTCAGGATCCTGGCTGCATCCTTCACTGGGGTTCCCACAAGGAAGGCAAATCAGCAGGGACCTCTTTACCTCAAGGACAGGGGTCTTTACTGACCCGTTGAGCTTGAGCAGACACCTGCAGGGCTGGCCTTTGTCCTTTAGTGGGATAGTTCAGCGACATCCACCGTCGAGGTCCCAGGAATATAAAGGTGATGGCATTAAAGGTCCTCCACTGGCTTTCAATGCAAGAAGTGTAGTAACAGGACTTTATTTTTTATTTCTTGATGTCAAATCTGTTTAAAAATAAAACTTGAGGCTACAGGTAACAGGGGTTCAGTTCTAAGGAATCAGTAATGCAAATGCTATTTACATGATGCTATTAAGAAATTAGATCGATTGTTTCTCAGCTTTCTCTATTTCCACAGGATCTTGCAAAGGTGGCACTAACATACCTAACAAAACATATTCCTGCTTTTTTATTATTATTTGCTATCTTAGCCAGGTTAATATATACAGTGGGAAGGATAATCTGGTGCCAAATACCAGAGCACATAGCTTCACTTCACTCAAGTACCACATAGACTATTCACTAGATCCTCAATCTTCTTGCAAAACACAATTGTTGAGGGTGTAGACATAAACTAGATATCAACCAGCAGGCATACATGACCCCGGGTCAACGCATGAGTGTGTTCAGGCAAGAAGCCCATTAATCTGCTGCCCTAACTGTATACTACATGTTCTGATGAACTATAAAAATAAACAGTACGACATATTGCAGTGACTAAGTGCAATCAAAGTGCTGACAATGTGCACTGGCAGTAAGTGTTGGCAACAGAGCTAAACTCATGTGAAGCGCAGTTATATTGGTGTTGTTTATGTGATGATAAATGGATGCCTAAAGTGGGGAAATGTCAGATTTAAGGAACACGTAGTGCCTGCTTTTCCACTGTTTGGGCAGATTGCCCACGTCGTTCTTTTCTCTTTACTATGGAATGGGCATTTTGCCCACAGATCTATTACTGCCTGTGTACTCATTGCTTGATAGGGGCTATTTCCCCTGGAGGATACTGGGGCATGATGTATAGTGTGATAAATTGTGTTTAAGCCAAGCAAGGGCATGTTCTTGATACATACACACACCTGCACTGACAGAACAACAGCTGTCGCCACTTTGCATTTTATGTTTTAGGAATCTTGTTATGATTATCTATCTACCTGTGCAGGACTAAGGAGCGATCATTACCTGTTAAAGCATTTTAAATATGTATTCCAAGCTAATACATTTAATTTAATCTAGCGTTTACATTTTAAAGTTATTTCAAAAGTGAATCAGTAGCTATCTCTTCTCTCTTCTCTCTTCTCTCTCATTTCAGTTGCAATCACCCGATTTAAAAATGTGCGTTCCAAACCATGAAAGAGAGGTGGCAAGATTTTAAAACGTTGTGTCTATATTCTCCGTGCCAGCCTTCTGACAAAAGATGCATGTCACTGATGAACAGAACTACTCAATTGGAGCGCAGATCTGTTATGAAAGGGTAAATACGATTTATTTCCACCATTAGATCATCAGGCGGTCTTTATTTGAGAATATCAACACTATTGAATCAAAAGTGCATTCATTGCTGAAAGACATGCTCCTTTCTGTATCTTTCCAGCATGTTTATGGAATGTACGGGACAGTTGTGACCTGCTGGTGGGTCTATAGCATGAACGCAGGTTTTAGCAATGACGGTAAACGGGTTCACGGATTGTTAACTACATGAATTGTCCACGCCCAAGATAACCCTGTTTGCAGCCAGGGAAAAAACCTTTTGTTACAACATGCTTAAAATAATAAGAAGCCCTGTCACTTCTTTTATCACATGTCCTGACTGAGATCACATACTCTTCTGTAGGTAGTTCATCCCTAACTTTGAAACACCCACTGGGGAAATATGTAGTTGCACTAAATTCATTGACAACCTTTTCATGACCAGTTTGCCTGAGCAGTATTTCTGAACATCAACTATGTGCTATGGTTACATACTGACTATGGCAAACACAATTTTGCTTGGTATTACTACAGGAGCACGTGCTGTAAAGCATCGTTATTTGAAAAGTCTCTGTATTATGTACCATATTATGTAACAACTATATAGTTAACTTTCAGACTGATTTTAATAGTACATAAAGTTGATTAAGTAATTCGTTCAAATGTAAGACTGATTTCACGTCATACTCTAGATTAAAGGTAGGAGGCTTGAATTAAAGATGCAGGTAATTTTAGTCTTATTTTATGTTTTCATTGGAAGATAGTAATGCAGTTCTGAGCACAGATAACATTCTCAAGTTGAGGCCTCTATTTGTGAACTGTTCATATTTATTTCAATATATTCCATGATAACTTTACAAGCATTGCGCTATCATTGATAACAAGAGCACTGGGTTGTGCGTCACATGCACAGAAAGATCCTGAAAGGTCCTTCAAAGCATTGTTAATAGCAATGCTGTCACATAATAAATAAACAATTGACATTGTGAGAAGTCAAGGTAGTTAAGGCTCATCGACAATGGATGAGTCGTGGTGTTGCGTTATAACAACTGGAATGAATCTGAGTCATTCTCCAAGAAAAGATGATTGATTTGTAATAATTGTTTACATTTCTATGGAAAAATGTTCATTGATTTAAGTTGACTTATGTGCAGAGATGAACGTATTCAAATGAAATTGTGTAAAAGGATTTTTGCCAAAATTGTATATGTTGCTTCCAACATATACAATTTGAGCTCTTAACAGTTAACTTAAATATAAACATTCCTAATTTTTATATATATATATATATATATATATATATATATATATATATATATTCTTGTGGGGTGGGATAATGCCATGCCTTTTTAATGCCATGCCTATTTAAAATGCTGTCTTATTTGTTCTCTGTCCTATAGAAAATAAAATGAATGCTGGTTCACAGAGGGGTTCCTTACACATGTGATAAATTTCCCAATGAAGAAGCTTTAACAGCATTGTGTTTTAGTATTGATTCAATACACGATTTATTGTTCCTGTGTGAGCTGAGACCTAGTTTACAATTTCTGGAAATGGGAGATGGACCACTTACAACAGTGTGAGCCTTACGGACATGTTATCTGAACTGTCCCCTTTCTTGACACTCTATGAGTGGGACCAGTATTTTGTGAGGATTTCATATTTAACTAATACCATCTGATTGGGTTCAACATCATACCAGTTCACGTTTTCTCTTCCTGCAAGTACATACTGCATATTAGATCTAGATCTTCTTAATGTTTGTGTTGCGTTTTTTGTTCTCGGGAAGTTCTGCTTCATTTAATCAGCAACAAGACTATAAACTGCAGAGTATCCGAGCCGCAATATAATTTTATAACATGAAAAGATTCCATGTGTATAACACCAAAGTCCATTAAATACTGCAGATGTTGGGGTTCCTGCAGTGTTATACAAAAATGTAATACTTTTTTTTGTTTTTGTTTTAAATGATGACAAAAGGACTTGAGACAGGGAATGTATGCTTCTCCCACACAACTCCACTACTCCGCTCACTCCACTGGCTACCGATCACCGCCCGCATCCAGTTCAAGACTCTTGTACTAGCCTACAGATGCCTTGACCAGACTGCACCCAGCTACCTCCAGACCCTCATCTCTCCCTACACCCCACTCGACCTCTCCGGCTCCGCGGCACTAGAAGACTGGCTCTACCTCCTCACGGCTCCCCTGCCTCCAGAGCTCGCTCCTTCTCCACCCTCGCTCCGCAGTGGTGGAATGACCTACCTACAGATGTCAGGACCGCCCAGTCCCTGACCACATTCAGCGCCTCCTTAAGACTCACCTCTTCAGACAGCACCTGTAGAACTCCTCTGTTTCCCCTGGGACACTTTCACCCTTCCTTAAATTTGCTTTACTTACTCTTACCTGCCCCTACTTTACTGCATTTAATCCTGTACTTCAGAGTACTGTAACCTGCCATATGTTTAAACTGTAGTATTTGGTATTTAATCATATCTTGATGTAACTATCACTGTCACTTATCTGCTGTATTGAATTGTATTTTGTCACACTTGTACTTGCTTGAACTAGTCATTGTATTTATCTTGCTCTTATTGTATTACCTGTACTGTAACACTTGAAATGTATTTGCTTACAATTGTAAGTCGCCCTGGATAAGGGCGTCTGCTAAGAAATAAATAATAATAATAATAATAATACTGTGTACAAAAAGAAAGCCATGAAAACAACTTCCGCAGGACATGAAAAATAGTCGAGAAGCTCCTTAGACAAGCAGTGCGTCTCTCTCTCTCTCTCTCAAGCGGTGGCGGACTGAGAGACAGAGACCCTTTAAATAAAACATTCTTGCAGCCTTCAGTAGAGTGCATTGAGACAAATGCCGTGGATGTGAAAAGGTGTTGCTGGGATTACCAATGACGTGCTAATGGTTGTTCAGGCAATCTCTCTGCCTCCTTCCTTCTGACTCACTGGCTCCCCATGGGCCCAGCTACCACGTCATTGTGGGACTGTGGGTCATTCACACACCATTGACTAAAGGCAAGATGGAGCCCTGTGTCTGCCTTTCTCCGGTCATGGAGCATAAAGAGCCCAGGTCGCTGACAACCAGCACTTCAGCTTCAGTCAATAACCCTCAAATCATTAAAGAAAATAATAAAACCAAACAAATTGAAAACAGAGAGTCTTAATATCCAAATAACAGTTTTTTGTTTAAATTTGAATTGTTGCAATCTTCTGTTTGACAAAAATATGTAAGTACTGTAGTTATATCATTACAATGTAACAGAGGTACCTCCAATAACTTTTTTTTTTTTTTTTTTTTAGTAATGTTGTACATGACGCAGGCCCTAGTGCAGGCAAAATCTAGAAATGATTTGGATCTGCATTGGAAACACAGCTCCGTACAGTACTCACAGTTTAAATGAAACTGTTGAAGGTTTAACCCAAACTTTTGTCTAGGACTGAAAGCTTGAAGGTTAGGGATGAAATATTTAGTATTAAAAGTCTTTGATATTATATTGTCTGTGACTTTTCTGCCTAGGAGTAAGCACAGCACATGCAAGGCAATGTGGGGTGCCAATTTAATGAGCTGATTGCCAATTGGGTGCTGTTTTATAATTGATTTGAAGCATAACTAAAAAGAATATATTTATATATATATATATATATATATATATATATATATATATATATATATATATATATATATATATATATATATATATATATCTATACTGTATATTGCGGATTAACTCAGGCGCCCCTCTGGGTACATACTGTAAGATAGATTTTTTGCAGTGCAGTTTCAGATATTTTTAACAGCCAAGGGAGGGGGTTGTTTTACATTAGTGCCAGACATGCTTCCATTACGACCTCCACCAACCAGGAGCTGTGAAGGAACACATGGATTCATTGTGTACTTGCCTTTGGGGCACTTTTCAAAAAACAAATCTCACTCTTTCTCATTAAGATGTTAGAAATGTGACTTTGGGGGCCTGCAAGACGTTATGAATAAAAGCCTTGGTACAAGCAAGCACATATTTCACTCTGACTCTGAAAAGCTGGTAAAATGACAAAATGAAAGCTGTGTTTGGTCAGACCAAGCAGTACCTTCCCACACTTGTTGTCTATTGTGTCCACGGCCTTGGCCCTGTGCCACTTTACTCTAATGATAATCACCAGCATAGACTTATGGCTGATTCATGGGCTAGATATTTTAGCACTCAATAAATGCATTAGTTATTGGAGCGGTAAAGAGCCCAACACTGACTATCTCTCGGCTCACAATACAGTTCACACAGTGCAACTTTTGGCTAGTACCTTCTTCAGAAAACCAATTGTACACTAGACACTAATAAGCTTGAAAATCTAGAACATGGAAGCTGTATGTAGTCAGACAAAACCGTTTGTTCACTGAAGAAAGCACTAGCCGAAACATTGTTCTACTTGACTCGGTTTGAACTGTACAATTTACTGATTGTTTAGGAGTAATTTACACTTGTTATCTGAGAGCGGGAGACAACCTCATGTTGTATGCCAATATTATCGTTGTCATATTTGAAGGACTCTCCTGATGTGAAAATGACATATAATTATGCACCACTGCAATTATGCATTTCAAGTAATTACCACTTGCAAATGTTTTGATGGAGTAATCAGCCCTTTCAGTTAGTACTGTCAGCCAGGGCTGCTGGAATAAAACACACAACCCACATGTATGCCTTCCTGTATCTTTTGTTGGGCCCTAAAATGTCAGCAGTAAGGTATAATACTGACTGACCCAGCATCATAAACAGGTACTGTAGGGTAGTTATGCTATGTTTGGATTTATAAATAGACTGAGTAAAACAGTGCAGTTGGTGATAGAAATGTGTTCTTCTTATAAATCTAAACCCAAGTACAGAAGCTTTATTCAGATATCAGAATAAACCTTGCCCTTGAACTGGTTTTTGGTTGTCAAACTGGATGTCAGTGTGGTTACTCCTCTTAACAAAACTTGTCAACTGATTCGTTTATGGCAGCCAGTTATTGATAGCCCAGTGTAGACTTGCTCTGGTTTACACCACAGACCGCAACAGGAATGCGGAAGACCCTCAACCAGCATTGTTTATACAGCTCCCTGTTAGAAATGGGTTACTGTAATGAGGCCAGCAATTAGACCCATGCAAATCTGTTCTGGTTGAGATAGACTATTTCCTTCCATGGTTGTCTGGATCTCTTCCAACACGTAATCAATAAAGACCTGAAGATATATCAATCTGATTTGCCAGCAACAGAAAGGGGCATTATAATTCCGCTTTTTAGTAGCTGTATATTAAAACAAGAGATGTTACATTCTGTGAAAGCTAAACCATAAAATAATCAAACTTATCAAAAAGCCCTAACTTAATCATGAAAAAAATGTAAACATTTCAACAGTATTTACCCAGCTGAAGTGTCCAATAATGTGGCCAAACAGTATAAAGATAGCCCCTATTTTAATATATGCGGGACACACCCTTGCTTTAGCATGCATTTTAAACAGCATTACCGGTGGTATTAGTAGGTTTACTATGATTACCTACTATGTACTATGTATGAGGAAACATACTCATTCTGTAAGTGCAATAAATGGACATGCAATCACTAACAGAGCTAAGACCAAGATCAGTTAAGCCCACTTATGCAGACTCTGTAGAAAGATACATCAAATCAATCAATTAATCAAGTGGAATTTTCCATGTATCTCGTGGCTCGATAATTAATTGACTAAATTGAATTAGCAAACTGACGTTATTTGGCTTGTGCTGTTCTACAGTAATGGAAATAATATATCTGAAATCACAACTGTGTTGCAGCTTAATTGCTCATAATACAGCTGAAATCATCTTAATTAATATGGTATCTGCTGAACAGAATTTGAGTTATTTGTTCTGGCTGATTTATTTCTTGGCAGATTAATTGCACATCCCTGGCCTAGGTGGTCTAAAACTTTTTTTTTTTGTTTTGTTTTGTTGTAATTATCAACACCAGTGAAATAGCTTTACATTTACATAAACTGCTTCTGATTTGCATAAGACCATAACCCCTGCTGTCCTGCGCTCGTGTCTCAATTAACAACAAGCTGTGCTCATTGTTATTTGAACATATTGTGTGGTTATCTATATATGTATGTTAGCTGGCAGATCTCCTTCCCATCATGCATCACAGCCTTCTTAGCACTCCCTGTTTGCTATTATTATTATTATTATTATTATTATTATTATTATTATTATTATTATTCATTTTATCATGTTGATTTTATATTCAGTCCTGTTTTAAATTGTGGCGTCCCCTTAATTAGATTGCTTCCTTCCTTGCCTTTCCTCTTCTGAATCTCATTGCCTCCAAAAGGTCATTTCAATAACAGCGGCAGTGGTGTCAGGATTTTAAAATGCCGTATGTTTTCTGTCAGCTGTTGAACATGCTTGAAAAAACAATGATAATCGTTAAAAAATAAAAGCGGACAGGTAGGCCGCTTTGACATATTGCAAACTGCACAATCTCTGAGTCACTATTATTATTATTATTATTATTATTATTATTATTATTATTATTACAAAAATGTAATAGTTACCCTTTAGCTTATATAGGTCAAGTGAATCACATGCCATATCACCTGATCACTAGAAACTGCATACAGTACATTCCAGTCCAGGGAATGATTTTATTTATGTATTTTTTATTTTGATTTTATTACTTCCTACATTCCCCATTTTTATGTCAAAAAACTGATTTAAAAAAAACCCAAAAACTTTAGTTAATAATACGAGTTTATCTTTGCAAACATGCCCCATGATATCTGAAAAAAAATACTATTTGTTTTTCCTTAAACTAAGTTATTCCAAATTGCATTTTGAAGGCTTTTGTAAAGCTCTAAGCTCGTAAAAAAGTTATAGCAACAGGAAAAAGAAGCAAAAACTTCTGATCCCAAGATTCCGCCCCGAATTCACGAGCTGTGGTTCTGAAAAGACACCTGTGTGATCCTGATTTAAAAATCCACCCAGCTCCCGAAGCAAATATTCAGCAAGACACATCCTTTCATAGAACATTAACGACAAAAAGTTTCATACAAAGGATTTAATAAAAAATGTGTATTACAGATTATTTGATAGTCAGAAAAAAAGTCTGATTCGCCAAACCTCAGTCTCATATATAATTGTATACAAGAAGTATTGAAGGATCCAGCATTGCATAACCTTTTCATATTTCATGAGGTTTTTTTTTTTTTAGCTTTAAACACAATTTCTCTTCCATACATTGCAGTTCTTTGAACAGAATAATCAGTGAACGTTCAGGAGTTTTGTGGCTATTTCACTTATGAGTTGGGTTACCTGATTTTCAGAGTAAAAAACTGGGAGGTCTTTTTTTTCCAATTCATTGATGCCGTAGCAACTCTGAAGCTGTTAAAACCACTGTATACAATAACACCATCATCAGGTGTATTTATTGTATGTTTATAAGTATTCTGTGGCTACCTCTAATCTAGTTGAGAGTGTATATTAGAGGGACTGGGGGTCTTATCATGCAGTGCATTTCAATATTTGTAAATGCTATTACATATGCTTTTGCACAAGGCAGATAGGATATTAATCAGCCTGTTTTTCCACTTCTAGTTAAAAGACTGGTAAGCTGTTCACTGGCTAGCAAACACTTCGCTTTTTTACTCCAAGGTTCCTAACAGTGGGACAAGGAGATTCAAACCAGATAAGTATTGTCTCATTATTTTCATCATACTGATTAAGGCCCTTAAAGTTATTCCCTTGAATTGTATGTGCATTTTAATGTGATGACTATCTTTCCTCGGAGGAACAGAAATACCTTTGTGGCAAGACTCGAATGCATGGATTTGTCTTGTAAGTAGAAGTACCTGGGATGAATGTGTACCTATGACATGCATTGGACATGTTTGCGTTACAGTTCAATTGGGAGCGGTACTACATACAACATGCACTTCTATAGGTCTTTTGAGTTACCATAGAGAGAGGTAGGCAGGTTATACTGTATAAACAGGATGGAGAGGAGAGAGCAGTTAGTTTGCTATTGGTTTGATGTTGTCGGAAGAGTCTGTGATTTTGGCCTGTTGCATCTAGTTGGGCCTGGGAAAATGCAGCCACTCTGTTTAGGGTAACAAAGTTTCTCTTTTACTTTAACAATTCAGAAGACACAGTGGTTCGATCCACAGACTAAGCGTTTGAGGTTTAGGAAACTGAAGCACCAGCAAGAACTTGGATCACACCAGTAATCCTACGCTCTCCAATCAAGGAATTTAAGAACTGCACCAAAAAGCCAAGTTGTTGGGGAAAAGCCTGCTGCTGTGATCATTTAATTAGTAGTTACTGTAAAACTACAGAGCATGCAAAATCTGGTACAAAACAATGGCAAACTAAATATGGGCTGAGTTACAATTGTTGTCTGCCAAAACAAATAAAACAAGCAGAGGATATTAATAATGTCTGTGCTATTCGGCACCGATTGAGTCAATGTTTCTTTGGCAGTTGCTTGAGTCTATAGTAAAGGCAGATTGAGAGGAGAAAAAAAGATCAGGTGGAATAGTTCTTTATCCCTGCTTGTTGGGATTAGCAAGACTCTGCTGTGTTCCGTTCACCCCACTCATCGGAATTAATCCTTTGATACAAAAACACATTTACATAGTTATTGTTATAGTTATAGTTATTGACAGAGGACACGTAGGGAAACTGAATGCAAAACCTGCCCAAAGTCCTTGACGTCACTGATCTTATTCACACATATTTATATGCATTGGATTCACACAGAATATTCACAAATCTGTCTATATCCCCACAAGTGGTATAGTAGAAGATTCATTGAAAGCTTAAAACCATATTCCTACCACACATGAGCTTTTGTATATAATCTTTGATCTATGTCAAGTGAGAATAAGAATGTCAGTGTGTTCTACTAGAAAAGATGGGATGCTGTTAAACTCTTCAATCGTATTTATGATCTACACACTTCATACAACCAAAAAAAAAGAGACTGGGGCTAAGAATGTGCAGCAAAAACAATTAGAAGCTTGTGGAGAGGTTGCAGCACTTTTTTTTTTAATGGATCACCCCAAATTCTTTTCAAATATATTGATAAAGACTGTTGATAAAGACACAGTAATTAGGAGACGACTCTAGCTAGGATAGATTCTGAAGCTGCAACAAGGTCTGTGAGATTTAGTAGTCTGGTAGAATCAGTTTGAGGTTTCCATCTCCGTCTCCAGGGCGTGCACACAAAGTCTAGGTATTTCGAAAAACACATGCCAGCTGATATTCAATGAATTCCACCTGAAAGACACTTATTGTACTGCAAAATAAAAACAAGCCCTTAATTAACCTTGTGGTATTTTCCTTTTGACCGGTTGCAGATATTACTGCTGTGAAGGATGTGAGCAGCAAGAGGTGGGTGTACAGCAGACAGTCTTCAGGCACTTTGTTAAAGGTTTCTGTGTGAGGAGCAAGGGACCGGTAGGCTTGTTCAACACATTTGCAAAGAGCTCAAAGACTCACGAGCAGAAAGCACAGAATTAGTGCATGGTCTTTTCTATTTCATTGAGGAAATGTGGCACATTGGACTTGTCAGAGTGCTCACTGAAAGAGTCTAAGGGGGTCCAGAAGCAATATTCACCTAGGTTGGTGTTGGGTTAATGCCCCCTTTATAGAAAAATCAAGAATTTTCAATAAACATGGCTACCTTACAGATATATACATTGTACGTCAGGTCTCAGAGAGAGTTTGGGGTTCATGGCTCAGGTTCAAGCACATCCCTAGTGAAAGTAAAACAAAAGCAAACGGAGGTGGATTGAAAACAAGAATTCAACTGTAAACTGCAATGAAGAATCTCTGTGGAAGATTTATTGACAGACATGAAGTGAGTCACTTTTCCCCTGATTAGCGCTTCAGCTTTTAATTACAAACTTCATACTTCATTTATTAGCAATGTTTTTATTTATTTTTTATTTATTTACTCAGGAGTCATTTGTACAAAGTCTCTGTAGGAGCTGGATAAAGCTAGCAAAAGACCCTAACTCGCATCTGATATACGTGCTGCCTTCTACTGGGATCAAACAACTAGCTTCAAAAACAAGAATTGAACAGATTCAATGCAGAACTCAGCAATAACAAAGTATGAGGGAAACATTACAGCAATGGGTGAAATTATAGGGTTAATAATTACAGAAATGGGTGGAATTTAAGGTTTTAACACCTTCATGCATGGCAACCTCATATGGAGATGGATAAAAAAACTCTCTTCTAGACTTTATATGAGGACATGTGGAAGATGCAAATGCATGATGACCTCATATGAGCCTGATGCAATGGGAAAAAAGTATAACTTTTTCAATTAAAAATATATTTATTATGTGTCCCAAACTACTTTATTTGAGCTATTTTCAACATGTCATGCATGAAAGGGTTAATATGCCTGAATCTTGGGTGTATTGTGATGTTTAGTCCTAGATTTTTAATAATTGCATATTAACAAAGCTAGCATGGAACAATTTAATTGCATCGAGGAGCTCTTGAATTACACTGACGAGTGTTTTCTTCACTTCGTGTGCCTTTCTCAGTAAATATAACGTATATTAGACCAGACTGTCCAGATATTAATAACCAACAAGACTTTAAGACATTATATTTTTTTTTCAAAGAGATCAAATATTTTCTATTGCAACCCTGTGCAAGCCAAGAGATACTAATACACCATTCATAGGAGCAGCTGTACTCTTCCCAGGTTTCTTTCCCAGTTCATTTAACTCTCCCACCAGCTGAGCGACAGACTAGAGGAGGAAATCATTCGTATTGCACCTGTGAACTGCAGCGGTGTGAGTAAGCCTCCTGTTGGACTCATCCTGTGTTTAATTTATAAATAGATATTATAAATACAAATAATAAGGCACAGCAGTTAGAGAGCAACCTTCAATGGTGGTAAAAGTTTGGCTGAATATCCACGTAAGTAAATTCTAATAGATAAAATGTTGTTTTTTATATTTATACACAACAAAATATATATATTGTTGTATTACATCTCCATTGATTTGAAAATGATGTTTTCTCGCTCAGTGAGGCACATTAAAGTTGATTGTTGAAGGGTACAATGTTCTACTACAGGTCTATGTTATAACTAGGGATTATAAAATGGCTCATGAATCTATTTGTTTCTGGTTCACATGTGCTGAATGGACAATAACAATCCAACATTCCAAGATTACAAAAGCCAGAGGTGTCCTCAAGCCAAATGCTTAACTTTGACACAGACCAGGGGGAGGAAGGGGAAAAGATGTAGTCAAGGAGGGGCCAAAAGACTACATCCCCCAGAATGCCACAGGAGGGAGCCAGGATGGGGTACACCTGGCTCTAATAATAAAATGAATGCCACCTGCCTGCAATTAGCAGGTATTTAAACCAGGACAAATATTTGTTCAGGCAGTCTGCAGTCAGTGTGAAGGTTAGAGACTGTCAAGAAAGAAAGAAAGAAAGAAAGAAAGAAAGAACTGTTTAAACCTTTTGTGTATTGTGGTTATGTGTAGAAGTGGTTTTGTAACTGGTTGTTAGTTAGGTTCCTGAACAGTTTAGTTAGGTTTTGTTTTGTTTTTTTGTTCTTTTTGGCTTTGATTTCTGTAATTAATAAAACAGCACTGAAATGCTATTAAAAACTTCAAATTCTTGTGTCTGGGTCTGATTTTAAGGGGCTACAAACCTTAAATTAAGTGATATCTTTCACTATCTATCTATTTATATTCACATACAACATTAGATAGTTGTACTCTTTATTAACACAGAGTAAATTATTTACAGTACAGTAGTGTATTTGGTGCTGCAGCAGCAGCATATATATATAAAAAGACGCTAATATATGCAAGGCAGCATTTAGAAATACCATGGTTTAAAAAGAAAGAAAGAAAAAAGAAATCTTTTAAAATATAAATGTAAGTTAGTATTGAGAAGCATTCCTCTTCTCATAGCTGCTCAGGTTAAATTACTCTGCATTCTCCCAGAGGACTACAACTTTACAAGTCTCATTTTGATCAAAGTTTTAATTGAAAGTCTGTGAATGGCAGAGTTCCTCCCAGCTGTGTTCTCATTCTCATTTAACATCTTAGTCTCTTCAGCTGGATTTGATCTGACTCTCCTGAGTGTTCCGCCTTGCGTCATTCACAAAAATCATTCAAATGGCTTCGACCTCAAAGCGTTTCATTGAGAAATCTTTTTATAGCGGGGAATGTAGTCCCTACCTGATTAGCATTGCTCGCTGTATTCCTTCAGAACTCTTAGTGGAGGGCTGCAGTGCAGAAAAGCAATGAACTTGGACGCTTGTTTCCTACAGACGACGCCTGTGGGTATGAATAATAACAAGCGGCTGCTGTTTGCAGGTTCCTGAGTCCTGACCGCTGTCAGTATGATTGAGCCACGGTGCAGGAATTAACTTGTTGTCTTCAGAAAAGCAAAAAATAAGAGTGACAGGTATCTTTGCTTGCATGTAGATTAGTGGTAATGTTTTATTACGTTTAATACACTTTTGAAAACATAGGCGGGTCTCTCAATTTTTCTCAATTGAACAATGCCATTATTGCTATTGAGTTGCACCTACACTTCTACAGTGACAGCTTTGGGAATAGCAGATGCAGAAGCAATTTTTTTTGTAAAGCAGAAACAAACCCAATGAAATTCACACCTAGTTTATAAAGGCTTCCTGGCAAATAGCAGGATTGAATATATGCTTACACTTTTTATAATATAAAAACAATAATGTAAACAATACTTTAAGAGCAGCACAGAAAACCAGGACCAGAGCTGGAAATAGACGCTTCTTTACACAGAGAGGGTATGGAATGGGATACCTGGCCATGTTGTTGACATTGAGTTGTTGGATCTTTTAAGACCCAGCTTAACAAAGTAAAATGTTTTTGTTATAAAGAAGTATATAAAGAAACTTAATCAATTCAATGACTAACTTTTTGACTGGAGGTCTTTTTCAATGTCTTCGACTTCTAGTTGAAACGTTTGTCATTGAATTTTTCTGTTTCTTTTAGTATTTCTGAATTCAGTACTACTGGGTGTTTAATTCTTATTGGTGTTGTTATAAAGGAGACATGATAAAAGTGACCATTTAGTTCCATTGAGTTCCTTTTTGAGTTCCATTCTGTATATTCATTAACATGCGTGACATTAAACCATTCATTGGATGATTGCAGAATTATTAAAGCCTGTGAAATCACAATACCAATCACCATGCCCATGTTCAATTGGGCTCTTTTTAATAACTCATGCAAGGCTACACGGTTCATTAGTTAGATAAGTGTTTTCCCTTTCAATCTGCTTGTACTTAAATGCAGAACATGTGTGTCTAGTTAAACATCACCCAAACAAAAGGGTTTGCATATAACAAAACAAATATGTTTACCCTCATGTTGTATTCATTTCTGAGCTGTTATGCATTAAAAGTCCAGCAGGTAGTGTTGGTGTATATAGCTACGGTTAGTTCTGGGTGTAATAAAGCACTGTTTTAGATTAGAGCAAGAGTACTTTCATGAACTTACAGTGACACCCAGAAAAGGATCCGGTATTTCAGGTTTGTACAGAGTCAATTCTGGTTTAATGTTTACAGTCTTAATTGTGATTCGCAGCTAATCCCATTTAGTGCATGCTTTGGAATATTTTCAATATGCAGCTGAACAAGTCTGAAAGGAAGCCACTTAATCCATCAAACAAATCCCAGTATTTGCAGGCTTTCATATAATATCTGTACAATTTAAAAATGCAGGGAAATGTACTGTAAAGTGCCCAGTAGTGCTTCTTTTAATATTTGGCCCTTGTTTTGTGCACACTTGTTAGGTGCCGACTATTCCCAGTCTGCCTTTCAAACTCGCTTTCCTTTCATCCCTACCTGGGATTTCCACTGTAATCAAGGATACAAAGGGATGTGAAGAAGTGTATGACATTATCAACAGCATTTAAAGAATGGGGACCACTAACACTTAAACATCTGTTTTTTGTTTTGTACGTCCTGGATAAAGTTTGTCTTTAAAAATGTAAATGTTGTATAGAATATGGTCAAGATCCAAACAAACAAAGGAAAAACTTCATGTGTGGCTTATGCTATTATTTGATATTATGTATTCCTGATATACTGTTCAGTTATTCTGCAGATAGGAGAAATTGACTGATGTGGTGTTTAATGAACCTTTTTAAATACCCAAGCATTATGTACTTGACAAACACATAAGAATGATAGTTCACAGTTTACATGGAGAACAGCACAGTTGGTTGGTTACACATCAATGTTTACATTTAATTGCGTGGAGGGTTTATGGTTTCTATTATTTTGTAAGTTACTTGCACACAGATAGATAGACAGATAGATGTGTCTAAAACAGTGCAATTAATTGCAGTGGTACTGCTGTTTTTATGTGAAAATCGATTCATGTCTGTTTAAGTAACCTATACAAAAATCTAAAGTGGAATCTGTTTTCCCTGTGTTTAGGTATTCTTTTAGAATTCAATGTCTTTTTATTTCCCACAGAAGAGAAACATCCCTGCAGGTTAAGTGTAATTATCGTAATGATTCAAATGCATGTTTACGTTCTGTCATTTTCATTTAAAGGAGGCCGACAGGAGATAAAGAAGGAGCATATTTCCAGTCTCAATCCGAGCCCATGCCAAGCAGATTCAAGAAATCAATAGCAGTCTGTACTTCCCATAATCAGGGTGCATGGTTTCTTTAAAGCAATTTTATTGATGGTACACTTCTGGATTATTTCTTTGTACTAAAATAAAACGACTTTAATAAGAGTGTTAGGATTGCAGTGTGTGTCACGGAGCCCTCATTGCGGTCCTACACATTATACTCTTGACTCAATGTATTGCTGTGTGGTTTCCACTTAGCATTTCAGCTTGCTGAGAGTTTCGCTTCTATAGCTTCTGCTGCAAGTATGTTTTCAAAGAATCCTTTGTGAAGAGTTATTTCTTAATTTTTAAATGGGTTTCTTCTTCTTTATGCTTATCTGCAGGAGACTCCCTGTAGAGATAAAGCACTGCATGTCTTGCACTGTACACCAGATATCGTTTTATTTATTTATTTTTTATATTGTATTGGCAGGTCCACTACAATACGTATCTGCCTGGTCTCACTAGCATAGTTTGCAGCATGAAATAGTCTGACAATTCAAAGTAGAGCAATGTTTGGTGTTTTAAAGAATATTTGATACTTTATTTACAAATAAATTAAAGTGTAACTATGAATGCATTTTAAACTTAAACACAGTGAAAGCATCGTATATTGTGTTCAGTGCAGTTTTGACACAGCATTTTATGAAAACATTGCTTTATATAATCCATTCAGTGGATAAAATAAATGGAGCATTTACTAAGAAAAGTACATGCCCATGTACAGGTAAAGAATAATACACAATTGGAGGTTCCGTCGAGATATTTCAGTTCTGCAATTAGATGGTACACAGAGAAATGTTAAATGGTTTGGGTCAGCAGTCAACAATGGCTGTGTGATGGAATGTAGACCCTCAAAAGGGAGAGGCTGCTCAATGTCAGGTTATGAGGGGTGGCGGCGAAATCTCTGTATTAACACTGTAGCAAATACACTGAATTAGTGAAAGGAGATAGTCAGCTGATTAATTCAATTGCCATAAACATACAGATGCTTTATATTTAAAACATATTTGATTTTTAATAATAATAATAATAATAATAAAATAATAATAATAATAAAATGAACCATAATTTAATAACACATTTTAATATCAAGTCGTGTAATGTATTTATCGTGAATGGTGTTTATTCTTTTTTTATTTCTTTACATTGTTAGATTTATTTGCTGTGCTGCGTATCATTTTTAAATACGTTTTATAGAGCAATCTTGTCTGTTTTCTTTGCCTTTAGTCCGGTTAAACCACTTCCTTTGCTTTTGTACACGCTACCTGCTAAACAGCTGCATTTAGTCCCAGAGCTCCCAAGGCTGCTTGAGGCAAGGAGAAATATAAGCTGGTGCCCTTGTAATAGTTGCTATATTATGGGCGTGTTGTCAGTTTAGTGGCCCGTGTCAATACCCAAAAGGAACATAACTAGTGATGTGAACCGGGAAATATGTCTCCTACAGCAAAGCACGCCTGGTCCATGTTGATCTCTGCCATTTGTTAATTTGGTTTCTAATTGAGATTGATAACAATTTCCTCTCCTTGTCAAGCCATGCACATGCTCTGATTATCGCGCAGTGCAGTGTGAGTCTCAGGTCTCTATCCAATAAAAACACTTGCGCTTGAAAGACAACCGTTCAATTATTGCCAAAATGTATTTCTCTGGTGCTTTCTGTCCCTAATGCAAGAGCTGGCAGGGTGACAGGATTAAGTGAGCATTGCTGTATATCCGTGGCCAACAGACATGGTGATACAGTACTTAACCCAAAATAAGGAACCGAGCATTTCTGCTTGACAGAGCCCACCCATTGCCCTACATTCATCATCCATAGGGTACTACAGAATACAACAACAGCTGGATTTCATATAAGCCATTGTGTGTTTTGTAAACTAGAGTAAATGAAGTACAAGGCCAATTATAGCTGAATGCATTATTCATTACTGCTACTCATGTTTCCTGTTGTGCTTGCTGGTCTTGGACTGGCATTTCATCTCCCCTGGGTCTGTTCAAGTCAGTACACATGAGGATGAGGGCGCTGTTAGGTCTATGAGACCCATCTAACTAAATACCAAAAAAAAAAAAAAAACGACAAAAAGGTCAACTTTGCCTAGATTTTAAAAAATCCACTGAACCAGAGTCCTTGATAGTTACAGTCTGGGAGCATAGGAGCTGAAATCCAGTCCCCTTTAGTGCGATGATTGCCCTGGGTATGGAGAGTAAACCCTGGTCTATATACTACGTACACTGAGCAAGGACACTCATCATGTATCGAGTGACTATATTAGCTGCTGTCCATTCTGTGAGTTAATACACAAACAGTACTGCGGTACATGTTTAGAATTGTCAAAGTGAATGTTACACATATGGTTTCCATGGTAATCCAACGAACAAATTAAACCCTTCAGGAGAAGTTAACCTCCAAGGTGTGCTTGCTAATGCAGCCAGAGACTATTAAAAGGCTACCTGAAAACAGACCAGCCCTGTACACAGAGGGAAACATTTTGAAATTCAATATTACACTAAACAAGGGTTGAAATGATCATTATGTTTCAATAAATATTCTAACTTCCTTACATTCTAAATTATGTCTCCTTTAGAACCTATTGGAAGCGACTACCCAAAAGACAAAAAACTCAACTCTTTAAGCATTCTTTGTAAGCTGTTCAAAAGACGTTACTTAGCTACTCGTCAGTTCAGAGCTTGTGTATAGCAGCAATATCCACGACGAGCGCAGACGTTTATGAGAGTTTCTGCCTGGGAGACCTGCTAAACATCAGGTAAAATAAACACCTTCCTCCTATAATTGGTTCTGGAGTTTAGAAGGAGCGCTCTGTTTCCTCATGTTACCCTGAAGTAATCCTCAGCTAATTCAACACTGAGCTAATGCTACAAACACCAAGATGAAAGAGGTATTTACAAATAAGTAATAGCAAGCCGTGGCTTTATTCCACACAGTTTCAGATAACACCGCATTGCTTTGTTTGCACTGCTTCCAATTCCCTGACCAAATCATCTAGTGAAATGTAACTTCCACCCCAGAGCAGGGACGGGCCCTTTTGAACAGACTGTACATATAATAACTCTGTTTAGCACGAGAGAAAGCAGGCATGCTTCATGCATGTGTGTATTTATTTTCACATAAGAGAAACATGAAATACATTTCAATAAGTCTCTTGTGGGGGAAAAAAAAACTGGGAGGGGAGGGAATCAAGTCTCTTCCTCATCTGTTTGTTCGCGTAAATCCGCTTAGATACACGGCTGGGAAAGTAGTGACAAAGTATTTGCACTGTTGGGAGTAGATTTAAGCAAGACTTGAGAAGAAAATGCACACTGTTACACCTCTGAATGATGTGTGTTCTGGCATTCAGCAGTGACTCCGCACACCTCATATCCATTACATTGTTTCCAATGATCATTGGAGCGGGAGAAGCCCATGAGATCCCATAAACCTGGTTCATCTGATATCCACCTCCTTGCTTTCTCCCTATAGTCTTCTATCCATCTCCTCGTCTCATCCTGAAGTGCCCATGCTTTCAACATGAATGTGCTAATGCCAGCCAATGGACCAACCATGGACACAGATCACAGACAGAACATATACTTTTTTTGCTGAAGAATTTGTTGGTTTCAGTCTTCAATGCTTGAATTTTCCCTGAAGGAATAATATGGAGAACCCCACGGTTACTTGCAAATATCACTTTGGTTATAGCTGTTGTAGAAAACGGTATATATATCTATTAACACATTGTTCATAACAATAACCCTGCTGCTTACTTTCTGTCTGTGTGCACATTGACTCTAAAGGAAGTGGCTATCCTAATAAGGACTGTCAATTAGGGGTTTCAATGGAGTCTGCTTCCTACACGTCTTCATCAAATTATATACAGTGCTACCCTGTTATAACATGACCTATTACAGTGCAGAATCGGTTATAACACGGTAAGGTCGTGGCTCCCATTTCCCTGGTGATGTTATCGTGAATTATGTTTGGATAAATTGTGATTTTGTTATATTGTTGTTTTTATCTTACCATATTTAAATGCATTTATAACGCTCCCGTGCTTGCACTGTATTTTTTTTTCCCTAAAAACTGTCCGTTAATGTTACAAAACAAGTAGGAAACAGTACAAGTGTGTATAAACGTCCTTGGATTCTGTGTTATTTATTTAAAGGTTACAACATTTATTATAAAAAAATATGCAATTTAAATATGAGTGGTGTAAACTTTAAATTTACTATAACCAATTACAGTTCAAGCATCTGTTGCAGCCAACAGAATCATAAAATCTGTCCTTTTTAAGCCTTTTTAAACAACCATTGGTTGCTTACGAAATGACGGACATCTCCAAAGGCTCCAACAACCAATCAGGGATGGTTTTATATACTTTCAAAACAAAAGTAAAGTTAGATGGACAAAAAGCTGATTCACAAGTACAAGCTTACCAGAAATCATACTAAATCGTCCAAAATGTTTATAAACCCAAAACTAAATTAACAAAATATTAACTGTAGTGACATATTCACAGGATAAACTTCAGGCGTGACACTCCAATCAAAATGGATTTCACTAAAGCCCCAGGCCAATAGAGATAGCTTTTATTATGAGGTGCAGCATTTCAGTATCTTAGGTTTCAGTTTTGATTACTGTATATACCATGATTTTAAAACGCAGCATTACCGGAGAGCATAATCAATTGCTTTAAATAACCAAGAACGCTTACCAACCTTTTACAGAAGACGTTGATGAGTTGACAGATCTATCTGATGGCTAAACTAGGTGTAATACGGTAAACTTTCTGTGGATATTTATCCTGATACACAAGCTGGCACATTATGGCAGTCAGACCACAAACAGGTGGAATGTTCACCGGAGCAGAAGGGTTAAAGGGAGAGAGACAATCGGTACTGAAATACCAAAATACTTTAACCGATGCACTTGCATAGAGAACATAGAACATCTGGTCCTTTATTTTGTTTATCACTTGTGACAACCCAGTTGCAATAGATCACAAATGACAAGGCATAACAAAGTCAACTTGCAGCACAATCTCCCAACCACTAAACCACGCTGAGTTACCACCATGTAGTGTGCTCAGTGAACCCTGTCCTCTGATAACTAAAGGGACTGACTGCTATTGTGAACTGTTTCACCGTTTCCGAGCTGCTCTGAGTTTGGCAGATCTCCCACGTGGATTTTCCAACACCTCGTGTGGGTCTGGAGTCAGCACTTTCTTCTGCACGTGGTGCCAGTTTGAAGAGCAGGGACCACGAGACTGCTCCCCATCATCATCATCCTCCTCCTCCTCCTCCTCTGCTTCACCCCCATGCTGCTCCGCCCAGCCCCGTCGGCTCTGTCGGATCTTCTGGCGGACGTTCAGATTACGCGGCGCGGCCACATCGATCCCGTGGAGGAAGCGCTTCACGATGCGGTCTTCCAGTGAATGGAAGCTGACTGCAACCAGGCAGCCCCCGGGCTTCAGGAAGCCCTCAACGGCCCGCAGCCCGGCATACAGCTCGTTCAGCTCATCGTTCACAAAGATCCGCAGCGCCTGGAAGGTCTTGGTGGCCACGTGGGCTGGGCGGAGCAGCAGATCTCTGCGGGCGTAGAGGGCAACAGCAGGGAAAGCTCCTGGGTAGGCAAAGATCACAAGGAGTGTTATTTAATTAACAAGCAATATCAATTACGCACAGCTTATTCGCCTGGACGTCCGATCACCAGCAGTGCGATAGTGTTTCAAGTCAATGTGTAGAGTCGACTTCGTGAACACAGTGAACAAATTCATTGTTGCCAGTAAAACCTGGTTTGATGTGCTGTGTATAACTGGAAACAGAACGTCGCTAATTGAAAAGGATCTGTGTTTAACGTGTTAACATCTGAAACAGAGAGTGCAATTTGCAGATTGCACACAATTGAAAAATTTGACATGGTGATGTTTCAATAAAGAGAGGGAATGTGTGGCAAATCTTGAAATCAATTATTTTAAATGAGTAATATTTAAAACATAAATTAAAAAAAGAGATAAAGAGAGAGAAAAAAAATCTACTTTTCACAGCTCTTGGTTTATCTGAGCATTCACGTTGAGTGTTTTAAAACTCCCTTTCTTTTAACAATAGGAAATATTGCATCTCCATTCTGTTCTCCCACCAGATATGAGTAAATCGTCTGTGACCCTAGCCTCAGCCCACTTGCCATCAATAGGACTCTGTGCAGAAGACAATCACAAAAAGACAGCCTTTCTTATGACTATCAATTGAGCACACTTCAAGATGATTGGGTTCACTCCCCCACAATTGCAGCACAAGACAATCAGACCTTTCCCACAAAGAGTTCCTTCTGTGTGCTATGCCAGAAGGCTGAGTGGAATAAAGCACAACACGTTATTTAGCAGGAACATGACTTTTCATCATTCTGCTTTGAAGAAGACAACTAGTCATAGGTCATGAGAGTGAAAAGTTTATTCCCAAATATTTTTGCTCTTTATTTTTCATTTTCTGTAAAACCTCTAAAGATGGATGAGGTGATTCATATGCAAGTCATCATGACTACAGTTCAGGACACTTTTTAGCACCAGCACATTCCCAGGCTATCGGATAGGTGGCAGAGATTGAAGGGCCTCCAGCTCACTTGAATTCACTTACATTTTCAGAATCAAGGCTGGTTTTATTATAAATTATTAGTATTTGTGGCTCACAAATAAGTTTACTTTTCTTAAATATTTTTTACATGACTAATACACTTTGTATACCAATGGTATCCTTGCCATGCATTGTATCATATCTATTTATCTAGCTATATGTCTAGCTATCTATCTATCTAGCTATCCATCCATCTAATATACAGTTAAAGCTCTCGTTTCAGCCAAGGTGGGCAGACTCTTTGATCCAGGGCTGATGGAAGGCACTCGGTTGATGTTCTTCTAAGACTGCAGAAACTACTCAGGTTTAAAAGATGTACTCAAGAAACTTTCATGACTGCGGATCATTCTGTAAAACAGACTTCTGCGAATTCCCACCAGCAACAAAATTAATTGGAGGTGGTAATGCCTGAGGGACTGTCATGTATCTAGACCCCTTGTAGACCCCTTTCACTGACTCAGTGAGACCAGAGACTCATGATTAGATTTCAGCTTGCTCGCCGGTACTGGAATTTACCTAAGAATGCATTTGGTACCAGGTTTGTAAAGTAGAATGATTCTGTGAAGACCGCATCTGTGTTATACATAATGGATGACAAGTACATGGCTGAACAGTGTTCTTTGCTAAAAGGAAAGAAAAATGACAACAAAAGAGTTATGACCTCCGGCACACTATGCTTTCTGACACTAAAGATAAGGGAATTGCACTCACTGAAAACTGAACACCACTCAGGGGGCCATGAAATTCCCTTCCAACGAACACAAGCAAAGATACTGTGGATCTTCCATTAGCAACACCCACAGTGCAGCTGAAACAGGTGGCTGCTAGGCTCGTGAGTCCCATAGCTTTTCTGTTTGAACAGTCACAAAGCACCCCCTTGGAGATCAATCCTTTGCTTCTTTCACTGAAATGTAAACTGTGCTTCTGCATAGCACCGGTTACGTGAGTCCGTATGAATCACTGAATCAATAAGCAACAGGCCCTTCCTCTTGAACAGATGTACAGAATTAACTGCACCCTGTTTGTACTCGTTTTTTTAAACACCTATGATGCAAATGGTCTCCGTTGACCAATTTCAGTAGCCATTGTGAAAATGAGCAGACTCCTAATTCACTGTGGGTGTGCTGCTTCACTAGGGATGAGTGTGGCATTGAATATGGAGTTAGTTGCACACCTTCATTCATTTGTAAACTGTGAATGCAAGGACCATTTTCCTGATGCTCTTCAGACACTGCAGCCAACAACAATAGTGCAGGATGCGGCCTATAGCCTGGACGTCGCCGGTTCGAGTCCAGGCTATTGCATTGCCAACCATGGACAGGAGTTTCCAGGGGGTGGTACACAGTTGGCCGAGCGCCACCTGGGGGAGAGGGTTCAGGTCGGCCAGGGTGTCCTTGACTCACCGTGCACCAGCGACCCCTGTAGTCTGGCCGGGTGCCTGCGGGCCTGCCTGTAAGCTGCCCGGAGCTGCTTTGTCCTCCGACACTGCAGCTCCGAGGTGGCTGCATGGTGAGTCTGCAGTGTGAAAAGAAGCGGTCAGCTGACAGCGTGTGTTCGTCTTCGTTGCTCCCGAGTCAGCGCAGGGGTGGTAGGGGTGAGCCGAGCTTAAATAAAAATTGGATATCCTAAATTGGGAGAAAATAATAAAAAAATAATTGGCGACTACTACATTAAAAAAAAAAAAAATACCAAAATATATCAGCGATTTTTTATTTATTTCATTATTTATTCAATGAGGGCCTGTCTTCTAATCTACAGCATAGCCCTTGAGAAACCCATAGTGACACCAGACAGACTAAATCAATACCCTTGTTTACTGTTTGAGCCAGGTTCCTCAATGTAAAACAATAGCTTTTTATTTTAAAGTGGTCCCCTGCTACGTCCAATCTGCTCTTTAAGTGGTCGTTATTTTTAACAATACAGTCCTGAGGGCCAGTTATTTGACACCCAGATCTAAAATTAAAGAGATATTTCTCTTAGAAACTGTTGCAGCTCACAAAAGAAGTAAAACACAGTACCTTTCAGTTTGATATATTAGGTTGGAACCACTGTATACATATTTTAAACAGAAAGGAAGATGATGGTTTACGGTTTAGCTTACAGACAGATACCTAGTAAAAAAAAAAGGCAATGGATTTTTTAGGTAATATGAAATTATCACGTAGAAGCAATAGCTAACTCGTTACTATTATGTAAATGTATTAATACAGAAAAGATCCACTAACGTTCTATTGTCAAGTACCACATTCCTAATTGTAGGCGTTGGGAATTAGATACTTTAAAACAATTGTCCGTCATCATAGGATTTTGCCAGGTCATGTCTGGCAATGTAAATAAATAGGCCATATGATTCTACATATGGTACACTAACCAATCTGAACTCCAAGCTCCTACAACAAGGTTGAAAAGTTAGCATTAGGGGAACGCAGAAACATGGACTTGACTTTCTAAAGCAAATACAATCTGTACGACACAGATGGAAGTCTAAACAACTGTTCACCAGCACAGCACCGAAGAGAAAGAGGTGTATGTTGGCTGTAAACCGTCCTCAAAGTTCTAACTGTGCTTTTGCATGAGGTCTGGCGTAAGCTGGAAGGGGTTAATATATTAAATTTACAACTTTACGAGGATTACAAATATTTCACCAGCACATGTATGGTCTTCTGTGTTTAATAGTTTCCTTCCATATGGGAGACATTACTTTAAATACCTTCAAATTTTACTCAACTTCCATTATAATGCTTACAAGCCACTGGGGTACAGCTTTCTCCTTGTATAAACGATATTAACAGAATGTTGATTGCTCTTAATATCCTCCGAGGCAGGTTAAATGGGGGCATTTCCCTTTAAAGTTAAAGGTGATTTAAAAAAAAAAAAATCATTGGCATTTAAATCAACGGACACGGAAACATAGTTTTGGAATATAAATTCCTATATAAAAAGGCTCTTGGGATTAGTGAAAATGTTTTCGATTAGCCCTGTCCTTTTCCAAAGAAAAGACGTCGGCGTGCATTTCACCCAGTGTGGCAGTTGGAGGAAACGGTAAATGCAGCCATGAACACTAACCACATGAAATCGGTGGAAGCAGTTAATGATGCTTCTGTCTTGAAATCGAAGGTTATTAAACAATGCATTATTTTTTTTTTTATATATATGGTTTTCTAAATCCTGGAGATTCCTTCAGTTATATTTCCCAGTACAATGACAGTTTATAGAGTTCTGTCCATTAAAGCTGAATTCCTGCCTGATCTTATTTCCCTGTCGGCCTTTCTGGTTTGTTATTGTAGGACAGAGCAGTGGATCACTGGCTCTTCTATACATCACTATGTGTCGTGTGGGTCAGCCAGCATCCTCCAAAGAGCACCAGCCCCAAAAAGAACCTTGTTAGCAGAACCATTAGCGGCTATTGATATGTATTTCACTTTAGTGCCACAAGAGAGCATTAGGTGGTGTGGTCTGGTAAAAATACACAGAGCCTATAGAAGAATTCCAGTAAATCTTACCCTATTTCTACTGCCATCGTTCTGTGGGGCTCACATTCTCCTATAAAAAAATGACACTTTATAGTAAACAGGTGTTTCAATGACCGCCCTGCATTGCACTTTAACACATGGAACCTGGAGACCTTTAAAAAAAGATGCGAGCCAAATACAAGTTTACCATGAAGCGCTTTACAGAGCTAGGTTGTGAACTGTGCATTAGATGCAGAGTCACTTACAATACAACATTGATTTAACATCTCAGTATGGAGCACAAGGAGGTGAAGTGACTTGCTCAGGGTCACACAGTGAGTCAGTCAGTGGCAGAGATGGGATTTGAACCGGTGACCATCAGTGGCAAAGGTGGGATTTGAACCGGTGACCTTCTGGTTCCGGTCACCATGGGTGCCAGGTTCTTTTCTTTTTAAAAAGTTTACTGCTACTGCGGTTGATCTCAGCAGTAAGTGTCTTGTGGGCTTGCATCAAGTTTTAACAATCTTTACCATACTTTACAATGATATGCAACGGTAATCTTGTTCCAAAAGTTTATGAATGACGAGCATGCACAATGGCAAGTAAAGCGAGCTGCTTGCTTACTGTTGCACCTGTAACAGCAGCTGCATTGTAAGATGCATTCTTTGTTGTTGCCTTGGTGAATAGCCGGAAGTACAGCTGGACATTGTTTTTGTTCTAATCTGCATTTAAGACACTTGTAATATCATTTTCACCCTTTTTTGCTCAAAATTGACAAGATGTTCAGCAGCAAGGCTTTTAAATGAAGCAGGCGATTCGTTAGAGGAACAGATACAGCACATAACCCAGAATAACGTGTCATGAATTTCTCTGCGCAATTTCACTGAAAATAGATTGTGTCTCATTACCTGTTAATGAAACATGTGGGAGTCTCAATTTATAAAGAATATGGTCAGATTTGAAATTAACACAAGTAAGGAATACTGCAGTGGGTGGGGGTGGGGGGGCTGTGTTGAGAAAGGAAGTTTAGGCACAATCTTTCTCCCTGTATTTTCAGTAAAAGGTCATTTCCTGCTCTAGGGGTACCAGAAGAGAGGCCAAATGTCTGTCCAAAGTACCACAGGTTTAAGAAAACAACTTGAAATGAACAACCAAAGTTTGGATTTAAATATACCATGTACAAGAAAACAAACATTCCTTCTAGGAATGGATGCATCACACCCCCCAAAAAAAAAATTAAAAAAAATTCAACATTTGAAAATCGCCCAGTTTAAACACAGTTTTCAAAATGTCTATGTTTATATTACCTCTCTGAAAGTAACTGAAAGATAATTCAATTTGAAAATGAACATGTTTAGGGTGTGTTAGCGTGTTACATTGTACAGACTTTTTTGTAACCCTCTAGCTGAGAATAACTGCTTGTCGTAAACCTTTGAGCTGGATTATAGCACTGATTGCTAATTATCCCTTTTATGACATAAAAAAACAAACAGCAGGACTAATTAGAAAAATGAACTGCAACCTTTACAATGCACAGATGCTTTTTCGCGACCTCAGCAAAATACCACCTGTGTAGAGAAGCACCCCGTGCTTAGTGCTCACTGTGACGAATCCCTCAATAAATACATTTACATTGTTCAATCTACTGCAGATGAATACCACTCTTCTTTAGAAATGATAAAACGGCTATGCAAGCTGTCCCTTACATCAGCCACCATAGGCAGAATTGTTAATCTTCATTGCCTCGCTACTTCTTGCAGGTCTTTAAGCAAAGAGGAACAAATTCAGATGTGTGGGTGCGGCCGGTCGAACTAACAGAGAACATCTAAATCAGTATTATACAGTATATGATGCTTGGGACACCCTGTTGCTGTTTTCTAGACTGCCTTTACTTTCTATGGTGTTAGCAATCATTCTGTTCTGTACATCTGATATCGTGTCATCAGATTTCTCAAGAAAGTCTTTACTGAGTTTTGAACTTGCTTTGACCTTGAGAAGTGCCAACTTTGAACAGCCTTACTTATTCCATTGAAATCATGTGACATTATGACCTTTCAACTCTTCCTGCTCCACCCACTCCCCATCTATATAAATGTAGAGTAGATTGGCCAGGCGGGGTGAAAGGTCACATTGTCATATGAGCTGAATAAAATGAGGAGGAAGGCTATTCAGTGCCGGCAGATAGGATTCTCCAGACAAACTCAAAGCAGCTCAAAGCTGGGTAAAGGCAGATATAAAGACAAATGACAATAACTCAGTATTGAAGCAACCACTCAGCATGAGTGCAAACACCATACAACAGAAAGGGAGATATGTAAAGAAAGCAATTACAATGATATCTGATGCTACTAAAAGAGAAACATAAGAGATGATCTTCAGTTTAGGATTTATAAATGAGTTTAGGATTCACTTCAAGGTATTTTTCAAGTGTCTGCTTGCTTACCTAAGCGGCAGTGATTTTTACAGTTCTGTATGTACATGAAACACTAAAAGCTCCTGATTGCAACACCCGCACACACCCCCCAGAGGGTATTAGCCTTTTCCTGCCTCAAACGCTCCTATGGAGCTGAAATGTCATACCACAAACTTCTAACGACACACACGGTGCCGTATTGATGTGTACCATTTGTGTAGTGTGAGGCATCCCAAACTCAAGGGGTTTGAAAATGACAGGAAAGGAAGCTCATGGTTGCAGGCAGCAGCAATTAAGGGGTATGACTCACGTCGTGTGTGCCCCAGCCAAGCTTCACTGCACCTTTGACCATAGCCGCCGCCTTCTTCTTCTTCCAGAACTGCAGATTTAATGCCCTGACGCTCCCCTTCCTCAATAAACGGCAGCAACAGTCACCTCGTGTTACAGACATGTACCTAATTAAACATCTATACAGTCACTTGAGGTGCATAAACAATGACAAACTGGTCTAATAACCACCACTGGAGGATGTTTGATGATCGAACAGATATTAATAACTTGCGGAAAGATAATTAAACAGTCTGGCTTGGTAGAGAGAGAGAGAGAGAGAGAGAGAGAGAGAGAGAGAGAGAGAGAGAGAGAGAGAGAGAGAGAGAGAGAGAGAGAGAGAGAGAGAGAGAGAGAGAGAGAGAGAGAGAGAGAGAGAGAGAGAGAGTATTGATATAAGTATTAAGCACTGGTAAAGTGTTATTTTTTGCAAGCTGTTTTTTTATTTAGAATTCATTTTTGTTTACTTTGTAAAGTAAATTTGAATGTTAAAGTAAATACAAAATGTCTTTCTTATCAGTAGATAGATGGATGGATGGCTGGAGGATAGATGTTTAAAAATATGGATTGATAGACAGACAGACACAGTACACAGATATATTTCATTAGGTAGCTAGCTAGATCTATTGACATCTGTATTCTTATTCCCCTCGCTGCAGATCACTGTGGAATGTGTACATGACCCAAAGCAGTGGAAAGATTATTAAAAGTTCAAATTAAATGTTAGCAATCTTGTCTTATAAAACACTACCAAGAACACCATTTGATTTTCAGTTAATATTCTGTAAGCAATGGAACAAAAATGAACTGTGCTGTTTTTTTGTTTTTTTTTCAGTATTTTAGATTTTTTTTTTTACCATGATGCTCATTCATGAGATTCACATACCTACATTTAAATAAAGCACGAAGGCAACTTTGTGTTGAACAAACAGGAGGGATGTCGCTCTTCTGGGTCTTTTTCAAATCCCCAGTAGCCCATTAGAGTTCTTTATTGCCCCAGGCTATTAACCCCTCTATAAAGGTCCTTTACCTACAGCAGTATATATAAATTAAGACTTTCCCATTTTTCTTTCCCTTACCACTTGGTGGATCTTCATTAGAACCAAGTTTATTTATCTGAAGAAACCGAATACACCGTAGACAAGGTGGTACGATCTTTTGAGACAATTAGGTGAGGCTGTTCCTACAGCAGCATTGTCAGAGATGGCTTCTCGGACAGCGCCACTCCTACCCCCCTCTAATACATACGCAGTGCATGATTTGAGTCAGCAGCAGTGTGGATGCTAGCAGAGACTCTCATAGACTTTGGCATTCACAAGACTTTCACATCTATTCAGACTATATCAAGGTGCATGACGAAGGCATTAGCCCAAACGTGTGTCTATAGTTATCGTTTTAGTGTACCTCCCAAGGTGAATTACATCCAAGTGAGGCAAGCCAATGCAAACTTTGGTGTTGCGATGCTTGTTCCTTTGCTTCTTGGCTTAATCAAGCTCACAAAATGTAACAGACAGTTTATATTTTATATTATATATATATATATATATATACACACACACACAGTAGATGCCGGTTATTAGCAACCCTGATAAAGACAATTTCCGGTTATTAACAACATTTTCCCAGGAACCAATCCTGTCCCATAGACTTTAATGTTAATGGAATTCTGATATTAGCAACTGCACGCCGGTTATTGACAGCTTTATTACTAGTTGCCAGTGCTACAGAGCGCACTTGCATGATGTATGCACATGCGTCATGCAGCTTTTATAACACACTGACTTCAAGAACTGCGTATTTCTGGCGGACAGACAGAATCGTGGCTTTGAAACTGGCTACGAAGCTTCATGCAAAGTCGAGATGGATTTACAGCGGGAGGTGGTACATTGTAAAAAGCAGACAACCTTGGACAATTTCTTATTTTAAAATTGTGCTCTTTAGAATTGATTGTAAGTACAATACATTTTTTATGTGTATTTTACACATTGTAAGGACAATTGTAGTACATTGTTGTGTAGTACTATTTCGGTTTAGGTATTTGCGTTTTTCATGTTAATTTTTTAACACTGTAACATTTAAAACACATGTATTTCACTGCCATATTTGTACAACTACAGTATATACCATTCCATATAAATCCACCTGAAAACGGGGGCTTGTCACTTATTGGCAACTTTCGGTAAATGACAACTTTTTGCGAGGAACCAAGAGGTTGTTAGTAAGCAGCATCAACTGTATATATGTGTGTATATATGTGTATATATATATATATATATATATATATATATATATATATATATATATATATACACATATATCCATTAAGGAACTAAACAAAAAACAAGACTATTACTAATAACCTCATCAGTAGGCAGATCTAAGAAAACACAAGGTTAACATCAGAGGATGATAGGCAGGATTAGATGAGGCTTGGTTTCCAGTACAAATTGATCCCAGTAGGAGAGACGGGATTAATATATTTTTTTCTTTCTCTAAGACACCGTGCAGAATTAATGAGGGTACCTGCGACTATGCTGGCGAGCTGTTGTGTTCTGGTGATGGGGTAGATGCTGCGTGCCTGAACAATTGCTGAAGCTATTTTCCTGGCGTGTCTCTCCTCCCCGTATGTTCTCAGGATGGACGTAAGTGCCTGTTGATCTAAGGCATTCACCACGTCAGCAGCGCTGGGCATGGCATGGTACCTGTGCACAGACAAGGGCCCAATTAGCTGACTGACATCAGTTTCCACTGACAAGAGGTGAAGCTCCACAGCACCCAGACACACAGACCTTTGTGTGTTTGAGGTCTTAAAATAGCAAAGAAGAAGGAGAAGAAGAAGGAGGAGAGAAGGCAGCAACAATGAATATATACTGTAGAAAACACTTTTGTCTTCTCCTTGAGAAATGTTTATACCTGGAGGTGAATCAGTTTCAGGTTTCAGCAGAAAAACACAACAAAAAAACCCCAAAAAAACAGGTGGTTTAAAAGAAAAAAAAACTGTGGGTGAATAAAAGGCTTGTTTCCGGTGGTGTCCTTTTTAAGCACCTTGCATGAGTCGCATTTAAAACCTAGAGTAATAAATAAATAAATAAGTAAGAAAGAAAGATGGAAATGGGCAATGCTGCAAAAGAAGTGTGCTGTGTTACTAGTGCGCATGATGGCGTGGCGCCACAGCTGCCACTGATTGCCAGCCCTCTCCAACAGCCTCCCCCAAAGCATGTCCTCGGTGGCCACTCTGCAAACAGTTTCTAAATACAGTGCACATAAAGATAATGCCTGCATCCTCTGGATTTCAAAGGAGAGGACCCTCAATCCTGTGTTTGCACCGGGAATCGCTGTGCACTTCCATAAAGGAATAACATACCTGACCTGGTGCCCACAAAGAGGAGAGAAAGTTTCAAATTCATAATATGAATTTTGCAGAATTTCAAATCTGACATCCCTGAAGGCGCTGCAGTGTTTTCAATGTACAGCATAGTAATAAAAAGGTGTGAGCTTAGTTTTGCATTACAAGCATCGTCTTTGAGTCTCTGCAGCTGGGCTTCACATCCTCCTGTGCTTCATCTGTAACTCTTCAGAAGGGAAGCAGCCTGGGGTCACAGACACTTGATTTGTTTATGGTTCGGACAATTCAAAGCTGCCGGTCGCCAGCTCAGGTCTTCAGCCAGGTCTGCCTTTAGAGTCAAGCTCTGTTTCTGCTCTGGATTACAACAGCTTTAAATCTGTCTGGGATTTCCACACTGTCTTCAGAACCTTTTCTAGACACTTAAATAATCTGAAAATACTCTCTTTTCCCATGAAACGACTAGGGCATCCTACCCCAAATCTACATGACACTACTTATGTAAGCGATACTGCTGTACAGACTGCTTATGCTTCTGCTAAACGTAAAAGACAAACATCTTTTTTCTTAGTCGTACTACTGCAATTTCAAAAATCACGGAGAGAGGAGTGGCAAAATATAGTACTTTCTTTTCATTTTTTTATGTTGCAGTAAGGGCACTAAGGCATGCATGCGTTTCTGAGCGGATGAAGAGTTGCAGAGCTTGCTCATGCCCGGTCGGTTCTCTGCTGAGAGTCTCTGCTCACCTGTCGCTGTCCATTCTCATGTCCAGAGGGCCGTCCTTGCTGAGGGAGAAGCCCCTCTCGGGATTGTCAAACTGCATGGAGGAGCAGCCTGCGTCCAGCAGGACCCCGTCCAGACTTCCAGGCTCCACTCCCGCGGAGGGCAGCAGGGCCTGCAGATCGCTAAACCGGCCCAAGAGAGGGTGGACGTGTTTGCTGCAAAATAAAATAATAATAATAATAATAATAATAATAATAATAATAATAATAATAATAATAATAATGTATAAATAACTTATACGTGGTTTTAAAAGAGCTGCCACTAGTCCTGTTTGATATTTGCATTGTAGATGCTGAAGATGGGAAAAATTGAGTTCAGAAAGCATTTTGCGCTGCAGGAGGTATCGGGTTGTGATGGGAAACGCAGTGAAATACAGTAGGGACAAATCATCACCATAAAACAAGACCCCAGAATGCTCAGAATCAAGCCTGTGTCTCTGTCCAAGGGTATAAACCACATAGCTTCCCAAGCTCTGACTGCAGTTCACTGCTCTGGACACAATCTGTTTCATTATTAACAGAGAACAGGGAAACTGTTTGGCATCGTGTATGAGGAAGAAAAAAAATCCAGAAAGAAAAACATTCTATGCATACGATTTCTCACTTTGATACAATTAAAAGGGGTATCTGTAGGTCATTTCACTGCAATGATTTTCAGAGGAAAACACACCAAAATGCACAATGCAAGTTACTCTTCAGCATGCTAATCTTCACAATGTATCTGCATGACAGAAATGTCCTAGATTACTTGCGTGTCTCTGTTTAATAAAAATAAAAAATAAAAAAGGAATCCAGTGAGATTATTTGCATGCTTTTTTGAAGATCCCTTAAATGTTTAAAACTGGTTATCAGATTATTCCAATAAGCATATTAAAGTGAAGCATATGGTAATAAAAGCATGGTAAAGCACAGGCAACGTGGTAAATTACAGCACGGTGCGAATCACAGTTACCACAGTAAAGAACAATTCATGTGCAGTAAAAGTGATTACCCCAGCTTTCTTTGGGGTATTTTAGGATGTGCATAAAAAATGTCCTTCGCAAGCAGGAGATCTCTTATAAAAGTTTACCATGGTATTTGTGCACAGTATTTGTGCAGTTTTACCCTGGTTTACCATGTTTATTAATATGACTTACCATACCTTGCTATTCTTCACAGTGCTTACCTGTGCTTTACTATGCTTTCAATGTGCTTTATTACACAACATTCAAAATCCAGCTGACTGTGTCTTTACACTTCTGCGGAGCTATGCATAAAAGCAGAGTAGTCAAGTATTGTACTTCACTCATGAGATACGTTATGGATATATATATATACACACATCTATATGACTTCTATTCTAGCTTTTGCTTAGTATATACAGACATGTACTTTTCTCTCGTATTCAATAAAAAAATTGACAGTGTTTAGGGAAGTAATCCGGTACTCTTGAAAGGGAAATCGCGGCTGTTTGCCAGTTTTAAAAAAAAGGGGAACAATGACCAGTGCTAATTGAATCCGATAAGTTTAACCATCGTTTTGTTTGACGTGCTGCAGTGCGGTCGAAGGCACTGTTAAAGAAACGCTGAAATATGAAACAGTCTGAAATGTAATGCATACAGTGAGGGGCCAGCAGTGTGTGGAAAAGCAGAGATCACAGACTGGAATGATGGTCCATGTTGTAAACTGAAGGGGCACCGTCTCTCTGCCTGAGCGACTCTCATTCAAACATACTATTAACCCTTTAACAGAACAATGTGTAAAAGTTTTATAAAAAGCCACTGCCTAGGGGCACTGACCCTTTCACTTTTGTTTATTTCCTTTTTGTTGTTGGTTACCCTGTAACTCTGTTGGGTAGCATATGGACAGCAGGCAGCATGGGCTTCAAAACCTCGGCACACTTTTATCCTTTTTTATGTTGAATTGGTTGGTAATGGATTTTAACTTCACTGCTATATTCTTGTAGATCCTGCTGCATTCTCCCTTACTCCCTTACTTGAGCAGGACTTCATACCCATTTGACTACACTGGAAAGGCGCCCTTGCTACTCATTGTAATAACTTTCTTACTCTTGTTTGAACTGTTGCTCCCCCTGTGCTGTACGTCACTGCACATCTCCCTTGTAGTTCCCTCTAGATCAATCACAGAGCACCTGCCTCTCACTAAAAGCGGGGGTATTTCCATTCCCTGCAGGAGTGGCTACAAAGAACCCTTCGTACTAGCTACGCTCAGGTTCCAATCGCGATTGATACCCCTATGAGGAGAATAAGTAATCTTCCAATTAAATCTCACTATAAATACAGCAGAAGGAATACAATATATCATATTATTATCCTGACATTATATTACCCTTCTTCTTACCGGTTTAATATCCTGTTGCGAGTGTTCTGTATGATTTCTGCTCTTCAATCATTATTTGGTGTACTTCTGAAAAGACACCTCAAGGCCTGAGGTGGGGAAGCATATGAGGGTCGCACAGGATTCAGTCCACAGCACAAATGAAAAAGCTTCTCATCAGAGCAGAGGATGGTGGCAAAAGGAGAGGTTTTTTTTTTTTTACCTAAACAGTTCTGCCTACAGCAATTCCTATTTGCTTATTTGCCTCCTCAGACATCAAACAGATAATACTTTTAGACCCTGTCTTTTTCATTGTCTCACAGCAATACTTAAAAATAACACTTTTATTTTTCTTCCCCCCTGCCAGCCCCGCGCAGTGAGTAGGTGGTTCTATTTCAGAAAAGTGCAGGAAATTTCAGCAGAGACAAACCTCAAATCCCAATAAACAAAATTCCAGAAAATGACACAACATCCAGCAAGCTTTGAAAACCAGAGTGGTCCGTTTAAAATGTAGCAGTCGAGTGCCTTCTCTCCATGCAATATTTAAAGTATCCGCAATTTGCATCCTGTGCACAGGTCATTTCAAACTTAATGCCCCCCCCCCCCCCCCTTTTAACCAAAAAGAAGATGAACCTTAGATGACTGTACAATGAGGGTGAGTCAGCATAATTCACCTGACCCCGTTTTCTCCTTTCTCTGTTCTTTTGAGCAAAATTGCAGGGGTGCTCAGATCAGATACAATACTGCTTTTCTTCTCTCCAGTCAACTCAATCATGCCACTGAGACAACACCACCATTTAGACCTGTCAGGTGTCTATTCAAGTACTGGAACTCCTGGCCATGTCATCCCTTGGGTTTCACTTTACTACAATTACAGGTGGACTAAAGCTATTGTATTAAAAGGTAGGAGCAATGAATTGAGCTTGTTACATGTGTATGAGCTGTCTAGCAGGAGAACAAACACCAGCAAATTTGTCTGGATGGTTGCTAGCTTAGGTTTGTTTGTACCTTTAAGTATGATTAAGGCCCATGTGGTTCCCTGGGCGGTTAATTCCAACTGAAATGCTATATGGATTTATACTACAGGAAATTTGCCTGGAATGTGTCAAAGTATCTCCATGTGTTTCGCGTTAGCTAGTTTGTGGAAAATTCGATGAAGGTTTCAACCAGAAGGCTTTTGCAAGACAGGCCTGGGGTGTGTTTGTGACGCCTCTCTGTGTTGTCCTTTTGGCTAAGTAGTTTTTTCAGTTGTTGACAAACTCAGGGTGTGGTGAACTTTGAATCCTATTTCATACCTAACCATTAGGAAACCCTAATAACTGGTTACAAGACCAACTGTTCTACAAGTGTTGTCAACAAGACAGGTTGGGACAGGTACAGTGTCAAATGTGATGAATGTGATTTAGTCTCCATTGTCACACCATGCCATCTTAAGAAATCATAAACATGTACGTCTTTCATGTGAGAATTACCAAAAGCTTATTAATCGATCTAATGGTTACCATAAATGTTTTTACTAGTTCAGTCTCAGACTGTGTGGTTTGATGTCTGATAGCTTTTGATGGGGGATGGGTGGGGGGGAAACTACAGGAGACAAGAGATCTCATCTTTAGAAGCTGAGGCTAATTTTCTGATGGCACACTGCAACATGATAAAATACTTCTTGGGGATGAAAAGGAACTGATATCCCCGTTAAACAGCAGTGCAAGGAAAAAGGGGTTTTGTTTTAAAATGTCTGATACCGCAACCCTTTACACGATTACAGACACATGATGTGAAATGAGTCGCTGCTTCCTGATCATGGTTTAGAACCTGAGGCGTTAATGAAGAGCCAATTGTCGTGACGCGCCAATCCCTGTGCTATAAATCAAAAAACAAAGCAGAAAGGAAACTGAAACCTAAGGCACAGCACTGTAGCCTGCTTGGATCCTTCAGTGCCACATCCTGTATTAAAACAAGGGAAGAGAAAAAAAAAACCCACACACACATTACTAATTCAGTAACAAACCTAATGGGTTACAGCATTCATGAAACTTTAAAAGTGGTTCTCAAAACAGAAGTGCCAAAGGGTTCAGCACTGCTAATGGTTTTCCGGTAGACGTTTTGACGTCAGAACCTTATTCCAGTCCACTAAGCAGCTCACTTCGGCTTACAAGTAAAGTCAGTGACAAGCTCTTCCTGAATAAAATACAAATCACTCACACGGCGTTGGTTTTCACTCCTGTTTATCGAGTTGAATGAACTGTACTGACGTTATTCTTCGGGAATCAACTCGGCATGGCAACAGAACACCCTTGCGCTTGCTTTTTTTTTCTTTATTTCGTTCTTTTTCGCGAATGTATCTGGACTATATTTTGGCACTCCTGAAAAGCTGCCAGATTGACAGCATTTGGTTTTTACCTCTCATCCAAAATATGGTACTTTCAAAAGCACTGACTCTGAGGCACTGGTACACACCTGGACAGAAGGGAATAGGGCTACCAACCTGCCTAGGGATGACCATTACATACTGATCTTCTAACACTATTTGGCATTGCACTGGTTATGTACTGGGGGAAAAGGTACGGTAGCCCAATGTCAGTTACAGTTCAGTGGAATAAGCCAATAGAACTCAAGAACCCAATTCAAAACACTTTTTTTTATTATCATGGTACCACAATGGTACAATAATGTAACCAATAAAACGAGTATAATTAAAAGGAGTTACATTAAGTTTGAAATGATTAAGTTCCTAATAAAAGCAGCATGGTTTGAGAAAGTCTCTGTAGTATAAGTAAAGTAAAACGTGTTGTTTTCTTCGTGTAGTATAATTACCAAATCAACATTTTAAATAAAGGCTCCAGCTGCCTTTCTATTACACTAAAGAGAAAAACTTCTTAAAAAGGACACAACATAGTTATGCTGTGCTTTAAGCTCACCTTCACAAACATTTCTAAGGAGAACCTGCCAAAATACAGTGGGCTAGCCTGACCGAAACCAAATATAAATCAAGGTCAAGTTAGGGAGTATAATAGCCTTATAGATTTGAAATTACTGATGTCCAAAGTGGCAGCTTTCGTTATTTAGTCACCAGAGTTTGGGTAAACCATGTAGCATTTAATGCTACACAGGAGGACTGCATTGTAATACCAGAGACCAAGAAGCGCTGTGCCTTCGTGTGGGTCGAGTCAGATTAGAGACCGAGAAGCGCTGTGCCTTCGTGTGGGTCAAGTCAGATTAGAGACCGAGAAGCGCTGTGCCTTCGTGTGGGTCGAGTCAGATTAGAGACCGAGAAGCGCTGTGCCTTCGTGTGGGTCGAGTCAGATTAGAGACTGAGAAGCGCTGTGCCTTCGTGTGGGTCGAGTCAGATTAGAGACCGAGAAGCGCGGTGCCTTCGTGTGGGTCGAGTACGTGTCTTCCTTTTGAGGTAGTCTGCCAAGCAATGTTGTCTGGGTCAAATCAGAATGCTTGTTGTCTGGACCATAACACGGGCTTGATTTGAAGATAAGTCATGCTTCATTATCTATTAAAAGAAGATGCAGAAATTAAATATGTCCTTCCATGCCAAGACACCTGTATAACTTTGCCTTCTCAGAATGTATACAGTACTGCCACCCTCCTATATTTGAAATGGAAATGTGGCATTTCTAAGTGGTAATAATATCAATGAGAATCACAGCATTTTTCATTGGCAAAAATAGTAATGTGTCAATACTTTTGGGCTGCACCGTGCGCTTGTACACCTACACTGCATTGCTCGAGGCTGGTTTTCTGTCAAAACAAGGGCAACATGTCCTAGTGTTGTTTCTGAGCTTAAAATATTACAAGAGTGACAGTAAAAAACGTTCCTAGTCTTTTTGTGGACAAAGACTGCTCATCACAGGTAAAAAAAATAAAAAAAATAAAACACACATCATTCATTTCCATTGACTCTCCAACGAAAGCCACACACCATCAGAGATCCCCTATCCTACGACTTCATGCTGGCTAGAAAACAAAAGTCTTCCTGAGGAGGGATAGAAACAGGGACCCCATACGCAAAAAGTGGTTGCAATGCCTTCCAAATGTATGCCAGCGAGGACCCACACTGTATTCACTCTGAACACGCTGGGAAACCTTTGATGTCAGGCACCCACCAGGGCTTGCAATGAGCCTGACCCACATTGGGATTATTAAGGCCCTAAAGAGGTACTTTATCAAGCAGAAGTTTAATGAAAGCACTGGCTTTGTACCTGCTTTCTTGCCTCCTTGTGTTTATTAAACTATATATTAAATATGGAGTCGTTGAATCTGGTTGGCTGTCTGTACAATCTGTACCTGCATAACCCACCCTCTTTTCCATTTGTATTATGCTAAATTCTCACAATAGAATACATCAATGTGTTATAAAAAAAAAAACAACAGAAAGTAACTTCTGTAGAATCCCGCCCTTTAAAGTTAGTTTTGAGCCTTGATTAAGAATGACACTTCACACAAGCTCCACAAAAGCTTGACGTCAAATCAACGTTACTATAACTCGGGTCAAGTACAAAGCAATCCTTTATAGCAGAAAACAATCCAAATCTCGATAGATTATTTATTTATTTGTTTTTTTTAAGATCCACACAACAGCAGACCAAATTTGGTTTGACTGTCACTGTATAAAAAAAAAGCTGACAGGTTTTCTGGAGGAGCTGGTAATAGGCTGAATAAAAAAAAAGATTCTCATTATTTAAAATATTAATATGTGTCGCTGACACTATAAATATAGATTGTTAACAAGCGCTGAAGATAATGACACTACCATAATAATAATCGTCTGAATAAACAAGAGACAGGCTTGTCACACTAAAGTATGATGCAGCCTACAAAATGAGACTTGTTTGCCAGGTGTGTAAAATGTAAAAAAATACATACATAGATACATACATACATAGATGCATACATACATTCCAAAATCATTGAATTTGACCTTTGACATGTAGCTCTGCCAGCAAAAATATTTCTTTTAATGTTTGACTATTGTGCCAATAAAGACATGTTTCATTAAATACTGGTTTCATATTGTTTGTGCCGGTTAGCGATTTCTTTTTTGTATATGTAAAAAACATTGAATTTCACATAAAGAGATTTATTCCAATTCAACTCCTAGAGAGCTGAAATGTGAACACTACAAATGTGTTAATTTTGATTGCACAATGAAAACTGCTCTAGAGATTTGAACCATATTACTGCACGTGCGCACCTCAAAATCACTGAATTTGATTTAACCATCATTTCAAACTCTCAATCTATGTTGACTATAACCATGGCTAATTTACAGGGTGCAAGTATAGGAGCTACTTAGCAAATCAAGAGCTCAAGTTACATTCCCCAGAACGAATAAAAAAGAAGAATTCAAATTAAAAGAATGACTGACAGGCTGAATAAATAAGTGAGTGAGTGAGTGAGCAAAGACTCCCCATCCCACCAAGATCCCTGCTGCCGCCAGAAAATTTATCACAGGACAAGGAGATGTCAGAAAAGCCGCCATGTGGTGAACATCATCTGCTTCTTTCCAGATGTAAGGTACTGTGCATTTGGTTTCCATGAATCTATGTTTAGGCTGCCATTCAAGCTTAAAATATTCCCAAGTGCGGACCTTCCAGCTCGCCCAAGTGCGTCAAAGCTGCTGAAGAAGACCCACAGACTGATCTCTTTCCAACAGGGGAGCATGGACGGAAATATCTGATAGGACAAATGTGAAAGTATGGGCAGAAATACCTGAGGCAAAGCTTTCTCGGATTCCTTTAGAGGCTGCTGTGGGTTTCTGTACTGTTCTTTTTTATTTGTTTGTTTTTTAATTGATTTTCACTGGGAGACCAGGTGCAAAGGGTTATTGGAAAGAACAGTCCAATTTGTTTTACAGAAGACACAAGAGGAAATAAGTTTCAGTTTAAACGATCAGAACACCTTTACCCCTTTTCTCCTTTTGTCAAAGGTGTGTAACAGGTCCGGGTGACAGCTTCCAACAGCTTAAAAATCTAGCCACAGACGTGACCACTCCTAATTAAACTTGTAATGAAAGCACTTTCCCTCTGCTTCTATTATTATTATTATTATTATTATTATTATTATTATTATTATTATTATTATTATTATTAATTCATTCAAAATGAACCAAGAAGCAAAGCAAACCAGTGACCCCTAGAATAGTTATTTTTTTCTTTCTTTCAAATAACGCTTAAAGAAAACCTTTGCAAGAGTACTAGAACAAACTCTGCTGCATGGAAACATTTGTGGAAAATGACATGTTCATGCAATGGAGCTGTACCTATTAGGATTCAGTTAAAACTTTGGGGTAAATGCCCTGACACAATAAGGACAAGTCTACAAGGTATAGGATACTACACCATGCTACACACATACAGTACATGCGCATCACTACACACCCTGTACAAATTGTTATGCTACAAGTCAAACTGTATATATTTGTATTATTGTATTGCATATTTTGAAGACAGTGCCAAATAATGCAAAATACCTGCAGTCTTGACCATTACTTCAGTTAAGACTAGTCTCTCTCTTTCTCTCATACATGCTCACTCCTCAGAAAACTGAGAGACCAACAGCATTTCCCTAAATCCAAATGACCTTGCAACTCTGCCTGTCTTTCATGATTAAAGACCAGTGTCATTTTTTTTTTTTTTTGCTTCACAAATCTGGTAAAATGTAATTAAATACTGGGGACCTCAGGTGCTATTGTATGTTTCTACCAGCGAAACCAGCAATAGTCTTAGCTATCCATTCCAAGCATTTTATGCATGCATTCAGTTGAACAGCAGCATTGAAAGACATGATGTTAGGAACACCACCCCAATGCATTAGTCTGTGTGTGTACTGATCCTTGCATGTTCCTATGACTCAGCACTGCAGACTACATACATTAACTTGCTTACTTAATGTTTAGGTAAGCCTCATTACACGCAAAACACCCCCATGGTAATAACATACATTTCATCACTTTCAATTGGCTCTAGTGGTGCGTTTTGTTTAGTTTTTTGGCACACATTAGTAGAATAAACAGTTTTGTTCCCCTTCAGTGTACAGTGGTAGTTTTGGTGTAGTTGTTTTCATTGACGTTTGCCTATTTGATGTACCCTTCGGGTAGTTGGTATATGCATGCCTCCTGACTACTAAAATTAGTATCCTTATCTGCTCACAGTATAAATGTAATGCCAGACCTGTAGAACAGAGAAAACTGCAGCCAGGAGTCAAAAACACAATGACCTCCCATTCCGGGCGACCCCCTTCTCAGCCGTTTAGCAGGTCATTCTTTATTACCATAAAATGTGTGCAATCAGACTGGAAGGGTTCTCTTAATTAGTTCCATCCCAACAATTCAATCTAATTTGCTTATGGCTATAGCAGGCAGTCACAAAACTAATCAAGCTCGAAGAGATACCTGGATCTGCACTGCAATTTGCTCCTTAAAATGCGGGACAGCAACAGCGATAATGCATTAGATTGGAAGCTATCAGAGCCAGCCCCATTTACATTAAACCATTAGCATACAGCATGGCTCTCCCCTGCTGCTGCCGTCGCTGACCGTTCTGTATGGAGCGCTGCCCTCTTTGTCATTTCACTTCGCAAATGTAATATAGCCTCTTTCGTTATGGTACAAATCTGCCCAATAACTGAAAGGACAGCTTACTATCGGGAAGGAGGAATTAGCTCATTTGAGATTGCTCAGATCAGACTCAGAAGGTCAAAGCAGCCTGAAATAAAGGCCAAGGGAAAGGGGAAATCTGGACTTCTGGTGTTGGGATCGATTGAGTTTTTCAATCAAAGTGGTATCATAAAGTTCTGCTACAGTGGTCCTCTGAATTGCACCTGTGGGCAAACCTGTGCCCAGGAGACCAGACTGTTGTGCCCGTGACAGTATCTAACATAATACTGTGTTCGGTATAGGTAGGGGAACTGAAGTCATTACAGTCTACTGCTATGGACTCTCAATTTCTGTTTGTGTGCCGTTAGATAAATGTGTATTTTATTGTCTTTTTATTTCCCATTTTGAAAGAAGTAGTTAGTTGCATGTCAAAAGGAAAAAATGATCATGCCTTCGACCTTCTGGCAAATACACAACAACTGTGCCTTTGGCTAACAAAGAAATTGAGGACCGCTGTGATTTAGCAGATATATTGAGAATCATTTTTCTTTAGGCTTATTGAAAAAAGGGTTAATGAATGACTTGTTAGAGGCAGCAATAACCCCAGACTCAGTTAATCTGGTGTGGGAGTGTTAAAACAGTGCACCAGAGGACCTTTCAAATACTTGATGTAGACCGCTACCCCGCTCCACTGCAAAACTATAACTGTTAAGCTCATTTATTAAAAAAAAAAAATAAATGTGTCTGCAGTTCATTAGGAGGTTCTGTTTATCTCCCTTCTCTTCTCTATCCAACGTAGCAATACAGTCGGAATTTATGCAAGAAGTTTGCACTAATATCCTTATTAATCCTTGTTTTTAGGCTGTACTTTCTTGTGTAGCACAGAGCATTATAAAAGAAAGAAGCAAAAACTCATCTGCCTCCTGTGTGTGTAGGCACTGCATAGGCTATGGTGCTTGACACAGGCTTCCAATAATATTGGTTAATTGCTAAATTTCAGTTGCTTTTCTCCCCTCTGTCTTCAAGTGGGTGTCAAAGGGTTTATTGGCAGCTTACATTGTTACTGACGGAAATGTATCTATTTTTTCTTTGAGCTCCTGGAGCCGCGATTCCCCTGATAGAGGCTTCCCCAGAATCAACGTCAAAAGGATCCCTGCCCACGAAGAAGCAACAGAAACCCTAACATCTCCTTCTCTCTCTCCTCTTATTAAATACAAGAACCAACCACATCAAAGCGCCTAGCTCTCCTGTTTAACTCCGTGCATAACTAGTGCTGCATGAGCTGGTAATCATCCCCCCTCCAGGTACGCCTGGATAATGTGTGGGCAAGTTTGAATTAGGAGTGGGCTGCTCTGCAGAAGCAGACAATGTTAGTGGTTCTGCAGGATTGCAGCGTCTGGGGCTTGCTTCTTTAAAAAAAGGTGTCTTGAAACCTGAAACCTTTGAATTAAAATCATCGTTTAAAATCAGAATATTTCTCGATTCGTCAGCAATGAGGCTGATTTTCAAAGCCTTTTACTCACTCCAAAAAGTATAAAAGTATATTCTCCATTGTTTTCATAAGGAGGACAAAGTACCTGTTAAAGATACGAAAACTAGAAATAAACACAGCATGTATTTATTTAAGTAGGCAAGTCAGTTAGTAAGTAAGTTTATTTCTCATTATATAGCTGGAAAGGTGTTTTATTTTTTTGTACACCTTTTTAAAATAAAATTAACTCACTTTCAATTGATAGCCAGGCGTTCCTAACACAGTGGCCAGTTCTTGGTAAAAACCCAACCCGTGTAATTCCATGCACTTTTCTGGCTGATAAAGCTTGCTCACTTACCCTGCATTCTCTGCTTCAGTTAATAGGCCCCGTCAGCAAAGCTTTATCCTTGCAGCATAGACTTGCATAAAGACTTGTCTACTGTACTTCGGTTCTTAACAGCCAGTAACATAGTGTATACAGACAGGAACATGCGATTGAGACAGGGTGGATACAGAAGTTCCTAATGAAGCGACCAGGAAGTTTACCATACTTACGGGTGTTCTTTGGCCAGCTGATGAGCCATCTGGTGTGCCACTGGGTCTCTGTCCAGTGCATACACAGTGATGTCAGATGCCTGTTGTAGAATGGCCTTGCTGTGTCCTCCTGCCCCAAATGTCATATCTAAGAAAGTCTGGAATCCAAAATATAAAATGAACACATGTAAGTCATTACTAATGCGTCCCGTATGAATTACCAGGCTCTTTACTTGAATTATTATTTGTTTTTTTTTAGCAGACGCCTTTATCCAAGGCGACTTACAGAGACTAGGGTGTGTGAACTATGCATCAGCTGCAGAGTCACTTACAACTACGTCTCACCCGAAAGACGGAGCACAAGGAGGTGAAGTGACTTGCTCAGGGTCACACAATGAGTCAGTGGCTGAGGTGGGATTTGAACCGGGGACCTCCTGGTTACAAGCCCGTTTCTTTAACCACTGGACCACACAGCCTGCCTTTACTGTTTTGCTTCATAACCTTTTAAAGATAGCAAGCATTTGCTAAGCAGTCACAGAATGACTAAGATTAAGATAATGCAGAACTGGTCAAGCCAGCATTCCACAACATGCTAAAGCCACATTGGGCTGTGGTTAGAGATACCGATTGGCAGATTCGGCACTGAGCTGGTCAACATTCACTCACCCCTAAAACATGGGGTGGGGCTGGAAGGGTCTTGGTAATGTAAACATTTCAATACACAGTGAAGAGCAGCAAAGGCGCTTAAAAAGAAAAAAAAAAGAGACAAGGTTTAACCAGGCTGCATGAAAACACAGTGTTGATATGTTTGTGTTCATTAAGCAATAGCATCAATGTGTTTGCATTATGATTCCACTGGCTTCTACCAAAGGCAATCAATTGCCATTGCAGTCTGTTTCAAGCCCATGAAGAGCCTTGAATGGGATACTTCACTTCTTAATCAAAAGAGCATACTGTGGAGCTCAGTGGGCCCTCATGCATGTGGCTCGAGCCTTGGGTTGGACACCCCTGTTGTTTACTCTATGGCTCACAAAAATGGAGGTTGAAATGTAGAAACTGTGTATTCACTTCATTAAATACATTAGAAATCAATACTGCCCTGACTGACTGCAACATCAACAGTACTGGATTGTGTCTGGCGGGGGACCATGCTCTGGGTATTGCCTAAATAATGCCAGCCACTTTTTTATTATTATTTTTATCATTTTGTTTTTTATTCTTAACAGATGTAAAAATAATCTTGATTTTTAGAGCTGATAAATCCAGAGGCCACTTGGCTATTGGTTTCTGTATTGTTTTAGGACACGGTTAAAAAGAACAAAAACAAAACAAGTACTGTTTGCTGAAAACGATCCAGTTTGATGCGTTTAATGGAATTCGCTGCAGTATTCCTACTTATCTGCTTGCCTCCCAGTCAGCCACAAACACCCTGATTTTCCAGGAAAGCAATAACAAACCACACAGCTATCAAATCAATACCCACTCTCTCTCACACCTCCTTCCAGATTTCTACCCAGGAACAGCCAATCTGCTGAATCTGCCTGGAAAGTAAAGAATATCAGTTAGGTCTGGGATGTCATGGACGGTGGAATCTGTTGTGTTCCTTAAATAAATAAACCAGAATGCTTTAAGCATCCATCCGTGGAGTAGAAGCCAGTGGGAAAATGATAAATCTGTTCCGGAAGACGCGATCCCCCGCATCTCATTATCCATTCCCGGGTCTCTGTTTATAGACAATCTGCAGGCCCTGTCTGGTCAGCACCAGCCAAGCATCAGAAAGATGAGCTTCATATTCACTCAATTAAAGAATACAATAGAATCGCTGCCCCGTGGTACATCGGAAAATGTCCTAAGCAAGTATACAGGTTTCCAGCGAACCTACAGCATACGGAAATCTCATTTTGTCTTCATAAGGGTCTCTTAAACAACTGAAGAGAAAGATTGTTTTTACTTTAGTCACCGATGTCCTAAGTACCTGCCATGGAAATATACAGTTTTCTCAAGGGCAGGTGCCCTTAGTCCTCTTTGTCGAATCGTTTCAACAGTTACAGGAATAACATTGTTTGATCTGAAAATTGCCCGATGGGTGCTTTTTGAAGAGGGTACAAATATTACAGAATACAAAAAAAAACACCCTAATCCTTGCTTATGCACCCTTCAGGTCTCCAAGGGAGGGGGGAAGGTTTGGAAATAACAATTAGTGCTGGGCTTTCCAGTGCGAGACTGAAGACAGGAATTGATTGCAGCACTCAGCTCTCCAATATCGGTAGAGATGTTGTAGTTTCAGTACACAACCTCCAGCACAAAAATTTGAAGACTTTCAAATGCCCATCACAGAAGGTGCTCAATTTATCAATATATCTTGAAACAAATTGATGCACTTGCTGTAAACAGAGTTTAGCTTCTTCAAGTACATTTCATGGTAATATAGTAACGCTGCCAGTAAAGTGGGGTACCTCTAACCCCCCCCAAAAAGCTTTATAATTACATCATTTTTGCCTTTTCTTTATTTCAAAAAGTGTGAAATGCAGAAGAATAAACCTAAACAAGGTTCAACCATAAAAGGGCAGTTGTTTGTCGGGTCTAAAAGCCTTTTCCTTCTCTTAAAATGTCTCATGTTCTTATCTCTGACAGCCTCACAAAGGAAAAGGAGAAGGTAAAAATTAATAATTGGTGCTACTCCCCAAGGCCTTTTGGTTCGCCTCACATCGTCTGACAAAAATATAAGTGACAATAATCTTCTGACAAAACAAAAAAGATCTCCCAAAACTATAATAATATATTATTATTATAAAATGCTATCTTGTGGTACACTAAAGCTGTGCTTATTTTCAGGCAACAGGATCTTGAGGAATGGGGTACAAAATACAATGCACAGGTCAAATACCTGGTAGGGTTGTCCATGAACCCAAATCACGGACCATATCGAGCAGATGCTATTTTCTCACATTGTTTCTAATGACAGCACAAACTCCAACTGAATGTCAGTTTAAAATCACTTTTAGTCCTCTGAGCTGCCTCTCTGAAAACACACGTTACTTAAAAAAATGGAGGGGGTAAGGTAGGTGTAAAGAACAAACAAACAAAAAAATGAATATTGATACCAAGAAGAAATAACTAAAAAAAAGTCAACAGCACCGGATGGTGAAAGATGAGTCACAATTCTCTCCCTCCCATTCGCCACAGCATGACCAAAGCCAGCCTTTCAAAAAGGTTAAGGAACAGGGAACGTTGATGCTTGGTAAAAGGCCACTGGTTTAAGGGGGAGGCTTGTTCCTAATGCTCTTCAACTGCCTCCTATCGAGCAACTGTTCTTGTCAGTAATTGCTATCTGACATTGTATTTGAAGGCATGGGGAGGGGGTGCTCGGTGCTTGCCTTATACAAGCTGCAGATGGCAAGGTCTGTCCCAGCCAGGCTGATGATGTTATGGGAATTTCCAGTATTGGTGTTTTAAACATCAGCGGGGTGGGGAGGTTGGTTAGGGATAGGGGAGCGGGGTTGGAGGGTCTCTTAACTACGTCCCATCGTCTCATCCACTGGAAATCCAGTTGAGGATAAGGAGTGCACAAACAAAAAAGAAAAAAGAAAAAGAAAATGGAAAAGAATAAAAAGCCCTTCTCTTCAACTTAGCCTAGGATTTGGTGTGGGCCCCAGCTTTTTAATTGCAGCCTATGTAAACAGTTTTTTTCATAACAGAATCAAACTAAGGCTAAAGTACTCCTTGTTATTGAGTTTACATATACATATATATATATATATATATACAGTACTGTTTATATATATATATACACATACATATAAATAAAGACAGAACTGCTGTATGCAGGTTTGATGCAAATTGTCTTAAGTTTGGGGTTTTAAGGTCTTTCAAGAAGACCCATGAGAAATCATGAGCTGCTGTCAAGCGAACCTTCTACACACCAATATGTGCCGATACCCTCTGACCATTTCATTGCAATGCATTTTGATTAAATGTTTTAGCACTAGTGAGGAAACATCAGGGTCCTTGGTTCACAGCTCAGGCTCTAGTTCTTAAGCCATTCAAGCATGGGCTGTATCAAGTTGGAGAGATCTGTGAAAAGAATACCATTTTCATGTACTGAACAGCTGAAACTGATCTGCCGCAAAATATACCCCCCAGTGGTGTGAAAAGCTTATATGCTATGCATTAGGCATCTAGAAGTTCAAAGAAGGCCATATCAAATATTGACAAATATCACCTGGATGCTCTGAATACGTAGAATCTTTTCTTTACTAAACATACTGAGTTTTTTTTTTTGGACTGATGGTAAAAAATGTCTGCTAAGCAACAGGAGATAAGAAATTGCATCATTTCACCCATTTTGAACTACCAAAGCAACAGGAATCACCATATGGGTTGTGTAAAGAAACCGTTATTTGTAGAAACAGAAGTTAAATATCCCACTGCTACCACCAAATGTAACATTGCCAAGAGGGAGGTATGGAACTACATAGTGACAAGTTGCAAGCCGCAGGCGTGGTTTTATTAACACAGGCTGTGCTATTTTAGGAATGGCTATGGGCTGATTTTATTGACTGATTTAATGTATTTATTTTTAAAGACAACTGTTAAAAAACATGGACAGAATAAAAATGTCAGTAAGCCTATAAAACAATTCACCATATCATGGATGAAAGACATATGCATTTAGTTTAAATATACCACTTAACTATAGCAAGTGTCATGGTTGATATGTTAAGCATGTGAAAAATAAACACTATCAGCACATAAACAGATTAAAAAAAAAAAATCAACAGATTGCCCCAGGCTTAAATCTAATTCCACTGGGTGGCCTCAATATTGGACAGTAATTCACACCCTTCAGCACAAATGAATTAAGAGAGTGCTGGGTCTGAGACAGAGGCCAGGATTTAAGTAGATTTGAGAATGCTGGTGGAGTTTTGTGCAGAAGTTCACACTGCACATGATCATAGCCAGAAGCACAAGATCTTCATCTTTTATTATCTTTACATTCAGTAGCACAGATACCCCTAGGCTGCTCTGTGTAACCCCTCTTTAGCCTTCTGCTTGCGTTACCGCTATTGGATTACTCCCTAAGATAAAGTAAATTCTTCTATCAATCAGTCTGATCCCGCCTAGGTTTATCTCTGGTGAGTTCAACAATAAAATGAACGAGCCTCGTACGGATTAGACAGTTGACACCCCGAGTGGTTCAACAGTACAAGTGGGACGTCTTGTTTTAATAGCCAAGGCAGTTTACCGTGGCAGTAACTTAGTTTGGTAGGTAGGCTTAGACACAAAGGGGGATCTCTGCTAAAATTAGAACCAGGGAGCTGATCTTGATCCCCAAGCAGCTTGCCACCCGTTAACAAGAAGCCGCTGATCTATTGTGAAATCTTCAGGATCCTTTGGTTTACAAGGCTGTAACTCCAGGCAGGTTCATTTCAAGCACATCATTTACAGGTAACCCTGTCCTGGTTCCTTTACCGGCTCCCCAATGCAGTTGCCTTCACCTGACCCTCACACATCTGCCCCAGTCCCTCTCTCTGGCCCTGTCCTGCTTCGGCAGCTTTCCCAGCTCTGTTCTGTGTTAGCAGTGTCATGGGGGTGAGGGGCATACCTTTACAAGAGGGGAGTGGTTTCGACTATAAAAACTAAAACATTCTGAGCGTAATGTGTGCAGAATTCCAGGTCGTGGGTTTGGAGAATTAGTAAACCTGATAATGCACTAATGTGTAGGGGTTTGCTGATGAAATCAGTAAAGTCTTTCCATTACTTTCCACTTGCTGGGGTGGTTGAGATGTTTGGGTGCCGATACGTGGCATCTGGTGTGGTCTACTGTATAACCCCATAATCCATTATTGCGACTGGGGGTTGACAGCCTTGATAAGGTTGCTCAGGCCTATATAGCCTATTTTCTGGCAGATGTTGTGAAGCCTCAAGGATTAAATACCTGTGTGGAGAGCTAAGCCAAGTCTCCTAGCTATATAGGTTAAAGTCTAAGGGGTGAAAAAGTTGAAAGCTGGCAAACATTATGCCATTTGCTATGGTTTACAAAGGCTATTTTTTGTTTTGTTTACATGTTATTGTTGTCTTCTTTTTCGATGTCTGTGTACCATTAATAAGCCGGCCATCCATTTAGCTGAAAATAAGTGAGCCATCTGGACTTATTTCATCCTGGGCATGTGACCCCTGCCACAGTCCGTTTTTATAAAAACGCATAAAATATTAACATGTGCAGAGGCCTTGCTAATGGGTTCTTTCCCCTTTAAAAAGAAGTCATTTCTATCAACCAGCAGCCGAAGCGCAGAGTCTCCCTTAAGGATTGGGCTGTAATGGGCTTGGCATTTGCAATTGCGATTGACACTAAACTGGAAATGAGTCAGCCTCATTGATATTTTATACAGAGCTTCGTCTGCACAGTTCCGGTGTGACCTGTCAGCACAAGAAAAAGTTGGTCCTGAAAAGGGTGTCGGGATACCTAACGAAACAGGCTGGTGGTACAGGGGCAGGCAAACCTAATTTTTATGATACTGTATTTTAAGACGGTCTACTTGAATAGAGTAACTCAGAAAGAATTACGGGAGTAATTTATCTCCCTGACAGCTATGTGGAGTTAAAATTGAGTGTATTCATGCAGCCAGTTTTGATTAATTTTTCAGGAGTTCAGTACAGCCCTCACAACTCCGGTAAACTAGAATGCATGCGTTGAATGATGAGGCCTGTTACATTTGCTTCAACGGGGAGCTCTGTTTTAAAATACAAGACTTGGTTGAGAAAAGGTGGCTAGCATTTTTGAAGATGTTTTATTATGACTCGAAACAAAGGAAATAATTGGGAAATGCAGAAATCCCTTTGCGTTTTAATTTTTAACATTTTCAATGTATGTATTTACTTTTATGTCTTTTTTTTATTAATGCTAATGTTTTATTGTGATACAATTGCCTGTTATGTCTGACAGCAGCATCACAAACTTTATCTGGAATGAACTTGAATAATTATGCAGCAATATTTGTTTTAAATAGAAGTTTGTTGGGAAGATATAGAATGTCTGAATGTTACTTTCCCTTATGAGAAATACTATTAATTTTCAAATAATAGCACACATTCAATATTCACTTCAAGGTTTTTTTTTTTTTTTTTAAATATTGATTTAACTGTGTGTGTGGGAGGGGAATTATCTGTCTCTATACAGTAGTTACCTTTTTTCTGTCTCTTTGTGTATCTGCACTTGTCAAAAAAGGGATACAGTGGTAAAGGCGATGACTGTGTAGATATCCTGTAAAAAAAAATAAACACTACCACATTCCATATCCCTAACTCTGTAAAGCTACCTATAGCATCTCTCTCTATCTGCCCTTCATTATCCATTAGCAGTCCCTCAGTTCAGTTACACCGAGCGCTCTACAATGTTGGCGCAGAGTTCTGAATCTCCTTACAATAACATACAGCTCATTAAGGAGGGGGGGAGAGAGAGAGAGAGAGAGAGAGAGACGGGAACAGGATCACTTTCCTCATGCCAGGGTCTGTTTCCTGTCACCCGGAGTTCATTGTGGGATTTAGTTTACAGCTCTATAAATCTACCTGTTGATGCCGCCACCGCCGTCACTACTGGCCCCTGCGATCAATGAGCAAAAAAACAAACCAAACGCAAATACAGTACTGTACTTGAACTTACAAATTAGAGGTTTTTGTCTAAGTGGTATTGTGTGACTGGCAGCGACAGCTCAGAGATGATTACAGCCGTGAGAATTCTTCTGCTCGGAACCTGTCATTTTTGCTGCCCAGGGATAATGCAGTTTTAAGGCCAATAAAAGAATAGGAGGGTACTAAATCAGCCCCATTTGGAACTGATGCGTGCTGTTCCACCACTGTAACACTTACAAAGCGTTAACCGACAGCCACACTGTGTCCCTTTGCTCTGGCTGATTATACCACTTCATATCGTTACATTTCAGCTTCGGTCTTCTTCCGACGGCCTGGTAGAAATAGCTATCGATTTATCAAACTTTCAAACGTAAAACAACATCATACGGCCAATAGGTAATGCTATATTGTCTGGTGTTATTTTTCCAGCACAAGTACAATAAACAATATCTCTTCTATCTGAGGAGAGAAGGATTCCCTTTTTTTATTTCCTGCGGCTGTGTGATTAAAAGGAACACACAATGAAGGTATTTTATTTGAAATAAAAGGCTCCATTTGTTTGTTCAAGGAACTTTTAATATTTGTTTTTTTCATTAACCAGCCATCGTGCAGATCACCTCGACCCATCATTTATAAACCAACTGTTTGAATAGCTCTATTATGAACTACACCACTCATATATGAAATACCTTTACTCTCAATACTGACAAAGGTTTTCACAAAGTATGTGGGAACCCATATATATATATATATATATATATATATATATATATATATATATATATATATATATATATATATATATATATATATAATCCATATACTCAGCTGCTGCCCAGCACAGTAAGCAGCTAGTTTAAATGGCTTTGAACAAACGATAACTTAACAACCAGAACACTCTCATTAGGCATGCAGATACAATACGCTAATATATAATTAAAGAACAAGCAGTTCTAGTGATTTATATTTATGCAGGGTCAGCTCCAAAAAGCATCTTTCAGGCACACACACCTGCTGCAGTGAAATGACTGCACTGCACAGCAAGACATTTATCAGCCGCATGAGACAACAAAGTAGATTCAATAGTGTTTTGGAAAAATGGAAGCGGTTTATGTGAATATCAAATATCCTTCCGGTTACCCTGGGAACTACAGAACATTCGGTTTCTGTTCAAAGGCAACACCTCTGCACCTATTGTGTTTTACAACAGGGGCATCTAGATTTTTAAAGACTTGAAATTATAAAATTTGCGTCTGAGTAATCAACCAATCGCTGTTCTGTCAAAAATCTTATCTGGTGTGCAGATATTATCCTGTGCACAACACGGATAACACCTTTTTTAAGATTAAACCCACTTGTTTCATGATCAATAGTAGATCAGGAGCACAATTGTGTTTTGGGGATTTTTTGGGGATTTTGGGGATATGTAATATGTCGTGTGTACGTGTTTTATTATGTCTCATCTCTTAAAAATAATTTTGAATAGTAGCGGACAGAACAGAACCTTCTTTTTTTATTGTGATTGAAGGGGAGTTTTCATTATATAAAAAAAGGTATTTATTATGGCGATGACAGGCTAAACATACCCGGTTCATGAAGGGTTAATCCCGCCTCTTTTCCGAACGAACGCAGTGGTATTTCTGCTTTGTTTACTTATCTGATGTCTATATGATCTGCATGCACTGATCTTTGAGCCAGGAGACACCATACCAATACAACTCTAGAGCAAAGAGAAAACTGGAAAATCTATGATGCCAGTCAAGGATTCTAGAACTAGAGCGAGGGGGAGCAGCATTACATTGCAATTAATAAAAAAACTAAAAAGTGCAACAACATATGTGCAGTTTTTGTGGGGGTTGCAGTGAAGAATAACAACTTATATATCTTTGCTAAATAAATAATCATTACTACTACTATTATTAAATTGTCCTACACCCCAACTACCAGTCAAACTCACCCCTTTTAAATCCCCCCTAATTTCCCCTTTTGTTGGTTGCATGCAATTCCACAGGGAGCCACAGAGAGAGTTGTAAAACCATTAGTCCTTCCAAGAGTGCAAGAGTCTACAGCAACACTTATGCTACTGTGAGCTCCAGGTTACCAGTCAAACATCCTACTATATACCTGCCAAAAACTGGTCCCTTCGCATGTACGCTTAGTATTACACAGCCTCTGTTACTCGGCAGCTTTTCTTTTTACACGGATTCGGAAAACGCCACTTCTCTCAATCGTGACTCTTTGTGTGCAATTGGATTGTTTTAGCAATCCTGAGTCAGTCACGTATGTTCTAATATTATTCTTCTGACTCTGTGGGCCTTTTATCAGAGCAGTCAAAGTGATCAGGATGGCGCATTGTCCTCACATGTGTTGCTAATTCAGACACTGATAAACATATGATTTCAAATAGATTATGTTTATTAATATATATCATTGTCTGCCTATGGTATACTGTATACCTGTTCATTTTCAGTCTCCTTAGAACAGCAAGTGGCTGGCATCATACTGACAACACCACCTTTCTTACAGTCTTATCTCACCAGTTTTGGACCAGTATCCTTAATAGCAAACTGTAAAAACTAGGATTGGAGTTCAGGCTATTTCAGTAGACCTGCTGTGTACTTCCCTTGTTCATCCACAACCATAACGCCACTGTGTTGTCTGTATGGGTAACATAGCTTACGTTGTCTTCCTCAGTCAAAAATGGATGGTAAAAAGGATTCTTTTCATATTAAAAATGCATGCCAGAGGAGCGGAATATTTAAATAAGCTTGACTTGCATGTTTAATGAATGCTTTTACAATACAAAAGCATTCTTAATTTCAATCAAAACATATTTTCAATACATGAATGTTTCTTGCAAAATAATAATAATGACTATAGTGAGAATCCAGAAAAAAAAACTAAAATGGTACAAAGAACAACTGCTGAGAAGAATTCAAATCAGGATTCACATTGGGTTTGGGTCACTGCTCTTTGACTTTGGAGGGCAGGCCACATTACTGTTAATAATCCCCCAGACAGGAGCAGTCAAAACTGAAATCAACAACTTACTAAAATGCAGAGTGAGGGAGCCCAGTTCATTATAGTTAGCGTGGTGTGCAATACATTAACCCTAGCAATGACTTACACCTACACAATTTTAATTACAATCCTGTTGAACAGTTCTGATAAAAAAAAAAAAAAAAAAAAATTAAAATTTGGAAAGTCAATGCTTTGGGCACAGGATCAAGCTAAGAAGTACTGAACAAACCAGAAAAAATACACAAAGGCAGTGAGCTGAAGCCTCTATTTGTTTTATTAATTGCATTATCTCCACTGGGTTCATTGCATGGTTTGTTTGCTTCCCACGACCACAGAATGTGGAAAGAAATGAGAATATTTGAGATTACCTGAATATGATGAACAAACGGCTGAAGCTTTTTTTTTTTCTTCAAGCAAAAATTTTTTTTTTTAGTTTTAGTTTTATGGTGGATTACTTGAAAGATAGATACTGTAGCTACGACTGCAAATGCTTCAATAGAATACTATTTTATTTTCTATGGAAGGCAATATGTCAGTGGATTTTTTCAGGTTTTGATTTTTGTTTCGCCATCTCACTAAAACACACCCAGGGATCTATTTACAACCAAGTTTAATATTGACCTCTGTCCTTACTGTATTTAGTGATGCTGATAAGCAGGTCTGTTAATATCCTCTAGGGAGAACACAATTAGACCTGTTGCCGTTGATTAAAATTGACCCCCTTCATCTTGCAAACATGTGTGGCAACCGTGAGATGATTTAATGAGCGAAACACGCCTAATCCAGACACACTGTTGATTGATACAAACCACTGTGTTAACGTGTCCATTGTGGATGTTCCCATGCCTTTGCACTTTAAAGTTTTGGCATGTTAAATCAAAAGTTAAAGGAAAATGTAAACTGTGTACAAAACAAATGAAAACAGGTGTCATATCCTCACTATTAGAATCGAGTTGCAAAAACAACAGGTGCAAGAGCCTTTAGCCCCTACCCGACTGTGAAGCGAGTTTTGAAATTTCACTCTGAACTAGAGACTTGTTTTGTTTGCCAGGGTATTAATGACAAGCTTGTGTATAGAATCAGCCTTTCCTAAGAGGCTTTAAAGAAATGCGTGTACTGCATTGGAATAGATTAGTGTATTAAACAGAATTTTCTACTTTCGTGAAACAAGCCTTGAACTCAGAGAAACAGAGCATGGCGTGTGTTGAGATCACGTCGGAGAGTAATCTCGTCTGTTAAGGGGAGAAGCAGAGCCCCCTGAGGGGAATCGAATGAGAATTTGAAATACCCTGTAGTCGGCAAGCCGGCACATGTTGCTGGACTATGAGCAGGCACCAGGAGCTGTGGCTAAAGGGGGGGATTCACAGCACCCAGTCTGCTCTTTCCCAGCAGGAGACTCTGTTAAACACAGGTGTAGACATCCTCAGTTACACTTACAGATGCAATCGCACAGAAAGGACGGAGCCGCCCATGTCAAGCATATGCTTAGTAATACATTTTTATGGGTTGGCCTTTGACTGATTAGGCTTGTGTAGAATAGTTTTTCTCAGTATGTTTTAGCTTTAATTTGTATGTGTCATTTTATAACACTACAGTTGGCTGCGCTTTAGCGGGAGAAGGAATAATATCCCGACTGTCCTAATTAAACGAGAGGCAGTTGAGATGACCTTAGTCACACTTTTTGGATTCTTAATGAAAAAAAGAACAAAATCACATCGCATTATGATTAAACGTTAAATACATCATTTAAAACACGAGTCAATGTTTTGTGTTGTTTTTTATTCCTGAACAAAATTCATCACTGTGTTTTAGTTCTACATGAAATGAAAAATAATTTAATAACATCTTATCACAAGGCAATGTTGACAAGACAACTTTCTTTGCAACAGCGGCCTGAAAAACCACAGGAGACTCCTCCTTCTTCAACGTGGTTTACGCAATTTACGCAAGTCATAATCATGTACTTAATAAAGGGCTTGTAACCAGGAGGTCCCCGGTTCAAATCCCACCTCAGCCACTGACTCATTGTGTGACCCTGAGCAAGTCACTTCACCTCCTTGTGCTCCGTCTTTCGGGTGAGACGTAGTTGTAGGTGACTCTGCAGCTGATGCATAGTTCACACACCCTAGTCTCTGTAAGTCGCCTTGGATAAAGGCGTCTGTTAAATAAACAAATAATAACAATAATAATAATAATAATATGTTTTATTTATAGAGAGCTTTTCTCAGACCCAAAGCACTGTACTAGAACAACAATACAAACATACAGTATACAAAGGTACAGACAAAATATCAGTTTAATAAAACAAATCAAAAGTTAAAATAAATCAGCTAAAGCTATCTTACAATGGTGTGTCTTAAAGCGATGTTTAAAAATATCCACAGACTCAGAATCTCGAATAGATCTGGGCAGCATGTTCCATAGTGGGGGGACGGCACTACAAAAAGCTCAGTCTCCCATAGCACGGAGCCTAGTCCGAGGTTGAATAAGACATCAAGCATCTGTGGATCTTAAATTACATGCTGGAATGTACTCTTGCAATAGATCCCTCAATAAAACAGGGGAAGCACCATTTTTAGGCCTTATAGGTAAGGAGCAGAATTTTGTAATGAACCCGATACCTCACAGGGAGCCAGTGCAGTTTATACAGTACAGGTGTTGTGTGCTCACAAGAAGAGGTATGAGTTAAACCCAGGCTGCATAATTCTGCACATACTGAACCCTATTTTGTACTTTAGCAGAAACCCCAGACAAAAGAGCATTGCAGTAGTCCAATCTTGAGGAGATGAATGCATGAATTAATTTCCCAACAGAAAATGAGGACATAAATGATCTTAACCGGGCAATGTTACGCAGATGAAAGAATGATACTTTTGTTATATTTCTAACATGAGCTTCAAACGATAAGGTGGAATCAAAAATAACACCCAAGTTTCACACATGAGGTGAAGCTCTAATGTCAGTGGCTTCCACAGCCAAGCTAAAATGAATGACCTTGCGCAGCTGCACTGTGCTACGCGACCTGTCTTGCTCTGATAAGCGATCTCTGTTCATTATTTGAAAATACCGTACGGTATGATATTCTGCTATGTGTGGCTGGTTAAACCCCCAATCTCTTCAAATACTGCACAGTAACTTACTCTACAGATGCACAGTCTGTCTCTACAAAGGGGCTGCGATTTAGTTTGTTTTTTTTTACACCGTTCAATTTGAAGTCTATTTCCCTGGAAACTACAGCACTGTACATGCTCCCACTATTGTCACCCTAATGTGCACAGAAGAGAACATGTCCTATTTATATCCAGAAGAAAACAGAAAACAAATTAAGACGAAAAAGCCCTACATTCAGCCTTTGACTGAAACCCTGTCTCTCCTGAAGGTGAATTTCATGGTATTCAACAAGACAAAGCGAACAGGCCAAATCCATTAGGATAAAAAAAATAAATAAAATCACCCCGCTATCTGAAGTGCGGCCTAACCACGAACAAAACAAGAATGCACACGATTACAAGATTAGGGTGGCATCCTGCCGTTAGAGGGGTAGAAAGCCACTATGACATCACTGACAGCCCTCTCTGCATGATTTCGGAAGATGTATGTAGATTGGCGACAGCATCCATTCATGGCATTAGCATGTCATCACTCTTCAAATGTCGAAGCCCAAAGGCCTCCCCGAGATTAGACTCTAGAATTCTTGATAGTTCAGTAATACTGTATCTTGAGCCGCATACAAAAGGGAAGGTTATTCACTGTTTTAACTCTTTCCTGTTTGTCCCCAGGGATTTAATGTGGTGCTTGTACAGGAAGACGCAAGAGGAGTATTCTGATAAGCATGATGAAATCCATAACAATTAACACACACTAATAATATCAATCCTGACTTAAAAATATAAGGTGGTCAAATGATAAGAAACAAAGTGAAGTTAGCAAACTTTTCGACCAGTGCTTTCATCGGTGTACAGTGCATTAGTTCACTGCAGAAGGCGCCAGCCAAAAAATGTAAAACAATATGAAATGAAGTCAAGTAGACATGCCAGTCAGCTTGTGCCTTCATCAGTCTGCAGTGATTCTACCATGAAATTCTGAGTGACTGTCTTGAAGAAATGACGACAAAACGATAAGAAACGTTTGTGTACCAGAACAGTTTTATTCCATTTTCTTTCTTTTTTTTTCTTTTTTTTTTTAATGATTTATGCAACAAACTGTTTGAAACTTTTAGTCCAGCCACTTTGAAAATTAACTCTGGTGCTAAAATGTCACAGCTCTGCTGCTAAATCACAAGCGCTGGTGTGAAAATAAATCTCCAAATTCACAGCATTGAAAACTAGCCGCATAAGACAGACGGCAGTGATACCAATGGTTATAGCTGAGGACACAGAGCCAAGAGGTCCTGCTGTGAAGCCCAGAGCAGCCACAGACACAGGGCTTGGTGTGCGGTGCTAGGGAGTCTGTCGCTTTCCATCCATCCAATGTTGTTTTCCTGAGATATCTACGACAGGTTTTATTTTCTAAAGATGAGCTGATTAAAAGACCGACAGCATATACTGTAGATAAAGACTGGTGTTTAAAAAAGATTATCTGCTAGTACTTCAGATTACATGGCGTGCATAATCATTTAATAACATGGCAGTCACATGCAGTAACATGGCCTTGACTGCTGCTAGCTGGCAGCTGCAAAAGGTGTTGCTAAGAGAGAAAGGGTTAAAGAAATAACCGAACGTGCATTTAAAAACAATGCAGATGCCGTACTTAATAGCGAACTGCCACTCGGTCTAGTTTAACCTCCCAAAGTAAGCACTGATGCACAATAATTGCCCTCCACTGGAGCTCCAGTGAATAGAAGACAGTGCTGTGAGCCACAGCACGCTTTGTTTAGAGGTAATCATTATCTCCGATATCATCTTACAGTATAGGGATTTGATTGAGGCTGCCCATTATTACCCATGGGAGGCTAGAACAGAAAGTAAACAACATGGGGCCAAGTTCATTATCTGAATTGGGTGCATCATGCTTACATTTTCCAGTTCTTGGCTTTAACAATTTACCTTGAATAGAATTAATTAAAAGTACAAAGAACTGTGTGTTTCAAGGGAGATAGAGGGGAGGGACAGCAGGTAAAAGTTGCTTCATTTGCCAAAAGCCTGCTTGTCCAAATTGCAATCAGACCGCCATTAAGAGAGGAAAGGTTAACTAGAGTTAATGGCAAACCCCAGGTTCTAATTCTGCGCTGTCTCCGGGTTTTGTTTCTCCTGCATTTAGCAGTTACATTACAGTACAGCATATATATTAACATTAAGATAAAAGTTCCTTCCAAAGAAAAATAAATAGAATAATTCACATTGTTGTTTAAAAAAAACAATAAAAAAAAACAAAAAAACAAACAAATCGAATTTAAGATGCAAGCCATTTTCGAGAAGAAAAAATTGGTTTAAAAAAAATATTCAATGCAATAATATGTAACCTATTCCAGTGAAAAAGCCAGAAAAATATAAACTTCCTTTAACCTTAATTAATTACAAATACCGTGTTTTATAGTGAAAATACACGTCTGCTATTACATGAATTATATCAAAACTGCAACTATGTAGCTAATCGAAGAGTAAAATGGGTATGATTTGTGGAATTAGTTTGTTAGCTACAATTATTTGTATTAGTTTATTATTTGTAATGAAACCTGCCATACTGCTACCATCATACCACCAATATACTGTACACAGGCTTGGTGTGGCAAAACATAACTCAAGCAGTTTTGTTTTGTTTTTGTACTTCGATCACAAGTGATCCTGTAGGGCTGCAAAACAGGTTGCCCTGTTGGTCTCTTTCCTAGAAACAGCAGATTCACATTAGGGATGTTGAAACAAACACATTGGATTTCACTTACCAATCAAAACAACAAGACGCTGTGTTCCATGTGCAAACAGACCTGTCAATCATAATACATTTAATGGACATTATTTTTTTCTCTTGTGCCGAAGCGAACAAACTTGCTTCCCCCACCCTTCCCGAGCCAATTATGCATTGTGGTTAAAAGGGAATATTTGCCTTGGGATCAGATAAGCCGAGAGACACAGGGACAGGAAGGGACACAAATACAAAACCAACAATAGCATGAGCACTGAGGCCCGATGATGTTTTAATGGCTTCCTGAGTAACACTGCTGCCTAAGAGACGAGCTAACCAAAACACCAGCGCCTCCAGTCATTGAATGGCAGACTTCATCAGTCATGTAACTCCTTGATTGCTTTACAAAAGGATTGTCCTTAATAGAAGTACAGATTGAATAGTCAATTTTAAGTACCAAAAGCACAAAATGTAAGGAAGCCTAAAGCTTCATATGAATTCAAAAAGCTCAGGGGACAATGAAACCAATACACTGCACGTTCAGTTAGTCAAATACCTACCTTTCTGTTATCTGCATTTAGCTGTTATAGTGTATGTATTAAATGGCCAGCAGGTGGTGCTGGTGTATATATCAGTGGGAAAATCTGGTAACCAAGAAGGCTGGGGGCATTGCTTTTTGGATTTGGCTACAAAAGAAATATTACAGCAATGCATTGGCTTACACAAATAAACAAACCAAAAACGTCCGACCCAAACCATTTAATTTTAAACATTGCAATCGTTTTGTAATCCTGTTGCAATATACATTAGTTGATTAAATATCACATATTTATATGGCTGATCTGTTTCTTATACCTTGGCTGTTTCTCTACGTCCAAAATGTTTCTCGTCACATTGGAATATGTAGCAACAGAGTAATCTGGTAATGTTTAGATGCCATACATGAAAGGTGAAGTAACACTAAACAAAATAGCTGTTCTGCTGACAACCCACAATGCAGATTGCTGGCAGGATGTCATGACAATGCAGACCCCCTGCAGCAGTGGACTAACAGCCAGGAGATTCTGGGTTTGAATCGCAACCACAACAGGATGGGAAAAATGAGCTATTCTCATTATATTCTGAGTTACAATGATAGCACGGCAAGCAGCCGGAATGCGAGGAAAACGGTTCATTAGCGTTAAATAAGCTGGCACTTATTTTTCTTGTCGGGCCTCATTTACAGTTCTCCGATCTGAACCAGAAGGGCAGACCTTACCCGCTGTGGGTAGGCAAATTATCCACACCCCCGGCAAGCTAAGAAAACGAGCCACCTGAATTAAATACCAAGAGGTTAGCTTGGCACATATGCAGAGTATAAAAAAACACATACAAGAAATGAAGTTGACATTCCCAGAATGAAATCCCTTAGCAGGAGGTGGCAATCCTGTAGGTGGACGAAATACATCTTTCACGTGAGTCACATCTGAAGTGAGGTCTCGGCCAGTTATTGCAGGGAGTCGTGTCACTCTCAATAGGCTTTGCAGATGTTACCCATGATAACCTAGCTGAGTATGAATAATAGAAGCGGGGTCACAGATGTATAGGGTTACAATACACGGCAAAGGGAAATACTTCATTCCTTATTGCTTCTTAAACTAACAATAATAACACAAAATAAAAAAAAATAAAACCATGGCACAGATAAACAAAGGCTTGACGAAATAGTTTTACAAAGTTGAACGTACAAGCGAATGCTAGCTCACAATCCACCTTTCTCTGTATGTCGCACTTTTGAAACACTGGTTACAGCTTAGTCTATTTAAACACTGGTGTCATTTTTCTTAGTTTCTTTTTTTTCTTTTGTCGCCTTTATCTTTTGATGTATGGGTTAGGGTTAGGGTTATGTGTTATTCGTCAGGGTGCTTTCAGGAGCTCTAGTTGTCTGTTGGAGATATATGTGATACAGGAACGGTTACACTCGACGGCCCGAGTGCAATTGCAGGATCACCTCTAATCTGGTAAATGGAAACAAGGCATCCGTTTCCTGGTTACCTAACCTCTGAACTCGTGTGCATGGAAATCAGCCAAATGGATGAGGTCAGCATACAAAGCAGACTTGCACCTAAGGATGAGTTTGTATTGTTTCACCTTCTCCAGCTGAATGCTAGGCAGTGGTACAGCACTGGTAGTGGCTGCTGTGTCACTGTCTAATCATATTAATTGTATGTTTAAAGTGTTGTATATCAGGATATTGGAATAGTTTGGTGGACCGTATAACGTAGTAGCGTGCATGACAAAAACGGGTGCTTCCAAGTCCCTTACACTTATTTAAGAAGAAAAAAAAAACACACCTCTCAATATAAATATTATAAGTGATGCAGCTCTTAGAAAATATGTCTGCTGCATAAAAAAAATCTTAGGTCTTACCTCCTAGCGAACTACTCAAAGCGTCTGCAGATAAATAATACTTTATAAGAGGACCTGATCTGTGCGACTTTGCAAACTGTGATCAGACTCCTTCTGGAAGTAGAGGAAGGTCAGAAAGCAATCCATGAAATGAATGCATGCAATCCAAAAAGTACAGCTCATGATCACTGCCTGCATGTCTCACCGCCACAGCAAACCTGCTGTAACTGTCATTTTCGATTAAATAATGCTAATTACTTCTAACCTTTATCCATCACCCCTCCCACTGCACTCCCAGCTCCTGCATTCAATTACTGCAGATCTGCATGCTGGTTTCACAGCCTTGCTTGCTCACGGCACGTGAATGTTAATAGTCTCCTGTGTGTAATTGGTCTTTGAATACCTTGTTTTCAAACATCAAAGTTTCGGATGAAAGCTTGACCCTGCCAACCCGCACCAGTTCAACGTCACTGCACTGTAAACGAGCCTGCCTGGCAATTCGGACTGGTTCAGCTAAAAACTGCAGCCCAACAGCATTGGCGGCCCCTGACTGCGGTGCTACGGCGATAATGCAACTCATTTGCAGCTACGTGTTGCGCAAGCAGCTACAGAGTGTCTTTGCAGATTATCTTTGCATTGCTGCAAAGGAAGTTTGTTTTTACAAGGCAAGCTATACCAGGAAGCAGGATGGAGTCTGAAATGAAACGTGTGATACAGGGTCTCTCACAGCCACCTCTGGGTGCAAGCGAGCAAGCTGGGTGTCCCATTCATTCATCTATTTACAGTACAAATAATGAGGGTATCTGTTTATGTCACATCAGTTCCATTGCTTTTCTGGGCTCATATTGGTTCTAACATACGGTACAGACCCAGAACCCTGAGCCACTAGCAACAAATATGCTTACTATTAAATGGCCAGTGAGGGGTTGTTTTCAGTGTTTTAGGGGAACACTTTGTTGCAGCAACCTGTAATTCTGCTTGTTTTGCTCACCATCATTGTGAAGGCCAATACACATTCATAAATCAATCCGCAAGTTTTAAGTGTTACAGACTTTTCATAGAAGCACACAAGAAAACATAGAACACTGTATTTGAGCTGTAAGATCACTCTGAAGTTCACACGCTGATAAACAAAACAAACACATACACACGCACCTACTTGGTTAAGGGATTAGCCTTTCTTCACAGTGTCCTACTTAAATGAGGGAGGCGTATAGGACCTCACCACTCAAAATGATTTAGTGCCCCAATTCAGCTTGCCAGCACAGATAGAGACAGATAGACGCATTGAAAAATCAATTTGCAGTTGATATCTTTAAAATGGTTTTCCACGCCAGATGACGTAGCAAGACAGCTTTTCACTTGATGCATGTCTCCACCTGACTTCAGGGAAATTGCATTGCATAGCGTATTTATTCAGAAGCAGTACTACACTGTACGATTAGATTTGTTGATGTAATGTGTTGTTGGATTGATATATAATAGTTTTGAATGAAATCACATGGTCCAACGCCATTTATCAAGATCTTTACAGGAAAAATATTCCATTTACAGTAATATTTATATTTATCAATTATTCACATTTTTTGTGTACCTACATTAGCTTGAAATGTCATCGTTTGTAATGTGTTATTAGAATTAAATGTGTTAAGAACGGCCACAGACAGAATGTGTTTTTGTATATACTGTATTCAAGCACATATGTATTCATTTATTACCTCCATTTACCAGTGTTATAAATGTAATAGTAAATTGCATTGTTCGCAAATGTATGTACGTATGCATGTATATCTGTCCTGTATCTATTACATCTAATTTTACAAACCGCAGTCATTGGAATATACTGTAGTCTAAATAACTGGTTTGCAGATATTTTTACCAATTAAAAAAAAAAATGACTTACAATGCACTACATTGTATATACATGTATATACAAAAGATGATTGCTCTCAAACACAAAAAAAGTATGATCCCTTTGTCACACAAATTGGTATTTTCTGCAAAACATCAATTACTCCAGACCACTGTGGCTTGTGATATTAACAAGATTTATGACGGCAGTGCTTCGTTGTCCAGCTCATAACTGTTCATAAATGAGGATGCTGAAGAGGGGTTTGCTAGAGAGGGGTTTGCAGACGATGGGAGACTGTCTGAATGCTAATGAGCAAATAAAGCAAAAGGGCCCAAGCAAACACGCAGGTGAAGGCACTAAAGCAACATACAACAAGGACAACAAGCTGGATTGATAAAACATACTTCTGCGCATTGTCAATCAGTTACACTAAGCTGACAACTGCACTTTAATTAAATCTCAGACTGTTTCCAATTAGTTAGTCTAGGTCTCATGCTGCCTGTATGAGTCAGTGGGCTCTGACTCATCCCACAAAACTACTTTCAGAAAAAATATCAGAGGGCATCCGCAAAGGATAGCAGATCAAAAATAATAATAATAATAATAATAATAATAATAATAATAATAATAATAATAAAACAAAAACAATCTTCCCGTACTGAGATGACCCTGACATTTCTATAGGATGTGCTCGGATTAAAGTTTGAAATCTGTGCGAAAGAGACAGCGAGAAAGAGATGACTATATTAGAAAACAAAAATAAATGCTACAGGTATACGTCATTATTTTATATATATATATATATATATATATATATATATATATATATATATATATATATATATATAAAAAGAAAAAGACAGGTGCAATCATTCGTCTAACCTAGTGGTTATTAGGAAAGCTAATTTGCTTGAGATAATTTGGGTTTTGATGAAAATGAAGAAAAAGAATGCTTCCAAGTGCATTGGTATTTGTTTTGACTACATTGTAACACGAGCCCTGATGCATTCAGCCCAGTTTATTTGGATAGATATAACAGAGAGGAAACTAGTGGTGAAACTAATGGTAGGCGAGTTTCCACAAATACGTTGATCAGATCTGAATATGACTTGTTTTAAAATGCCTCGTCTTACTTCGCCCCAGTAGGGTTTTATGTGTTACAATCTCGACCGCGAGGGCTGTCATTCTGACCCGGAATCACCAGGCAGACGATGGATGGATTGAGCCCCAGTGAGCACTGCTGGAGCATGTTGGCGATGTGAGAATACACACAACTGATGCCTCCTGATTCACGTCTGCTCACAGTAAATGAAGCAAGCTCAAGTCTCCACAGCGCTTTCATAAAGTTTTTCCAGACAGGCCCTGTTCATTTTTAAAGAAATGTTTTGTTAAAGCCCGCTTTGATCGATTCGGTCAAGCTTGCAGTTTGTGAAACCCTGTTTTGCAACAGATTTTGAGCGACCTACTTTATTCCCGTTTAACAGAGCACTGCAGAAAGTTTATATTAAAAAAAAAAAAAAAAAGTAGGCCTTAAAGTTTGTGAACAGGGCCCACTGATGAAAAAGAGATGACACTCTGCGTGTTTGTCTTTTCAAAGAGCTTAGAGAATGGTAGCAATTGATTTTGACACACTGCAGTGGTGTGTTCTGGACGGGGGGGGGGTGGGTTCTTGTATCTGTAATTGAACAGCGCCATAAAGCGGGAGCTTCCACTTTAAATAGAATCAGCTGTATGTCAAATATTAAATAGAATCAGCTGTATGTCAAATATTAAATAGAATCAGCTGTATGTCAAATATTAAATAGAATCAGCTGTATGTCAAATATTAAATAGAATCAGCTGTATGTCGAATATTATTACAACCCCATTTGGAATTTCAATGTTTTTGGTTTTGCCTTTTTTGCATTCTAGAACATCTCCATTATTGTCACAGAAGTGGAACTCCCAGCTCTGCCCAATGAAAACTAATGCAGTCTGAAATCTAGCAGTGGAACTGAAGTCATTACAATCTAGGCTAATTTTCTGTGTTCTCAAACTCTGCTTTTATGCCATCTCATAAATTGGTATTGCAATATCTTTATAACCCCCCTTTTTTGAATAGTAGCTGTGAGTTTAATGTCAGAAAAATGTCAAAAGAGCAAAATATCACGCCCTCGACCTTATGACAAACAAACATGGCTGAAAAACAATGTACAGACCACACGCTCACTCACTGCATTTCATTATTGCTGAAGTTTCAGCATCTGAATTTACAAGTTAACTGTGCATCTCGATGCTTATTATTCGTAGGGCAGTCAAGTAATTGACCTTGTTGAATCAATAAAAGAAAAAAAAAAAATTTGCAGTCCAAAAATGCTCTCCTCCACCATGTGCTGACATTATATTGCAAGGGTAAAAAAAAATAAAACAAGATTGTTAACAACTCACCAAAGATCAGGCGCAGAGAGGTCTTGAGAGGTTGACAAGCATGAAATAATGTGGGCAAGTAACAGCAAACCAATTGCAGCTCCAGGGAACACCAAAATAGTGAGGCTAAATACACAGACTGAGTGCTCCGTTATCTCTCTGTGTTTCCACATGTCTCTGAGTGATGGACAATCACACAGCCGCTGCTTTTATAATAAAGTCTTCTCAAGTTTTGAACGGGAATGGAAACCCACCAGTACTTCATTTGAGAAGTTACTTCCATCTAAGATACAGTACAGGGCTTGAAACTCGCACAAGCCCACACACAGTCCATGATTTCAGACCTCCCCTCGTTTAGGTTTAGCATTGAAATGGTGAGGTTGAATAATCTCATACGCGCATTTTAAAAGACGGAGGACAACTCTAAATGCATTAATGAAGCGCTTTCCACATGATAAAAACTGTCCTTGTAAAATGTTTTGGGATTTCAATCTTTTACCTTCTCTGCAATGTAACAGTTACATCTCCTGTATACTACTCAAGGAAAAACTCTATACCATATTGTATATAGACTACAATAAGTGTACTGCGCTCCTTGTATACCCAAAAGAAAACTCCTCATAATTGTAAAAATACAGAAATAATGATGCACCCTACACACCCCATCCAAACCTTTTTACATTAGATCATAATTGGTGGTTTTAACCATTTAAAAAGGAGATTTAAGGCTTTTTTTCCCAGATGATGTTTTCCATTTTAAAAGTACAGAAATCCTGTAAACATCTTAAATCAGATGCCAATATCCCTGTACAGAATAACTACCGTTAATAATAATGTTTGTTTTTTTCAAATCACAACCGAAGACGTGTTGCATGCTGGCTGTTATGCGTCATACTTTCATTAGTGCTGTCCACAGGGCATTAGGGTTCAGCAGGAAAACACATTTCATGAAAGTAAATATTTTAATAAAATGCGCTGTAATAATTTCACAGCAACATGTTTCTGCCTTTCACAACCCCCGCAAAAAGAAATTGTAAATAAGTCATTTAAAATACTAGCATAGATTGTTTATGCTGGACTGCATAAATTCCTGATGCACATTTCATTGCTTTATGTAAAATAGAAAATTATTATGCAAATTGTTACATTGCCTTATTTCTTATTTACATAAAATACTGTACCATGCATTAGAGCAAGAGGTTTTTATTTTGCTTAAGGATTCTGTCCTGTACCATGCATTAGAGCAAGAGGTTTTTATTTTGCTTAAGGATTCTGTCCAGACGTATATGAAGCTATGGATTTGTTTGCTCTTCATTGTGAAGAGCACTTATCAAGACAGACGTTTTCAAGAGCCTTCAGTTGCAAGGGCATTGGTGCCAATATCCAACCCCAAGGATTCACATGGTAGACACTGAACTTCCCTTCCTATAGAACCCCATGTAACAGCATCCAGCTCTATATCCATGTGCTGACTAGGGTCAAGCTTACTTAACTTCCATGACTCTTCCTTGTATGGTTGCATTGAAAATGCCCCTTCACTTAACCCTCATAAGGCAACCTGCAGTCTATTCGGATCCCACGGTGCTTTAGTATCAGTTATTATGTGGATCTAGTGACTTGATCATTCTAGTCCAGGTAGCCTGGTTGAATTTCCCAGATTGTTTTAGGTTTGTCGGCGGGCATCGTACAGATTTTCAAATGATGTATTGTATATCCTGAACACAAGTTCCTAAGCGAAACTACAGAAAAACGAAACTAAGGCTTGAGTCATTAAAATGTTGTTGAAGCTGACACCCTGGGATCATTCAAGAAGCTGCTTGATGAGATTCTGGGATCAATAAGCTACTAACAACCAAACGAGCAAGATGAGCTGAATGGCCTCCTCTCGTTTGTAAACTTTCTCATGTTTTTATGTGACTTCTGGGCGTCTTATCTATTTTGCATAGCATAAACACCAGATTATACCAAACGATGGCTAGAAGTAAAGGAAAAGCAAAATAAAGTGTTCATATACACATTCATTCATTCATTTACTCCAGTTGTTAGTTATCTGTTGTTTTATTACTGGGGTCCGGTTGGACTCCAGGTTACCAGGAAAGTCAGTCTTCCAACGTGTCCTACATGAGGGTTAAACGCAGTTATTTGCTATGATTTATTCCATTTTTATTTGCAAAAGCAGTTTATTTTCCTCTTTTCTTCCTACAGAAGTTGTTCAGTTTTTTACAAATTAATCACATCATTTTTCCTCTTTAAAATTCAGGATATCAGCTATGATAGTCTGCTAAGAAATGAATAAATAAATAATTAATAATAATAATAATAATAATAATAGAATCTTATCTCGCAGTAACACAGGTTTTGTTGTATGCTCTTGTAATGTGATTACAAAAAAAACAAACATTTAAATAAATACAGATTGCAGTAGAATCAGGAGGTGCCCAATACTAGTCCAATAATGTGATAATTAATTACTTTAGGACCTACAGTAGATGGAGGTTTAATTGATTCAATTAAACCATTAAAAGAAGGGCTGAAACACAGAGCTGGATTGGAAGGGTCTAATTTGCCCATCGCTGGTTTAGATACTTTGCACATCTTTCATTAAGTGCCCTCAACGGCTGTCAATTATCAAGCATCTCACTGAAGCATGACCAGTCCTATTAGTTCAGTGGTTAGAGTGCCGGCCTACAGTACACATCCACTTTGTCTGTAACACATCATTCAATCAACAACCCTGCTTCTACACCTGCTTTTTTTGGTTTGTTTAACAAACTTTGGATTCCACAAGTGGTCTCGAGTGTAAAATCTGAAATTTTACCAAAAGCAGCTTTTAACAGGAACGTCAAGAACTGTTTTGCTAACTTTCAAGGGATGTTTAAATCAGAGTCACAAGATGTACTTAAACTCTTATCAATAGGCCACTTAAGGAACATTGTTTTTTTTTGTTTGTTTGTACATTTGTTAGACAAAGGAATTCAATGCACAGGAATGTGGCATCTCCACGGAAATGCCAGCGTACACTCGGCATTTGACACTTGGCAAACAATCAATATTGAACAAAGTTACGTTCGCTAGAGCAGATGCTGGCTATTTCTCAGGCTGATACTGTTAGATCAGTGACCTACAAAACCCAGCTGTCATTGAGAGAGCCTGATTGTGGTATCAACAGAAAGTCAATAAACCAGGCAGGAAGTTACTCTGCGATTCAGAAAGTAAAAGAGAGTATTCCAATGAATAACTTCCTTCTTTCAGAGGCCTCTTCTCGATGTATTTTCTCTATCTAATATTGTCATGCATGTTTGCATTAAAATGCATGCCATATTTCCATCTGCACCGTAAATCTAGTGTGTAAAACTCAATCTCATCTAATATTAAACAGGGGCTGCAGCCAATTTCATCTACATTGTACAATCTACAATCCAATCTGACACCTGACATTACACACAGGTCAATGATCACCCCCAGGGAGTGGATACCAGCTTGTATCCTGCAACACCCTATACAATACCCCCGCTCTCTCTCTCAATCTATATCTAGAAACCTTGTTCTGCAGGGTTTCATTTCCCATTGTCAATCACTGAGCCAAACAGCCCAAACCGCTCGTGTTTAATTACAGGGATTAATTATTCAAGACACATTTCAATACTTGACGCGCTAAAACGATGCAGGACCCACAGCAAAACCGAAACAATATTTAAAAAAAAACAACACAACAACAACAAACAACTTTGCACCAGTTTTACATATTGTGTATTTTACTGCTTTTATTAGTATTATATAAACCTGAGATGGATACACAAGACCCTGCTGCATCAGGTGTATTCAACTGTGAAATTCTATCATAGAAATACAGCTCAACCCCCTTTACTCCTTTATTTATAGTTTTATGGTTTATGATTGATTATGTGTTGTTTTTTTTTTAATGTTGTTATTTTAGACAAGCACAGTGGATGTCATTAAATTGTTAGATTTGTTTCTTTTTATATTAGGCAGATAATGGTGAAAGGGAACACAAGTAGTTTTGTCCCATCTGTTCTTTATCTGTGCCAAGCTTACAACTTTTATAACATCCCATATATATTTCAAAAACTTTTAATACTGCAATATAATAGAAATCCTGGGACAGACCAACTGGAATCCCCACTATTGAAGCACTGCAGTAATTCATTTTGTCAGCCGCTAAAAAAAAAAAAAAAACTGTGGCTGGTCTAATTTTGACGAGGGAAATGGAGCCCCGTGGGGCCAGGTAGTGGACTGGTTTGAAAGCTAACGTGGTGACAGCCCAATTCCTCAACCAGAGGAACACTCTTCTGACAAATGCCTACTGGCGCCTTCATTAATCTGGCACAATCGGTCACGCTTGAGAAGGGCCAGGAGGATTCCCCGTGGTGCATCCTGGATCTGTGCCTGTCTGCCAGGCCCAGGGAGAGAAATGAAAAAAGAAGGGCTTCCCGTCTCTCCCCAGAACTGTCATCAATCCCAGACGCTCTGCCAGGAGGGAGCCCAGAACTTCTTGTCCACTGTGGTCGCCCACACGCAGTGGGTGGAATTGATCAGCTCGCTGAACCACAACGAGAACCTTCAATTTGCTTGACGTCTCAGAAGCTGGTGGGGGAGCATGATGTAAAAGTTCTGCAATTTAGAGATCAGATTGTACTTGTTCATAGGACGAACTGCTATAAAGAAAATGAGTCAACGGGGGCGGGTGGGTTGTAAGTGATCAATACTCACATGCACACCCCCCCCCACACACACACACACATCTCTAAATGTTCAATAGTTTATAGACAGGCAGGATTACACTGTTGTTAGTTACTGTACAATCCCTGTCTCATTCTCTCATTAACATGCTGTAAAGTAAAAGAAATAAGAAAAAAAGTCAATGCCTGTATCGCTGAGGACAAGATTCTCAAGTGATGCACGTCCTTTTCCAACACTTCACTCCAACTTTGTACAGACTTCAAAAACGGTACACTTGCAGCCTTGCGTTTGTCTGCTTGGCTTAAAGAGTTACAAGAAACTCATTGCATTACCTTTGCTGGGTCCTGTGTTGTCCACGTGGCAGCTTTGTACTTTTAAACATATTGCCAACTCTTTTAAAGTCTCACAATCATAAATCAACTGCGGAATACATTTACTCGGGAGCGTTCGCCCAGGAGAAAGACAATTTTTCTTCTAAACATCGCAGTGTATCCAGATTATGCTCCCTCCTGCAGCAAGTATGTTTTTTTTTTTTGTTGTTCCCACAATACGGCACTCATTTCAATCAGAGCACCAGCATTGTTGCAGCAGGGAGCGTGATGTGGATACACTGCGATGTTCAGAAGAAGAAAAACATCTCTCTCCTGGCAAACGCTCCCGAAAGTTGGGGGGAAATACACTGCGTTAAGGTCAGCACATCAGGGTAGAGCAAAGATCGGGTTATGTGTTTCTTGGAAAGACTGCAGGAGGTTCTGGAACACTTTAAAGATCTGACAGCATCTGTTTTTAAGTCAGAAATAATTGGGGCTTTGGCTATATGATGACATTTCTCCGTACCTTATTTACAGATTGGTAACAGCGACACTGACTGTACACGTGGTTCTGAAAATCAGGTGTTTCAAATAATCCAGTCTGCATTAACAAACTGCACAGGGAGCCGCGGAATTTGTTTGGCCAATACAATCATTCGGATAACATGGTTTGCTTTGGAGTGTCACTAGCGGTGCTACAAAAACAGCGTGTAGAAAATTATGATTTTTTTTTTTAACAATTTCATAAAATTTGCTTGACCACAAGACCTTCTTCTCCTCCTTAGAAACAAGAGGAAAGTCAAGGGGCTTCCATTAGGGACGCTATAAGTAAAGGACACTGACGGTACTATCCTTAGTTCAGGTAGCCATATTTGGAGAAGAAGCCACACAAACTGCTGGAAGTGATAACTGGAGTCACAGTGGCTTCTTTTTTATTTGAATTGTACTGTAGTAATTGAGTTTCAGTAGCTGTACTGATTTGAGCGTACCCTCCAAGGCAGCAAACCCTGATGCCACGGGCTTCTGCAGATGCCTAATGGAAAGCAACTGTACCTCAATAGAGAAAAACTTACAGAAGTGATCATTTGTGTTTTAATGGAAAGCTGGGTCTCCCACAGAGATTTCCAGCTCAATAAATTTTACCTGAAAGATGTAAAAAAAAAAAAAAAGTTGAAAATAAATAACTCCTAAATAAAATAAAAGAAACTGAGTTTGAGTCTATGTGGAAGAGAACTAGTGATTAGGGTACAGTCACGGCAGAATGAGAACTTAGAGGTGGTGCTCATTTACATTTTAGCCATTTTACTTGACAAGCATCTATATTCTTTGTAGGACGTAGTCGGGGGAAAAAACCCTTGAAAACCGGACTTAAAAGTGCCCAGCGCCATGACATGCATATACTGTGCAGATTCTAACACTCATTCTCACAGTATTAGCAGGATGTTTATGTCACTTGTCACAGCCTTATGAATGTCATTCATTACAAGGACTGCTGTTGACATAGCAATCCACCAGTTGTGCCCCAATGGAATTTCAGATCTATAAGATTAGCAAAACCCCTCGTTCTTGCCACAGCCCCTTTGACCATAATCCAATCCACTGCCGCAGGGACCTTGAGCAGAATGAATGTGGATAAAACCCAATGACCCCACAATTCCATAATCCTAGAACTGCACAGTGCATGGCTGAATGTGCATTGTGGCAATGTGTCTGTATTACTGGGCAAAACCTTTTGCTGACTGCCACATTCCATTGTGCAGCAAGGAAATCAAAAGCGATTCCCATTCTCTCTGATTCAGAGCAGGCTATCAAATCCATATCTGTAATCACCGCTCAGGCCCCACGCTGGCCATTATTCAATTAGCCAAATGCTACAATTGCATCTTGATGGCTAAAATAATTAGAGTAAAACGGTTAACCCGGCTGGCGGGACACATCTGCATCAAGGTGAAAGGGATAATATTCAATTGTGTAAAAAGTAATCTTTTAAAGGCTAATTTGGCAGTTAATGAGCCCTATCTAGTTTGTGTAATTTATGAACATGAGGAGGCGAACGAGGCAAATGTGAGAGCAGAGGGAAGGCACATTATTAAGTGAACTTTTTTTTTTTTTTATGATTCCACTGCCAGCTGCAGAGCAAGACCTAACTGCCCACATTTTCCATGCGTTTTCCACTACCTATAAAAAAAAAAAAAAAACATTGTCCAGGTTTAAACTACGGCTTATATTCTAACATTACAGTAATGCCAAGCCATGGCCATCATGATTTTACCCCCCAATAGACTGAACAGGAAGTAATACAAGCCTACGAAAAAACAAGAACACGTAACCGATAACCACACCAACAGCTTAGGTAAGCGAGATGTTTAAAAGCATGTGCTGTGTAGCTGGTAAATAAAAAGCATCACATCCCATTGTCAGGTGTGTTAAGATGATAACCCCTTTGGTCACACATTTTTTATTTCATTTTTAGAAATTTTAAACACTATGGATTTCGAGAAGTTGCCCTGCCAAAACATTATGCATTCAAAAATAGATATACATAAGATAGCAAACTTAACATGGTATAAGTGTGCACACACTGACTGAAGGTGATATACGGCATATACATCACATTTTATATGAATTGAACTCCGGTAAAAACGTGCTACATAAAAAAAAGCTATATAAAAAAAAAAAATTAAAAAAACACAGAAATTCCTACAGTAAAAAAAAAAAATTTCCAGCCGTATAAAATGCACCTGTGCGCTACTCTGTGTGTGTGTGTGGGATGTAGCTGAGTGGATAATGGCTGCGTTTACCTACTCGTTGTAATTACAGCTTGCTCTTAAATTCACTTTATCAATAAAGTGCTTCTTTGAGACACTCCAGTGTATGAAACAGAGCTATAGAAATGTAATTGCTAAGTGGTACTTGCTGCATATACAAAAATAAACCCTTTATGAGCGATTGACACAGCAGTAAACACAGCTTTCCCTGAAGTCTCGTGCTCAGTAAATGGCCCGTTTTAGCACTGGCTGGGTCTTTGTCAGGGAAAAACTGGCAGGCTCCAGTTAACCAATCAGGATTAATCAACACAAACCAACTCTGGTCTCATTTAGCAATCACAGTGTGTGATCACAGTCATTGATCAGGTTTATTATTTATGACTAAATGGGATTTACCATTCCTTTTACATTAAATCTGGATACACTTCAAGATCCAGATACCCTGCTTACACTGCAGTTGCTATTTATTAAGTCACATCTTCACCCAAGATACAAAACAAAATTACTTTAAATTAGGTTTTAAATCTATTTTACTACCACTGGCAACGTGCAGTGACTATATCCTACGGACTATTTGTGGTCAGAACAGAAAGGTATAACTTTACAGCAACCTGAATCTTTTCTATACTGGGCTGCGGCTTCTGGGTCGAGTTGGGGCTCCAGAGCCCCTGAGTCACAGTGAGAGCCCCTGGGTCTGGCCGCTTTGCCTCATTGGTGCCTCCCGCCCCGTGCAGTCCCGCTGGAGGCAGTGACACGTGGCTCTTCAGTTCACTGCACCCTCTTCTGGTGTTTTAGTCACAGCAGCAGGCCTTGACTCACTCCCATCTGCACTGATACAGGATTGGCATCTGAGGCGTGCTAATACACCGCCCAGTTTACTGATCTTTTTCATCAGTTCAGTGTTAAATTTGAAACCTTTTTTCTTTTTTTAATGAACTGTGAATACAGCAAGATAAATAAACGCTGTTAAGGCTGTGGCACAAGATGTGACTTTCCGTCACATTTTATTTATTTTATTTTTTTTAAGCCATTTTCATGATGTGTAAACAATGTTCATTTGAGAAACTTGGTCAATCACCTACAGGTTGCTTCAACAGTCAGAAAAAAAAAAAAATGTTGCCTGAAAGTTGCCTGCTGTTCCGTGGCCTTCCAAAGGCATCCAAATCTCTGATGTTTTTACAATGGCTTTAACCAGAACGACTGACTTGAACTAACAGATACCACTGAAAACAAACCCACCAAGAGCACCAAGGTGTAATTACAACTTATTAACAACCTTGGAATCTGCCTGCAATTTCTAACCAACTGACAACTTACACTGCTCTTCAAAGCTATCACACAGCCTTATACATGTTTAATTCTCTCGTTTAATTCAAATGCACATATAACAACAACATCAGTCTACCTAGCTATTTCTACCATGCTAGAAAGGCGGAGACCGAAACTATAATAGTTTTTGCTCAATCGAGCCAGCGTCCCAATGTTTCGGCATGTTTAACATACCTTTGTCAAGGGAAAGTGTGTTTAAAAACAAGCAGTGGAGGTTACAGGCTTCCTTTTTTCACTATGCTGTACAATGTTGTTTAAGATCATTAAAATACACCTCAAGTAAAGTCTTCAATGAGCCTGGAAAGTAACTCACTTGTCCTTGCTGCGGGGCCAAACACTTAATGACCTCCTTCAGCATCACTGGTGTGTGCAGCGCCCTGCTTCCACCGGAGACCACATTCTCAGCTGTAGCCGATTCCTCCAGCCTCGCTGCCGATGACAGTAGTGTTCTGGCTGGCAGCAAACAACAACTTTCAAGCCCGTTGACTTTATTTTCAGCCAGGATGAGTCTGCTGTGCAGGTGAAGAGCAGGCCATCTGCAAAGCTGCCGACAGCTACCCACCCAAGACATGTGCATATCCAAGACCTGAAATTAAAAACGATTTTTAAATGTCAGACACTGTGACTGTTTGGAAATCAAGCGTTCTCTTTAAGTGTTCTGTTATAATAAGGCATTAACCACTTAAATTAGCAAAATTATATATAATAACTTTCTGTTATTACACCTGTAATTAGATATGTATGCAAGCTTTGCTGTTATGCAACTTGATCTTCCTTGATCTTTGGTTGTTTTATTATTATTATTATTTAGCAGACGCCTTTATCCAAGGTGACTTACAGAGACTAGGGTGTGTGAACTATGCATCAGCTGCAGAGTCACTTACAACTATGTCTCACCCGAAAGACGGAGCACAAGGAGGTTAAGGGACTTGCTCAGGGTCACGCAATGAGTCAGTGGTGATGTGGGATTTGAACCGGAGACCTCCTGGTTACAAGCCCTTTTCTTTAACCACTGGACCACACAGCCTATGATTTATCAGTATGATTTGAAAACGTGTACAGTTTCCTAATTTGCAGATTGTTATAAAGTACATACTAGCTAGTAACAGATCATGGGCATTTTCAACACATCTTAATACAATAAGGGAAATGCAGGCCATTAATCACATAATGAGAAAACTTTCAATTGGAATTGATACTAGTTTTAGTTTAGCGCTCATCTGCAGCACTTGGGGAATCAGTGACTGTCCCAGGGCTTGCGGGACAGAGAAGACAGCTGGTCCTCAGCAGTTTAACCCAATTAGATTTCAGCATGGGATTGCATCAGGAGCCCTGTGATGTCCTCTATGGGGGGGGGTGGCTGGGGCAGGACTAGGACTAGAACAGTGTGTGTACTACATGCTGCACATCTCCTAAGAAAATCCAAACGCACAGCCTCTTCCTATGGAGCAGCCTGGAGCAAACTGGCACATTTAAACTCCCTGAATGTGTCATTCGTCTCAGAGGCTGTAAGGTAACAACAGCCTTTGTGGAGCGCCAGCCTGTCCCTTAGAGCTCCAGCTGTGAAGTGATTTTAAGAGTTTGGCTCGGCTGTAAAATCAAACACATCTTCCAAATTGTTATATATATATATATATATATATATATATATATATATATATATATATATATATATATATATATATACACATATATATATATATATATATAAAATGGATTTAAAAAGGGATTATACACAAAAGATTATACTTTTTGTTCTATAAAGTTGTTCTCGCAAAAAAGAAAAAAAAAAAGAATTTAAAATATCCAGCTCTGGGCTCTAATTTCAAATCCCAAATCCCACTTAACAGCATTTGAACATTTGAGACACTCTTTACTTTATATTTTTTGCATCCTGTGTGAGTAATAAAGGATCAACTGAAGATTCTGAGCGAGAATAAGCTTTGTATTCGATGCCACAAAAAGCATTAAAAAAAAAAAAAAAAACATAATCCCCAGCTCCTATTGAAATACCTCAAGGATAAAACTTTAAACTCATAACTAACTTGAACTTTTATTATAAGTGAAAGAACTGATTATAAAGCACTTAACATTATACAGCGCTCATTGAAAAAACAAAACTTGCACTTCAAAGTATGGAACTGTACTGTGAATGTCAGTAAAGTAGTATGAGCTCGAGTCTGCCTTTGAGTTTGACCTCAAAGCTTGCATTTCTCACTTCTCTCCCTGCAGCAGGCTGAGGTTCACGTGGAAGGAAACTGTGACAAACGACATACAGTAAAATGAGCTAACGATGTGTACAAAAAAACATGACGTGGCCATTACAATATGTGGCCACCGGGTGGCACAGTGCCCTATACAAAAAAAAAAAAAACACATTAGAAATCTTACTGGTATAGACAGGATCCAGGTAGCAATTATATGTAAGAAGTTGTCAAAATGGAACTTTTTGACAAATGCATTTAAAGTTATATCCTTGAGCTATTTCAATAGGAGCTGGGGATTATGTTTTTTTTTTGTTTTTTTTAATGCTTTTTGTGGCATCGAATACAAAGCTTATTCTCGCTCAGAATCTTCAGTTGATCCTTTATTACTCACACAGGATGCAGAAAATATAAAGTAAAGAGTGTCTCAAATGTTCAAATGCTGTTAAGTGGGATTTGGGAGTTGAAATTAAGAGCCCAGAGCTGGATATTTTTTTTCCTATGCAAAACTGCAAGGATGCCAACTTTTACAGAGTGCCAAGACTTGAATTAGCGGGTTTAAATCATGTATGAACTTGCCAAACTGGGAAATTAGACAAAACTATATTAAACAAAACAAAAAAACAGAGGGTACTTATGCAAAAAACAGCATCTTAGAGAACATGTAATATAGCGGTACTGTGTGCTTTTAACTCATACATTCCGGTTTAAACATTCTGAATCACCTAATTCAATACATATTTGAGATAAAACATCATAATAAAAATACAATCTTCAGGGCGTATATTGTCATAAATAGTATCTCAGTTCCATTAGAAATAGGCTTAGACACATTTTCTGTAACTGGTTCCCTGCAGCCAAAAGCAACACCAATGGGGCAAACTTATTTTCCATACAGGCAGGCTAGCTGCAGCTTAATAAAGACAGGCTCTTCTGCTGTTGAAAGGGGCAGTCCCTTTGGCACCTTACAATTAGGTAAGTCTGCGTCTCGGCAGCACAGTATTTGGTAGGGATTTTAGATTGGCAATCTGCATACATCTCCACTGCTGAGTTAAAATGTGAACTAGAGCTTGGGAACAGATGGCGGATGTGTTAAATACAGTCCAGTGCAATATTGATGTGTCTTGTTTCCTAAGGCTCTGGAGGGACGGAGAGACGTGATGGCCACCAGGGCTGTGTGACAGGGCTGTTCACACTGCTGCATGCCTCAAACAGGGTTAGATTCATTTAAGAAAACCCACAGAGTATTACTGACTCACACTGCATCACCCATGAGTTGCGCTGCTGAAGTTTAAAAAAGATATGTACTGGGGACATGCATCATGTTGTTGTGATTATTATTTCTGTATTCCTATTATTTTAAAGAGATTTGCAGCAACAACAACAACAGAAAACTATATTGTATCTGAACTAATTGAGACCAGGGGATGTTCTGATACCGGTAAATGAATTACCATTCCTGCAAAATAATTACAATAGTCCTCCCTATACCTTCAAATATATGTACTGTACCTTAGATAGCGGGCTTGATATTGTCTTGTCTATGAGAACAGGGCAGAAGTGCATTGCACACAATAGGACAAGTTACCAGGGGGCAGGATAAATACACAGAGATAATGTACTGTACTGAGGTTGGGGATTTGAGAATATATATAATGCTGGGCTGCATCATTTTATTTACAAGACCTAACAAAAGACAAACAAAAAAACAGAATTGAGTTGCCCGGTGTGTGGCAATACAAGCGCACTAAGCATCCTTTCCTGTGCTTTTATGTCCATGGCTAGGTTGAATTAGCAATCAACTAACCGATTCAAACGGATCCCATTCCCCACATGGATTCCTCCAAATCAGGTCGGGCCTCCCATTCAAGCAACACAATTAAGGCAGGCTAAACACTCATCATCAAGCACAACAACTAATACAGGGCCGTCCAATCACGTCCTGGAGGGGCATTCCACTCCAGGTTTAACAGGTAAAATTAGATAATTACATCAGGGTCTGGATGGGGTTGGAACAAAGACCAGGAGTGGAATACCCAAGTTTGGCCATCCCTGTACTTATATGTACAACAGTGGTTCTCAACTCTGGCTCTCAAGATCCATTCCAGTCCAGATATTTTTCCAACTGAACAAGCTAGGGGTCAATTAACCAATTAGCACTTGAATGGAACAATGTCCTGGACCGACATGGACGGCGAGGGCCAGTTGGGAACCACTTTTGTACAACAACAAATATCAGCCCAATAGCTCGCGAGTTAGAATGCAAAACCAGGAAACTATGGATCGGAAAGAAGTAGAAAGATAAATCCTAGAGTAGTTATTGTTACAGTTGAGGAACCAGAAAACCATTACATTACATATTGAAATGATAATGCTGTATTACAAATTGCAATATGCTGTTAAATAAACATTGGTCAGAGAACAACGTGTGTTTGAAGTTGGAGGGACTTTGTGTGTGTGTGTGTGTGTGTGTGTGCGCGCGCGTGGTGGGGAGTTGTTAGTAAACAGATGACACATTCACACTAGTGAGATCCTGCCGACAGATTTATCATTCATCTTTTACATCATTAACCTAAAATAGCTGAAGGGCAAATTCCTTTTTTTTCATTTATTTTGAATTAATCGGAGCCTACTCTGTCCTGTTCCTCCCCTCTGCACCCCTAAAAACAAACAAACACATTTTATATATAACATATTCGTAACAATTTGCAATTGAGGGATTCCAACTGCATCACAATGAGAAATCATTAATGGCACCAGGCCAAACAGTTGCAGGGAAGAAACACAGGCGCTGTCAATCTATTGATAACAGCATAACAATAAACTGGGGGGGGGGGTTGATTTTACACAGTACTAGACAGATACAGCAGGCAAGACAGACACAATTGCCAGTGCACAGAAAAATGCACTTTTAAAATAAAGTTCCCTTAACCCAGCAAACACAAGGAAACATGTTTTCATTTTGCTATAAAAAAATAAAAAAAAACTTAAAAAATATTTTCAAGAATCATAATTTCTCTGAAAATGGAGGTCTTGAGTATTGTTCCTGTGATCATGTGTTATGTATAAATGGTCTAGCTGTATACACATTAGTACAATCTATGGCATTGTACCAGCTGTTCAAACTGGGGATGGAAATAAGACCCCCATTGCATAGCACTTTGATCCATTCCTGCTTTTAGTATGAGTTTAATAGGACACACTTGAGCTTGTTTCTATACACTGTGGCTAATCAAGGGAAAACCGCTATGCAATAGGAGTCTTATTTCCACCCCTGGTTCAAACCATACAGTGGTCCTCAGTCAGGGCGTTGATAGTGCACAGGAGCTCTCTCCTGATTGGCCAAAGGCTAAGAGTAGAGTCACTGTTAATTGGAAACACCTGAACATCCACCTTACAAACCTAATTAGAAGATATGACCCATTCCTGTGGACATCCTTCCTCCACTTCTGGTGGATGACACATATGACTGTGCAAATGGTGACATGATAATAAGACTCCTATTGCATAGCAGTGAAACGCCGTTCCCGGTTTTACAACAAACATGACTGGTTACAGTGTGAGCAGGTAACAAGCTCAGGTGTGTCTTGTTAAAGTCAAACGACTATGCAATAAGAGTCCCCAAATGCCCATTAATGATTTATCAATGTGGAGAATGACAAAAAACTAAAGTCACCTTAAAAGGGCTTTTCAGCAACAACAACAACAACAACAACAAAAAGTAAGAGGTATTGGTCCATTTGCGCTGGAATTACCATAGTAAGTGGGCTGGGAGGAACTGGATATTAAACGACTTTACGTTTTATAGCAATTCATGTGGAAAAAGGATCTTTTTTTTTTTTTACCGCATCGTTGTCATGAATTGAGCCACGAAAATGGTGAATCGGTGTTTCTGATGCAACCGCCCCAATGACGTAAAACAACCCTAGCATAACAACACAGCGCAGTACACTTTGTACAGGCTAGAGATTGTGGTGAAAACCTCAATCTCCGTCTACAAGCAACCCCCCGCAAACCAGATAGATAGACGATCGATTCTGATTCGTAAATAATGCCTGCATGGTGACGAGAATGATTGACGATCCATATTAAATTATTTTCCCCATTCGCACGTTTCACAGTTAATTTTTTTTTTTTTTTTTAAAAGGTTTGTCGTCATCACCACTCTTTCCCGATCACTTCAGAATCTGCTTAATCAGAATATCTCGCGTCGCCCAAACGTACATTTTCTGCTGCATAAAAATCACTCACATTAAACATACTTGTTGAGAGACAAGTAAAAATATGCGGCATCACTAACATAATGATGCAAAATTCACTTACTGGACGATGTAATTGAATATCTTTGGTATAGCTGCACAACACGTGAGGACTCAGATCTGGGATTCGGTTCAACCCTGGGCAAGGTTGTACTACAACAGCTACCTAGTATTTTCTGTTCCGTTTAAGAATTGTTACATTATAATTATGCATGTATCTATAAATGATGTATTTATAAATCATTAAAAAAAATCATAGCATTAAAAGTATGGTTTAAGAGACCAGTTAAAATGATTAATTGTGATCAACCTGGTTACTGTAACTTCGTATTGTATTATCCCGCCGAAATTGTGTGCTGATGCTCTGCAGAAATTGTCTTTTAGGTATTCTTTGTTCTTTTCACGTACTTAAAAAAAAAAAAAAAAAAAAGTAAAACATTTCTAGTTTGTGGTATTTTTTTCAATAAAAAAACACCCTAGCAATAACACTAGTTTGCAAAACTGTAAAACTGATTAAAAATTCCCAAGATAACGCTCTATATATATATATATATATATATATATATATATATATATATTGCATTCCATACGATTCACAGTAAATCATATGAAATGCGAAAGGATAGAGCTAGACTTGTATGTTTTAATTTGCATCTTTCTCGTCTGTTTCTTGATCCAACCGAACGCTATGCGTTCGTGTTTTGATTTTGCTTACTACTGCACTGAAGTCTGCATCCTTAAATGTTGTGGTTTTTTTTTAATGTACCTTTCATATGTCTCACTGCAAAACTTTCTCTCCGAGAAAATTAAACTCAACCTTTCGGCGGTGCAGCTTCGTTAGAGCCTGGAAAGTAGGCTCCGCCCGACGTACTCTTTTCTGTTAGCGTACGCCGTGACGTTATGGCGCTTAGCTTTTTGTATTGTCCAATAAAATCGCCAGGATGGAAAGTGGCTTGTGTTTGAATTTTCCTCCAGAAGAGTCGGCCGACACAAGCGTTGGGAAGCTTACATTTTTCATAGTAGGAAAGGGATATTAGTAAATAGACAATACTTTAGCACTTTGACACATCGAATCAGGTGAGTGGCGTCCTATATAACGTGTAATTTTGTAGAGTTGTTCATGGTTCGATGGTTTTTGTTTTGTTTTTTTATTTTGAAAAATGCTCGCCCCCCCGCCTCGGTGATAATTAATGATTTAATTTGTGGCCTTGCCAGCAATGTGTAAGCGCTTCTGCCCATTTCAACTGACATTCTTTGATGTTAAAAAATAATAATAATAATAATAATAATAATAATAATAATAATAATAATAATAACACTACAATGAATGCTTGAGGATGATGTGTTTTGAAACCTGTGTTGTTATTGTTCTTGTAGTTGTTACTAGTAAAACTAGTATTATACACCCAACTCGTGTGGCTTGTGCGTGCATTAATGATTTTAGACTGTATTACATGTTTTTAAAACTACACGCGTATGGAAATGTGTTTTTTTTTAAAAATATATAGTAGTGGTACGTTATTCTTTTCAGAAAGCACATAGCTCTACACCAGCTAGTTTGTAAACAGGATGTCGAGCTGAGTTCTGAAAAGAGGGAACCTTAAAAGACAGTATTTAAAAACACCAGGGTACCAATTATTATTAAAGTAGAAACATTGTACGTAAATTGAAATGAGACTAACATAAGTCTTAAGCCTATACAGCGTAGAGTTACTGTATGAGAACAGACATTCGTTTCTGCCCATCAATAAAATACATTTTTTTTTCATATGTATTACCACGTAGTTAATATACAATATGTAACCCAGTAAAGGTGAATCTTTTCTGACCTCAGGCAGTTACCATTTAGAAATTCATTATGAATAACGTTTCTAAATAGTGAAACTTGCTATACCCCGCCCCGCCGCCACGCCTCTCTGCTAGATGAGAACAAAATCTACATATCTACATCTGCAGTAGCTGTACTGTGTATATTTTGCACTTTATATCCTTTTTCTGCTTTAATTAAGCAATATGTTTATTATATTGTCAACTTCAACCACAGCTTACTAAATACAATGTGAGCAATAAAGAAATGTGGATAATAAAGCAAAGCCTGGGGTGTGTCCATTTGTTCATCCTTGAATGTGGTATTTATTTTTACCTGTTTTTTTTTTGCAGGGGATAGAACAATAAAGCCGAAAGGAATTTCTATGTTGTGAAGAAGAAAAAAAACACACAGCGCAATGTCAGCCAGTGGGAGCGATGTGTGTAGCCATGTGAAGGTCGTGGTTCGTGTCCGGCCTGAGAATCAGAAAGAGGCAGAGGGAAACTTCAGGACGGTGGTTCATGTGGTCGACAACCACATGCTTGTCTTTGACCCAAAAGAGCAGGAGGTTAGCTTTTTCCGTGGTCAGAAAATAAAAACCAGGGACATCAACAAGAGGGCGAACAAGGATCTCAAGTTCGTCTTTGATAATGTCTTTGGAGGAAATTCGACCCAGCAGGAGGTTTTTGAAAACACAACCAAAGGCTTGCTTGACGGAGTTTTAAATGGGTACAATTGCACAGGTGAGGACTTGAGAAAAGTGTATCTTGTACAAGTCAAAGTTCACCTATACAGTATGTAGGTACAGTATATACATTTATGAAACGCAAGTTTGTTTCATGTAGCAACAATCACGTAATGATAAATGGGTGACTGACATCATGACTACAGTGCCCTGCCCCATGCAATGCTCACTACTGTAGTTGCAAAACAAGCAAATAAGCATTGTCTAATCTTAAACAGTTTGCATTGTGGTTTAATTCTAAGTGTGCTGATTACAAACTGCTTGCACTCTTCTAGTGCTTGCGTATGGCGCTACTGGAGCAGGGAAGACCCACACAATGCTGGGCTCTCCCAATGAACCAGGAGTGATGTATCTCACCATGAAGGAGCTATACAACCGCATCGAACAGGTTAAAGATGATAAAACGTTTGACATTGCTGTATCTTATCTTGAGGTGAGTCCTGCTTGTATTCTCTTTTTTTGTGTGCATGTTCTTTGTTTATCATGACATGAAGTCTAAATGGGGGGGGGGGGGACCCACAACTTAGTGTATCTAAATAAGTTAATAAAATAAATGTTGCTTGTCTGAACAATGTGTTAACAAGTGTCCTGAAAATACTTCACACTTCTGTTTTACAATCCTATTAGTAGGATCCTAGGGAGGGGCTGAATGCTAACTACTACTTTACCACATACAGTAGTTTCACCGTGCTGTTGGGAACATGAGCTTGTAACTCCCGCTACTGTGCATTGATCAATGTTATGGTAACCTCAGGGAGGAAAGAATAAACCAGATGTGCATTGTTTTAAGCCATTTTGCTGCGGTTACAGCTACCCTGGCATTACATACCATTTCAACACATGAAGAAAGATGCTGTTGGATATATTCTAGTTAATTGTACTTTACCTTGTGTGCACAAACTGGTTTCCTTGTTCAGTAAGGTTGGTTGCTTCTATTAGTTACTCCATCAGTTTTGCTGTGTACATAACCTACTACAATAAGTAAACTACCCCATCAGGTTAAATACCTCTGCCCTGTGCTGTATATATGTTGTTCATCAGAATAGACCTGGGGATCATCTATAGCTGATGCAAGCTACATGTGCAAGTGTAATACGGATATAAACACTTGTTAGCCATTTTGTATTAGTTACTTGACCTAACAAGATCATCACAGTATTGATAAGGTACAATTGGGAACTCCTGGTCTATCTGGTGACTGCAGGACCTGGGATCATGTTTCCTGCAAGGAGTTCTGGGAAATGTAGTTTTCCCAGAACACGCCATACTTTTAATATAGGTTTAATGTCACCTTGCATTTGACTATTTCATTAAAAAAAATATGAAATACAAAGCCTGAATTTGTATTCAACTACGTCTGCTTGAATTGTGTGGCACTATAATTCTAGTCAGTATTTATTAAGGGTTTTTACTGCTTTCCTTTTAGTATGCGTTTGCTCTATTATGACATCCATAGTCAACCTCCAAAATAACATGGTTTTATCTGTTTATTTTAATTTTTTTTTATTTTCTTTTAAGGTGTACAACGAGCAGATCCGTGACCTCCTTGTGAACTCTGGACCACTGGCTGTTCGAGAAGATGGCACTCAGGGTGTAGTTGTGCAAGGGCTAACACTAAGTCGGGTACGTCCTTGTAGCAGTGGATGTATAATTAGTCGTAGTGCAAAGGAGAGGAGGGATCCTTTTTTAAACAATTTAAAAAAAAAAAACTTCACCAAATATAAATGTGCGTATAGTTAAATCGCATGACTGAAATCTTTTGAAAACCAATGAAGTACATTAAAGCCACCAGTTGTTCAAAGTGTCTATTTTAAAAAATCTATAAAAACTCTATTGATTTAAGACCTCCATAGATAACCAAGATCTTTTGTGCCCACACTTTTGTAGCCTGAATCTGCAGAGCATATCCTTGAAGCATTGGATTACGGGAACAGAAATAGAACACAGCATCCAACTGATGTGAATGCCTCCTCTTCGAGATCCCACGCAGTGTTTCAGGTAAACAGGCTGCCCAGATTCAATTTAGAAAGTACTATGTGTGTAGGGTTAGAGGTTACTTTTTCCCTTTCTGAGCTGTAGCTGTGGGGTGCCCAGTCGTTGCTCCAGAAACAAACACAGAAAATAGTTCTTACAAAGAAGTAAAGCAAGTGTTTGCATGAAGGTATGGGTGTATTTCAAAGGTTACAAATAAGTAAGGCGCTGTTTTGTTGAAACCTCATCAATGTATTCTTTGTTTGAGAACGGCTGCAAAAATGGCCCTGAATGTTGCTGTCTTTGATAAGTTGTGTTATGCAGAAGTTGAGAGTTTTTTTTTGTTTGTTTGTTTCAATACATGTATGTTTAATTGAATAATTTATATAGAAAGAATGTGGCACTTAACTGAAATCATATATTTTATTATTGTACCTGGATATCTGTCTATTTTTGCTTAGAGTGGCAAATTGTACAATTAACAAATATTGATATGTTTCAATGAGGAACCCCAGGCATCCTCCAAAACAAATGTTTCTCTAATGGGTGACTTATTACAGTATGTTGTGCACTCCTCAAACCTGGTTGAAATAAAAAACCTTAGACTTTGGGGGATACTTGAGCAGGACTGAAAACCATTAATATAAAGTGTACTGAATAAATTAACTGATATTGCAAAACAAATGTTTTTCCTATTCCTTTTAGATTTACGTAAGACAACAGGACAGAACAGCTAGCATTAATCAAAACGTCAAAATTGCTAAAATGTGCCTTATAGACCTTGCCGGGTCAGAGCGGGCCAGTGCCACCAACAGCAAAGGAGGGCGCTTTCGTGAGGGAGCAAACATCAACCGGTCTCTGCTGGCCCTGGGCAATATAATCAATGCACTAGCAGATCCTAAGGTAGGTCTTCATACAATATAGTGACTGAACGTCATTCTCGCCTGTACATTTGAGTTCACTGATTTCTGTCAAAATTGAAATATAGTTATAGTGTTGTGGTGTGTGTGTGTTTTTGTGCATGTTTTCTGTTTTGTTGGAACTGATCTATGTGTTAATGTTGTTTTACCAGGACCCCAAAAAACTATATTAAAAAAAAATGTGTTTTTCTGAGAGCAAAAAAACGAGATTTGCATCCCTTGCATTGAGTAAATAAAACTATGGTTAAAACAAATAAAGGGTTTATTTTTCCTCTTTTGCATGTCTGGTCTTGCAATTAGTGTGCAGGGAGTGGGTTGGGCGATGCTGCAAACTGAAAGAAGACAGAGGTAGCATGATGTAATCATATTGTGGAGGGGGACCTGGAAAAAAAATGACAGGCGTCACAAGGAAGTACACTTGCATCCTGTACCATCTGGAAACAAATCCTTTACTATATAAGCCAAATTTATGTGTGTAATATTTCTTCTACCTTATCTGGAGAACACCGGAAGTCTCAATTGCAATCAAATCTCCCTAAGTAATGGAAATCCTTAGCTGGACCCACCTAGTGCCTGTAGTGACCTCAGTTTCCCTGTCCCTAAATTAGGGCTCTAATGTAAAGCAATTTGATACAAAGGCAACATTTTACTAGTCCCATAGGTGTTTTTCTTTATAGACTGGCATCCCTGTAATTGCCTCCAACACTAGTTAAAAGCCTTGTTTTAATGCTGTTGTTCTGAGGCTATGTTTGGGGTTTAGACAGTGTGCTCGGCTGTGTGAAGGGTTCAATGAAATCGAATAAGTCCGGGCGGTTCTTGGTCTCCCAAGTAATAAAACAGGTGACAGAAACTTTGTTTCCTCATCCACAAAGCAAAACTTTTGCTACAAAAGTTTTTTTCCTAGAATTGTTTTTGAGAAATTATGAATTTCCATTGGGGTATGTAAATTTTTGACTACGACTGTGTGTATATATATATATATATATGTATGAGAAACAAGTCTATGTGGACGCACGATTACCTCTTCCAGACAAAAAATGTGCTGTAAATATATTCGGGAGGAGGGATAAACTTACAGTAATGGTGATCAGGTATCTAATTCTTTTAATTTTACATTAAGAATTGAAAATCCCACAGATTTTATACCCCCAAAAGGTTAGCCTGAATGTTTCATATGGTTAGCTGAGAAGTTATCCATCCATTTACCAGACCAAACTTACAGTATTGTATATACTTGGCTGCCCAAACTCCCTAAAGGAATCTAAGGTGCTAATCATTGAGAAATGTTTTTATTGCACCAGAGCTATATAAAATAGAGATATATAAAGTCTCTCGAACTGTTGGACTTTGTCCCTTTTGCTTACCGAGACAGGTGTTTCTGCAGGTCCTTGTAACTGTTCTCCTAAAGTAACGCAACGCCCGTCATCTGCAAGCAACCTTGTGAAATATTGTTGTGATTGTGTTTTGGAGGCTGCATAGAAAAACTAAATGCTTTTGTTTTGACGAGAAAGGGACATCTGTATTTGCTTAAATTATTCAACTTTGGTTGATAATAGATACTATACAGTAAAGCTAAAACAAAGAATAAGAAACCACACTGCAACCACAATGCCTCCAGAGTAAGAACTGTCAACATTCGATTCAGCTGTGGGCAGTGTTGGAAGTTTGACAGGAATTGTAACTGTTGCCTGTATCAGTCATTACTAAAAAGTACACACAAATCTGTATGATAATAATCAATCTAAGCACTGTATGCTCTGGTCCCTTCTCCAAGTAGCCAAAAGTTTTTGATTTTTCTCATTAATAATCTTGCACCATGAATATCACGGTTTTATTTTGTCTTCCACAGAACAAGAAGGCACACATTCCTTACAGGAACAGTAAACTGACTAGGCTGCTGAAGGATTCTTTGGGAGGAAACTGCCGCACAGTAATGATCGCCGCGGTCAGCCCCTCCACTATGTCTTACGATGACACCTACAATACGCTGAAATACGCAAATCGAGCCAAGGATATCAAGTCTTCAGTAAGTTTAGTATCTGCTTTATTTTGACTTTTTTTTTTTAATATATATTGTAGAGTTGAATACATCTCTTGAAATATTAAACTTTTGATGTAATACATTTATTTATCCCCCCCCTCCAGTTGAAGAGCAATGTTGTCAGCCTGGACAGTCACATCAGCCAGTACGCTGTAATTTGTGAACAGCAAAAGAGAGAGGTAAGCAATGGAGTAAGCAAAGGCAGTTTTGATGTACCATATGTACAACTAAAATAGATGTGATGGTTATGAACATTGAAATGCACTGTTAAACTGACTTTCTGTTGAGAGATGGGGAAAAAAAAAACGTTTCGATATTTGACCTGGAAAAAATGAAGTTACAGAAAACAGTTGGACAAATACCTATATAGGAACTGGAAAGAAAAGTTAGTGAACCTGATGCCTTTTTGTACAGTGTTGTTTTTGATGCTAAAAAGGAGGAGGGTATGCAAACATTCTATTTTAAAATGTATTATTTTTATTTCCCAGATTCTTATGCTGAAAGAGAAGTTGAAGCAATATGAGGAAAAAAAAGTAGTAGTTCCGGAAAGCCGTCGTCTAAGCCTTTTGGCAATTTCCAATCAGAAGCAAACTGACTTAGAAAAGTAAGGCTTTATTATATTACTTTAAAATGAGTTTTGGAAGTGGGTAAATAAGTCTGTTTCTTTCTCTTTTCTCTCTCTTCTTCCTGTCTTTCTTTCTGTCTGTCAGCATCATAGTGGAGGTGTAGGAAGCCCTTTTTCTTGTTTGCGATCAAGTTCTGTTAAACAAAACCAATAGCTTTTACCGACATATGATCATTTCATGATGTGGACTATGCCATGCAAATGAATAACCAACATGCTTTACAAGGTTAAGACATGCAACATTTAATAGCATTATTATTTGTTTATTTAGCAGACGCCTTTATCCAAGGCGACTTACAGGAGACTAGGGTGTGTGAACTATGCAACTATGCATTTAATTATAAGAATGTGTGAATACTCTACTTCATTTTAAAGACAAGAAGGGATGTCCTTGTTTTAATACAGACACCTTCATCCTAATTTTCTTCAGCCTCAACTAGTATTGGGCTCTTGAACTACCAGTCCTGACTATTTTTCTAATGAAACTGGCTTCTTACCAGTTAGAAAGTTTAAACTGTTTTGTGTATTGGTGAATCTTGATACATCATTACCAAAAACCATTACTGAGCTACTTGGCCAAATAAATGTTACATAATTTAGTGAGTTTGATTTATTTGAATACATGCCTGTCCTTATTTTAGGTTTATTGTTCCCCCTTTTAATTACTATCGCTTTACTCATTATGCAATGTAGACCTTTGGGACCAGCACCTGTATAATGACCTGTATGTGCGAGTATCATTATACCGCTGCTACCAGTGGTTCAGGAATGGATCATGGATTTTCAGACATATCATGTAACATCAACAAGGGTGTGGTTGCTGGTGCTGCTAGTTTACCATGTCAACTAATGAGAGCGATTAATTGCATATTATAAACTGTGTCATATGGAGCGTTTTAATAGGGTTTCCTAACGTCAGTGGTGGTCTACTTTTTAAAAAAATGTATTAAAAAAAAAAATAATAAATTGTTAATTTTGAAATAAACTACACTACACTTTTTTTTAATCTTATCCTTTTTTTGGGGGGAGGGATTAAAGCATTTTATGGTAATATATATAACCATATAGGTTTACCATTTAAGGTCATGGCTAATTTGGTTGTGTCTTGTTTTCTCTGCAGGATGGAAGAATCCCTTAAAAGTGTCTTTACAAACCGAGTTGTGATCCGAAAAGAATTTCTGGACTTAGAAAAGCAACTGAAAGCGAACGAGCTAAAAGCAGCCCACAGAGAGCAGTGTCACCAGCAAGTACAGCTGCTGTGCTCAAATGATAAAGCTGAAAAGGTGAGGTTTCCACAGGCACATGCACATTAAGAAAGTAAAAACTATGACTTATGGAGCAAGGTTAAAGTAAAATCACCATTCATATCCACTTGATGGAATTTACATGAAACTGAGATTTAAGTAGTGCTAGGTCTATACCCACTTCCTGAAGATACAATGTACTGTAAGCTGCTGCTCTTCTTTATTTAAAAAAACAAACAAAAAAAAAACCTTTTTATAAAGATGCAAATATTTTGCAAGATTGTTTTGTATGCTTGCTGTAAATCCTGTTTACATTTTCATACTTTCCACTGAGCACAGGGGTTAAGATGCAAATTGTCCTTTTTTATTTTCATATGCTCTTCTTTAAAAAGCCATCAAACCAGTAGTTGATAAATCCATACAATTAAATTATTCTTGATTTGGTAGTCCGTGCACATCCTTTTAAATTACTGTTTTACAATATCTCAGCGCTTAAATTCAGAGAACTTGCATAGTTTAAAATACAGCAGAGTACTAAAATTCTGCAAATTGATGACTGCAGTTTCACTTGGCAATCTCTGAGCAAACGTGTTTCCCAAAACAAGGTGATATTTGAATAATTTGGTCTCTGTTTGCAATGAAGATAGCTTGCACGTTTGGCTTGAAATAAGGTCTTGTGATGGGTCGTTTCTCTCATTGGTTCTCCCCTGTGAGCTTTTTACCTTTTGATCCTTGGGGTTGTTTAAAGCAGCGCCTTAAAATTCAGCACCACTTTTGTTCAAGTTTTGCGTTTGTTATGCTTATTTGAATTTTTTTTTTTTATATAGTGTTTTCTGAAAGTCTGCCATTTAAATAACTTAAATCTGTCCTAATGAAATCCAGGTTCCCTTAGCTACATTTAGTACATATTAGTCGGTGTAAGAGGGAGCTATGAACTACAAACTTTAATAGCAGTTTTCTGCTTTTATATTGCTATGTGGTGTAGTTTTAATTGTCAAATTTGTATTTAAACTGATATTGGCTGATAAAAAAATGTAAGCAGCATGTAAAGTATTTCCCACTAGTCCCGCGAATAAAGGACAGCTGTTTTAAAAGTCTGCAAGTTCAAAGATATACAAAAAGCTTTTTGAACATTTTATTTTTTCTTCCCTTAAACTGCTACAACAGAGAGACTCCCTGTAGAATTAACAGCTTTGTACAGCTGAATAGAGGATAACTGTCTATCTGTCTTTGAAAGCTGTGCTGTAGAGCAATTGAGCTGTAATTGCTGGCTGTCTGGTCAAGTTTAAAGTCCATGGGGGTGGGGGAGCTAAATACTACTTGCGGTTATTATTATTATTTATTTATCTATTTATTTATTTATTTATTTATTATTTTTTTATTGTATGCTTGATTTGAACTATATCCATGCTCCTTTGACATCACAAAACTGCTGTCTGTCTTCATGGCCCCCCCCCCCTTCCTCTCCATCCTGCTTTTTTAAAGTACATTCCTAAGGCTAGCATTTGTTTACCTTGAGCGATACTGATCGATATGTCCATTGTTATGTGAGTAATTGCAGAAAGTGTGGAATGAATATAATGACATTGGTGATTTCTCACAGTCTGTTAGTTAGTGTTATGTTGACAATGGATAGAAAGCATTCCAAAACTTAGAAAAAGTGTCCCCTTTCTCCATGTTCTATGTTTGCACTTAAAATTGGAACTGTAGGTGCATGCCTTTTTTTTTTCTCTTCCCCAAGCTGCAAGCCTGTAAAGTAATGATATGCTCTTCTTGTTTTAAGGCCACCTGTAAACGTGAGCGAAGGATGGCTGCCCTTGCTACCCATCGTTTGCACATGAAGCGAAAGCTCAAGGATGTGCAGCAGCGCTTTGAGGAAAACGACAACTGGCTGCACCGTGTGGAAAATGAAATGCGATTGCTGGGTCAGGATGCTCAGATTCCTAAGGTAGGAATATCGGCAAGTGGCAATTTTGTGTGTGTTTTTAGTTTTTATTTATAATATTTGTATGGAGATTTGAGCGTGAAGTAAAATATACAGTAGAAAAAAAATACTCCTTTTACAATTGCTTAAGTACTTGATACAGAATTTCACCTGTTGAAAGAACTATGATCAAGATGGCTGTTGCATCTTTAGTTTTTAAAGGATTGGTATTTTTTAGGTTTTGTTCTGCGGTTTGTGGTTGGGTTTTTTTTTTTTTTTAGTAAACCAATATGTTTGTGATGGCCTCCCCCTAATTAATACTGCAGCAGGCAGGAGTGTTTTAGTGTTCTGCAGAGATCGTAATGAGACAGAGATCGATGATGGTCACTGATCACTGCAGGACAAGGCTGTCTCACAGTGAGTTACCTGAAACAAGTTTTTATTAAGTTTAAAGAACCAATCACAGAGGATGATGACGTACACTGGGGTGAGATTTCTTGGTAGTCTGGGCTCTCCTGCGTCATTGTCATAGCATGGAGTAGAGATGTATTTTTGTTTGTTTGTTTTTATTTATTTATTTATTTATAATGTTTGGCTGTAGAAAAATATTAAGTATAAATGTCAAGTCAGTTGTAAACATATATACATGCATAAAATATATGTGTATATTCATAAAGAACCTGACCCTCACAAAGGTTCTTGCATGGTACTTTCATTTTTGAAAGGAGAGGATCCAATGGAGGTGCCTGTAAGTCCTTCATATACCTCTAGCAAGAGAGCTGCAATTCAGACACACTTGTTTCATATAGACCTCTGGGAGTGCCTCCTGTCATTCAGTGGGACAACTTAAATACTCCCGGCTTGACCTCTGCGCCCAGGTCAGCCCCTTTAGGACCCAGTCACACTCCATCCTGGCTGACTGCTTAGGTTCGTTGCTTTACAGTGCAATGAAACATCTTTTAAAAGCTGAATAAGACACATTATGCTGTAGTACTGTACAGTGTGTTTCCTGAAATCTTTCTTCCAGTCTACAGTTCTAACCACTAGGCTGCGCTGTCTTCCAATTCAGTGAGATCTCTCATTCCTTTCCCTCTTGGCCTACTCCCAAGAGGTAGTTGCCCGCTCTCTTATGAACTTACCTAAGGCAGCACAATACAGTATCTGAAACTTGTCACATTCTTATCGTGACCCTTCCATATCTCAAAACTGTGGGAAGTTAACACACAAACTTACATTAAACAGCGCTTGGATGCTGCTGTTAACTGCAGTTGCATCAAGACATGGTATACTGTTTTGAAAATGTTTGCATGGTTTTTTGTATTATTTCTTTATAGACCATACAGCCTTGTTTTTGTGTTTTCTTGTTCAGATGCTTCAGAAAGATCTGGATTGCCACCATTCCCATCTGGAGGTTCTGGATTTGAAACAACGTATTGAACACATAACCTACCTTATTGGCCTTCAGGACCAGGAGAACAAACAAACTGAAAAGTAAGCAGAAGATGGCCTCCTGGCTTGTCTAGGATTTGTGTGTGTGTGGAGAGAGCACCGTCTAAGCTCTGAAAGGTAATTTTTAGTTCCCTGCCCCCCTTGATTTAAAAGTGACTTCTGTCTTGCAGGATATTAAATTCCTTGCTGCCAGCCTTCCGTAGACAGTACGAGACCCTGAAGGAGGCTGGACTGGCAAGTTTCATGGTTGAGTCCGAATTCAAGGAACTTGAACACCTGGTGCTGCGGGAGAGGGGGGTTGTGTGGGCCGATCAGTCAGTACCGGAGGAGCCACAGCACCACCCAAACAGCCAGCAGGAGCTGTCCTCCATCATCTCCTTCTCACACCTCATCTGCCATCAGAACACTCCTTGCAGTAAGCGCTTTTTGACTATTTTCTTAATGATGCTTCACCTTAATGGAATTAGAAAGTGTTATAATACACTCCCGACCATATAATTCTCTTCTTTCTTTCTTTCTTCTTTGTCTCTCTCTTTGTATTTCTATTTTATTTTTTGTAAAATGTATTTTTAAATCCTGCTTTTTCTACAGGTGCGGAAAGGCACAAGAGGAAAAGCTTACGGAAAGGGCGGTTGGTGGAGGTAACGGAGAGTCCTTTAGCCCGAGAGAAATGTAGTCGAGGTAAGGAAGGTGGCTCTCTTTTGTGTTGGTTTTTAGATTGTTGTATATTTCAATTGTCCTACACCACTTATAAATGTAAAGAGCACATTTCCAATGCTTTCTTACTAGTTAGGGTATCTAATCATTGGGTATTTTGGTAGGTTGCAGAAAACATTATTTATAAACCAACTTTAAAGTCTTAAAGAAGAAAAAAGGTTTGCTATTTAGCACTTGTGCTGCCAGTTTTCAGAGGTAATTAAGGAACAGGTTACTTGACCCAGCTTACTGTACCACTGCATTCCCTACGCTAACTTGCGGTTACTGGATATGTGGAAATGTTGTGTAAAAGCAACATGAGATGACGTGGTGGTGGGGGGTCTTCATCTTGTATCCCCTTTTTTTTTTCTTTTAAGTTAAAGAATCCATCTAAAGTCTAATGTACTATTTAATTTGTCTTTACATTACTGTATGTTGAAAGACTTTCTCTGCATGGGTATGAATACTTCAGTTGTACCTTTGTGGACTGGTACCTAAAATATTGGTTGTAGCTGATGTATAATTGGGGGTATGAGTGAAGGGAATCAAGTAACAAAAGTATTGCTGTCTATTGCTAGTACTTTTAGATAACTAGAAATTTAGTTATTTAGTGGAAAAGCTAGCAGGTTGGTGTTTTTTTCAAATCCATGAGGCATTTCAGTTTAAAACAGTAATCTGCTTATTGTGTGCATATAAAATCTTAACACAAGACAAGGTTAATAAAGGAAAGACGTGCTTTCAAAACTTTTTTTTTTTTTGTCAAGCTATTTCTGCACCGAAAAGTTTCTTTTCCTAATTGTTTCAAGATGTTCTATTGAAATCTGGTTTTCCCACCATGTGTTAAAGAAAACTGACCACCTGTTCCACAATGGACATCATTACCACTTATTTAAAAATCCATATTTCACTTGCTTGCTTTTATATAAATAATCTTCCCCCAAAGACATTGTCCAGGTTGTTGGATTAAGTTGTATTCTAGTTGTTACCCCGTCCCCCTAGAGATCATGGTAATTGTATAAAATACTTTCTTTATCTTATATAAATTTGTGGGTAAGATGATCCAGCACGTATAGGAGAACGTATATCTTAATTTCAAGGCGGCCCAAGCAGAATAACACCTTTTTTTTTTTTTTTAAATGCAAGTTTTTTTTGTTTTTTTTTATAAATACTGTATAGTGGAAATAGTGTTTGACGAGGGGAGGACAAAGTTGTGATGTCGGATGAAGTGGTTCTAAGGAGCCCCTGTGCTTCGCGTTGTGGAATAATATCCTAACAGATGCAACGTGTTTTTAATTAGTGCGTCCGTGTCTGGTTTCATTGGTGTCCATGAGAACCAAATGAAACTTAAGGTCCTATCTGGATGAGTGGTAATGATGTTATTTGTAACTGCTGCTGTTTGATCATGTGAGGTAACTTTTTACAAAAAAAAAAAAAAAAACTACAAAGAAAGCGAAAAACAATTTCTAAAAATAAGACAGTTAAATAAAATTACTACAGTAGTCCTATTTAACGCATCTATAATTTACATGCGTTACCTTAATTGCTATGTTTGCAGCATACAGAGGCAATGGTTGGGGAAAGCTTATTTTAACCTGGACTATGAAACTAATTTCAAAATGAAAACTTCACTTAATGAATTTAACTTTAGCAGTATTAAAAACTATCGTTTTTAATAACGTAAGTAAATGTACAGTTTAGATGTGCCACTGTTTTAAGATCTATTTTACTGATCTTTTTGTTTTAAATGCATTATTTCTGCTCTTTCCAGTGAGGTTTTGAAGCATAGAGAAATCTTGCATTTTACTTTGCATATGTGAATTATTTAAAATCTTTTGCTTGTAAGAAACGTGTTCATTTGCAGCACCTCACGCATATAAAAATGTATCAAAAAAATTTCTGTAAAGATGGTTACATGAGGCTAGGAAAACCAATGTAAAGAATTCCCAGTACAATGTGGTTGACTGTTACGAAGAATAGTGTTGGTTTGGCAGTGTACAATGCCAGAGCAGTAAATGTTCCTGTTTTTACTGAATAATTCAGAATTATTATTTTTCTTATCCATGCAAATGAAGGTTGCAGCTCTATTAGGTGTGAGCTAAGCTCCTCTTTTAGTGGCACAGTGCCAGAAGTCAGAGCAACAGAAAGATCTATAAATCTGCAGTCTTGGGGGTTAAGTGCACCAAGTTTCAATTTAAAGTTGACAAATAACTTTTTTTATATATATCTTCTACCGGCAATAATAACCCTTCCAAGCCAGGTGCAGTTCTGTTGAACAAATTGTGTTTAGCATCCATGTATACACAAGGGATAATGTAGTTTGTATTGATAGTGGTGACTAAGCCACATACTATTGAATCATTTGGGAGTTTGTTCAAGGGTTGTTTTTTTTTTCTGCTCAAGTTATACAACAGGTTTATCTATTTAGAATCCTTCATAACGCGAAGTTGGCTCTTAACTGCAAACATCCAAGTATAGGCAAGCATCCATTTCACATGTTTTATTTGTGATTGCAACTAGATATCTTGTAAACTTTTATAATTGATCTTAAAAATGACAAAGGGACACTTTCCCCTTTTTAAAAGTGATATATAAAACTGGATGTTCTCTGATTTTATGAAAGGAAATCTTTTGTATAGGAACCCTGAACATGTGCGGATGGGGTGAAATGATGGCGATAACAGTATTACCCAAAATAAATCCATCCAGTTTAGATGTTTTAACTGGTGCAGCTTTATTTCGTTTCTTTTTATGTTTTTCCATATTGGAGTAACTGTATGATGGTGCCTTGTGAGTCTAATGAGGGCAGAAATTGGGTGGACCCCTTTTTTTTTTTTTAAATGAAAGGCAACGAATGCAGTGTGAACGTGATGCATGAGCAGCTTCAATAATGTATAGAAGACCATCCTGACCTATTAGAGAGGCTGCAAGCTGAGCCAAAGTACAGCCCTCAACACACAGCAGTCTGTACCAGCTAATGTAGTGTTGTGACACGGGGGATAACGTTGCCGTATTCATTCACCCACATATGCTTGGAATACTGAGTTCCATGAGTCAAACAAAAAAAATTGAATTTGTAGCCCATAAATGTTTATAGAAATGCATACATTAATATTTTATTTCAGTTTTAGCCATGCAAAGACATATAACCCGTTAGAATGTATTCTTAATTTAGCACAGTTTCCAGAAATATCCTCTCATGCATGTATTAATATGCACCGAAGAAAAATCCCTGTCTTATTCCATCCCAAATCTCCATTAGAACTAATCCCATTTATCAATTTCTTTTGTCATGAACCCCCCAGCATGTGGGCCGTGACTCATGTTTGCAAAGTATTGCACCCTGCTTTTCACATTAACATATAGATCCATAAATCTTCTTTAATGTTGTTACACCTTGCTTTTTGATGAATTCCTGTGGATGAAGCCCCTTCGCATAGTTAGAATGGCAAACTGAATGGCAACATCAGACAACCATGTCTGAAACTTTAAAATTAAACGCTTAAGAAAGGGAGCTATAAAATAGCTCCTTTTTGTATAAATGCAATTCCTAATGTTTTAGGAAGTAATTTATTCATTTTAAGATTTATAATGAAAACGAATCAAATACCCGTGATGTATATGTGTAATTTTAAAATAGCCTTAAATTTGACAATTGACTTTCTCATTTTTCATTTCTTTAATTTAACATTGATTAAATTATCCATTGCAATTTTTAACCGAAACATTGGGAGTCAATATAATTACTGCATTAATGTTTAAATGTATTAGAGGGCCTGGGGACAACTGAAACTGAGGGCTGTTTAAAAATGCATTTAAATGTTTCTTAAATCCAGTGCTTTAGAAAATGCCTTTTAATATTGAATTGGTCAATAAATTGTATAAGAATAATCACGTATTAATATAAATATTCTCTATATGTGTGTGTCTGTAAATGTACAATAAACTGACATCGCCCCTACATAATGTTAATTCAATATGACGAGAAAAGAGGGTAGAAAGTAAATGTTACAAGCAAAGTTAAAGTGGCATCTCCAATTGAGATCATTAGGCAATTATGTAGAGTAAGTGCTGTCTGTCAATTCTTTTTGTTTTGTTAAGAGTGTGCCAATTAGGATTGGAGTGGTGGAAGAAAAATGGCAAAACCTGTTTTATTATAGCTGTTTAAATTAACTCTGAATGGAATATTTATCTTTTTAAATGAAGCAAAACCAAGCTCTTTCTAATTTAATTTGATGGTGTTTATGTTCGTTATACTTAAGATATTGTGGCTTGCAGTAAGTGCAATTCATCTGCTTTTCGAGCACCGCTTTCTGTCTACAGCTCCCTTTTATTTTAGCACTTTAGTGTGTGTTGGGCGGGTTCCGATACATGGCTCCAAGGCTGCAGCTGAGATTTTGATATGGTTGTAATCTGGAAATGCTGTTTTTTTTTATGTTTATTGAGATAATAAATAACAAGCGACTCAGATTTTCTAATCAAAAACAAGCTTGCTGCTGTAAAGTGTAGGACTGTAGTAGACAATGCAAGCTTACTAATACATTACTACAATACCTTGGATGTTTCTTATGCATATTGGTGAAAAGTCATTGACATCGGAACTACTGCAGATCTTTTAATTTTTATTGTATTCATTCTGCCTTGCTTGCAGGCAAAGTGTCTAATGCAAAGCTAAATTATGATGAAATCCATCCAACTATTAAACTGGAGCACTTCCTTAAAAATCCTTTAGTATTGCATTGAAATGGTTGGTGTACAAAATACTTTTTAGAGTGGAACTTGACATACTAAGAAGGTTTGCATATTTTAATATTAAAGGGGAGTGTTATCTGTAAGTAAAGTGTGACGCAAGAAAGGCTTATAGCAAAACCTCTGTTCAGACTAACCTGAGTCCCTCAATAATGAATGCTTTGTGTGTGTGGGCTGAGGGGGTGGATAACAAGCAATTAAATATCATGATTTATAAGGCACCAACAAAAAGTTGGTAATAAAAACCTTTTGCCTTTACCTTTAGTGTATAAGTCTGCAGACCCTCATTCCTTGGGGAAATGGTAAGAAGTACTCTGTTTAATTTTTGTATGGTAAAGAGATGCATCAGTCTGCACGTTTGTCTGCTGACAAGGAAGGCTAGTTAGAACACAACGTTGATACGTTCATTGTTCTAATGAGGTACAAACTGTTAATGTACCATCTGACGAGAGGGAATTGGATGATGTATTTGGTTTTAAATTAATTTGAGTCATCTGTTTAATAATGCAGGGTCTGAGTTGCCGAGGCTCTGTAAATGTATATGGATTTTTGTATGCACCCCCCCACCATCCCCATTTCAGATGGATCATTTTATTTTGTGCATTAGCTACTATGAATTCTTAAATACACTCTCATAGCCCTGGAAGCAAAAGAAATGCAGGCAAAACTATAACGTATGCACATCCATTTTTTTTATAGGGTTTATCTACCGTCATGGTGGTTAGATCTAGAGCGAGGGATGGCTGGCCAGGTATTTCCTAGCGGTTTTCAGAACGCATTGGTGAAATGTATAACGGCTGTTATGCCCTTACAGAAATTGAAGACAAATCCAAGGAGAACATCCTGCCATCCATGGACGAGCCCTGCCAAGTCCCCTTGCACAAGCCGACTCGGAGGAAACTGGTGGAGTCCCCTTTGGCACAAGCCTCTGCAACAAATCCCTGCGCCTCTCGGCTTGACGATTCCCTCAGCAATGAGGGTGTCTACCCTATCCTGTATACCCCAGAGATCTGCCGAGCACAGCCCCCACAGGATGCCTGCAGGATGGGGGGGTTCCAGAGGGAAGGCTTAACCACTAACAAGGAGGAAAGGCTGACTGGCTCTGGCACCCCTTGTGCAACAGAGGATGGCACCGGCTACAGCAGCATCCCCCTGAACCTTACCTTTAACCTGACAGATGACTGTGGGAAAGCTGACTGTGACGCCACAGTGATCCTAAGCCCGGGTTCGAGCAAATTAGAGACCGCTCTCGGCAGTGCGGCACTAGAGCAAGGTCAGGAGAGCACCAAAGGCAGTAGCATTCTTCAAAGGTTTGTTTTTAGTTTTTCCTAGCCTGGTAAACCTGTCCAAAAACAGAAAAAGAAATACAGGGTCATTTAAGCAGTTAATGCATGTGAACATTTAGGAACCTGTTGCATGGCTCATGGTGATGGTGGTCCTAGGTTCTTGCTGCCCATTGTTTGGTGTCTTCATCTACCAAACTAAATTGCTGCTGTAATTAATTATTCATTATTATTATTGTTATTATTATTATTATTAACGATAATATTATTATTCCACTGCAGCATTGCAAAGTGACCTACTGACTTTATAACCCCCCCCGTATATACGGGTTCTTATCCCATTGCATTTGCTCAGCAAGGTGAAACACTAACACAGTAACCTCAACCATTTTTTTTGGCCCTGTTCCTAGAAAGGGGTGTTTCAGTAATTAATCCTGTGAGATGGGGCTTTGCTGAAAACTCTTGGAATTTAAACTAGATCATACACAGGGGGATTCAAGAATGGCTTGCTTGCTTGCTTTGTTGAAGAAAAATGACATATGGGTGAGGTGGGGAGAGGAGGGTTGATGTAGGAGGTGGTACATGGTAGTTTTTAGCTTTTTTTTTCTGTCCTCTTACAAGTTTACTGGAGGGGATCTCAGTAAACATATGTCTTTAATAGAATTTGTTACACAAAAATAAAACAATATATAGATGTGTGATTTTGTATTTATTTATTTTAATACACAGAGGGACCAAGCTCCATCTCCTCTCCCCTCCCCACTTTTTAAAATTAAAACTAAATTCATACTTTACAATCCAGAAAAAGGCTATAATTGGGGGGGCGTTCCTCAAGTGTATTTGGAGACTACCTTTTCCCTCGCTAGTATAAAAACTTTCTCGGGGAAGATCTCGACATATACTTGATTCTCCCTCCAGTTATCGCTTCAGTGTTTGTGATAGAAAGCAGTTTTCTGTTTAACAATAAGAATAAAAAGCTTTTGGCTTTGCATTATATGTTCCTATATTGAATCTTATTTTATTTTTATTTTTTAACAGGTTGGGTCTTCCTTCATTACTGAATAATAATAATAAAAAATCTGCCAGGTCAGGAAAGCCGTCCTACATGGGAATGACATCTGCTGCAGAAAGAAAGAGAAACCTGTCTAGGTAAGAGTTAAACCTATAGGGTTATGTGGTGTGGTTGTATCCATGCAGTTCATAATCCTGTTTGTCCCTCATTTGGCTTGCTTGTTTAGAAAATAACCATGGCAGGACGCTGTTTAAAATACAGGCTGTTGAACAGATTTATTGAAGAATGTGCAAGATGAGGGGAGAGAGAGTGAGGCAAAGCCGTGCCCGAGCGAAACCAATGAAATATTGCCCATGAGTGAAGAATAAATTAACTGGGACTCCATTTGTATATTTGAGGTGCTTTTAATTGCAGAGTCCTCTCCTATAAATACATGCTGTTGCCACCACAGGTTAGGAGGTTAATGCCAGCTTTTTATATTATACTTGCAAAGTAGATGGTGCTAGTTTTGCATTGAAACAATTAGTAATGTTGTCAATATGTGTTTTGCGTGTTTTATTTTTTTTGTGTGTACATAGTGTTTTAGTGCTATGGCTTCAGTTTACGTCTGATATAGGTGTGACTCTTTGCTCACATCTTATTTCAGCAGAACAAAATATCTGCTAGCATTTGTTTTTTGCAGTTGTTTTGAGTCATTTGTAAAAAAAAAAAATTTTCCTTTCTGGTTGTCCAATTTTTATTTGGATTAAAATAATTATTTTTGGATACTAATATGAAGCACTCTAAAGCAGTCTGATTATTGAATCCTCCGGAGAATTGGGAGGAAAGGATTACAGACGCGAGGCCTGCAGAAAACTAATTTTACATCTTATTTTCATTTTTTTTTTTTTTTTTTTTTTGGCTTCCCTCAGCTGTATGTCTTTGACTAGTTTGAGAGGGAACATGCAAGGCCCAAGTGCACCCAAGCGCGTTAAAATTGACAACGCACCCGGTGGAAAACCTTTACGAGTGCGCAGGCTTGGAGGTAAGTGTGATGGGGTTAATAATAATAACATGGTATTACTCAGATGAGTGTGTAAGCGGCTGTGCTGAAAGATGATGTCTGATGTTATATTTAATAGACAAAGACGTTATAAACCAGCCATAAAGCAACGACTCCTAACAGGTGGAGACTCCAAATGATGGCAAAAATATTCTTGGAACCATGGGTCGTAAAGGGACTGCAGACACCTATAAATATTATGGTGTTAACTGCGTAAATATGGGTGCCATTTACTCTTTGCGGGGGGCATTCCTATGGTCTTGTCTTGAATCAATTTTACTGTCACCCTTATCATGTCACGCAGCTTAGATTATGGATGAGATGCAGATTGCAAAGCAGCTTTTGCAACAGCTACTCCAGCCATTAAAAACACTTGCTGTGTTTTTAATGGTTAAATTGTGTTGCAAAGACTGTCTCTGCCATATCTGTCATGATTTTATAATTGTTTTCTGGTGCAATTTGTCTGCATTTTTATACCAATTCATATTTGTGTTTTCAGATTAAAATCTGATGTTCTAAAGCGCTAAACATTTTCAGTTTTTTTGTTTTTATGATTTTTATAATTGCTATATTAATGACCCTGCTGCGAGCTTTTTTCTTTTGTTTTATTTTGGGGGGTGGGGCTGTGGCTCGGAAGATGCCTGTCGGGTACATCTGTAAAGTGTCAACAGATTTGCAAAGTTAAGGGTCTGCCATCAGTCATGTTTGCACGTGCCATTGTAGTTTTATCATTTAGAAGTTGTTACTAGGGGTTCTTGTATTGTGTTTCATGTTTTTTTTTTTGCAAGTACTTGTCTACCTATCTCCCCTTATTAAGCAATAACTTTTATTCACAAAACAAATCTATTAAACCTTTTTTTTTCTCTCTGATCAAGTCCTTTATTTCCACCAGGATATAAAGTATGTTACTCCATCTATAGGTCATACTTCAGTTTTTACAGGAACAAACGGAACACTGATGTACTCTTTTTTTTTTTTTTCTTTTTTCCTTTCTTTGACACTGGCAATGAATGGTTCTTGCCTTGGGCTGAGTCACAACGGCAGATATGTCACTATGTTATCTTGATTCTATATCTATTTTAATGTTTTCTTAACTACCTTGTCAATAGAGCACAGCGAGGAGTCTGATCCTGGACGGATGGTTGTGCGGAGTTTTTCCGAAGGAAACCTACAGCTTGTTGGGGTCAAGGGGCAGAAATCCAAGTTCATCAGACCTGCCAACTTGTTAAAGAAGCAAATGAAAAAACCATGAGCAACCAAAACGCCAAGCCTCTGTCATCTGAGATCTGAGTCTAAATAATATTTTTTAACTATTTTATTTTTTTAAATGTTTTAGTTTAAAAAAAAAAAAAAAAAAATAGTAATAAATAAAAATACATATTACACCTGTGGATTGTTGGTAACTTGAGCAAAAATGTTATGTTTCAGGTTTAGTTATTAAAACTTGATGTTGAATGATATTGACAAAAAAAAAAAAATTAACTGTCTAATTTCTGTGTCTTGTAAATCAATCTCTCAAATAAATGTCTATAGTGACTTTTTTTTATTTTCTGTTCTCGTTGGTGTCTCTCTTTTGACCTGAAAAAAGAAACAAGGACCAGGGGTCACAAATGGAGATTAGATAAAGGGGCATTCAGAACAGAAAATAGAAGGCACTTTTTTACGCAGAGAATTGTGAGGGTCTGGAACCAACTCCCCAGTAATGTTGTTGAAGCTGACACCCTGGGATCCTTCAAGAAGCTGCTTGATGAGATTCTGGGATCAATAAGCTACTAACAACCAAACGAGCAAGATGGGCTGAATGGCCTCGTCTCGTTTGTAAACTTTCTTATGTTCTTTTGAGATTGTTGAAGGAGTGGCAATGGGCTGCCAGCTATGGTGTTTAATAAGCAACCTTCACTGAAGTTGGCAGAGCAATTTGATAATATCCTGCTTGCTCCCTGCCTCCCCCTGGAGAGAAATTGCTAACCCAAATAGCGTAGGCTGGAAGGGGACCCATTCCTAGTATGGGGTGAAAACAGTCTGGTGCACCGATAACATATAAAGACGGGGGAAATCTGTAGCAAATGGGGTAAGTTTGTAGCTAAATGGTGTCAATTTCAGAAACAGCGCTGTCAAATCCTGGTAGTTTTACATGTTATACTTATCACCAATGGTGATCTGAAGTAGATTGCTGGAAAATAATCCTCAGGTGAGCCATTCCTTGCACATCTGTATTTAAACCTGATCTAATGACTCAAGTGTCTCTGGTTGGATGTTGCTCGCAGTGAGTGCAAGAGCCTACGGGGGGCGGGGCAGGCCTTCTATACTTCCTGCTGTGCCTCCTGTGGATCACACACCACAACATCAGTGTCATTACGTCAATCAAGTTTTTAAAATCCTGTAGTACTAATCGAATTCAAAGTGTGAGCAGGAAATGTCTTCGACAAGTGCAGGCGAAAGAGCATTTAGCATTTCCAGCGTTCTGGTTGTAGGGAACAAGGGCTGTGATGTATTCTGTGCAGTAGTGGCAATGTATTGCTTTGGATTTAAATGGCTTGCTGGGGATGTAAGCGATGCTTATAAATCCAGATGATTTGAATTTAAATAATACCCATACTGTTAAAAATAAATAAACCTTCCCAAATCTCTTGGATCTCAAGATTAAATGACAGTGGATCGATAACACCAATTGCTTAATGGCTCAAGTTGACAGTGTTGAGAAGATCAGCCTTTCGGGTCAAATGCAACCCAACTGATAAGGTAGCTTTTAAGGTTTTTTTTCCTTTTGTGAGAGATGTAGAATTTTATATCCTTATGTATAATACGAATGCATTCGACGCTTTGGGGGCTGGGCATAGCTGAAATCTTATGATTTTTGTACCAGTCAATAAGATGGCAGCTGTGTTTTCTAAACTGACAAAACACTGTAGAAGGTAGTTAGGGGGAGGAAGTTACTTAGCAACCACATGCAAGATCTGGGGTCAGGCCAAAGTTACTGTGCTTATTCTTATCGTTCCCATCAACACTATATTAGTCGTGTTTTAACAGCTGTATATACTTCACAATGCTCCAACGAGGCATCAAATAGCTGTATTTAAAGGCTGATTTGTAATTAGGTGTTGGATTAATTTGTTGATTTATTAAACAAAAGGTATCCCTGTGGCTTGCAAACCTGCCATGTCCAAATTAATTGAGAAGAGTCATGCGGGTTTAATACCAAACTCGTATTACGAGACAAGCCAACATGTAATGTGACACACCTGGATTTACACCTTGCCAAACCCTGCTTTGTGGTCTCAGACAATATGAGTACATCAACCCTCAGTATGAGTTGTTGATGTTTCCTCTGAGCCCTGGTGGAAATCCCAGCAATGACTTGCACTGGTGTATGCTGGTTCAAGAAAGCATAGACCCATTTTAAAAAAAAAATCAGTTTACTGTTCAGTTCTGAAGTCCATTGCTCATTGTCTAACCTTGTGGAGTAGTGAATGTAATAACTGGACAGTGAAGTAAGAGCCATTGCAGGTTCAGGCCATCTTTTCACTAGGCGGTAAACTTAACCTTGACCTAGCATAGCTACATATTAGTTAGCTAAATGTGTTTTGGAAACGCTATTAATCTGTTGCGTACCCACCAATGGACAAAGCTCTGAGTTGGTTACATCCTGAAAATGATTGCTTTGGGAAAACATGCCTAGAATCTGTTCTTTCATTCATTAATAATGATTACTGGTTTACATGGTTAAAACAAATAATTTGTGTGTGTTTGAATATAGATAGATAGATAGATAGATATAGATATAGGTATACACGCGCACACACACAGTGACTACCTCTCCTGCATTGAAAGATTTACTTTTCCCCAAATGTGTTGCAATCCTTGACAAACACAAACAAACAAAACATCCGGAATGAAGCTTCCAATTTGTACGTGTCGTTGTTCATGGAAATTGACAAGAGTGGTAAGCAGGAACCCACACGCACCAGCTCGTAAATCTGTTATGGATGTGTGACTTTTGTCTCTTGGCTAATTAGGGGTCTCGCTCTTGTGACACAAACACGCCTTGGTGAAGTGTTCTGTTAGATGGATCTGTGACAGCAGTGTCTCCCAATGCTGATCCTCAGGCACCACCTTGTACAATAGCTCCCCTGCAGACGCTGCAGCTTTTATGTGTAATGTGCCCTTAAAAGCAGAGCCGATGTAAAACTAATTATCTACATCACAACTGGATAGGCAGTTCCTTAGATACCCAGACATGCCCTTGTATTTACATATTCTTAAACTCATGATTACTTGTGGTGTGCTGAAGAACATCTTTGGAAAGTTTTGTCACAATTGGATAAGCGGTTCTGCTGTAGGTATATGTTAATTGCAAAAGTGTGACTAATGTTAGGGTGGCACTGCATGACTTTGAATGCTGCTTCCTATTTGAAAGGTTTCTTCTTAGCTTTTGGGATAAAATGTCAGAACTCCCTCGGCCACCAAAGCATTCCTTAACATCTGATCCAGATTATACCAAACATTACTTGATTGCGTAAGATTCTGTCATCCAAGGGAACCACAGTGAGGAAACACTGCAGAATACAGGAGGTTACTATTTAGTACAGTCATGTGGTATATTGTAGTGTGGAAGTAGGCTTGACAGGTTGAATTGGGAGGCAAAACAGAAGTGAAATAGCTTCAGAATTATTGTAAGACAAACTTCTCCCCCTCCCCCCAGTTTTTATCTAATTGAAAAAAGTGCCCTATACTAATTTCTAACTCTGGAGGCAACTTAGTCCCAATTCTGTCTTGTCTGAATGTACCTTTTTGTTTGATATAATGTCTTTCTTCACTGTTTTGTAAATAATAATAATAATAATAATAATAATACAAAATATGACCCACAGTCAGGTTAGCCCTATGAGTACCAGTAGGGTAGAAAGGCAACTGTTCTCATCTTCACACCAGTCACATTTTACAGATCTGTGACAAGGGGACTTGTATCTCTAAACAAAGAGTCTGTGTTGAGGTTCAGCCACATGTAAACATTAGCTTTTCTTTATTCTTGTAGCACCCCAATCAAGCTCAGACATCTTCAGAGGTACAGCTGTGCAGAACACAGAGAGACACACCCCGGAGAGCACAGGGGGTTCTGCTATTGCAGGAATGTGTTAAACAAATGGAAATAAACAAATTACACATATGGAAATCACAGGATGTGCTTCACTTTGGATTTGACATGTAAAGCAGAGTGTGAGCCTTCAGTGTCTGGATTGGAACGCAGTTCTCTGAGCTCGTTTTCATGTAGCTTTCCATTCAACTGGCACATTAACCAGTAAAGGATCATAGAGGGACCTCCACTGAGAACTTGCACACATACAGGACACAATAATAGAAACACCTGTCGGAACAATGTCGATGGGGGTGTGTAGGGCACTGATTTGATAACAGTAAAGGTTCTTAATAATAAATCCTTCAGGCAAGTGGACAATACACAAAAGCTTTTATTCATCCAAAGAGTCCTATACTTTGAGAATGTCCCTCTTAGAATACCGAAACACCTGCCAACTGAGAGTCTGCTATCTTGCCCATCATGACTGAAAGTGCAGTTTGTATATTTTGCAGAATAAGGTCAGGGATGCAATTTTGCATAGCAAATTATTGAATGTGAGCTGCAGCTCATTTACACGTGTGTCTGCTGTGTGCGCTGGTGTGACTGGACAGACAGCGTCTAATGCCTTGCAGAGTTTTTTTTTTTAAGTAAAGAAGGCAAGTATGTTTAAGTACCATAAAGTGACAATATATAATACAAACCTTCTCAGCTTTTTTTAGTTTTTGTTTGTTTTATGTCTTTTGAGGCAAAGCGTGTTATTTGACGGAGAGCTGCAGATGGTGGTTTAGTCTCAAAGAGAGGCCTTGAAGAGGAGCTGGTCACTTTGTGGGAGTCGACTGCACTTAAATATTAGTACAGTAACAATAGTAGAATCGCCTACCTTGTCCTTAATGTCATTACTGCCTCATGCGCTGTATGTTTTAAGGTCTGTATTTGTTTCATCTGAATTAGCTCTTTGGAAGCCTACTTTGTCACATATTTAGATTGTATGGTATGAAATTGTACATGTTTGAAGCATTATGGGTTAATCATGTGATACAGTTCTTGTTTCCCTGAATACAAGATGATGCATCTAAGACTCAAGAGTGGTTTGTTTAAAATGTATTTGTTTTGGGTTGCTGGATTCACAGCAAGCCTGCAATCCGTGCTAAGAAATTATTCGCAAATTATTCCGTTTGTGTTGGAGGGGGAGGGGGAGGATTATCATATAGTTTTCCAAAGTATTTGTCATTAATGATGATTTTTTTTTTGTGTGTGTGTGTTTGAAGGTTAGGTGAGGTGGGATTTGAAACCTGTCATAGAAAACATGCTTAAAATACATTGATAGCCTTTATCATTTCACATGTGAGAAGGGATATGAGGCTAATCAAGAAATAGTGCAACTGAATTATTGGAATTTTTTACAGTTTTCTTCAGACACCATTCTGCTTGTTATTTATTATGGCATGATTTATTAAATGTGTTATGTATATATGTATATATATATAGGGGGTGTAATTTGTTGACAGCTTCTGTGTGTCTGCAATTCTGTGATGAAGTTTCTCCTGTTTGCAGTTTTCTGAACACGTCGACAGGTGCCATCAACAGTGGCGACAGAAACAACGTAATGGTGTCAAAGTGAAGGCCCCAGCGGAGAAAACATTAGGGTCAACGTCACTGCTAAGTGTGAATTCTTAAAGAACGATTTCCAGGGCTTTGTCAATGTTACCCTACTCGTTATCCATGAGATTTCATGAGATCTGGGCAGCAGTGATTTCCATTCCTTTTCAACAAACAACCAAAATGAGAAAATAAATAAATAAATAAATAAAAGCCAGCTTGGATGTCTCATGCAAAAGGAGCTGAAGATATCATTGGCCAATTCTTTAAGAGCAGCACAGAAACCAAGAACAGAGGACAGAAATAAAGTGGAGGCAGACTTTAGACAAAGGGTAGGAGACATTTCTTTACACAGAGAGTGGTGAGGAATATGGGGTAGGTTGCCTACTGTAGTTACGTTTTTGATGCTTTGTAGTTGATTTTTGTGATAACTCAATTCACATGCACCAAAACTGAAAGATAAAATAATAAATTCATGCATTGAGAGATCGAGGTACTCATTGATAGCTGTGGTTTAAGAAAGTCACATGGGATGATTGGACTGTTTGATTCTGGATCTCTTCTGGTCCAGCAGGATCCTTGCTCAATAGAGGGCAGCCAAAAGGATTAGTGTATCGGGCTGAACCTCACCCCTAAAATTAGAGCTAGCCTCCAAATAAAGACAGTTAAAGTCACATTCTTTCCACGCTGCAGTCCATCAACTCAACTTGTAGGCTTCCAGGCATTCCAACTGAACATTACCGAATCATCGGAAAGCTCCCCTGAATTGGATCTTTTTTTACAGTTTACCTGGAAATGGTGCTGCTTTGTTTTAGGCCCTCCATTTTAAATGGATGATACAGAGATTTAAAAAAATGCACATGAGGCATCCAAGCTGACCCCTGGTCCACAGCACCACTGGGACTGGAAAGAGCATTGGAGATCTGCATGTGATCTCCTTAGCCAGTTTTCCTGTGAGTCCTGCTGGGGGAGACAATAACAATGGAGTCGTCGGAAACCACAGCTATCCAATATACGCTCGTAATTAGTTCCATTTACACAGGAATAAAGGCTTCTGCCTTCCTCTGGCATGACCTTTTCTGGCATTTCTAGGAATCACAATACAATCTTTTAGCATTAGCAAAAGTTTTTTTTTTTCTTTTTTTCTGTGAAGTAATGGTAGCTGTGATAATCTCAAAGCTTTTATTTAAGCTAGGGGTCACCTTGGCGGAACAGAGCTAATCACTGTCTCTGAACTGCGAACCTGTTTTCTTCTTACCCAGGCAAAGTAGTGTTTAGTTCCTGCTGCTGGCATTTCAAACCTGCAACGGTTTCAAAGCAGATTGTACCCCGTTGATCTTAACAAATACTCTGTTTAACTTCTCCTGTTGATTACTATATTTCCTTGCCTTATGTATGCGTTTACCATACTTTACAAACAAGACCGGAAACTTTGCCCAAACTCATCAATGTAAAGGTTGTGCCCATGCTGGTAAAAACCTATTGGATAGACCAGCTGTTGTAGGAAAGCTGTTTTTAAAAGACGAGTTATCTTCAGAACAGTCAATATGAGAATGGGTAATGAAACCGCATGCTGTGTTGTAAGCACAGAACTCCATATTGGAGGATTTCTATAAACAGGCAGCTGTCTTTATGAAGTAGTTTTCAAAGAGGTGGTGGCTCACGATGAAGCAATTCCATAAATCTTACCTGTCACGCTTCTATTCTCTACTGTAGGTCAAACATGCATGTTTCGGTTTTTTTTAAAAGCTCAATGATATGTGGTTCTGGGTTAAAGGGAGTTCTGATGCATGGCTGGTGTTCAGGCAGACTGTTACTGTTTCAGTTCCTAGGTTGTTTCACCTTTTCACTGTCTTCAGGGTCAAAGCATGTCACACCTCAGCATACAGTGATGCCAACACACCAAAGGCTCTTTTGAGCTCTTGTTTGCAGGAGGTCCTGGTTACACACATTCCTCAACCACAGCTTCTTTCTAAGCTCTTGAAGAATGCTACACAACACAAATTATGTTCACTCATGTTGTATCTGTACGTAGGAGTGAAACCTTTTTTTTTCTTTTTTTAAACAAATAGTTCTACCTGAACTTTTAAATATAACTTCAGGCAGGGATTTTGTTTTATATGATCAGCATGCTTTCTTACTTTTTTGCCCCTACTGTATTTTCACTGCTGCTGCTATAATAAGCTTGATGAATGGGGCTTTTCTTTAAACCATACTGAATATTGAGGCCACTGCCTCTTAGCAATTGTGCCTGAAACAGTCTGATACTAGTGGGAAACTGGCCAGAAATCTCTAGCAGGGTTGAAAAGGCTTCAGCGTGTATATTGGGTGTCTTACTCGGTGAGTTATGATTTTAATTTCCTATTAAAATGTAATTAGCTGTTGTATTAATGCCCACATGAGATTGCAGCAGGATTTCCCTGCAGTTTGTAATGCAATGAGCCTTGCCGGCAGGGAAGCCCCTCAGTAATGGGTTGCTGGGGGCTGTGGATGCTCTGTCAGCAGACTGTGAAAGTGGAATTGAAGGTACACAATGTAGTCTGGTTTTGAGCATTGTTGGACAATCCCAGACACCTGTAAATTTGAAATCTGTTTGGGTTTACCGTTCTCTTTTTCTTTCTAACAATAGTTTAGAAAATATATAAAGATGCAAAATCTGGAAGCACCTTCTCCCTGTCTCCCCACTGAAAAACATGCGCCGAGCCCAGTTCTGTATCTCCATTCCACCAACTGGGGTTTATAAAGCAAGCACAGGGAACCCGAAATGATATTCTGCATGTTGAATAAGTAAATCATGATGCTGGATTATTTATGAATAGCTGTACGGAACTACTAGAGCTCAGGCTGCTATTCCTACGGCTTTCACTGTTAAAAGCATGAGCCATGTCAGACTGGCTTGTGATTCAATCAGGTTTTTAAATGACTCATTAAAGCGCCAACATTCTAGCGAATCCATCTACGATTGTTGTTGAATCACACAGGAGGTTATTTGCTAGGCTATCAAATACTGATCACAAAGTGTTTATGTAGAGATATTTAAGTCAGATTTATTAGTTGAGATCTGCTGCCTACCTGGCCTAATTCTTAAATGTATCCAAAAAAAAACAAAAAAAAAACACATGGTACCTTCTACAGCACAGTGAAATAATTGGCCTGAAATCACATTTTGGACTACATTGTGAATACAGCCATGTGTGAAACACAAGCTCAAACTCCCTATCTCATTCATCCCATAGCTTAGAATGCAATTAAAGCTCTCATTGTTCAAATGTGAAATGGTTTGCTATATCCAGGACAGTTGCACTTATCATGAAATGAATCGTAGCAGTCAAGAAGTAATAGTTACAACGTTGTGTGTTCTTTATCATGGCTTTTGTCTGTGATTCTTTCCCATAGACAAAGCACGCCAGCCCTAGTGATTGAGAATCATGAGCTGGTTTTGAATTTGTCCAATGCTGGCTATATTTTTGGTTAGCATGTTCCCAATAAACTAACAGGCTGTGCTGTACATTGAATACTTGGATGCACGTGGTGTATTTTTTATGTATAGAAAAATTGTGGCCCTTTTATATATCTTTCCATGCAGTCTATGGAAATTTCAAGCTACATAACTGGTGCCCTTTACACATTGAATGACCCTTTCCATTGTTGTACCTAATTCTCTGGTACTTTCACCTTTTTTCACTCTCTAAACTTAATACCTTGTACAATCAAGCGTGCCACAGATTCCCTTTCCCATCCCAAAAATTCAAAATGAGACCTTTGACCTGTTATACAGGGAATATTGTTTGAGACTAAAGAAAGACCCTCCCTTGGCCTCTGCCTAATTGAACAATAACGTTCCCTGAAAAGACACCTTTTTTTCTTTTTTTTCTTAACACTTCGATGGGTCTGCCAGGGCCCCAGTGCTTGTCACTCCTTACCGCTCAAGCGTTCAGTGACTTTTGAAATCTTGAAGTCATCAGCCCCCCCCAACCCCGAAAACACAAAAATGTGTGCGGAACGAGGATGACTCACTGAGCGTTCTGAATGTCATTGTGAAGGTTAAGAAATATGAAAAAGTTAAACAAAAGCACACATCCGTCAAGACTAGTTACTGTGAAATGGAACTGTGAAAATAATCCCCTTTTATCCTGGTAGTTCTGAAAGCAATCCTTTGTTCCGTCTGCTCCCGTCATTGCTTTTCTGGGGTTATTTACCCACGTTGAACAACACCACAAACCCAGGTACAACTGAACTGAACTACTAACAGATCACCTGGCTCACTTCTCTCCGTCAGTTACTGTACTTCCTAATGAGCCTCACATTTTACTTGATACCCCAATCATTTTCAAGAATTTTCCTGAATAAGAAGTACACATTTCACGGATTGCAACATCATCACTGAAACATGTAAAATCCTACAGTTTCTAGCATATCTGCCGCAACTTGGAAAACACTCAATTTCTTAACTAAAAGAAGAAGAAGAAGAGTAGCATCCATTTTTTTTTAAATTTTCAAACTAGTTAGACTCCCATGCTATTATACTTCTTTTACACTGAAAGGCGTCTGACCCTACTGAATGACTCATGCCTTTATTGTTTTTAGGCATTCGTGTAAACCCAGGTAGTTTTTATTGAAATGCTTCTGCCGATAATAGGTAGAAAATTGTTTATTACTGTCCAAGTTCTTACTGTCAACCACAATCACCATATATATATTTTGTACTATTGTCCCCTATCTGTTTTGAAAGGGGTCTATCTGATTTGAAAGGGGCTTGTAATATATATATGTATATATATATATATATATATATATATATATATATATATATATATATATATATATATATATATATATATATATATATATATATATATATATTACAAGCAGGAGGGATAAACTTCCTCATACAGGTGAACAGGTTAACTACATGAAGCTACACTGTAGTTACCATTTCCCATATGTTCTTGGCACAGAAGTTTTGTACATACTCTACATGTGTACCTGTATGGTAATTCCATACTAAGTGTCTGTGTATTTAAGAAAACCATTGACAAGAATCGTGACATTCATAATTAGTTTTCTCTAGATATAAATGTGCATAACAAGAAGAAGAAAAAAAGAAAACTTTGGGACAACACCTAATGAAATACTGTCCACAGATATGATTGTGCATTGGAAATAACTTCAAACAGGAAAAATTTCAAAAATATAAAGACATGAGTCTCCTTTGATCCCTCAACAATCGTAAAGTTAAGCTGCATTTACCTGGCATCCTTCTTCATTAAAACAACTACAACGTCTCCGTGTGCATCCCAGGTTCTGATTTTGGAGGGCTTTAATTCTTTTTTTCTTTCTTTCTTTTTAACCATTTTGCTGAGCTCAGGAATCCTCTAACTCAGCTATGACAAGTAAGTCACAAAGTATACCGATGCATAGTGATTTTGGAATTTTGTTTAAACTCTGATATGCTCGTGTCCTAATTGTGTGCACATCAGACTAAATGAATGCTGGCATATGAAGACAGTCAATACTCTCAATTCACACCACTGTCCCACAGTAAATAAAAATGAATGGGAGTTAATGTTGGGCTCGGCTTTAGTACTGTGAATAATGAGAGCAGATTGGAACTGATGTAACAAACAAGGTGACTCAGTAGCACGTAGTACATAAGAAACACTACCTACTTGTTGCAGCAACCTTGAGTCAAATGAAGCGTTAGTTAAAGCTTCCAAGGAAACCAGACTCTCTTTCATTGGCTGTTCACGCACCTCGCTGAACCCTCAGCTTCTTTGGAGTGTCTAAACCTGAAAGGCTGCAGTTTGCTTGTGGCTCAGCTCTGCCTTCATGCAGGCTGTTGATTCCCTCGCTCTAAACTAATACAAATACAAATATTACAATCTCTTCAGCTAATCGATTCGTGAAACCCTAGCCTAACCAAAAACAAAATCCTAATCTTGAACTCCTGTTTGTTTAATTAAAAATAAAATTCAACCTCTTATTGCTTTAAAAAAATATATACTCCAAATTCCCTACATAGACGTCAGCCTCATTTTACACAGCAAAGACCAGGATGCTACCTCCTGCACATTTCAAATTGCAGCAGCAAATGTTCCTTTTTTTTACTGGATTAATTGATAGCCTGCAGGTTTTACTCTGGGTTTATAATAGGACCCCTACGGTATTTTCTGAACTTTTCTCTAAGTGTTCTGATGTCAGTATGTGTGTTATCTCATATACTTATGTCTACTGTCACCTTTGCTAAGAAAATCACCCGACTTAAGAGAGAAAAATATTAGGTGTCTCATTGCACATACCTCTCTTAAAAGAGTCTCACAGATGGTCAGCATAACAAAGTTTATGAAACCATATCGTTACAAAGGTCTGAAATGGTCCAAACCATGCATTTGCTATTAAGCCGAACTTCCCTTAATAACTTGTGAATCTGACAAAAGCATGAAAAAAGACTGGAGTATACACTGTGTTTTGTCCAAAGGTCAGAGATGCTCTGAAGAGGACATCATATATATAAAGAAGCAAATAAATGGTGCGTCTAACCTATTGTAATTTGTGTCATTCACAGCAACTTTGACATTTCGGAGGATACTCTCCCTCAGGGTAGAGACATTATTTCAACAGCTAATTGACCGATGGACACCTTCATTCACAAAGCGCTGTATCCGTGTCTATTTGCAGTGCCTGACAGCTTCAGCCATTTATAGTGTGGAGTGCAGCGAAGAATACTGATTTCTCTACTTTTATTGGCCAGTGGCGCAGTCTCGGCAATTCATTGCTCTTTCAGAATCAAGTTTACTGCATTTTACAAGCAAAATGTAGTTGAAAAATTCTTGGACACATTGTGAAAGCCTGCGTAGTAAAGTAATGACAGTTATAAAAATGTGACCGCTTCATTGATCATCGACAAATTACTCAACTGTCAGTCACAGAAGTTCATGTGACATCCACAAACCTAGCTCAGCCAACTTTACCTCCACAACAATTGTGAACAAAGTGAAAATGAAAGTATAATTAACTGGTTTACTTTTGTTGAATTAATTCTAGTGTAACCATCGTATAAGAGGAGAATAACGATCAGCAGTTTATATAATTCAGATGAGGGGATTAGACAGATCTTTGTATTTACATGCTTATTAAGGTTAAGCTAATTTGGCTTTGCAAAGACAGAATCCTCTGGATTTGAGTCCCTGATTATGGGCTGATGATGACAGCATGATTGCAACTCCCTTCCCTGTGCTCAGTTTCCTTGATTTGGGGGGGGGGGAATATTACTGTAAATTTTAAACAATATGTTCCTTATTTCTATTTCGGAACAGCTAGAGCCTCAGAACTCTTAAAACGGCCCTGCAAGTCAGTGTTCAGATGTGCTCAAAGCTTGGGTGCCAAAAAACTTTGGACGCACTATACATATTTCCACCATGTTTCGTGACCAGGTTTGAGCTGTAAAAAGAAGGAAAATCCAGTCAAAGCATTCATAATGCCAGGTGACCTCATGCAGCTTAGGCTCACATGCTGTGATGGAGCCTTGTGACAAAGCCTCCAACCTCACAAAATACAGCATGACCTCTAGAAGTCAAATAAACAATTAGCATAATGGGAAGAGAGGGTGGCTGTTATAACTTCTGCATTAGCTCCAGCAGAGGGAGGCTGTTATACCGTCTGCATTAGCTCCAGCAGAGGGAGGCTGTTATACCCAATGCATTAGCTCCAGCAGAGGGAAGCTGTTTTACCTAATGCATTAGCTCCAGCAGAGGGAAGCTGTTATAACTTCTGCATTAGCTCCAGCAGAGGGAAGCTGTTATAACTTCTGCATTAGCTCCAGCAGAGGGAGGCTGTTATATCGTCTGCATTAGCTCCAGCAGAGGGAGGCTGTTATACCCAATGCATTAGCTCCAGCAGAGGGAGGCTGTTATACCCAATGCATTAGCTCCAGCAGAGGGAAGCTGTTTTACCTAATGCATTAGCTCCAGCAGAGGGAAGCTGTTATAACTTCTGCATTAGCTCCAGCAGAGGGAGGCTGTTATACCTAATGCATTAGCTCCAGCAGAGGGAGGCTGTTATATCTAATGCATTAGCTCCAGCAGAGGGAGGCTGTTATATCTTCTGCATTAGCTCCAGCAGAGGGAGGCTGTTATATCGTCTGCATTAGCTCCAGCAGAGGGAGGCTGTTATACCTAATGCATTAGCTCCCGCAGTGTCTTCCACTTCCATCCATATCATTACTTGGTAGCCGATTCTACAGGTGCTGTCCAAATGCCCAGTTTCTAGATGGCGTTCTCATGTTTTTAAACTCTTTGACAAATGTGAGCTCATCCAGATCATCACGAATCAACCACCTTTGTATTTTCAAAAACGTTCATTAAGCCCACTGGGAGATTTTAATGGCTCTTTCCCAACGAGGAGAAGCCCGACTTCCTGAAGCTTACCTCATAACATTCCTTCAGTAATCCACAGGATCAAACCCGCAATTACTCTGTGTGGTTGTGCATTATTACCTGTCAAAGATGGATAAATGCAGCCTAGCTTTCCTATAAAATCATGGTAGCAGGCATTCAATGGGCTGACATGGTGAAGGTAATTGGGACGAATTCTTCAAAACGCTGCAACATATGTTCTGCTATATTTTGCCGAAACGCACTGAAATACTGTCCAGATGCATGTTTTAAGACTACAGTCCATTCATCCTACCGCTCTCATCTGAGGAAGATAGAAACCCTCTCTGTGCGTTTGATCAGCGAAAGGGATTCCTGGGGAAACTCAATACTTTGCATTCCTTCAGTTGCCTGGTTAATATTCTTCAGCCTCTGATAGCAGTCTACTGCACCTCAACACCTTACCTAGATCATTCAGCCTAGGAAATCCCAAACTCAATCTCTCCTTATGTAGGGGTTATTCGGGTCTCAAAGACCAACAACATTGACTACTGGTGAGCAACTCCTTCACTTTTTTTTCCAACTTTTGTTTAAAAAAAAAAAAAATTCTCTCTCTCTTGCAAGCTGGCTCAAACCTTGTGTGAACCAATTAGAAATTCCATATTAGGTGCACGATAATGACCTGCCCAGCATTTGTGGTGGAGGGGGGTGGGGATTACAAGGCAGTTTGCAGTTATCACACTGGCAAATTGGCAGCTTCAAAAAGAGAACGAAGAAAAACCCCTCCAAGGAAATATCTTTCCACAGGATATTGGTGTGGGAGGGGGGGCAGGGGGGAGCATTAAATTGGCTTCCAAGGAAGGCACGTCTCTTTCATGCACCCCTCTGCAGATGCTCAGGGAAGTCGTTTAATCCTGGAGAAAGATTTGGATTTTGCATACAAAGTTTTTTGTGTTTGATGCTGTTGTTGTGTGTATTTCCACAGGGTGTAAAAGTTGCTTCCTGATTTCAGATGTGAGGGGCTCACACCTTCATTTAGCATTTACATACCGGCTAGTTAAAACATTTCTATTATATGTTCAGTTGCTGCAGTTCTATTGGGTTATTCAGTGCCACCACATGTTTATAGCCAGCTGCTAACAGTACAGTAAAGCTCTACCAATGGTTGTCAGAGTAAGGCACTATAAAACTACAGCTTTTATAAATCACATGAAAATCAAATTAAGACAGATAATCAAAGCTCTTAATTGTATAGAAAAATGTTGTAGGTGTCTCTATTTTTTGATTTTTTGATTTGTGTTGATGTCATTATGGAATTTTGAGTGAATGAAATGCAGAGATCCAATTGGCTCAAATTATCAGATGCTGATGGCAGCAGGATTTTTGACTCCCTGCCCAGTGGTCTGGTCAACACTGCATGTGTTCTCAGTATTAAGGTACCAACTGTCTTTTAAATGACCTGCCCCTATTAATCATCGCCTGGTCTGAAAGCACAGTATATATTTACCCATATGTTAGCGGTTCAGTGTTGTCATAGGAAATCTGTTAAAAAAAAAAAGAAAGAAATACTAAATATATGTATATATCATAAAACCCAAGGGGAGATTCTGACTTCATGGAGTCTGTCAGACTTATGCTTTATGATTCTTGTCACCAAGGTATTGCGTATTCATAGACAGGAAAAAGTGCTGTTGATCGTATCTGTGACAATTATTTCAAATTTATAGCTTTCATTTATGTGGCTGGGTGAAAAGCCAGACAAACATATCTTATTCATTGTGGCAGTTATTTCTACAGATTTGAGAAACACAAGCTATTTTTGTCAGCCAGCTACAAACAGATGGACATTATCTTTTAAATAAAAATATATACTTTGGTGGTGTAATCATGTATTGGTTTTGTTTGGGTTTTTATTGTCTAGTATACTTCCAGAGAGCTTTTTTGCCTTTTTAAAAACATTTAAAAGTTGTTGGGTTTTTTTTTTAATCCATTTCTTTAGTGTTTTTTCAACTTGATACTTTAACAGTATGTTTCTTACCTTATTAAAATAATTTCACACCGCTTGCATGCAAAAAAAAACAGCAACAAAAAAATAAAAAATAAACACAGTCACACACACACAGACATACACAAAGCAACTAAATCCAGCATTATGCTTTATCACAAAACAGCAGGAGAGTAAATTTACTTTGCAATCATGGCTTATTATGAGTAACTCAAGACAGTAATATCTATGGAATGATTTTGCAGTCAGTTTAAGCTTTCTCTATTGCTTGGTTAACATTAGGGCTTTAAATGGTATTCCCTTCCAATTCTTCCCCACATGGATGGATTGAGTCAAATAAATCGTCTTGCGTGTGAAATAAGCATCTCATTATTTAAGACTATTAAGCCCTGTGCCTAATTGGATAATTATGTTATCCCGCAAGCAAGACAAATAGATTGTACATCTAATGCGATACAGTTCTCTTTTGTGAGGGGGGCATTTTAACAAATTAAATGAAATGTGATTATTGTAAAATTTCTCTGTTTGTTTAGCCGATTTCACTTAACTTTTTTTTTTTTTGCATCTCAATGAAATGTGGAAACTAGTTACATCATGTTGCATCAGATGTTTCAGATTGATAGTTTCAAAAAATTAATAAATAAAAAGAGCTAATTTACATTATGTTGGTTCAGAGAGGTAATTGAACTGAGGTTTAAAATACACTTGCAGGTGGCCTTAAGGAAGGCTTCACTGTATGGGAATTGTGTTTAGCGATCTGGTGATGCATGATGTGTGTATGAAGAGCATGGCTTTGACCCTTAGAAAGGGTTACAATCATGCTATTTTGCACATTATTTTTGTAGTTTTACCTTCTCCCATAGTTATAGTATGCGTTTACCATCATTTACCCTGGCTTGCCATGTTTATTAATATACTTTCCCATACCTTGCTATTCTTTACAATGCTTACCTATGCTTTACCACGCTTTCACTATGCTTTATTACTATGGGGAAACTTTTCTAAAGGGAAATCTCTTCCTTCCGGCAGATGCATGTAAATGAACCGACTCTCCTGAAAACAGTAACGAAAGAGAGAAGGAAATGCACGAGCAGCTGATTAAAAATAAAAAGCAGATTCATATTTAGCATCCCTAAATAGACAGCGTGCCGTTTACTAATTGTATTCGGAATGTATGCATTACATTCCCAGGCAATGAATTAGAAACTGAAACCTGAGGTTTGATCTGACCCACAGAGTTGATGGCATATAACGTTTTAAAATGCATTCAGCTCATTCAGCCAGCAGTACTTTTGTTTTTACTATCCATTTATTCTTCTTTCATTTTGTTTATTTATTTCACAGATTGAAACCAGGATATGTAACTTAGACAAATTAAGTCATATTTTCTATTGAGGTACCTGAGGTGGGAGTTCTGTTACAGTACACTACAAAGTAAAAGTACAGAATTGTGAGCAATTTAAATGACAAAGTGCAGACATTTACTCTGCATATTGAACCAGAATGCTAAGCTTTCGCCCAAACCAATGTTTATGATCTGTAATATACAGTATATCTCACATATATTTACATTATATTTGGGAGAGAAAAAAAACACCATATGATTAAAATAAAGACATGGAAATTCAACCAAGGAATGACAAGAACTCCGAAACAACAAGGTTTTTACCAATGAATGAAGAATTCAAAGAAACATTTTTAAAATGTTTATTATCATCATAATTATATATGATTCTCGACACCCCAAAAACAACTCAAAACTTATTATTGTGTGATAATATAATCTGATCCGTATATAAATGTATTATTCTTATTGCATGTCTAATGACAATATCGCCAAAGAAAAACACCCTGCAATACATATAACTACAATAGGTCAAGTAGCTAGGCAGCTCAGATACTTGCATCAGCCATACATCTTTAGGATGTGCGTTTCTATGTGCTTTGTCCTAATTGGAGTTATGCTTCACTTTGTCATAAAAGATTGTAATGGGAGACCCCAGAAATGGGGAAGAGCAAGTAAGGGATTTGGACTCAGTAATATTATACTGCAAGCTGACAAAGGTGTACATCAAACCATCAAAAGCAGGTATGTAAGCGACATTGTAAAGAGGTCTTTCATGACTGACTAAGTCTGCCTGCTTGGCATTTCATTTGAGCTCAAGGTTTGGAGGCAGGGAATGATCGAACACACATCGCAGGCAGTTTGTTCACTGCTGACAGCTTATCTTTAATTTTTTTTACAACCCCATTTGAAGTACAAAAAAAAAGACTTTGCGAGACTTTACAATTCAATACAGTACAATTTTGGCTCAGGTTTTATTTTTATTTTTTTGGGGGTGGGGCTTTTTTGTCATTTCAGAATTCCTCCCCAGAAGAGATAAAGTCATTCTTGACTTTAAAAACTGCAAGTTTCTGCAGGAAAATGGCAAATGTGTAGTAACATGTAAGATCTGCGCTGTTTTTGATAGGGCATGCTAGGGACAGCTTGTGAACAGACATGCCTTGGTTAGGGGCTTAGGGAAAGTATTCTCAATAATGCCGGATCTGCCAAGAATCAAGGAATCCATCATTGCCAGCGAAGTGGCTGTTTGAATTGGATAAAAGCAAACTTACTGGAAGTTTTACTCCTCCGTTGCAAAACAGTCCCGAGGCTTATTTCATTAAGAATTTGTTTGTTAAGTTTTCCTGGTAATACCTTATCTTAAGCCTGTTTTTAAAACATAATTAGGTTTACTTCAAATGAAGTACCTTTCATTTTCAAAACTTCAAATGAAGTAAGCAATAATTCATACTTAACTATCGCATCTACATTAATTAAAGATGAAAAAGCATATTTAGTCTCTGAGGTATTAAGGTGTGTTAACCAAAGAATTAGAGCCTTTTACCACCTAAAATACACACAAAAATAAGAATGAACAGGCGACAAGACAACATAGAAAATATACAAGTTATCATGATCTATATATAAATAAAATAAATACACTTTTAAGAATATGATTAGATGGGATTAGAAAGACCAAAATGAGTGTCTGTACATGGTACAGATCTGTGTAACGCACACGCAACCAGGACATGAAAAATCCTTTAAAACTAGGGTGGCAGCAGTACCCACACATGACACAAGTGATCGGGGTCTAGCAGCAAGCACACCATCATTTCTGACATTTTCGCTTGAGCTTCATGAACTGCATTTGTGACAAACTCTCTCCAATTAAAACGAGATAGATTCCTATATGTCACAACCATATGCTTGACATTTTGCCACTTTCACTGGGGAGCCTACTGCTCCACTGTCGCCCACCAGCTTGGATCAGTGGGTGGCGAGCCGACATCTCTGCCATGCATCTCTTACCATGTCTCAGCCCATTGAAGCGATCATGGCTGTTTTGCATTGAGATAACTCGATAGAAAATCTTCCCTTTCTAGAGAATGGTGAGCTATCATTCAGTGGTTTACATGTAGCCTATGTGGCACATGGTATAACATGGCAATGCGAGACGCTTTAAAACACATTGACTTTCCGTATGTTTATCATGCTTTATTTTTGTATTTGTTTCATTGTTTTTCTTTCATATGCTTCAGCACGGAAGCATTTCACCATTATACAACGATTGCCTGTGCATTTACCTTGGCTTCCAATAATACAAATGCAATGGGGTGAAACTATTATGTAGGTGACAGTAGGTTAGATATGCTACAATGTGTGCTGTTCTGCATGCGTACCCCTGCAATCTCTGTCTGTACCGCCTAAAATTACCACCCATTTACCATGGAGACATTTTATTCTACACATTTTCCTTTTTTTTGCACCCAACTTTTTTTTTGGTGTTGGTCTAAACCCACAGAGGTTGTCTTGCTTCTGTCAGCACATGCAAATTCTCAGGATCATAACAGCAGGGCCAGAGGCTGTCTGAAACCAGCATTGGCTTTCTACTGTCACTAAACACCATGCAAATGGGATTTATTCAAATGCACATCCACCTTGTGCCGTGCACTTTCAGTAAGTCATTCTGCTTAGTCATTTTGGTTTAAAGGTGCAGAGTTCTTTGAACGCTACAAAGGGAAAAGAAGTTCCCCTCAATATTTAATATCTTATCTGTTTAATATGCTTTTATGCATGCTCTGTATGATTGTGTCTGATTAGATCAGTATTCTCCATTTCTTGTTAATATTGCTCAAGGGTGACTGTTGGGAAGCATGTTAGTGTTGCACGTGTCTCAGTGCACAATTCTCTAATCCAGGGGTGGCCATATGTGGCCCTTCCACTCCTGGTCTTTGTTCCAACCCTATTCTAAATTGTCTAGCTATGGTTTTCAGTGCCTAGTGCGACACTTATTTGTTTCTTTGCTTCGCTTCAGATGCTGGGAGGAGTTTTTTTCAGGGCCATTTTATGATCTAAACAGGAACAACAATGGAGAAGCATACAGAACATATGATTAAACACATAAAGAAATGACATATTAGAAAACTGTCATTACTTTTAAAATACCAAATGGTTACTTATAAAGATAAAAAAAAAAAATTAAAATAAACAGTCAAATAGAATATTTCCCTCAACGCAGTATTAAGGAATTAAACACGATTCGAAAAATGAGATTCTGTTAAGATCAATCAGTCCTAACAAATTGATGTTTTGTTTTGCTATTAACTTCTTTGAATGATTTAAAGGAGTTAAGATCCAAACAACACCAAAACAGATCAGTAACAGAGGCCCAGGGAGGCTTTTCAACCCATCAGCATTTAGGCTATTTTTAGCCCCAGGTACTAGTACTTCATGACGTGGGGAACTCATTAGAGATATTTATGGAAAGCGAACTGAAAGAGAAAAATTATACCCACTCTCCCTCAGGATCCATAATAGTTTCGGTAAAATGAAGAAAGAAAAAAAATCTGCTGACTGTTACCTTTCAGTGTATAGCTTACTTCTAATAATGTTTCAGCAGGCCAATTAAACATGCATCTAACGTAATTAGGCATAATAAGCACATTCATTCCACCATGAGCTCCAAGCCTACACTTTTCCAGGCATGCATCAATAAAGCCGTGCATTGAAGTTCAGGTTGTATCGAATGCTAACTTTTGTCATGTGCACCTGTGTAGAAATAGATCTTCAGATAAGCTGTGCAAGTATACAGCACGGCTTCTTCAAAAAAGAGCTTGCATTTCATTTTTGTCTTGGGGTATTATGGTATTTAATTGAACCCATTAAACCTGGAATGGAGTGGCCCTGTGCAGCCCTGCCCTGACACTACTTATGGCACTGCTATTGCTATACTTTATAATGGCTATGGCACTGCCATGAGTTTGATTGAATCTAGTCCCTGGTCTTTGTTCCTGTGTGGTACTTAATGTATAGTAACGCTTTGAAGTTATTTGGTTTTTGCAGGGCTATTAGATTTTATTGAGTATGGACTATTTAGGGCTCTCTTTGTATTGGTGCTCACGCTGCTGAGAAGAAACTGTGCTGAACTTTTTTTTGCCACATAAGCCTCAGATGTATGGATTGCTAAGAGACTACAGTAAATGAATCTAAATGAATATAGCCACACAGCGCAAACACAATTTGAAAAGTCTCTAGAGGCTGTGCAGCTCCTCACGGAAGCTTGTTGACCTGAGACCCTTTCTTTGCTTACCGCTCTGTGCTATACCTCTGTTATTTTTATGTTTGTTCTGCTACTTGCCCCCCAGTACTGACGCAATTCTTCCTGTTGTGTGGATACTACTAGAAGCTCACCAGCTGTTGCCAGCAGATGTTTTGGTAGACATTATCGGAAAGTTGTCTTTTTTTTTAAGATCTGAGAAATGCTGGCACATGTTTGTGTGTTTATAGTGGACACTTTTAAAAGTTTACCACAGTAAGTTTGCAGTACACTTACTAGGCTTTTCCCTTGCTTAAAATAATGATTTATCTTACTTTTACTTCTTTACTAAATTTTGTAATGTTTTTACCTTGCCATCAAAAGGGAAGACTGAGTGCTTTATAGTGCCACAGAACCCCAGATGAATTTTTAAAATACACATGAATTGTACAATACATAAAGACCCAAGAACAGCAGGTGCAACACAACAGTGAATTGTGACTTTGAGATGTCAGAACAGTGAAGAAATATTTTGTGATGTCAGAAGAATGAATTATTGCGTTGGTGATGTCAGAGAAGTTAATTGTTACTTTGTGATGTCAGAACATCGAATTCTGAGTTGACATGGGCCAGGCTTCAGTCATAGGAACTATTCACTCATTATAGAATCTCAAATGGTTCCATTCATGTCTAGATTTCCTCTTGTGTTGAACCAGAGAGCAGTTCTCAGCAAATGAAGTCATATTTATATATGTACAGTGACCAGAAAAAACAATCTGTGCAACAAACACTGGGCATGTTGTATGTATAAGGTTTCCCTTCTCTGCAACAGACAGACCAACAGCAGCCTTTCAACTCTGCCCTACTGAACATGTATATGGACAGAGAGTAGGTGGGGCTGGTAGAGTTCAAAAGTAACACTGCCACATGATTTCAACAGAATGGGGAAGGCAGATTTAAGGAAAAATGATAATAGCTCAATGTTGGAAAAACAGAAGTACTCAGAATAATCGCAGACACCAGTTCATAAGAAAATAAATGTTCAAATAAAAAGCTATTAATGTGACATTTGAAACTACTGCACTTGCTGTTTGATAGCATGCCAATTTCAAATACTTTTCAAAATACAGTAATAATATGCACAGATAAAGAACAACGACACTAGATAAGTGTCCCGAGTGAGAGGGAAATGAATGATTGCACGTTATCCTAAACATAATGCATGTTTTACAATTCAAACACTGAGCTGTGTAATCAACTTTCTATCAATCTCCAGAACGGTAACTCAAAGTGAAAACCTGTTCATTAAATGCAACAAATGCAAATGTGTGAGCTCAAGGTTTACTGGTCCTCAGGCATTTTCCAACATGAAATCAAATGCCATTTGAATATTACTTCAAAATCTCATAGTACAAGTTGGGCATGACTCCCCATTTTTTAAACGCTCTCTTATTAACACTGCATTGCTTATTTTTCCCTAGATGACACGGCAACATTTTCTGTATATCAGTCTTTATCTTATTCATATTTTTTTTACCCCTTTATCATGTACTTGCAGGGATGGAAATAAGATTGGATAGCAGTTTCACCCATTCCAGGTTTTACTATGAGCTTGATTAGCCACAGTGTGTACAGGTAACAAGCTCAGGTTTTGTTTTATTGAACTCGTAAATAAAACCAGGAAAAGCTTAAACTGCTATATAATATATAGCCTATAATATATTATCTATTTTTTGTTTGGTTGTTTCCAATATGTCTCAGTTAATTTGTTATAAGAAAACTAAACTATTTCCACCTGAAAACGTTAGCAACGCTCCTCCTACCCATACACATCTGAACGCACATGAAGAAAATGATCTCTCTCATAATAGATCGTGTTTACATAGTTCTCTGTAACACTTATTAAAACAGTCTTTATTTTGAGCTTACCCTTATAGTAGAAGCAAAATATTATTTGAGAATTGTGCTATTTGTCTTAAAGTTTGTTTATTTATTTATTTATTTGTTTGTTTATTTATTGAATTAATGTTATTTTTCTCTTGTGGGAAGATAACAGTAACACAAACATGAAATGTTTTTTTTTTTTGTAGACTGTATTACATAGTTCACTCTCGTTGGCATTTAAAGACTTTCTGTATAGAAGTGGTGCAAAAATGGGAAACGGTTTTTCTATGAATCGCCATCGGTCATTTGCATAGTGTGTAGTTTAATACTACATATAAAGCATATTTCACTATTAACATGTTACACCGTTTTTTTAAAGAAACGTTCTCTATGTTTGTATATTGATTATTCTACTTGTATTATATAATCAATGCTAATTATGACGTAACCATTATCTAGCATATTTCATTTGCACAAAGAATCTCCGACACATTACCTTGAGGTTTCAAAGGAACAAGTGCACTGCATGCGTTATACTGTGTGTGTGTGTGTGTGTGTGTGTGTGTGTGTGTGTGTGTGTGTGTGTGTGTGTGTGTGTGTGTGTGTGTATATATATATATATATATATATATATATATATATATATATATATATATATATATATATATATATATATATATATATATCCACTGTCTCGCTGTTTCTCGGTATGTAAGAATGTTCATACTTCTTTATTGAACTCGGGTTCCAGAATACTCACCGAGGAACCGAGTTATTCTCTATAGAACGCCCGTCACTTGGTCGTGCCCTTCCTTAGGGCGCTACGTACATTGTTAGGATACACTTAAATATATTAATTCGAAAGCTGTGTGAACTTTGTTTGTAGCATATTTTAAAATAAAGAGCTAAAATGACGTATCCAATTCTACATGTAGCGCTATAATTGGCACCCGTACCTACCCCCCAGTAAATATGTAGGTGTAGTTTTCTGTTACATTGCCAAATTAAGATGTCAACGTGTTCCATAGAAGCATGCAGTAGTTCAAGTCTTAAGGTAAGAGATATGGTAACGCCTGTGTGGATAACCCATGATAAAGTGACATCCTCCACAGTTGTGCTTCGTACAGAAGAATGGCGCAAGACTGCAAATCCGCACCACGCTTGGGCCAAGCTCAAAGTCAATGTTGAATATTTCAGCTTTCCGCTGTTCCATTTGGGCTTTCACTTACTGTACTTAGGTTCTGGTAGGAACTCTGACCAATACTGGGTTCTATATAATGGGTTCAATATGCTTCATATTTATATTATCTATTACCTTGTGTTTCAATAATTCGACAGTTTATATTTTACAAGTTTAAGGTTTTGTAATTCGGTGCACTAACTCTCACGATTATATATTTAGCGAACCCTGGTTTGTCACAATGGACCCATTCTAGAACACTGTGTTGTTCAGTAGATGAAAGCGGTTCTTTAGAACCTGTAGCTAGTAAGACTAGGCTGCATGGTTCAAGACTGAATGTGTTTTGATAGTTGAGTTATCTATGGGGGTAACTAGCGTCTATGTGTTTATTTCGGCTCTTTAGTTTTTGGCACCTTCTCAACTCCAAGACATTAACAAGGCTACCAGAGAGCCATGTGAGTCTAGATCTACATCCATGGGGCAGAGGGTCACACACACACACACACACACACACACACACACACACACACACACACACACACACACACACACACACACACACACACACACTATAATGCGAAATTATTTTTGTTGACGCACCATATGGATGTCCATATTGCATAACATAATCATTGATTTTGACTTCATGTGCCCAAATTTAAAAGTGATGGTCGGAGGCAATATTTAGCATTGTCCTCGCTTTACTTAATAAATGAAAGATAATAAATGTGTGTTTATCTATCTACGTAGTTATCTGTCATGCTCACATACATGCATACGTACATACATACATACATGCATACATGCATACGTACATACATACATACATACAGTACATACAGACAGACAGACAGACAGACAGACAGACAGACAGACAGACCTCAATGAAGTATTGGCTTAACTCCCTGCTTTGCAGTGTTGGTATTTAAATCAATTGAGATCACTTTGTGATTATACACTGGCTGTGTAGGTCGTGATTTCAGTGTATTTCTCTAAATTGTATTTCAGACACTGTATATTTTTCATTCATTGCACTGTTTTGAGTCCCAGAGTAGATTCACGTGCACAACCCTGTGACTGGTGAATATCAGGTATTACTCATATTCCAGTAAACTTTTACACCACATGCATTAATAGCGTTTCGTCACTGAACGACAATTAGACGGCATAGACCTGAAGCATCAACTGATGGAACTGTAGTGAAATGCAGTTTTCGTTTGCCTGATTGAAATTTGTCTTGTTTAGTTAATTCCAATCTCGCTTTCGCACATTTTGCTTTATATAAAGCAACAGTCTTGTCATCCTAATCAGCTGTGGGCATTTTGGAAGATCAGTACGCAATCTTTATCAGATCAGATACAAATATAACGTCGCGGGTGTTCTCTGCCTGACTCCAGTCAAAGTTTTCAACTGCTGAAGCAGGAAGATTAAAAGGCATTTGTGCACGTAAGTATATAATCTATATATATATATATATATATATATATATATATATATATATATATATATATATATATATATATATATATATATATATATATATATATATATATATATTTTTTTATGGCAACCAGCATTCAAGCAAGCAGCATTCGCAAGCGCTAAATGCAACAAGTCCCCCGAGAACGTCATGTTGTTTAAGATACAAAGTGAGACGCAAAAAAGGAGTTAATGTTCCCTTATCTGTCTGCATGCAAATTCTGTTCGAAGAGTTTAAATTTCACAAGCCACATGTGTAAGCGAGCTGCTTATGTAAAGTGCATTTCCGACCTGTCGTTTTAGAATAGAAGCTTCAAATAGGTGTGGTGCGAAACTCGCTTTCTCTCTGCCTCAGTCATAACTTTTTCATAGGACTTTTCTTTGCGGTATTCTTATGGAATGTACTGCCAGCCAACAATGTAGGAAGCCGTAGCGCATCGCATGATCATTGATGATCGCCTTCAAACTTGCGGTTTCTCTCATTCATGAGAATCACGTAAGAGCAAAAAAAAAAAAAGCGCGTCTCTGAACAAAGCCATTGCGTAAATCTATATATTCTTTATATTTATATATGTGTATAAATCGCTTTCTATAGTCTAGAGTTTAAGCTTGCGGATATTGCAAAGGGTTATTAGATTCATGTGTCACACAAGTGGTGGGCGATCCACTGAGCTGAGCAGAAGTTCTCGCATGATGACTTCAAACAAGACACATTACCTTCCAGCATCTGTTGGAGAGACTGGATTTTAAGACCCTTCTGTCTCCAGGAAACAATGGTGAGTAGCTTGGAAATAGTTATTTGCAGCGATATTTGCAAAAAAGCACTTGGTCACTTTTGATTAAGAACAATTTATGGGAGAACATTGTTTTTTTCAATCTGTTACCTGGATTTCATCACTATTTTTTTTAAAGAACGTCAGATGCGGGACCGTGGAGGGATTTATTTTCTTTTTAATAGTGGAGTATGGGAGCTTAATTGAATTCTGTCTTTGATTTATAATTGCATTATAGACTAAATTCCGGGGTGATAACGAAACGCAGATAGTATCTGATGTTTTATTTTTAATCTCCAAACCTTTTGCGGAGTATGTGGTATATTGTGCTATTGATGTGTGGTATATGTGTAGAGGTGGGCAAACAGATACAGTATCAATGCCATGCAACGTGTGTATGTATTTATTTCTTCAGACCTGAAGGACTATAACTGCACATCTAAACGGGATAGATCGCTGCAGCATAGTGTCTGGTGGAGGGCATTGTTTGACGGGAAGTCCTATATTGAGGATTATGACCCGGTGAGAAAATTACTGCTGCCTTTCTTAGAAATCGTTCCGGCCAACATGTGATCAAATATTAACAGGACGGGCTTGGCAGGAAAATATTCACGTGACAAGGCGTGGAGCAGCAATAGAGTAAAGCAATATCAAATGGCACTTAATGAATGTATAGATTTGTGCCCTTTATAACCGTATGCTTGCCGAGGCGGTGCTGGGGGACGCGTTCAGCACCTCGGACAGCGGAGGTGACAAACAGAATGGACTATATAACCCTGCTTGGATTCGAACTTAGCAGTCTTACGATTGTTTCACAAAGCTAGGCTATAGTGCACGTATATCTTCTTTTATGCGCTGGCTTTTGGAATCACTGTGATGTAAAAATAGATTACCGAATGCTGAACGCTTAGCTCTTGGAGTTTTGTCGCCACTTAGAGCATGATAAAGTTGAAATCTTAGTGGCGCTGTGTTCTATGGTGTCGATCCTTTATCAAGCACCACTTGACACACAGCGTTAAGTTTGAGAAATGCAAGTGTTGGTCTTGGAGATCTAACCACTGATTGTGGTTGTTTGCTCTTAACAAAGGTAAGGAAAGCATGCCTTTTGATTGAGTTTTGCGTGTTTGTTGATAGATTTACGTGATCCATTCCATAAGCATTGTTTCGTGTGTGTGTGTGTGTGTGTGTGTGTGTGTGTGTGTGTGTGTGTGTGTGTGTGTGTGTGTGTGTGTGTGTGTGTGTGTATATATATATATATATATATATATATATATATATATATATATATATATATATATATATATATATATATATATATATATATTCTGTTCGCGCTGCTTAGCCATATGTGATTGTAAGTGTCTATATGCACGATGTAGGGTATAGAGACAGTTAGCTATGTAAGAATTTGTTTTGACTTATAGTGGTATATGACGCTAACCGGATTCTGTATATTATTCAATACATTTAATACAAACATTTGCAAACAACGTTTTACTTAATTAATTTAAACTCAGTTGTAACTTAAAATTATTTCAAAACCATTGTATTGAAACAGAAAGGATATGCTTGCTTGTGTCGATTTAGTTGTGTACAGCAAGCATAAATCTGATTTACTATGAGATCAAATAAGAGTTCTTTTGAGTGTAATTTAGAATAGTTGGAACATGTTTTTGAGTAAAACATGGGGATCTATAATACTAAGATTTACAACCTCATCTGATCGATTTCAGATGACGATATATTACACAGTCTCACCAGTGGAGAAATCATAATCATAATCATAACTGCTCTCTGCTCCTCCGTTCATCTCTGGGATCTCACGCTCATGCTTTACTATGGCTGTGTTTGTGAATGAGAGCGATGGAGATAAAGTGAGACGGTATAGATAGAGAAGAGAAAGATACAGATAGATCGATAGAGTGAGATTCACAGATTGTGTAGTTCGTATAGTATTACAGAGATACAAACTCACAAACTAAAACGACACACATAGAGAGAGAGAGAGAGAGAGAGAGAGAGAGAGAGAGAGAGAGAGAGAGAGAGAGAGAGAGAGAGAGAGAGAGAGAGAGAGCTGGAGATGGAGATGGAGATGGAGATATAGTGTAGTGTAGTGTAGTGATCAAATCCCCGTGTAGCGACAGTTGTCTTAATTGCAGAGAAGGAAACAGAGTGTGCAAACGGGCTCCCGAGACTCCCTGGTCCCATTCCTACCTGCTGGAAGTGTGTTTTCAGATCGTTCTCATGAAATATGAGGCGAATTAAAGAAAATGAAAGCAATCATTGTCTACTTTATTCTTTTTACATTAGATGAACCACAATATGGATTAAAATTATACATATAATTTATTTAGATTTTTTTGGAAGACAAATAATTTCGTGTTTTGATATTTGCCTTTATAATGAAGTGTTTTGATATATGCCTTTTACAGACCTTTGTACTAAATGTAGCTTGTTTTCGTATTTGTTTGCAGTTATTAGTCATTTTATTCTGTAACCCCTCCCCCCAGCTTTTTTTTCTCCTCGTGATATAAGATATTCTGAAGATTTGGCTGAGACGGGCGTGGGAGGCTGGTGTGTATATGAGAGAGAGAGAGAGAGAGAGAGAGAGAGAGAGAGAGAGAGAGAGAGAGAGAGAGAGGGGGGGGGGGTGGTTGGGGGTTGCACGACACACTGTGTGAAGGTTCTTTTTTATTTTTTTTCGCGGAACTTTCTGCAATGTACGTCATCGAATCAGTCCTTACAAGGTGTTGTCAGTCAACACCTCGAGAGAATCTCCCACCCACTCCCCATATTGCGCTGCGGCGGTCGAGTGGGCGTCAGAAACAAAGCTTGGAAGGGTATGGTGCAAGGGAGAATGAGATGTTTCATTATTCTGAATGGCATTTTCCATCATCTTATATACATTGGTTTTTTTCAGTAATAAGGTGGCATGATTTATTTTTAATTCCAAACAGCATGCAGTTTGGTTTTCCTTTCTATTAACGGAGTGTAGGACGGTACAAACCCCAATTTAATAGCAGAGTTCCCCTCTGCATTGTATTTTAAAACGAAATCTAATGATTTTGTGAGTTAGGAAATTACAGTGATGCTATTATTATTATTATTATTATTATTATTATTATTATTATTATTATTATTATTATTATTATTATTATTAAGTCATACAGACTACAGGCAATTATTAATAGTAATTATTTATATGTAATTGTTACATTTTTAATTTCTACCTGTTTTATTGTGGTGTACCTGTATTAGGTTTGTCCGGAAGGATTACCAGCAAGAGAAGGTATAGCGTTTTAAAGGGATCAAGGTAACCCTGTTAATACCGTATTGTTCTTTTGTTGACAGATAACCTATTAATAACTTATGCACGATTTGACGAAACAATATATATATATATATATATATATATATATATATATATATATATATATATATATATATATATATATATATATAAATTGCTATTAAATTGGGGTTTGTACCGTCCTACACTCCGTTAATAGAAAGGAAAACCAAACTGCATGCTGTTTGGAATATATATATATATATATATATATATATATATATATATATATATATATATATATATATATATATATATATATATATTTTTTCATGTAGCGATAGTACTGTACCTGCGCATTGTGCACACAGGTATCGTGTTGCATTAGCCTGAGCGCGCTGGCTTTCCACCTATATCGGTTAGTGTCCTTGAACGCTATTGAAAAAATAGTCTGCTTTGATTAAAGCGGCAAACACGGGCGGTAACAACATATGCAAGATAGGCAGGTGCAAGCGTGCTTTTGGACCTGTGTTTGCATTTGGGTTTTTTTTTTTAATTATTATTTATTTATTTATTATTTTTTTAAACAATGCCTTCATATTGAATTGTTCTGAATGCGGCAGACAGGGATCGAAAAGTAAACAAGAGTATAGACAGCTGAACAAGGTTTCTTTATAAGCGAATCTGATGGTTGCTGGGGATCTACTACTTAAGTCAATTCTCTTTAAATTGGGGTTTCCCTGTTTGCACACGTTTCCTGAACAACCAGAAACTATTTTTATGTGTTTTTTTTTTTAAATTATCAACCTCTTTAGGTTCCAGATTGTTGTTCATCTGTTCCTTAGTTTGCATGTCCCTAATTAACCATTCTAACCCTCTGAACCACACAAACAGGTTTAAACTTGGAAACAGGAACGGCTTAACATTGCTTGTACTAGAGTGTGCACTAGACTTGTAAAACTGTATATATCAGGCTGATGTGTATGCGTGTGTGTATATTGGTGTATACACACTTTGACTGCATGGACAGTGTCTTCCAATGCTGTCCAAATACTTTTTGGGGGGTAGTGCATGTTTGCCTGCATGATTCCATGTGTTCTAGATATGCTTGATTCTTTGCATCATTCCACTTGTCTATAGAGTCACGGTATCTGTCCACTCTAACCTATATACTGTACTAATATATAAGCCTGGAGAATTTAGAAGGCACTTGCTACAGTGCTATGAGTGAAACGATCCCTAAAGAACTGTCAGTGTTTTTACCCTGTCAAAATATTTGCATAGTTCTTTGCTTGCATCTCAACGAGTAACACATACTGACATACCAATATTCATCCAGCAGCAACATTTTAGTTTTGTGTTGCTTTGGTGCCTCTGTGTAGTCATGGCATATTGTAATTGCACGAGATGTGTTTCAGATGCCATTGTTGTGGGTCACTTCCTGGCAGTCAAAGTTTAAAAAATTGGAAAGTCATTCCTCATCGATTTATCCACTGGATTTTTTTTTTGACTGCTGTTTTTTTTACACCTGATTTATTGTTGATACAAGCATGCTCTGAGAAATAACCCTTTGACATGACGTCCTGATTCAGACGTACAGTAAAACCTTGTGTTAAGGACACCTCACTATAAGGCCACTTCAGCATTCGCTTTTCATAACACAGTCCAGATTTGCTCCCTTTGACAGAAATAAAAAGTCACACTCAATATTAAGTCCACCGCTTTACTCAGTATTAAGACCACAATCTACAATCTCAGATGTATCAAATGTCTGTTAAAATACCTCTTTAAAAAGACCAACACACACCTTGAACAAGTAACAGACCTTTAAAATAAACATACAAACTTTAAACCCTCTGAACACTTGATGATATTAATTTGCACATTTGATTCAGAAGAAGAAAAAAAAATCTAAAACAGTCAATTCGTTGGCATAAAAAAACGTAAATGAATATCAATACCAATAAAAATGGAACACCTTATTCGTCTCACAGTAGTCTTCAGTTAAAACTGCAATCTCAGATCATTTGAAATGTACTTTATTAACATGTATGTTTCCTATGTGCTGCATGCTGCAGTGCTCCTTGGCTTATACAACCAAGTTCTTTGTGTTGCAGGCTGATGCTCTTAATTGGTGCTGAATTGGCTGGAGACTGATTCTAGCAGAGACAGAACCAGTAGCTGAATCTTCCCCATTTACAGCAATGCCCATCAATTAGACTTTCTATTATTTTTTTCCCCCTCTCTTTAAATCTTCTGGCTTTTTTCTCCTTTTTTCCTGCTTTTATCCTGGATCTCAATGGCCTGCGTTCATGTCCAGTTTCTCACCAGATAAACATTAGCATGTCTGCCTCTTCCAAGATGTCAATCATGTCCCAGAGCCCATTGCTTCATCAGTTGGATGTTGTTTGTTTTATGGTTTATATTTAAGAAAATATGCCAGATATATTTTTCATTAAACATTGAAATGCTTTTGAAGCTGTTTATCTCTGCATAGTTGGGTTATGGATTATAAGGCAGCGTATTCAGCAGTTATACCTTTTTCATAATACTAATGCTAATTATAATAATAGCAAAAGTTACTCTATGCTCAGTGCGTTGGGTACTGTATACATTTTAGAATCAAAATGAGTCCTGTAGGATAGAGCAAGAAACTACATAAAGAGGCTCTGCTGCCAATTCATTTTGAAACTCACGCTAACAATACAAGATCATTTGATCATTTACTCATCCCTTTTCACAGAGCTAATCAAATACAAAGACATAACGTGGCTCTAAGTACCAACCGAGAGACAATGTTAAGCTAAGGTTCTATACCCATAGGGGCAAAGCTAATTTAGGAAAAATATCTCCACTTTTAGAAACACTCCAAAGCTTGATAAAAACATGAGGATTCCTATGCAAGTCATCAGTCTCCCTGAAAGCTTGTAGTTACGCAGTGATGAACTTCATGGGTTATGTTATGTTATCGATGCTTAAATCCTTCATGTACGCTGCCTGTAAACCAGCTGTGAGCTGGAATGAGGTTGGGTGAGGTATCAGATTCAAGAACACATGGGTTCAGGTGCACTGATTTCTCCAAACCCCCTTAAGGTTGGCTTGTAAATTCTGCACATCTGGTTTTCGGATTCAAAACAGTCACTTACAAAAGGATGCATTTCTTGTGCATGTGAACACAGTACATGCCAGCTTCTCCAATGTCTCCTAGCTATTTGAGGCGACAGACCTTTCTCTTAGGGGGGGATGTAGCAGTTCCCTCGCCATGCCTATTGATTAGCACTGTATAGGAGGCTACTGTCTACCGAGAGCTAGAATGAGACGACCACACCCATTTCATTTGTGAGACCGATTACAGCCTCCAAAGATAATCAAAATGCCTTTTTTTGTTGCTCTTTTTTTTTTAGAACTCCATCCGTGAGTTTTGCAGTAATTGACTGTTCTTTCCATTTTGGTTTCCCCAACACTATCCAGTTTTGTTTCTGAAGGCTTTGCACTTCAGCGTGGCTTTACGCCTATTTGCACATGGCGCCGCATGCATAACATATAAATCAGCAGAGATCGTGTATCATTATCTGCACCAGCTCAGGCTGACTTGAAAGAGGCTTGAGGATTGCTGAAGGTGTGTGTGGGCATTCTTATATGTTAAAACATTTTATACATCTGGCCTTGGCCTTGTAGGGATAATTAAGTGGGCGTAAGAGCCTGAAAAAGAGTGGTGAGGATTGGCCAGGTTTCAGCCGCAGTTCAAAGAAACAAAGAAGGTAGAAAAAACAACTTGCGTAAACACCCATATTGAAGATGCTTGGCCTCTGACAAAGCTATGTGTTGTAACTTTTAAAGGCAGTGCTGTGACTTTTAATGAGAGCAGTCAGATTTGGGTTAGTTGCTGTGGGTGCAGCTGAAGTTAAATGTGTGAAATATACAAACAGGAAAGATTTAGTGAGGTTAGTAAGAGAAAAAAACAAGAACAGATAAACAGCTCAAATGCTGGCAGTGCCAACCCTTCATGACGTATAGCTAGATCGGTGCCATTAACTTTAATTGAATTCAGGATTGGAAGGGTTCATTTTCCAGTGTTTGCTAAGTTTTATTCCTTTTCCTTAGTATTAAACACACACACACACACACACGCACACACACTCACACGCACACACGCACACACACACAAAGAAAACCATTCTGCAATTTAGCACTTAGTGAACAAGTAAATAATTTACAATTCCAATAATAATACAAGACATTTCTGAGAAATAACACATCAGTCATCGGAGCTCATAAACTAGTAATAAATTACAGATCTTCTATATATTTATCCCGCCAAATTCTCCAGGCTTATATATTTATTTCGCCTATATATTATTATTAAATAATAGTGGATGTTGAAGGTTGTAAAAAAAAGAAAAAAGGGGTTTCGTGTTTTCAGTTCCAGCCATTCTGAAAGGTAGAAATTAGTTACACAGTTATAGGGATGTTTTATGACTGTGAAAATAAATCAGCAAACGGATTATTAAATGAGCTGTAACCTATCAGGGGTTAGTCATAGATAATTAGAGAACACAGAACTGTGGTTCCGCTTTGTCTAGTTCACATTCCCTTGTTGTTCCTCCGAGAATGCCCCTATGCTTAAGGACGTGTTTTTAAAGTCTATGTTAAGTGCTGGATAACAAACACCTTCACACTTCTTCCTATTCCAAACCATAGCTTTTCTTCAGCAGCTGGTCTGGATTACAAAGCCCTCAAAAGTCACTATAGTGCTGTGTGATGCGTTTAAATAGAAGGCAAACCGGTACTGCAGCTAAGGAGCTGTTCCGTCTATGCAATTATCTACAGTATAAACCGACTGCACATCAGACCTTTGTTATATGTATTATTCACACGTATTGATTTTCTTTGGACAGCTAATGATTTCCTGTACATCACGCATTTGGATTTTACCAACCCACTGACCCGTCTTTCTGTAGACAGAACCTTTAGCTTGGTGAGGATTCCAGAATAGGTACGAGGCTTCGGAAAAACGGATAATGACATCCTGTCTGCCCTATAGCTAATGCAGGGTGCCAATCTGTAGCCCATGCACCCGTGGTGCTGTGTGATTGCTAATTAGCTGGCTTTGCGTACTTATAGGTATAGGATCAAGACCCATGGGCATGCAATTGATTTAGTGCTTTGGTATCCTGGTATGGTTTACCTGTAGCAGCTTCAGCTGCACAAAATAGTATCCCAACTTCAATCCCTACCATGGATGAGACAATAACGCAAGACTGACACCCCTGTACAAGAGGAAACCCACACCCTTAAGCACTGTTTATTAACCCATCTGCATCTCCCAGACCTGAACTAGGCTGGGTTAGAGTGGTGTATTGGCTAAATCCATTCAGAAACTGACAGCTATTTTTGCTAAACTGGCTTCATGTGCTCTGGGAATAGAATATAGATCTCCTGTCAATATTGCTGTCAGTATACAGAGGAGACATGCGATCCAGACTACCATAATACTGAGGTGCTGAACAACAAAAATGAGAAACGTCCGCCATAGCGCTGTCAATGGGGTGCAGGGCCACCAAGGGGAGCGAGAATGGTGAGTGACACGGGTCTGGAAGGTTATTCTTTTATGTAATACTTTCTCATTGATTACTCCTCATTGATTACCTTGGGGTAGGAATCTGCAGCAAAGTCTGTTCTCAAATACAGGTTTGCAAAGTTTGTAACCTGTCTTACCCGTTGTGACTGAAAGTGATTTGAAACTCCAAGGCACAGATGTCTCATGCCAGAGGTACCATCTACAGAATAAATTAACGCAGTTTAACAAAAATCTGTGCTGCATATGAAAGATTTCTTGTTTTAAGTCCCAACTCCTGTCCAACCCTGACATGGAGTAACATGACTAATGCAAAGCTGACCTGTGTGTAATTCTCTAGTGTTGTTCTTTCTTTCTTAGTCTATTTAACTGCAGCTGTAACATTATAACTATTCCAGCATACTGATTTCATGGAGCATCGCTTGACCATTATTCAGCATACACTTTTTGATTAGCTCTGTTTGTAAACGTGTTGGGATGCCACAAAGTCACTATGATTTTAACATTTAGAAAGAGTTAAAGAAACCAACATTGTTTGGCGCCTGACGAAACTGCGAGCCAGGCAAATTAAAGCAGATTACATTTGCCACTGGTTGTCTGTCATGTATATTCACTCCTGCCTAATTCAATCAATTGAAAGTCTATACACACTATACGGTTGATCGTCAGTCATAATTTGACCCATACTGTTTGAAGATAAATATGGTTATTTGATTTTTTGTATTATCATTTGTTTTGTCGTAAATTCCTGTATTATTTTCATTTATTTTTTAAAATTGAACTGTGATATTTGTGGCTTAAACTTGATATGTTTTAAGCAATGCCAATATTAAAAGTTCCGGGAAGGATTATTATCAGGAAATATAACACCTGATTTGAACTTCAGGCATTGCTTTCCTTTATCACAAACGCACAAACTATTTAGGCCTACTCCAAATCGGTATTGCCGCGATTTTTCTTCTTCTTAACTTGAAACGGTGGCTTAATAAGCGGCATCTACTATAGCAGTACTATCTAAAGACTGTCACGGGTGGAGCCCTCTATATTTATATATTCTCTATAGGCTGTTTACTGATATCTAGGTATCAACAGGAAGATATCATTTTGGTCACGTGCACAAATAGTCGATCAGATTCACATGGAAGAATTGTAATGTGAAAGCAAACGTATTCTAGTGCGATTATAGTTGTGAAGGCGAATTTTAAACTCGCTTGGAGAAGAAAAAAAAATAGTTGGTTTGATATTTTTCAGTGTGGAACCAACTGAAGCAAAATTGCAAAATTTTAGTTCGTTTGCAAGTGGATTCTGAATCGGATCTTTATAAACGAACTAAGTATGAAAGGGCCCTTATATAAGGGGCCTGTGTGAAGAAAGAGTCAGCGGCAGTCACATGCTGCAACGTCATGAGCTGTCGTTAGTATTGAGGATTCCCAACCTCCGTCTCATTCACAGCATCAGGAGTCTGATGATCAAGCTATATCCCCTAACCTCCGTGTGTGTGCGTGCGTGTGTGTGCGTGCGTGTGTGTGCTAGCATGCAATCTTTCTGTTTAAACCGAGGTCAAATGGAGCCACTCAATCAGGGGATGCTATCACCTCCACCATGCAATTTCCACCATCAATAATTTAATCTATTTGCTACATAGCAAGAAAAGAGAACTTCAGGCACTTGAGAAGAGAAGGAAAATTAAACACACAGAGACACACACTGCACACACACACACACAAAAACAGAAACCTGAGAAGTTTCATCAAAAATCCCAAATGAAACTATCCTGCTGATGTTAACTTTTACAACTAAGCATTAAAAGGTAGGTTTTTTGTTTGTTTGTTTGTTTTGTTTCTGTTTGTTACATGTATATCTTGGTTGTGTGTGCGTGCGTGCGTGCGTGTGTGTGTGTGTGCGTGTGTGTGTGTGAGTGTGAATGAGTGTGTGCTTGTGCGTGCGTGTGTGTGTTGGGGAGACCGTTAAAGTAATGAGGTGCTTGATTCCGTATAAATGCATCCAATACACGGCTGTGCGGCTATATCGGGGCTGTTCATTAATAAGAAATGGTGTGATTATCTTGGTTGAATTCTTAATAGGAAAACTATGACAGGGGTCGTTGAGGGCAACAGTGTTTTTCCAAAGATGAAAACATAAAAACGATTAAACAAACGTAAGCATGTACATGTCGAGTTTCCGCCGCCTTACTTTTTTTTTTTTTTCAAAAGTAAGTATGCTATTTAAAAAGAAAATGTCACGTGAGTTTATCACAGTACGTTATGCATTCGATTACTGCTGCAATATCTTTTTTTTAAATCTCAAAGTTTAAAAGCTAAAAACAACGAAAACTTTATGCTTCAATTATTCTTCAATTTAAATAATACTAATAAAAAATGTATTTGGAAATTATATAAGTATTTTAAAAATAGGAGTAGGATACAGTATGATATGAATACGTGTATCAACTACATTGTACAGCATGTAGTTTATTTTTGCTAGAGAGATAGAAAAGGGGCGGTGTATTTGAAACGGGCTGCACGGGAGTAAAGAGTTGTAAAAATAAATAGACTGGGTTTAGCCAATGGAAGAATGAACAAGCGTCTAAATAATTTCTTGATTGTCAAAAAGCCAAGAAACGCTCATCTGAAAGGGGATTGAACACACACACAAAACAAGCGGTTGTAAGCAAATAAAAAGTCCGATCTGCTCATAAAGATTTTATAGGTAACCTGAGACGGCTGTGCTAGATCTCTCCACGGGAGGCTTGCTATGAGTATCTGCCCGCTGACGGCTAATATCACAATGCGAGGATGAATTTAAAGAGGAAAAACTGTCACCCACCGATGTCTGAGCGCAACTAAAGACAGTGTATTGGAAATGTCTTAAAAAAGATGGACTCTTCTGCTGGACGCTGAAGCAAGGACAAAGTTTGGGTCTTGGATTTTTCCTGCTGCTTACAAGGTTAATGGTTTGATACTGTCAGTTTAGACGCTGGTTTGGATTGTAAAATATACATATATCAGACAGTAGCCTATTACAAAGTTGTGTTGCTTTGAAATACAAAAGTAATCTATATATATATATATATATATATATATATATATATATATATATATATATATATATATATATATATATATATGCATTTGGTGTATTTGTATTGTCGACATGTTTATATTTTCAATGTGTTATAGGCTCTCTTGAGAAAGATATGTACAACATATCGAAACGTTGGGCAACTGGCTCTTTGAGCTAATATATATATATATATATATATATATATATATATATATATATATATATATATATATATATATATATATATATGATTTGTTTTACACATTTAACAATAAGACAACTCGTAAGTTCTTGAGAGCATTTATATATTTTATTATTTTGCTACGTATACAAAGTTTAAAATCGGTGGGTTTTTACGCACTATATATATAGTGCGCAATATATATATATATATATATATATATATATATATATATATATATATATATATATATATATATATATATATATATATATATATATATATATGTCTTTGCTTTGAAATGCAGCCATGTAGTGTATGAACAAGCCACAGGAGAGCGTTTCAAAGCAGACCTGTGATGGGGTCTAGTTACTGTCGTTGTCGTTCTTAAGAGTGGTCTGGGCTCATTAAAAGGTGTCTGGATCAGTTTTGATAAAAATGTATGTGCTTATCTGACTCGAAAGATCAAAAGGAATTGGGGAGAAATGCTAACGCCATCTGTAACGATGCTTTGTTGCAAAAAAAGCAGTCTGGAAAACTCTTTTGTGGACAAAAGCGCCCTCTAGCAGCAGATACTGAGAATGACCGAAAACACACACACACACACACACACACACACACACAATCCGAGAAGCACTTCACTTTTGGTTTTGTACACTATACAATAGTGAAATGCATGTATGGTGTATTTTCCAGACACTGTAGACATAGTTCAATGCATACACACATGCAGAACTAATTTACGAGGGGGTTTGAAGAAAAAAAAACAAAAAAAAACGGTTGCCCTAATGTAACAGTTTTGCACCCAGCATGCACGCACGGAAAAACGTAACCATCCCAGTGGAATCTTAAGTGTGCAGTTAAAGCACGTTGTGTTGAATCGATGATTTTGAGGTGAAGCGTTTGAACTGTTCATCCTCTGTGCTACTGCGGTATCACTAAGTGGGCTACATGATGTTTTTGTGTTACCTTAAGATATGTTGCATGTAAAAACGCGTACATGTGTTTTATTTTGCTGCTGTATTTTCAATGTACAGACCTATAGACGAGGGGAAATGTGATAAAAGGGGACCGTGCCTATTGTGGTTTGCTATTGAGTACCCTGGGTATTGTGTTTCCATTGAACAACAGCCTGGAGCGCTTTTAAAGACGCTGCATTTCTCCAGACAGTCGTGCGACGAATTTGACGATCATTTATGCGAGTAAATTCAATCATTCGTGCCATAGTGTACGTTACAAGATAACCGAGTCTCGCCCTTCAGCCACAGGTGATATACCGTTTTAAAAAATAGCTGTTAGCTACGTATAAATACATCGGCATCATTCGCCTCTAAGTGCGCATTTATGGTGTATCGAGCGCAGTGAAAAAACACCTCGTTTGAAAAGCTTGTTTCTCTGGAGTACGTGCGCTTGTACCGCCAAGCTCGGCAACTCCGTTCCAGTAAGGCGGTTTCCACTTCTTGTGAGTCGTCAATAAATAATTAATTATTTTAGGACCTGGAACGAGGTTTCATACGTTCAATTAAATTATTCAGTGCACGGTTGGAACAAAGACGTGGAAAGTGGAATTACCTTTTTTGTCCGCCTCTATAAATAACAACCCGCGACTGACATAAATAAATTGCTACGCTAATAAAATTTTTAAAAAATGGATGTGCCATTAATATATGAATGTGGCATGCGTTCATCTTTTCTACTTAATCCGATATTACCATTATAATATAATAATTATGTCCTTGGTTGATGGGCATTTATATATATATATATATATATATATATATATATATATATATATATATATATATATATATATATATATATATATATATATATAAGCGCTCGGTCTCTGTAGCAGTTTTCTTATTTAATGTGGCAATTTTAATTTTAAAACTGCATATTTCATTAAACTTAATGTGCTTGCTTTGAGTCTATTCACAAGTTGCACCATCACATTGAGGTAGCAGGCATACTCCGAGTTGACGTGTTCCAACAGAAAATAAGAGGCAGAGGCCAGATGCTTGTTATATTGCCGTCATATCCCTTACTGAACGCACGTCTTTTGCAACCGCTTTTAAAAACATAATATTTAAAATATTTGCGGGTCAGGTGCGCAAATGAAGAAATAGATACATGAATACATATTACACAGTAGAGAACATAAGTACTCAACACATCTGTTTAAGTTCTTAAATATTAGTTTGTCTGTGTAGCTGAGATGAGGCGAACAGCATATTCATTTTACTGTATCATGCTTTTCTTATCTCCAGCTTGCTTAGAATTTAGCCAACGTCACGTGTGGAGAACTCCACCCACGAACATTTGCATCCCGTTTTACATGGACACATAATAAGTCACCTGTGAATTGGAAGAACTATTGCCATAGCAACCTAGTCAACGATGCAGGCTGATCAGTTACAGACGCGTATGGGAAAGAAACAGTTAACACCTGGCCTATCAGAGAAGAGGAGCTGCGCCTAATTGATTTTTGTAAGCTGTAATAATAATAATAATAATAATAATAATAATAATAATAATAATAATAATAGCTTTATACTTCATAGCAATATGATATTTTTTAATATTCGTGATATTCAGCGTTTTTCTTTTTTTGTTTTGTTAATACAGTTAACATTCCTGTCTTTTCATATGTGTAATACTGTACCTAGTCCGCCCTCCCTGTCGCCGTATTGCAAATGTCTTTCTTAGTGGTAAAGAACATACCAGATTAACCGGGAAAATTTGGTTTTAGGGCGGGAATGTCAGGCTGTAGCGGTCATTTCATGCTGCTCTCACCCGAAATATAATATAATAAATTGTAATGATGTAATAATTATTCTGATAAGTCCATTGACAGACGCTTCACTCAATTTAAAGCTGCACTTACACACAAGACGCGAGAGAACTTTCTTTGGTCTCGTGCTGCTCCGCTTCAGCACTCTTGTCCCAGGCAGGGAGCCGACAAGGGAATCTGCGATTTCGAGATGGGATGGGTTAAACCTCATTTAACATTGTCGTATGTACATATGCACTTGCAACATGAGTTTGCTTTATTGGGAGTAACCGTGGTCAATAAACCTAAAATAAAATCGAACTCCTTTGCATATTTGCAGTTTGGGTATATCAACGGTGTTGTAATATAGTAGTCGTACAAATGTGAGCGAAGGGCGCCATCTAGAGGCATAACGTCGCCAGTGCAACAGATAGCCGAGTCTGTGTTGGACTCAGTAGAAGCTTGATGGAGAGCGTGCTTTTAGTGAATGGATAGAGCGTTTGTTTTTTTCTTTTGTAAAACTAACCTCTTCTTTCAGTTCGTGTTTCATAGACTTGTTTTAAATGACAACCGATATATTATTGTTATTCCGTAGCCAGGTTACTAATGTTTATTGAAACTATACATAGTTTTACGCATTTGCAATGGACTAGACATCGTTTACACAGCATGTATGCATTTCGACTTCCTAATGTGACAGCATTTTGTTTGTCCAAACCTTTTTACCCCCTGGTATTGTTGCAATAAAAATAAACCTAGCAATTACAGGGTTACAGTGTGAACAAACTGGACATGCAGTCTATCAGGTAATTGTTAGGTCTACTGCCTTGCAACCCGTGGGAGCTGTATGGTAATAATGGCGTATAAATTACTGTCTGCCATTAAACAGTTTCAAAATGTAAGTGAGGAACTAAAGGTCCTGCGTTGTGGCATCATGCGTTGTTGAAGCATTCCTTGTTCATAACCACTTTGCAACAGAAGAGGAATGCTCCAAAACTACTGGCACCTGGCTGGCGCTCGAGCTCAAGTTGCGGGAGTTTTTGAAACGTGACACTCGCGTAATTTGTTACTCAAGAAGCGCGGTGCCCCCGAAATTGTTTCAAGTTACAACCATTACACTAATTGATTAATTCAATAATGAATCAAATAACTGGACTTGAGAGAGAGAGATATGGTAACGGGGTAACAACAGCCCTTCTAGTGAGCGTGTGCGCAATTATACTGAGACGCTTCTTAAAATAGAACCCCCTTGTTGCTTGATTATCATCCGGCAGAGACACCGTGTTAGTACAAGCGGCTAGCCTGTGAGGGAGATGGGTGTAATTATGCTGACAAGCTTCCCAGGTACGCTTGTGAGCCATGTGGAAAGAGCAAACAGCGAAGTGGTGATGCGGCCCTTTTGCAGAGCCCCCCCGGAGAAGACGCCACGTATTTAACCTGCGTTCTGGCACTGATTAACACTGCAGCTGGGAGCTCATCCATATGCTTTTCTCCGGACAAGAAATACCCAAATTTGTGCACGGATCTTCCACGCCCCCCACTCCGTCTTCTTGCGGAACTGCAGTCTTGCCGAGCCGTTCTCATGTGACGCTGCAGTTCCGTTGTACGCGCTGGACGCTTGTTTGTTGGTTTATTTATGTATTCATTTTCAATTCAGAGCTGTAGTAGAATACATTTAACATAAGTAAAACGCGTTTGTCGTTTTCATTTAACAATTTCCTCCATTCCCTTGAAGTGTTGGTGCGCATGACCTCCTTGCACTACAGCAAAACAACGAATCTAGTCATTTTAATAAGCAATTAAGTAAGAAGAATATGGTTGTTTATAATCAAAATAAAACTACCAAAAAGTCTACCTATACTTACATAAAATGTCCAATAATGTTACTATATGTCAATTAAAAACAAACAAACATTTAAAACCAGTTTTAAAATGAATACAAATTAGCTTTCAGTTATAGTTTCCTGTTATAAATCAACCCAACATTTTTGCCTTATACAGTACTAATCAATTAGTAATTACTGTAATATGTATTTTGCAAATATTACCGCATCCTGAGATGTAGGCAATGCCGTTTAATCAGTGCTTTATTGAGTTTATAAACTGATAAACATTGCCTTTATTACATGCTTTGTGTTGTAGTGGCTCATAGTGAAGCCTGGCCAAACTGCATTGCACAGCGAGTCTTATTTCCATCCATGCTAAGCTTGAATTAGGGTTGAAATCACAAGCAGCATGAGACTTTAAGCCAAAGATCCTGTAATGGCTGCAGACTGTTTCAAGGTTACTCCCAATGCACCTTAGGATTTCACGTTTCATTAGCCATCCACGCAGAAGCATCTCTGTGCATGCAAATCCTAAAAATGGGGCTTTACAACAAACCACTGTCAGCTCAGGAAACTAGGTCAGATTTACTTGAACTTTAGCCACTTTTTTGCATAGCTCCCGGTTCTTTGTTCGAGTGGAAACAGGTGTTTTCTTGTTTGTCTGATTTTTGGCTCTGTAGCATGTCTGTATGCAGGGTTAGGTTCAGACTGTGCTTTCCTGCAGTGGTTTTCTGTGGACGTTGCCATTCCAAGAACACCTGTGAGATTGTCTTGATGGACACCGGCACCTGCTGTCGCCACCCTTGTGAAGTCACTGAGATCCTTCTGCTTTTCCCTTTGTTGTTGCTGAATAGTTGCACATAATTCTCACACAGCCTTGGTTAAGTAATGATCACATGGCACATCACACAGCCTCACATTTGCATACATGCCAGACTAGGGCATTCTAAATATATATATATATATATATATATATATATATATATATATATATATATATATATATATATAGCACAGTTCTGAGTGTATTCATGCTATTAACTTTGTGGTTGTTTTCTGTATACAATGATGTCTACTGTTCAGTAAATCTTGTGTGTTTTGTTCATGCTGGATCTTTAAAATGAAATCCCAGCGAAAGAGTCTATTATGCTTAATTTGCGAAATTAGCAGGCATTTGAGATTGCGTTTTTTCCTGAATGGGAAAGTGGGGCCCAATTACTTGGAGTAGCTTTAATACAGCTCAATGATTCACGGCTTGTGTTTCTCTGCCGTGTCAGTTTCAGCAGCAACGCATCGATTTTCTTTAATGAAACCGGAAACCGGCAAATAAAGAAATCTCATTAGTTATTCTCAGAGGACCAACATGGAAATTGCATCTAGGCTTATAACGCTCCATGTGATGTTCACTGAACACTGGGGCATAGACTGAACCTAACCCTGCATACAGCCCGTCGGACTGAACCAAACCCTGCATACAGCCCGTCAGACTGAACCTAACCCTGCATACAGCCCGTCAGACTGAACCTAACCCTGCATACAGCCCGTCGGACTGAACCTAACCCTTCATACAGCCCGTCGGACTGAACCTAACCCTGCATACAGCCCGTCGGACTGAACCAAACCCTGCATACAGCCCTCAAGACTGAACCTAACCCTGCATACAGCCCGTCGGTCTGAACCTAACCCTGCATACAGCCCTCAAGACTGAACCTAACCCTGCATACAGCCCGTCGGACTGAACCTAACCCTGCATACAGCCCGTCGGACTGAACCTAACCCTGCAGTATTCAGTTGTCCAGAGTCATAGGATATTAAGTTAGTAAAACCTTGCTATTAGAATAATTGTTTATTACAAGACATAACAGCATATTAGTGTTCGCGCACTTGAAATTTAGAACTTCGGGGATGAAAATCATTTTTTTAGTGCTGAAATATAATTCTGTATTTGGAACTAATTAAGTAACTCTAACTCGTGAGTTATTTAAAGACTGTATTGATTAACTAAATTAGGATTGTTATATGTAAAACTTTCCTGGATTGCTATTGGCCTCTTTATCCATGATATGACTATAAAACATTTGGCTCTGTTTAAATAGTATGCTTGTATTGTGTAATCCCTAATGCATCTCTTCAGAGAGGATTTTCACAGCATTACCAAATTACTTTGCATGATAATGGCTGTCAGATATGGTCAAACATCCGGATGCAGCAAGCTTTTTGTAAAACTCTGTTTACACAATCCTTGTGTGTGAAATCATACTTCCTGTGAGTCATAGTCTGTACAAACAGAAATGGAAACTTAAATGAATTCATTTTAAACATCTCGGCTGTCAATGGACATGGTGCATGAATGGACAATGTTTAAAATTAAACCCCTCTTTTGCATAATGCCGTGAGTAATTTACCAATTGCCACTGGTTTTCGGTGCAATTGTACATTCTTAATAGATTGTCTGTAGGCAGTTGACCTAGACCCTAGCTGTTAACCCTAGCTCCACCCCAGATGTACTAGGGTTACCTAGAAGGTATGAATCTTCATCAGTGTGACAACCCCCTGAGATATAAGCTTGCATGCTGCTTCAATTATCTTGGGTTGCTCTTTTTAGATTGATGGGGAATGTATTCTGCTTTCCATCACAGGGTCTTCTGGTCAATCTGTCTCCCGTTTGCCTGGACAGCCAGCTAATATACTGCATGTACCAGTGTGGGCTAACAGCACCCCTATTTCACAGCTAGCAGACCCCTGCTTTGAGATGGCAATCGCCATTCCTGTCCCCCAACCTTCTGGCTCATTCCATCTCAATATTTTAATCATCTTTATGTGTAAAGCTGTTTCAGTTTTGAACCAGGATATCTGGACGCAGGAGAGAAGCCTGTTTGAAAAAAAAAAAAAAAAAAGTGTTAAGTTAAAACTGGGGGAATAGGACTTGATTGTCTTGCTGTTTGTCTGGTCACCTTAGGGTCTGGTTTCAAGGGGTTGGGTAAGGTTAAGTAAGGATTATTTAAGTGTAATGTGGGAAAAAAAACAAGGTGTGGGCTGTTCCTCTGCTTAGTGGACCCTAATAGCAAGGGGGTGGGGAGGTAGAGTGTTTACATGAATAAAGGTAAGGGGCTTTGACGTTTAAGCCTTAGATTTGGCTAGACTTCTTGGAATCTCCCTAATGTGTTGAATAAGCACCGTTAGAGGAGCATCTGAACTCAAGGAAGAGCACCTGTCGAAGCTGTCCTTCATTATTTGATGTTATTGATTTCTTTATTTTTGGGACACTGTTTTAAGCTGATTATTGTGGGTTACTGTTCAGTGGCTGAGCGTCTTGTTTGTCTGCAGTGGATTTCAAAGGCTTTCCCGAGGAGTACCCGAGTCTTTAACTTTCCGAAAACACCGTACTTTGCTTGGGTCACTGTGGAAGGGATAACCAAATCGACCCTGAAGAGGTAACAGAATCGATCCCTCTTTCAGCTTTGTTTGTGGGTGCAGCGGAGGGTATTTAGTATGAATCTATTCCTGTAGAATTATGGAGAATTCTTATTTAGTCATGGCATTGGAGAAAATAGTGTAACCAGGGTGTCCCAAGTGGTTTTAATTTGTTCAAAATGTGTTCAGGGCAAAGCTTTGAAGGGAGTTAATGGTTTGCACTGTAGCATCGTAATGATTTCACCTAATTGTCAAAAAGACAACCTGCCACGTGAAGGACTCTGAAAAGGTTCAAAGATACGCGATAGTGAACTTTGAGGCTGTGGTTCTCCACTTTTATTTATAGATAATGTGTCTCTAGGAAAAATAATGTTGTTTCTAAGTTTTTCTTTTAAATGCATTGATCCTGCAAGGCTGTGTTTATGACATTTGAGAAGGCATGTCAGTGAGCCCTCAACAGTTGTACTCTACCTGTTTGTTGCTTGAGCTATTTTTAACCAAAACAAAACCTAAGACCGAACATGGATGAGGTGTGAGTGAATAAGACCACTGAGTCTGGATTTGAATATGTTTACTGCTTTATATAAAGCCCCAGCACAAGGTGAGAATCTGGCTGAACTGGGGAACAAAGGTACAACTTAATTATGCAGCATGACCTTTCTCAGCTGTTTTGGAATCAACAGGTTGTCCTCCAGCAATCTGACTGACAATGATAGGTTTATTCATCCAGTGTGGAAATCCAGCTAATTAGAATGGCTCACATAAGTTGCTTGGTGATAAGGTAGCCCATTTAAATCTTTGTATGTTTAAGTCTGAGGTTCTGCCAGTGCCTGCAGTCTATGCTAGAGTTTATTGTTACCGTGGCTTCAGTGAGTAAGGTGTTTGTAGCATTTCGTCTCTGAAGCATTTATACAGTCACACCTGGATTGATGATTAAAAACGTGTGTGCTCTACATTCTTCTGAAACATCCACGGCTATTTGAGGCATTCACTTTTAGATCAAACAAGCCACTTTGCTTTCTAAAAATGTATTTATTTATTGTATTTATATAGGGCTTTGCAAAGTACTGCACAGTACATTGCAAAAAGCATTTACATTTACACAACACAATGCCTTTGTATAACGGTCCTCAGGCATGTTATACACACAGCTGCTAAATGTTAAATAGCATATTTAAATAACAGTATATAAAAAATGTTAAAAAGCAGAAATGTAAAAGTTACATAAAAATCCACTAAGATAAAAGGTGCAAAGTTGCACTACAGCAAAAATAAATAAAAAAAATAATTAAAATGACAAAACTTTAATAAAATGCCTGCTTACCTTTTGTAATCTGTTGTTCTTCTCCACCTCGGCGAATCAGCTGAGATGAAATGCATTTCTAAAGCAATTGTTCCATTTGTTTCATAAGAACATAAGAACATAAGAAAGTTTACAGACGAGAAGGAGGCCATTCAGCCCATCTTGCTCGTTTGGTTGTTAGTAGTTTATTGATCCCAGAATCTCATCAAGCAGCTTCTTGAAGGATCCCAGGGTGTCAGCTTCAACAACATTACTGGGGAGTTGGTTCCAGACCCTCACAATTCTTTGTGTAAAAAGTGCCTCCTGTTTCAGCAGCTTTCTGTAAGCCCTTCTTCGAATTCTCGGCCGCAGAATGTCTTGAATGCTGGTTGTTGATGTTTTATGTCATGGAGTTTTAGTTTTTCATTGCTTGCCTCTGTGCGTTGCTCCGGGGGTCTGTTTGTACTGTCGGATGTTGTTTGTTTGCTTACTCTTGTGATTGTTGTTGCAGGCTTTTAAGCCTCTTGGCCAGGCCATTGTAAATCAAAAGGGTTTAAAGGATTGATTGATTGACTGAAAGCACAATGCAACAAAAAAAGGGGAAATACAATAGATTGAATATGCATTATGGATAAACATTAGAATACTGTTGCAACAGTGTGTGATGTAGTATCTGTAAGCTTGAACATCCTCAGTGGATCCCAAAAGAAAATAAAAGACTGTCCTTTATTCTACAAGCACTCCAAGAAAGGAAAATAAAAGCTTAGAAACATTATTCTAGAGAGCTGAGGTCGTGCCAAATCAAGTACATTTAAGGGCGGGGGGGGGTTAATTGCAAGGTCTTTTGCACACATCCTTCACTTAGTCATATTGAAGTGCTTTATAAATATTAATACCCCTTAGATTAAAATCTAAATACCCCTGGAATCTGAAACCACCAGGCTAATATTTTAAGTACAGGTAGGAATCATTCAAACTTTCAGCCCCCTCTTTTTTACAGGGTAATGAGGTGCCCTACAATTGGGTTTCCAAGTTATTGCCCCATTTCACATGGCTGGCAGATAGATGTATTATCCTCTGGAGGGGCACCGCAATAATATCCGTTAATGATGTCTCGGGGGCCTCCACAATTAGCTTCCTGTGCGGCAGGACAGTGACGTCGGTGACTGCTCAATAATGACATCCGAAAGGCTGCACGATTGTACTCTGTAACACAGACACAGGCTGTTGATCTCGGAGAGCTAACGTCCCTTCTCACTCCTCTTCTTTCTCCTTTTTTTCTTTTTCTGTTTCTCCGCAGTTCCACCAGGTGAGAAGAGTGATGACCATCCTGTTCCTTACTATGGTTATTTCGTACTTCAGTTGCATGAAAGCTGCCCCCATGAAAGAAGCTCCCGCCATTCGAGGGCACAGCAGCCCTGGCTATCCCAGCCGCTGGAGCCACGGGACTCTGGAGAGCCGGGCGGGCCGGAGCGGGAATGCTGTCGCTAGCGGACACTTTTGAGCAGGTGATCGAGGAGCTGCTGGAGGGGAAGCGACGCAAGCTGCCGTTGCCGCCGCTGCAGCGCGCTGGAGGTGCGGAGTCCAAGGACACGGACTCGTACACATCACGGGTGATGATCAGCAGCCAAGTGCCTTTGGAACCCCCTCTGCTGTTTCTCTTAGAGGAGTACAAAAACTACCTGGACGCGGCGAACATGTCCATGAGGGTCCGTCGTCACTCAGACCCCGCCCGCAGGGGAGAGCTCAGCGTGTGTGACAGTATTAGCCAGTGGGTGACGGCTGTAGACAAGAAGACGGCCGTGGACATGTCAGGACAGACCGTCACTGTCCTGGAGAAGGTCCCGGTACCCAACGGCCAACTGAAGCAATACTTTTACGAGACCAAATGCAACCCCATCGGATACACCAAGGATGGGTGCAGAGGAATAGACAAGAGGCACTACAATTCACAGTGTCGGACCACCCAGTCCTACGTGCGTGCACTGACCATGGATAGCAAAAAAAAAATTGGTTGGCGCTTTATAAGAATAGACACTTCTTGTGTATGTACACTTACCATTAAGAGGGGGAGATAGTGAATTAAATGTTGTATAGATTTTATTGAGAGAAAAAAAAGAGAAAATATCTATTTGTATATATACATAACAGGGTAAATTATTCCGTCAAATTAAAATTTTATGGACTGCATGTAAAAAAAACTAATATATATATATATATATATATATATATATATATATATATATATATATATATATATATATGAGGTTTATACAGTAAAGTGGTAATACAGTCTATTTATTGAACATATCCATGACCTTAAGAAAAATGAAAAGAATAAAAAAAACGAATAATTTACAGTCATTTGCGCACAACTTAAATTAAGTCTGTATTACATTCCTCAAAACATTGTGGTTTGTTTACGTTGCCAAGAATTTGAAAAAAAAAAACACAAAAAAAAACACGAAGAGTAAAACGAAAAAAAAAAACAACTATTGCATGCTGCTTCAATTGAGAATTGAGAAAACTGTCCACTTTGAAAAAGGAAATCAATTCCAACCAAAACATTCCGTTTACATTTTAGACAGTCAGTGGTCTTTATTCCTATTAGTATTATATCTGTTTACTGCTTTAAACTTCTACAGATAGCGTTGGAATTAAATACAAATGTCAAGGTGCTGTTGTCAAAGCTTTGCTGTTTATTTTTTTATTCCCAAGTACAAAAAAAAAAAAAAAGATGAGATATAAAAAACTTTTCATTGACATATGTTCTGGACAATATAATTCATTTTGTATGTCGTGACGTTGTTTGCAATATGAAATTGGAATATTTGAAGAAATAAAATGTCTAAAGGCAACTGAAAAATGAAACCGATGACAATAAAGTTTGAGCTCTTCCGTTTCCGGGTTACAGTCTTAACCGTGGGTAGAGTCTGGAATGGTCTGTGTATCTCAACTCTGTCTCTGGCTTTGTTTCTCTTTGTAGACACAGGAGTAGCACTGTTTATATCCCAGCCTAGATTCTGTGTCCCCACACTAACCTGGGAGGATAGTGGAGTTCACTGAAACTATAGTGGGGGGGGGTTACGACAAGGTAAAGATTGCATCAATTTTTATAAAAAGGAAAACAAATACATCAATGTTACAGTGAGATTAGATTTTATTCTGAGTATAGAAATGTAGGCATCTGTTCACATACCTTTAACTCCCACTTTATATTTTGGCATAACAACAGTTTGAACTGATACACACAGGTAATGCATCACAGTACCATGGCATCACAACATTGCCAGAGTTTTTTTTTTTTGTGTTGCCAGTGTTGTGGACTACTAAGGTTTCTCCAGGGCAATACACCGGGATAAAAATAGCAACAGTCCCAGTGGTATATTTCATACTTTGCTGTAAGAGAACAAGCACACGTTGCTGCCTTGGCAGATAAGAACACTCAGAGACAGACTGTGTATAGTTTGCACCAGTTCAAACTGCACCGTTGTTCCTTACTTTTCTGAACTGCAGCAGAAAGCATTAAAGGGTACATAAACAGTAAACAGTTGTAGCAACACATGGGAACATGTAACACAATAAAATAAAAAAGTCCTTATGTGCCCTTTAAAATAAATGCTCTGTAATGCTTTGCTGTTGCTGCAAATTATGTCAAGGTTGCCCAACTCCTATGCAACTGATTCTTTATATAAAACAAATAAATAAATACTCATAAAAAAAAAAGTTTTCAATGGAGCAAAAAAATCACATAAATCGAACAGATACAGCATCTGTTATTCAATCAAATGTTGCTGAGGACCCGGAAGTCTGTAGCGGGGACGTGTGCTTCTGCACTGAGCACACAGTGCATGACACGTGATAGATTTTATTCGAGGGCTCCCAAGGTGCTTGGAGGTGTTGGCCATGAATGTGCCTGGGTGTGCACCCAAGCACGGTGACATTGGAGGGCAGTGGAAAAAGTGGAAAAGCAGCTCCTGATGACTGGCGGAGAAGGGGAGGAGGAATGGACCACCAACGCCCCTGGTGTGAAGTTCCACGAGCTCCTGTCACTCCCCTCAGCTGTTCTCTCTGGTAAGCTCTAACCCATGAATCAAACTGACTACAGGGTAATAAACAGTTAGGAAAGGTAAACCAGACACACTTTGGCTACATGCTCTTTAGCAAGCAGGAGTCACTGCACACATGCAGGGTTCTGAGCACAGGTACGGGTTTTACTAATGGAATGCAACACAGCCAGGTAAAAGGATATAACATCAGTCTTCTGTATAGATGGTATGCTGTGTTAGGTGCCTGAACCTAATTAATTTTGATCCAGTGTAAAATTTGCAGAAGTTTGCATACTTTGCGCTGCTCAAGCGATGTTTTAGTATATTTTTTTACTGATAAAAATTAAGGAAGTAAATGGCATTCTAAAGGAACATTGTAGCTATTTCCAAAACCCACAGAAAAGGTATAATACATTAACACAAACACATCATAACCTCAAAGAACTAACAGACAGCTTTGCATTCCAGATTTGGGTATCTCTTAAGGAGGCTTGGTGGTCCAATGGTTAAAGACTCACTGTATGTGACCCTGAGCAAGTCCCTTAACCTCCTTGTGCTCTGTCCTTCAGATGAGATGTAAAACCAAGGTCCTATTGTAAGTGACTCTGCAGCAGAAGATGTGATGCATAGTTTACCCCCTAGTCTCTATAAGTTGCTTTGGATAACAACGTCTGCTAAATGATTAATTCATAATTCATCTCCTAGTTTTACAAAATGCACTTGCCTTAGTGAGTTGTTCTGCACATATGATCACTAATCACACAAAGTAACACAAAGTTGGAAGGAGATTAGTTCTATCAGAGCACTAGGATGGACTCAGATATTAAGAATATGGAACTATAGGGTTGGGAGCAGCCACGACTAACACCAAATATCTCATTTACTACTGAACCTGATTGCTACCTACAACACAGAGGGCTGGAGTCATAAAACACAGAACAGGTTTTAAAATCTCAGGAGCGTGTCAGAAAAAAATACTTCAGCAACTTGCTCTGCAGATTAGTACCTTGCTGAGCAAAACCATAGCAATTTTCTAGCAAGTATTTTTTGAGTCATCTGCATTAATAAGTGATTTAAATTCTACCTCACAGTCTCATAGCAAATATGTGGCTGTGGATAATGCTTATACAAACACCCTTTCAAAAATAAATATAAATGGCCAAAGCAAAGTGTGATAATGCATAACCTATAAGACTAGTACAATTCTTTGACCAATATTTTGTATAGTAGTCTTTATCAATGTCATCACAGTCGAAACTTTGTTGGGGAGTCAGTAAGAGACAGACCCCTGCCTTGTAAAGGAATGAGCACACTTAAGGCAATGCTTGAGCTCTGGCTCTTTTGCATAGATGTTAAGCCAGCAAGCTGGTAGGGCAGGTTAGAGTTCACACGCCATTCTATGACAACGTACTGTATGGAAATCGAAATTTAATGGAGTAGCCACACACGTGGTAGAGGCTAGCCACAAGCTTGCATCGTGTAGCCAATACAAGCACGGTAAAACTTGACAGACAGAGGGTGATTGCAGGAGGAATACACACAGAATCCCACCCATTTTGAGACTACATGTTAGCCAATAGCAATGCAGTAGACCTTGGAAAGCATGACGTAAGGTAAGCTTTTTTTACTGTTACAAAATTACACGCAGGCTTAGCCTCTGTAGCCTCTTATGATGAGCCACCACTGATCACAGTAAATGCTTATTACAAACCTGGGAAACTGCACAAGTCCAATGCAAAATTACCATGATGTGGGTGTGTATGCATGTACATCACAGGGTAACACTAAATCTATAGGCTGTTTATTAAAGAATGACACATACCTGCAGCACACAGTATCACGTCTGATTTATTATGCAATAAAGGCTAAACCAGCTGTTTCAGTTACCTGCAGCCAATACAGTCTCAGGGTGTGTTTCATATTACAATGAGACTGATCTTTTTTCATAGACGGAGCAAGCCAATGAATCTCTCAAAAAGAGTGCATTTATTTCTTCAGCAGACCTTCCTGGTGGAGGATTAGCAACATAATATTTCAACCGAAATGTGATGACAGCCTTTTCTGCAGATTGAAGGTTTCCTTTCAAGTGTCCTGATGCTGTAAGCATGGCTATAAATATCATGTGCACACTGTGACCAGGGCATGAATAATTCATTCCAGCAGCCACCATTGTTATGGAACCTTGCACAGCTATAAAATTAGAGACTGTGGGAGAACCGCCAAGGTCAGGAGGAATGGACATTTTTCCATGTCAATACATTAAGAGCTGCTGGAAGTGAAACGGAATGAATCTTCTCTGCACAAATGCAGTGAAAGCTGAACGAACCAATCTGTAAACAGAACTGGCTGGTTCAGACGGGTGCACTTGTGCAGTAAATGACAAAACATTCAAACATTTTCTGTAAAATAAATAAATAAATAATATATATATATATATATATATATATATATATATATATATATATATATATATATATATATATATATATATATATATATATAAATAAATATATGGGGCTGATTCCACATTCAACAAGCAATGTGGTATTTAATGTCAGAGAGCACTAATTAAATGATGCTTGGGTCATCGCGGCTTTGGAATCTGACACCTTTCATCATGAGAGATTATTGACAGAGCCCAGGAGATCTATTCTTCATGCAGCTTAAGAAAATATGATTCCTGGTTTAAAGCATTTCGATTGAGATTATATATACTGTGCTCTCCCGTTATAATCTGATCGTCAGAAACGTTGTTATTAACATCAAAAGGGATTCCAGTATCTGACATGGGTTTCTCCAGGACACAACACATGACCTAGCTCTAAGTTCAGTTGGGGGGGGGGGGTTACATCCAGGGGTCACGTGCGGGTGGGGACGGGATGGTGGATAATTTAAGAAAGAAAAGATGTAGTGTCTGTATTTTGCTAAATGAAGAAGAAAAAAAAGCGTTCACCTCATTCTACAGCTGTGCCTTCATAGTCACTTCTAAGACTAACACAGTGCAGTGGTTACATTAGAAGATAGAAGAAGCTATGGGAGAACTGACTCAAAGCAGCGGAGGTACTCCAGCCCCCTAATGACAGCCTTCCTCTCAAATGACAGTAATACTAAAGCAGCACCTACCTGTACCATGCTACTTTTGGTGATTGACAGCAGTTCTGCTAGCCAGTTTCCATGTCTACAATAAGGCTACTACTCCCAGGAATGGGTAAACAAACATAGCTTAAAAATAAAGCTGCTGTGTGCCAGAATGATAGTTTTAAGTATGATGACGGCTTTGCATTCTTGTCGTCTTTTCATGAAGTGTAAACTCATGTTTTTATCAAAGATGGAATTTGAAAGAATGTTTGTAAACGTTCTGTGTAATTGGAGAGTATTTTGAAACGCCGCACTAAACCAAACCCTTAGCATTGGAGGAATTCTTAAAGCATGACTGTCGACATGATGTAAAGGTCGCTAAAGTTTTTTTGGAGGTTTAAAATTTTAAAATCCCTATTTGTGATGAAAAAATGATGTGATTCAGGATGTTTTGCAAAAAATACTGTATATATAAGGCATCGTGTGCTGCCACCTACTTCTGTTGTTGAAGTTTTTAAAGTAAATACATGCTTCATGGAGATTTCTTGTCAGGGGTTCTGTTTACTTCCAGAAATACCAGTTCAGCAGAACTGAAAAGAAATTAAAATACCTCCTTGTTTGGCCTAAACAAATACTCAAATTTCGTGTAAACATTTGGTGTAGGTTTCTTGGTTCTGGACTAATAAGGGTTCTTGTGTGGGTTTTGGGGGCTGTCTTTTGAGTTGGGGGACAGTGAGATAGAGGTTTTACCAAACAAGGAAAATACTGTATATCTCTTTACAGCCCTGTCCTCCCCTGAAGACAGTTTGCTTTCCTTAATGAAGCATTTTGAACCGATTTGCCTTGTGTCTGCAATGTATTCAATCTCTACTTACCCTGATATTGTTATTTAGTATGCTTACATAGTAATTAAACACACTGTAGGAAAAGGTAAACAGCAAAGGGCACAACAAATCATTACCTTGTATGCTTAATCTCAAGTTACCCTGCTTTATTTCATCACCTTTGATAAAAAAAGACTATGTAGTCATTGGCTTTAACCACTGCTTTACATGACTGTTGTTAATCATTAATGGTTTGATGTTTGCGTGAAAAGGGGCTGGAGAGAAGGTATATAAATTTACCTGCCAGGAAGGTGACTGAAATTCACACTGACTGTTATCAAAACCACGCTGTAAACCAGTCTTAACTCTGACGAGTGATTACCATGCCACAAACTCAAAGTTCAATAGCACGCAAATTGACATCGAGAGAAAATAAATGAGATAATATCAATTGGTTTGTACGTAACGGTCAGAAATACCTCCGCATGTGGCTGCTCTGGCTTGTGGGGGACCACATGTCATTGATTAACCTTTACCAGTCACTGTCTTCTTCTTTTTTCTTCTTTTCAGACTCAAAAGGGATTGTTATTTGCAGGATTTTAGAGTAGGCACTACAGTAGGCAATATTGCTAAGAGGGAGCAAGCTGTCAATCATATGGATGCCATCCCACCACCAGCACTGAATTATATCCAGCAGGCGAACTGGGCAGGGTCTATGGCACATACGACTCAGCATTACTCAGAGGGAACAGACGCTGTATTAAGTTGAATTGAATAGAAAAAAAGGGTTTACCAAAATAATTGTCTTTGGGGTTTATTTGACCAAAATGCTGATCAAATCAGGCCATTTATCTTGGCATTTTCAGAGCTCAATTTAATGTACATTTGTTTTGCGCGCAGTTCGGGCATCTTACCAGAATGCATTGGGGTGTGATTTGCCCTGAACTGTCCTAGAGTACATGGAGTCATGTGATAATCCTAGACTAGAAGTTATTAGGATTTTATTTGTGGCTTACTGGTACTGTAAGTGTGCAATACTTTAGGAAAGTTGACAACAGTGATTGCCCTGCAGTTTAATTGGAGTTTCCTTCCCTTATTTTAATCTGACAGTTTTCTTTCTTTTTTTTTATTTTCTTTGTTGTTGGCAGAAAGTCCTCACAGTATTGTTCATTACGGACAGATTTTCTCTGTCAAAAAGCTTCTTCTCCCACGCTGCGACTCAGCCCCCACGCAGGATAACAAAAAAAGATTTTGATCAGTCTTGTAAGAGCAATACAAATGTGTTGGCAACTTCTGCTGCCTCAACCTTTGTGGTTGACACACCACTGAAATGCTGCCAGATTTCAAACGAATAGTGTGGGGTTTAGGAGGCAGGTGGGAGGCAGAGATCCTACACAGAGACTCAGACAACAACAACACAAAAACATGATGGAGAGTGACAAGACACATTAACATTTCCAACACTGATTCTGAGGGGCTGGAGTGGACACCTTTATTTGTCACAAGCAGAATCTGTTACATTCTAAGAACGGTATGTAATTGAGTTAGTGTTTCAACTTTTTATTTATTGAAGTTTAGCTCTGGTATGTCATGATAAAAGACAGTGATAGCCTTTGTTAAGTCACTTTATATCATCTATCATCTGCATTTCCCTAATATTTCATTTCCAGCATGTTTAATATCATATTGTGTGTGTGTTCCTATTGGTGTCTATTGTTGTTTCCTCTTGGTTCAATATTTGCTGTTCCAACACAAATCGCTCCTGAAAAAGACAAGGCTGATTGTGAAGTGGGGAAGCACATTGACGCTGTTTATAAGCTTCCCCGACACAATCAGCCCAGTGGAGTCTTTTTAGAAGACGTTTGTTTTTTTTGCTGGAATAGTTAGTAAGCACGGCAGATAATGATCTAACCAGAAAGAGTTACTCTACGGAACATGGGATGGTTATCAGGAAATAAATAAAAACATTAGGAAACATTAGATTGTACAAAGTAGGGAAGATCTGTTTTTATTATTTTTTAGTTAGCAGTATCGCTCTAAAGGAAAGAGAGGCAGAGCACCAAGCTGGACAAACACATTTGTCAAAAGGCAGAGTGTAGCCAGCTATAGTTTCAGCAGCAGTGGAGGAGTGCGGCCTGCTCCCTGGGAGCTGCAGTTCAGCTGAACAAAGTGCAGGTTACCATGGGGATATGAGACACTTGGAGACAACACACTTACAGGCCTTCCCTTGGGCCTAGCAACACACACAGAGACTTGACGTCAAGGCAAATTTATGAATTACCTTACCAAGAGTGTTAACCAGCAGTTTCAATATCCATTGTCGGCCTGTTATTAGCACTATTATCAATGCCCCCCTCTCCCACTCTATTTCTCCTGTTGAAGGTCTGTTGTATTTTACACTTCAATTTGGAATATGCATGTATTTCAAAGACAATGCAATAGATGAACAGCTGCTTGCTGCAGATCAAGCTACATACAGAAACATTACCAGGAGCCAGTGGTTTAGCTATAATGTTTTCACTTTAGAATTGTGACTGAGCATTTTGAAGTTATGGATAAGCTTTAACCGTTGCATTTGAAATATTTGCATATCCTGAATTAACAATAAATTGAAAAACCAAAACTGACTACCCTTAGAGAACAGTTTATAGAGGACTAGGACCAGCGGAAAGCTATAAGAATTTCCAGTATCAATTATCCATTTCAATAACTCCCTGAAACCCTCCATCATACGAGACATTACCTCGAAAGTAGTAAAAGGAGGTCAAATAGCAGGAATAAAGATAATTTTAAACAGGGGTGGCCAAAGCTGGTCCTTTACATCTGGTCTTTGTTCCAACCCTGTTCTAATTTGTTTAATTGAACCATTCTCCATTCAGATCCTGCAGTAGCTAATTATATAATAGTATCTATTAAACCTGGAGGGGAAGGGCCCTCCAGGACTGTGATTGGACACTCCGGATTTAAAAGCTGTCTGTGTACTTTTACAAATACTGCGGTATACTATGGAAAATGCATTTCAAAGTGTCGTAAAGCCTGGTGAAACGGTTTTGTATTTTTTTGGCTGCTGGCTCGTTTCTGTTCCGCCTGGGTTACCCTGGCCTTGCCCAGGTATTTGAGAGACAGGTTTCATTCGAGCAGAGGGAGATGATGTGACTTGCCTCCCCTCAGGCTTGCAGAATAGGTTACTGTTTCTGTTTTCAAAGAATGGGAATTCCTGAAATGTCTGTGTCTTCTGAATAGTTTCCGCTGTATTCTGGATGCAGGTGTTCCTAGATAACACATGTGTTTTTCACCTACTGTCCCTGTAGTACCAGGTCCTGGGGATCTAATGTGTCTGCTGGTTTTCATTCCAACTGAGCTCTCAATTACTTAACTAGACCCTTAGTTGAACTCATAATTTGCTTAATTTGACCTTTTTAATTGTTTTCAGCTCTTAAACAGTTGCAGAGTTCATGTTACTTATAAAATGGTATAGCTAACTTGAAATATGCAACTGTTAAGAGCTGAAAACAATTAAGGTCTAATTAAGCAAATTATCAGTTCAATTAAGGGTCTAGTTAAGTAATTGAGAACTCAGTTGGAATGAACTCAACAAGTAAAATGGGTTCCCAGGACCAGTTTGGGAACCACTGCTGTAGTCTATTCTGAACCATTCTGCTAGTGACAATGCATGGATTGTGTTTTTGAGCAGGCTTCGGCTCAGAAGATAAAACTTCAGAATCTTCGCTTTTTTCTTTAGCTTCAGTGAACTGTAGTGCCTTAAATATCCTGTAGGTGGCACTGGTGTATATACATATATGGTTAATAAAAGGAAGAAGAATATACAGTATATTGATCTTCTTAAAATAGCGAGTCTGTGCTGTACAAAATGTATGCAGCCTTAAAGTGGTTGTTTTTAGTGTTTTTTTTCTCATTTGCTTTTTGATTGTCGTGATGTTATTTTTATTTTTTATTAGTGTGTAACCCAGCACTTAGCAGGATCTTCTCATGCTCCGTGTCTGATGACCTTTGACCAACTTGAGCCTGCGAAACTGGTGGTCCTTAGAGGGTGATTCAACTCTGCCCTCCATGATCCTCACTGATAAAAATACTGACCCCCAACTCACACACCCCTACAGGGTCAGACAGCTCATTTTCAAACACCTTAAAAATGAAAAAAAAAATAACCACATGTTGACTACACTAAACTGCACTGTTTAATACTTGGAGGTCATCTTTGTTTCACAGACCTCTTCAACGCAGACTGTAGCATCCTCTGGGAAATAATATTGAAATGCACATACAGTAGGGTGTCAATACTGAATGTAAATCTCCAGAGTCATTTTTTGGTGCCAGTTTAGTGTGGTGCTATTAGCAGCTGGTTAACCTCAAGACTTTGTCAAATCGGGTCTTAAAGGATCCTGCTGATTTAGCATCAACGATGTAGCCCATTCCATCCCCTCACCATTGTCTGTGTAAGACTTGTCTCCTACCCTCTTCCCAGGTCTCATTTAATTTCCATCTATGTCCTCTGGTCCTGGTTTCTGTGCTGCACTTGAAGAATTGGCGAGGGTTAACTTGTCAATTACTTTAAAGATTTCAAACATTTCAATCATCTCCTACCTAATTCTTTATGAAAGATGAAGGACGATGGCACTGTCTACAGCGAAGAATGGTGCCGGCACTTGTCAGGAGTACCTGTTCCTCACCTCAACAACTGGGACTCAAAAACAGTGACAGCTAACACGGGCCTCATACTATAAAATGCAAGCGAGTCAAAGAGGAACAGCCCTGATCGATCTCCAGGACTGAATCCAAATCTCCCTTCGTAACGCTAATGCAACAAAATCCCAGCCTTCAATAGTGTTTCTGACAGAGCCGTTTGGTTTTGTGCTTGCAAGAAAGCTCAACACTTCTGGTATGTGTATTATGAAAGCCTCTTGTTCCTCTGTTTATACATTCTTTAGCAACCTACAGCAGTGCATTTTCTATGACATCACAGAATTACATTACATTACATCATGAAGTCTGGTGCTTAGACCAAATGAGGTAGATTTCAGGTATGGTTCCATGCCTGGGTTGAGCAGTCTCCCCTAGTGCAAGGGAGATGATCAGCTATATCATTTAATACGGCTGGCTCAGGACACCAGACTCTCTTCAAATTTTAATCAACTGGAAAAGCTATTTGTAAACTTATCAAATTCGCATTTTAATGCTTACCTGTGTTGGCAAGAAGCTGTCGCAAAGTTGCAAAGGACAAGCTTGACGAGGTTACTCTGCGTTCCAAAAAGATCACAAATGGGTTGCGTTTGAATCTGTTTTTTTTTAGAACACGGAAGGGTTGCATTAGTGACTGTAAAAGTATAATGGAGTCGGGCTGGTGTTTTTCAACAGGTCCTTGTTTTATTTAACAAGCAGGCTAGCCAGCCCTACAGAGACACAGGAACTCAAGAGCTATCTGTTTGACTCATCTAATAGAATGGTTCCTCCTGCTGGTCAATAGTGGATCAATCCAAACTGAGTGTTTGTGGACGAAAGGCTTTTAGACACGTTTTAAGAGACTTTCATACTTTCCCTAATGAAGCAGTAAAACTAGAACTTCAGTAAAAAATAAACATTTTAAAATCAAATTGTGGGGCCCAAACCCTACTCTTAATTAGGGTTAGGGTTACGGTTAAGGTCAGGTTAGGGTTAGGGTTAGGGTTAGGGTTACGGTTAAGGTCAGGTTAGGGTTAAGGCAACCGCTCAAAGAGAATGTTTCATGTGTTTGACAGAATGTAGTTTTACATTGGCCAGTCTTTCTGTACCTGGTGTTGATTGTGGTTTTAAATGTGTAAATGAATCAGTGCTGTTAGACTGATTATTGACTTTGTGACAACACTGTGAACTTCGCAAAGAAACAGTGGCATCTGGTGGCCGAGTGTTGGTGTTTTGCGAAACGTATGAGCCTGTACCAGTAGACACATGGCAATTTATAAAACAAATAAAATACATTTCTATCATCTCTACGCTCTGGCTGCAGGTGTGTAGGATGTACCCCACCTCCCTGGGTCACCCTGAGCACACATTTAAGTCTCATAGATTGCCAGAGGTCATACGGTACTTGCATGTTGCTGCCTGCCTTCAGATAACAGGAAAGATTTAAAACAGGGGAATTAGCCCCAGGTCTGTCCCTGTGAGATATAATGGTATGCATCAACATTGCTCTTTTTACTCCTAGGGGCAAATTTGAGAGTTTCAGCGTCTAGAAAACAATTTGAATGTAGAGGAAGAAAAAGGTACAAACCCGTACAAGATGTCTATTTGCTTTTGATTATTATTTTTAATGTGCTTTCAGGACTGGAGTGGTTGTCGTTTTCTGCTCATTGAGAAAATAATAATAATAATAATAATAATAATAATAATAATAATAATAATAATAAAGAAGAGTAAACATTTATGGGAATGATCACAATCTATCCAAAAGGAAATGACAGGTGACATGAGCAGCACTGACCTCAGAATCTCCTAAATCACTCTCTAATGACAGCAAACCGCAGACTCTGCTAGTTAACATAGCAATCTCCCACTGAGAATCAATCCCCACCTGCCAGGTTTCTCCTGTGAGGGGAATTAAATGCTTTTACTGGTTCAGCTTCAAAGAATGCATCAGTTAGGTATTGGATCTCCCTGCTTCCCATTGCTTTCTGATAGACAAAGAACTGCATTGGGGCAGAGCAGGAGCAGTGTGAAGTGTCCAGCAGATTTTTGCATGTATTTTTGCATAGAATCTCCCATCGTATACATGAATGCCTTTGGGCTAAATGGGCTGCATATACCCCTACAAGTCGACTTAGCAAAACTAACCATCAAGGAAAGGCACAGGCCAGCTGTATTTGTCATTCTGTGCTCTCCAACCTTCCCCTAGTGTTTCTGCGTTCCCACTAATTTCAGTGTGTTTAAACTGAAAAGCCAGAGAAAGGCGGTTATCAGCCTTTTGTCTGAGCAGCCATATCATCTTCCACAGTGATATGGAGAAATTAAACATCCTGGCTTAAAAAAACAAACAAAAAAAAACGCCTTGGGATATAAACTGGTGTCATTTTAAAAATAAAAAAATACACAGAGAATGAAAGCAATATATACATTTGCATTGTGTTTTTTTTTTTGGGGAATATATTAGCACTGCAACATACTAACCCATGTGTTGGAGGCTATACTTAGGACGAGGTTAATTAAATTGTTTATACCATTGTGATCCTACCATTGTGATACCGTTGGCAAGTCATTATAACCGTTACAGCACTATTTGTACATACTGCCTCTGCAGCTGCCCTTGTGCATTGTCATTGAGGCAGCAGCACCCTGCCCCTTCTCCTATTGCCATTGAAGATCATTGAATCCTCCTCGGAATACAGTTGACGCACATTATGATATGTTTGCTTTCAAGTGTGTTGTTTCAGGAGTGTTACATCACACCGGAGCAGAGAAAAAAAACAACAACAAAAAAACACGCTGCGTCTTCCCAAAACTGGAACGGAACCATTGAACAAAACCAAGCTTCGGTATAAATATACAATGTGAAGACGTGAAACCTGAGGAGTGATTCTGGTTATTTTTATCCTGCTAATTAGTAAATGGAGTTTAAAATCAGAATAGCTGTGTGTTACATCCTGATAGCAGGTGCTTGTAAAAAAATATATATGCAAGTAACAGTACCCTAATCTTGTAATTTGCGCTCCGACAACATCACTCCACTCGATACGACTTTCACACAATGGCGCGCTACAGTAATTAACAGGTCTGATTTTCAGACAGCCTATAGTTCACACTTTAGCTGATTAAGTTATTGTTATTCTTGTTTTCAGATTAATTAACGTAGTTAGGATTTTTCCATGGTATCGTTTCAAATGAAAAAAAAAGAAACACGTCACACAGCCCGGGGTTAGCCACGGTGTAGGCTGCAATAAACTCAGGTGTGTATTGAACTCATAGTAAAACAATGAATATATCAAACTGCTACGCAAATGGGAGCCTTATTTCCATCCCTGCAACACGCACAATTCAAGGCGTTCATAAACCAAACACCTGCCTCAAAATGATGTGTAAGGTGTTTTAATGGGAATGTTCGTGCGCTTGCATTGTAATACTGGCGTAGTAGGACTTCTTGCAGTGATTTTTGCAGTGAGACAGTCTTTGGTGCTCTGTGGAATTGCAGTGACCCAGAAGTTAATATCGCATAGTATGTTTAATACGTGAATGTCTCCACTGACACCAGCAGAGGGCGAGCGTGAGTACAGTGTCGCTACAGGAACTGGAAAACTGAAAATCTTTGTTCGGCCTGCATGGAGAGTTTGGCTTGTGTGGCCGAGAGACAGATTGCTTTTTGCCTTGTTGTAATATAATATAATCCGGGACTGTGGCAACTTCCCCCAGTTCAGACAGTGCAGAGGTGGGCACAAAATGGCTGCGACCGGGGAACCTGTCAGATTGGAGCGAGGTAAATAAACGCCAAAAAACAAACAAACAAACATTGCATGTATTATAATGACGATGATATTGGGCCTGTTAGGGTGTGTTAGTATATCTAACGTGTTCATGTTTAAAATAAGACTGCAGTAAGGACTCTGTGCACGGGGTAGTATTTCACTGGTTAGCAGTGGGCTACGGTCGCTAAACCAGGTGTATACAGCTGAATATAAACAATTGTGTAAAATTACGTGATACAAATCGTATGCACAATGCTTCGGCATCCGTAAAACCGGAAAAATCAACTGACGTTGAAGTGGAGTGACATTTCAGCGATACGCTGCACGTTGCGTAATAATAATAATAATAATACTAACAATAATAATAACAATAATACTACTAATAATAATTTATAGTATTTTTCCGGAAGTCTAGTTATTATTGTAATGTGTTTCTGTTGTTATATATCCTTCTGACACTTTGGAATTTAATGTATATAAATACATTTTGACAATTATTGTTTTCTGTTGTAGGCCCCCCCAATATTTTTTATAGTACTTAAATTATGTCTATACACAGTACTGTACACTTGCAGGGTACGGACAGTACTACTAAACGCATTTATATAGGTAAACAAACATGTTATTGAGCAATACCTATTATTTACCTGGTATAGTAACTATAAAAATAGTGTGATTGCCTTAAAATCGCACATTGGACTTCTAATTTACAGTTATAACATGTTAGTTTATCTTTGAAAGAGATTTACACATTAGTAATACACCCGATTCTTTATTTCAAAGTGTATGTATGTAGTGAACATGTTGCTACGGATCAGGTTCTGATTTCAAATCTGCTGCTAAACAGGTTCTGATTTCAAATCTGCTGCTAAAACTCTATAGCGAGTTTGTGCAGAAAATGCGTTGTTGCGGATAATTAGATTTTACAGTTGATGGATTTCAGGAGATGCCGATTTGTGCAATAATATATGCACGGTAAGACGGAGCACAAGGAGGTGAAGTGACTTGCTCAGGGTCACACGAGTCAGTGACTGAGGTGGGATTTGAACCGGGGACCTTCTGGTTATAAGCCCATTTCTGTAACCACTGGACCACACAGCCTCCTCAAAATCCTTGAGTTTGAGCACGCAATGGGGTGAAGAATCATATTACAGGTCCCGTTGGGTTGACGATGTGGGGGAGGGGTATCTGCACAGTGTGCATTTCTCTCTTCTCCTCTTCTCACATTTTCTAGTCGTGCATTAAAATCAACCTCAAATGTTTTTAGTGGCACAGATGAGTTGGTACTGTTAATCTCAGAGATTAGAAATGATGGGAGAGCTTAAACTAATCTCAGTGGCTCTGGTCAGGCATGATCTCTAAATTAATTCTGGTGATTGCATGGTAAATGGAGTTGTATTATAATAATAATAATAATAATAATAATAATAATAATAATAATAATAATAATAATTTTGATCCAATTTCAGATGCAAGTACAACAAAATAAGTTAAAAGTTGCTTCCTGGTACTTAATCATGTCCTATGCACAGCAGATCAGACTCACACAACTGCAATTAGACCGTGTGACCTACAGCAGAGGAAATAAGGTAGCAACTTTTAATCTGTAGCATGGATGAAAATAAGACTCCTATTGCATAGCCTTTTCACCCATTCCAGGTTTTACTACAAGCTTGATTAGCTACAGTGTATAGTTAACAAGCTCAAGTGTGTCTTATTAAACTCAAAGCAAAAACAAGAATGGATCAAACCACTGTACAATGGGAGTTGGATTTCCATACCTGTATAGTGTTATTATTAATACGAATAGCCTGAAAAATGTAACCAAAGAACCAAATTGCATTCAGCTCTACAATAACGGAAACAGCGGTGCAGCGAACGCTATCAGAGGAAGACAATGGGTAGACATTTCTGGATCTTTGAAACATTGCGTTTTGTTGTGCAAATCCACAGACATCTCTCGGGCCATCGAGCTGTTGGATAAGTTGCAGAGGACCGGAGAGGTGCCTCCACAGAAACTGCAGGCTTTACAACGAGTCCTGCAGAGCGAGTTCTGCAATGCAGTGAGAGAGGTAAGAGAGAGGAAGAATTAAACACAAGCAAGCAGATGGCAATATAGTGTGTACTAAACGCCTTTATCTCCCAGGTGTACGAACATGTGTACGAGACCGTGGATATCAATAGCAGTCCAGAAGTGAGAGCCAATGCTACTGCCAAGGTATGTATGAACTTTTACTCCTCAGATAATGCTTGTTTATATACACAAAGCGTACTATAAGGTTCCATAGTTGTTCTGTGAGCATAAAAAAGCCACTGGTCTACAAAGGGGTTTAAATTGATTTTTGTGCACAGTCACTGCAGTCCTGCTGAAAGAATACACGGCATGCAACCTTTTCTCCCCTATCAGTGACATCTGATCTCTCAGGGTATCAATCTATAAAACAGGCAGCTATTGGCAACTCATGAATGGACCTGCAGTTGCTGATAGTTGACAGCTGTACATACCTTTTTATGGCCCTTTTCAATTCGATCATGAACAGCTTTAGTCTCGTTCAGGGTTTCATACTAACAAGTGCCGTGAAGGCCCGTTGGTGGTTTTCTGATGTCTGAACTAAGAATGATAAAAGAATGCACAGAAGAATGTTTTGGAAGGTACTTTTAGCATGGGTTTATGTTCCCTTACTGTAATCAAAAGAACATTTGAATGTCGATTTGAATGCACAAAAAATATTCAAACGTGAAAAAACAAAAACAAAAAAAAACCACATACCCGTGCAAGCGCTGCATCCAATGTGGTCTATTGCGTGCTGGTCTGCTGTCCACCACTCTGTGTGTGACCCTTGCAGGCGACTGTGGCTGCCTTCGCTGCCAGCGAGGGTCACTCCCACCCCCGGGTAGTGGAGCTGCCCAAGACAGAGGAGGGGCTGGGCTTCAACATCATGGGAGGGAAGGAACAGAACTCCCCCATCTACATCTCCCGCATCATCCCAGGGGGCATCGCGGACAGGCATGGGGGCCTCAAGAGAGGGGACCAGCTTCTGTCCGTCAACGGGGTGGTGAGTAGGGCTGTCAGCGGCTTAGAAGAGGGACATGTAACAGTATTAACGGCATGGACGTCAAATGTATTTGTGCAATGCAAAGTCATTTATTTTAGTATGTTTGTGGTTCCTATTTCAATTACTCAAATACTGCATTTATATATATATATATATATATATATATATATATATATATATATATATATATATAAAAAATATGCGCTAGATAGCTGTTTAATAGTCTCTTACATCTATAAAGACCTTATACATCTATCAGACCTTTTTACTTGTTTTCAGCTCTTAAACAGTTGCAGAGTTCAAGTTAGCTGCAACATTTTATAAGTAACTTGAACTCTGCAACTGTTTAACAGCTGAAAGCAATTAACATGTTCTAATTAAGCAAATAATTAGTTCAATTAAGGGTTTAGTTAAGTGATTGAGAGCTCAATTGGAATGAAAACCAGAAGACACGGGGTCCCCAGGACTGGGTTTGAGAACTCGTGCAATACAGGGATGGAAATAAGACTCTCATCGCATAGCACTTCGATCCATTCTTGGTTTTACTATGAGTTTAATAAAATAGTAAAATCTGGAATGGGGGAAAGTGCTGTGCAACAGGAGTCTTATTCCTGTCCCTGCTTTTCCTTTCTTTTCTTCTGTAGAGTGTTGAAGGTGAGCACCACGAGAAGGCAGTGGAGCTGCTCAAGGAAGCCCAGGGGACGGTGAAGTTAGTGGTGCGATACACGCCCAGGGTGCTGGAAGAAATGGAGTCCCGCTTCGAGAAGATGAGGTCGGCCAAACGCAGGCAGCAGATGAGCTTTCCTGAGTAGCCCCGAGTACTGCGCTGTCACACAGAGGTCTCTTTTCTGCTCTCTTCACAGGAAACATCTCTTACTGATAAAGACATTGCTCACTGTTTTATATTATTGATACTAAGTGACGTGTGTTTGTGAGTATGTGTGGGTGTGTGCATTATGGAATTTTTAGTCCATGGATAATTGTCATAATAACTGGTAAAAAATGTATAACAAATTAAGAATTTTAGATGTACGTACATAATTTTATATATATAATATATATATATATATATATATATATATATATATATATATATATATATATATATATATATATATATATATATAAAAAAGTTAATTTCCATGCAACAAGAAAGTTGCGAAAACATATAAATTCTAATGACATTAGTGTGGGAGGTACACAGGGACTGGACAAATGAATTAGAAACACCTAGAGTAGGGACCCAGCATAGGCAGCCAGGGAGTATTGATACAATATTATGACATACCATCCAAAAATAGCCTCCTCTAGCACAATGGGGTTGGAGTTCTGCAGCAGTGTTCTCCAGAGTCATTGCTTTATCTTGTGAAACTACTTCAGTGATGCCTCGGACACGAAAGCACCTGACAACCAAGCTTCTACCACCACGTTTTGAGTGAAACTGCCTTGTTACACGGAGAAGCCACTTCTATTATATTACTGATTGGTGTTCCTAATATTTTTTTCGACTCCCTAATTAATGTCAGACAGTTCCTATGCAACATGAATGACTGTTTGAATTTGGGATCACAAGCCCTGCACTGAATGTTTGTACGCATATTGTTTTCAGTTTAACTTCCACACTAATCTTTTCCAATGGAGTGTTTTTTTATCTTATTTTATTTTATTTGCTTGGTACCATATCGTTCCCTTACTGAAGATTGAAATGCACTGTTTCATATTGTTCTTGTTGTTAATATTATTATTATTTAAAGAACACATTTTCTGTCTGTCTATCTATCTAAAAAGATTTACTAAATTCCACGGTTTTGAGAAATAAGAAAGACCTATTCAGCTAGGGTTTGATTGCAAAGTAGTAGCTGTTTTGCAATTGCAGAGACACATAGATTATGGACACGTTGTCAAGTCCTGTCAACACTTCTGTTCAGGCGAAACAGGATAAGTAAATCTGTACAAACAAATCTCTTATTGAAAGAAGTAACACCTGGAGCCTTTGCCAGACAGATCTAGTTTCAGAATTACAGTAGGTGTCAATGACGGTGGACGTGTATTATTTCTGTAAGTGATAGATGACTCTCAGTTGGGCTTGAACTAGCAGCTTTATGGAGAAGCTTTGATTTAGAATTCTAGAGTGGTTTATTGTTTTGTTTTTTTTTCTATGGTTGGGAGTACTTTTAATGCAAGAGTTACAAGAAAAATAAAAATTCCAGTTATCACATGGGGCATGCTTGAAAGCAGAGAATTGCATGTGCTTGATAAATGGATATACACACACTATTGTGACTGAAAACAAACAATAAAATATGATAAGTTTACATTTCACCAGGTAGGAAATCCCACTTTTCTATCTCCACCTCTCAGCAAAACCGGCCCCTGAACAAGATCTTAAATGCAATCATAACTGCTGAAATAACATTCAGTTGTGTTTCAATCAAACCCCAGTTGGCTCTTGTGTGTAAATGCATGGCAATTGAAAGATAATGGTGTTGACAGCATGGAGGAGAAATCCGAAACAGGCCGTTTGGCTTCCAGAGTACTGTAGCGGGCAGTCAACACAATCTGGCATGACAATGGCTTAGCATGCAGGAAGATGAACTGGAAGAATGCAGTTAACCATCACAAAGAAATTCTATTTAATATAAAACTGGATTGCTGGAGCCATTAACCGTTATGTTCCAAGTATTCTCATTTCAGTAGTTCTGACTTTTTAAATTATTATTATTATTATTATTATAACTATTTGTATTTGCTGAAAGTCTGGGCAATTATAGCCCAGTAGAATGAATTAAGTATAAACTGCCATTTGTTGTAACCCAAATTCCACCTTTGTTTACTTTGTGAGCGTTTTTTTTTAGCACCTGTTCCTACTTTGATATTTTCATTTTGATAAATGGTTTCATAGATCATTTTAAAATGATTTTTTCTTATGGCATTATTTACAGTTTTCGAGTATCAAGACCAAAATCCTGAATTTTAATAACAGTATATAGATTGATTTGTTACATTAGATTAGTTGAGTAGATCACATTATTATTATTTTTATAACATAGTTGGGGATGTAAGAATTAGGAAATGCAAATCGTGTTTATTTGAAAAAAAACTGCACAAAATAAATTATATCACAAAAGACAAACATTTGTTCTTTGTTTATGGTGCATTATGAGTTAAGATACTTACTGATGTTTTTTTTTTATGGCTTCTGTTTTTAAACAGATTCTCATTCAGATTTCAAACATGTCAAATATTAATGTTTTGGGGGGTTTTTTGCCATTATTGTGTAATGTTTCTACATGAAAATGGCAAAATTCAAATAAGTAAATACATAGATTACAAACCTTTTTTTTATTTTATATATAGTTAAGGTGCAAGCATGCAACATTCAGAATTGCAAGCCCTGGATTTGTGAAAATAGCAAGTTTTATTTTCAGAAGAGAACAGGGTCGTTTCTGGTGCCAGCCTGCCAGGAGGGAGGGAGGGAGAGAGGGGGTGGGATCCATCCCAAACTGAGATGAGAGGAAGAAAGCAGAGAGTCCTGCGTCACACGCTGCAAACTGTCAAACCATCTGGATGTGGAGACGCCTTTTCTATCCGGAAAATGTACAGAATGCTATAAATAAGCTGTTATTTTACTGTTAATAAAACCTATACAAAAAATAACAATGACTGTTGGGCCTAGAGAAACGTGCAGCACTGCAGGAAGTCACACACATCCTGCAATTACAAATTTTGACCATCAGATGGTGCCAATGACGTGATTTTGTGAAACAAATCTTTTGTTGCGCCGCACACAGAGCAATGTATGTACGAGGCATGTTGTTCGGATGAACGGCTGAAGTAAAAAAAAAAAGGTTTGGTAAACCAGTTAGGATACATCAATTCCACTACTCAACTGTGTCAAAAGTACAGTTAGGATATAGCCTACATCTTAAAAGTGCTGAGGCAGCAGGCTGCTGATTAAGAATAGACGGTATGGAAGACTGTAAGCTTAAGCCACAAGCCAGAAGCAGATCAAGGTCCACTAGGCTGCAGCCAGAAGATGTCCCATTATAGCATGTGGCAAGGAAACAGGAACAATGAATGAACAACAGTGAAGTGATAATAACACCCTGGATTGGAGAGCTGGCAGGCAGTAAACACTGCCTTGTATTGTTTTTTGTTTTTTTAGGTGTAAGAATGTAGAATACCGGTTTTTGGAAAAAAGGCGAGGTTTAATTGTGTCTGAAGGAGGCTGTGTGGTCCGGTGGTTAAAGAAAATAGCTTGTAACCAGGAGGTTCTCGGTTCAAATACCGGCTCGCTCACTAACTGACTGTGTCTGCAGCTGATGCAGTTCACATACCCTAGTTTCTTTAAGTTGCCTTGGATAAAGGTGTCTGCTAAATAAACCAATAATAATAAAACCCTGAACTCCTAAATAAGTTAATTTTGGCAAGCCCGGGAGGCGAAACTGATGTTTTTTGTTTCAACTTGTAGTTGGTATGTTTTATTTTCTGCAGCATTGTATGATAGATTCACTGGATGGTGCTCTGAAATAGCAAAGATACTAAAAAAAAAAAAAAAAAAAAACGGAAGCCATGAAGTTTACCACACTGGCCTGTGTTTAATTGGTGGCGTGTTTGTTCTAGACAACATACACAAACCGACTAAGCTTTCAAACAAACTCCCTGTCTTGTTTTAATCCATTTTACAATTGGTTACTTCAAAACAACAAGTTTATTTTGATTGATGTGGGAAATCGCTGGTGGCAAGTTAAACAACCCACCACCAGATGTCACTGTTGAGCTGCGAATCGTCCCCTCGGTACAGACTTCAGCACATCCCAAACAATGAGCTTGCTCCGAACCAGGTCATTAATTACTCAATTAAAAAAAACAAAAAAACAGCGGTTTAGAGAAGTTGATGAGTTGCTTTTGAATCAAGTATTGCGGAGGCTGAATTGCCGTATTTAATCATTTACCACACTTGGCTGAAATGAACACTGGATACCTGCACCAGTGTAAAGGTATTAACAGATTCGAGGAGGCTAAAGCGAAATGCCATTGCATTGGACTGCATTTGGTCGTTCAAGACTGGTACTGTTTAGGTGGTATGGCTGCATCATGGTCTTCAGTAATCAAATTACTATTGAACACACTGAGAGAGAGAGAGAGAGAGAGAGAGAGAGGGCAATCGGTTCCAGGTGTTCCGCGGAGCGGTTTGGCATTTTAAAATCATCAGTTTTACATAATTGAATCAAACATTTACTTGCGTAAAACCCACTGTTTACAGTGCTGTGTTCCTCTCTGTGCGATTAACGTCACCACTCTCAACTGCTATGGTTAGGACTAGCAGATGCTGACACACAAACGTTTAGCAACCCCGGGACAGAATGCATATTTGTGTAGCTTAGCTGTTTGCTATGTAAATTGATTACATTTTCTGCAATTTGCTTATTAAAAATCTGTCATACACATGTTGTACAAGTTCACTCCTAGCCGACTGCAGCGGGTTATGCAAATATGATTTGCATTGGAAATAACCACGGGTTGTTTGCTGCTGGTCGTATTCACAGCAGACTCGAGTGATGCTTTTTTTTTTATTTTTTACTTAGATTAATTGTCTTTTGAAGATACGTATTTATTAACAAAACAAGCCCCAGATTTTTTCTTTTCTAAAAGGAAATAAACAAGTATTTGAAATAAACATTAAGGAATTTGCTGAGCTGAAAAAAAAACAAAACCGGAACATGTATTTATGTAATTTGCTAATAAATAGAGTTATCATGTGTTTCATATATTTTAACTACAGCTTCACGCAATATATTGTAAAGCTATGCCTAAATATAATGTACACTGTATCTTTTTCATACGTATGTATATATGGACATCTGTTTCTTTCCATATGGAGGTGGGTTGATATAAAAAGCTATTGACAGAAGTTCAGGGAAGTGACCCTTTTTTTTTTAATGTATTAGAGGCCTACCCCTGAAACCAGATGCTGTTATATCAGTCTGTAAAAAACCAATGGAGATGCAGAATGTATTATTTTATATTAAGAATCGGAACAAGTCAGCGGAGTTGATGAGTTCAAGACAAGCCACAGACCACCTCACAATGCCTGAAGCGTCCTGCACAGGCCGTTCAATCTGCAGGCCATATTTTGCATTTCAAGAGCTATTCAAAATTGAAAACCACGACGCGTCTGCCAGTCGCTGTAAAACAACCCCTCAAGCCGTGGAAAACGTGCCAAAGCCCCCGCACCCAGTTTGACGTTCTCCTCGTTTTGTGCAACACTGCTAGCATATTAATCGCCGCTCTGACAAGTTCGCCAATGGGTATCGTCAGAGAGTCATTAATATGTAATCCGTGCTTTGCATATTCAGTAGGCTGTGCTGCCAGATCTGGCACAGGGAACGGAGCTTGCTGTTATGCTGCTTGTGCGAGAGAAGGGAGAAGGGAGAAGAAACGTGTGGATTGTGGGATAGCTGAAATCTTGCCTGTGTCTTACAGCAAACAAAACGCAGTGAAAAAGGAGTACACTCTATGTTTTTATTTTTCTACAGTGAACTGAGTTTTTTTTTTTTTTTTAAGGGAGTAGTGAGTGTTTGGAATCTGGCTGCTTCCCTGTTTTAATGGGACAGAGGAACGTGAATAGGGAAAGGTGTTTACTTGCTTATTTAATGCGGCAAGCCTGCACTAGGCTACCAACCTAATGCGGATTTAAGGGAAACAAGACTGGTTTTTGACAATATATTTTGGTTTTAAGGACAAAACGGCAAATTAAGAACAAGTTGGATTATGTTTTGCTTCAATCGTGTGTGTGTTTTATCCCTCCCCATTTCTAAATAGAACATACAGCCTGCTTAATTTCACGGTGCTATATCGGACTAGAAAACAACACTGGAAAAACAAACCAAGGAGATACCAACGCTCGACTGTTACGCTGTGTTACAAGTACAAACTAACTTTGAGAATGCTGGTTGCACGTATCCTGTGTTCGGGGTTGATATTGATTTGTGGAAGCGCTGCAGGGCAAGGCGACTCTTCCCCGGTTCCTTGCCCGGCTCCGTGCCGGTGCGACGGGGATGGAGGTGCAGATTGCTCTGGTAAAGGACTGACCACCGTTCCAATGGGGCTAAGCGCCTTCACCTACTATCTGTAAGTCAAAACAAAATAATAACAATACTCAAAACACGAGCCCTTCTTATGATGTGTCGCTGTTGTGAACAATGCAAAGTTACTTGTTTGTTTTCTGGGTGCTGTGGAAGTTTCGCCACTTTGCGCCTCGTTTATTTTATGTCTTTAAAAAAAATGTTTAACTGTCAAGTCACTTGCAAAACTCAAGTTAAAATATGAAATACAGCTGTCGGTATGTATATACAGCAGAATTTAGTTTTGCCTGCCTTGTCTGACGCATACTGCAGTTGACTTGAATTGAATTATAAACTATTGTTAAGCAATTCACTCAAGTTGCCAAATCATGTGTAAATTAATAAAATCGGCTTTCATTACTTTTGTTTACTTTATGCACCCGCTGCATGAGCTTTTAAAGTTTGCTCGGCTTTTTATTTATTTATTTGTTTGTTTGTTTGTTTGTTTGTTTGTTTATTTATTTATTTATTTATTTATTTATTTATTTATTTATTACTTAATGCAGCTTGGCTGTACTTGATTCATGTTTATCTTTATACCAGAAGTAAAACATGTTTTCTTTTCTTAAAAGCAAATCGTTAACTGCATTCTTCCAAGGCAATTATTCGTAACGCTGGCAGCGTAAAAAACACAAAGCAAAGTTATTTGGATCAATTAGTTATGGGTGCCGCTAAACAATTACTGTACATTCAAGCGCTGAAAACACTTTAAATATTTAAGTGTTTTTAAATAATGGACATGTCTTTAAAATATGTAGTTAATGTAATGCTTTTTTTTTATATACAATGCATTTATAAATGTGTACCTGCAATCCACAACTATCGTGTTTGAGCGTGGATACCTGCTGTAAACTGTTACAGTAATGACATTTTAAGTGTCTTGAAACAGCATCATTGAAGCAATTCGTCGAAGCATAATCAGTAACACTTCTTTGTCTCCAATGGTGTATTTACATAGTAGTAACTTAGTAATTACATGCACACTTAAATATTTGTTTATTTAGCAGACGCCTTTATCCAAGGCGACTTACAGAGACTAGGGTGTGTGAACTATGCATCAGCTGCAGAGTCACTAACAACTACGTCTCACCCGAAAGACGGAGCACAAGGAGGTTAAGTGACTTGCTCAGGGTCACACAATGAGTCAGTGGCTGAGGTGGGATTTGAACCGGGGACCTCCTGGTTACAAGCCCTTTTCTTTAACCACTGAGTCAGTAAAATGCAAATGCATTAATGGAAAAAAGAAACAAATGTGTCTGAGTAAACCCTGATCGATAATGGTGCTGTTGTAAACTATATATCTTTCCAAAGCTTTCTGTGTTAAATGCATTTTTTTTTTTAATATTTCTATCTCCGGTCATATACAACCTTGCATGTTTTCAAGTGACGAGTTTTCTGCAGCAATGTGCCGTGCCTTAAACTTGTGGCAGGCACACCATTTCTGTTGTGACATGTATAATATTGTACGTGACAATTCACAGCACCATTCAGTGTTAAAAAACAACGCTGGAGGAACATAGAGCAGATGCACCCCCTTACCCCTTACCTTCTGTCTTTAAAGGGCTGTGTTTGCATGCAGACAAGCCAGCACTTTGGCTCATTAGTGAAGATTGAGCCTAGGGGGAGGGAGTCCCTCAGGTAACAATCATATATAGCTATTATTTCATGTCATTCCACATAATTACTATTTCATACTGCTGTCACTCTGCATTATTTTCAGGTACAAAAGCTGTTTTGATTACCAGCATGCATCTGCAACGCCCTGACAATAGATTAGCACAGTTTGCCCTCCAGAGCTTTTTTTTTTTAAATATAAAAGAAGTTGGCAGATTTTTTTTCCTTGTGGTACAGTGAAAGCACAAAGTGTGCTGTGCAGTTAATTATGAAGAAGAGATTAAAAGAAGAAAGAATTGTAACACTTTTTTTAATCAAATAATATTGGTTTAGTATGAAGTACTGCATTGTATGGTGTGAAGTTTTACAGCCTAAATTTACAATTCAAAGTTACTAGATTCTTTGCACATTTATTCACCTGCTCTAGCACAGGCTGAAGCAGTGGGTGGGTTGCTTAGTCTTTGCCCATATGATGCTTTGAGTGTTTGAAGATATGCAACAGAGCTTATTTCACACAGGAACACGATATGCTAATTGCACTAATGAAAGAATGTGTCTTGGTGGTTTGACACGGAGGACAAGCAAACAAGTGATCCTGGTTCCAGTACAAGTTGCTTGATCTCCTTGGGCCCTGGTCCCTCCCAGCTGTAAAACTGCTAGAAAGGAAAAACCTTCTGTATATGAACGTAAACAAGCAGATAGGTGCTCGTGAGGCACTTCCAGTGAATCCAGTTTTAAAGAAATGAATTTAAGTTGGACACACCGACCTTGCTTTTAGTGCTACAGGGTCAGTTTTATTGCCCCACTAGTATTTCTGGTGTTTCGAAACCTGAACAAGGAACACCCCTCCTTCCTCAGCCCTGTGAAGCCAGCAGTTCAGTTTCTGTATGGCTAGGTCTCCGTAGCCAGTCCTGGACCCTGATCTATTTGCCTCCAGCAGAATCTGATGTGGCTCTACTTTCAACAACCATGTCGGCGACTAAAAACACATGGAATCCTTCAACATCACCTCGCCCCCAACCCCTGACAGCCTGGGGAACTCGTCACATGACACAGGTTTTAGGGTTGCTCCAGCCAAGGTTCTCTCTCTCTCTCTCTCTCTCAATCTCTAGTCCAATATTAGTGCTAATCTGGGTCTGTGAAACTAACCCTGAAGATTGTTTTAGACCCATTCATTTTTTGATGATGGTATGCCCGTTTTTGCACCAACAGTGTATAAATGCAAATATATTTCAAATGTGATTTTTCCTGTTTTATAATAGCTGGTTCGTTAAATGCAGTACAGTATGCTCTTGGCAACAGTCCCAAGGTACTGTGAAGAGTTTTATTTGTATGCATGTTATCTTGCATTGCTAGGTGGGGTGGTGGCTTTACCTCGCAGAGCTGAGCACACCACAACTTAATTCACCAAGCCAAAGAGCTGAGCTGGAGTGCTCAAACCTAATGGGGCTTCTTAAACAAGAGACACAACACACACAGGGGTGCACATTCTCTTCTAGGTAGAGCTTTGTAAAAGGCAGGTAATGCTAAATGCTTTTGCTTATGTCTGAGCAGTAAAAGGATCACATTTTCACATTCCAGGGAGGAACAAGTGTAGCTTTGCTATAGGCCACAGGATGCCTGTTACGTTTCTTTTGTGCAGCTTTGCAGTGAAATGCATGTTGGACATCTTGCAAAATGCACATTCAATACCTATATCTGTATTTTATACCCCTGTTTATGTGGCATCTAAGAGGGCATGTTAAAGAACATTAAGATTCGTACACCTAGCAAGTATGAACATGCATTTTTCTTCCTGGGTACTTTTAGTTAGTGTTTGTATTAATATTGCTGTAGTATGATTAAAAGGCAGTATCTCGTCTGGTTAAAAACATGAGGAGCTTGCACTGAACTACCTGTTAATGTTTGATGGGGCCTCTGATATGTGTTCTGTTAGCATTGGTGTTTCAAGGGCAAAACCTCATTCCTGTGTTTAGAATGCATAACTGTTTACCGTGAGCCATTGGCTGTCCTGGAGCCTGAATCTGTCACTTGTCTACCAGGTGAAAAGCAGCACCCTGTCTGCTTGCCTGCTTATCTGCTTCTATTTTCTTTCTGCTCTTTTTTTTTTTTTATGGGATGTGCATGTCTGGAAAAGGAATTCCTTGATATCTGGTATCTCACCGCTGGCAAACCCGGCAAGTGTCCCGCAGTAGTCAAAGTGCTTTTCTGGTAAAAGCTGTATTGTGTGTCTCATGCCACATTTAATTATTCGCCTTGGCTCAGCGACAGATTTCCTTTTAGTAATTACCCTTCCTGACCTCTTTCTCCCCCCGCCAGTCTTCTCTGAACAGTCAGTATGTTAGCTTAGCTAGTGCAGGCACTGCCCGGAGCATCATCCACAAATATAATTGACATCTCTGACAAGCAGGCAGCTGAGTGCAACAGGGCTGTCAAACACTGAAATCCTTCTGCAGAGCTTGAGGTAAATAAATCAAAACACGTGGTTGAAGGTTTGATGCATTCTGCAGTGAAACCAGGCTGCTAGCATGTCGTGCTCGTTTTGTCCCTGTGAGGGATTCGTGTCCCAAAGGTTCAAGTGGAGGCGTCATTAGGGGTGTGTTGATTCTCGTAGTACTAATGGCATTTAAGAAGTCACATTTGCATTGTCAGTTTACAGTCTCGGTATGGCACTACGACAGTAGAAATGGATGAGAGGAAAGTAATCTTCCAATCAGCTTTTAAAACACTGAACGGGTATGTTGCCTGGAAGTGCAATGCCAAACATACTGTTCCTTGGTTACTGGGTTGGCATAAAACTAGAACTTCAAAACCTACTGTTCTTGTTAAGCTGAACAATATGGCAAATAAAGACCAGCTAATTGCTTTTGCCTGAGTTTCCTGGAACATCCCTGAAGCAGCCAGTGGTTTATCCTGCAGGTAGGATTAGTGTGGTTAGTAGGGAAGAGGGTCACCGCTGGCTCAGTGTAGTCCCGGGTTAAAATCCACTCTGCTTGGGTGCTGGCTGTCTGGGAGCCTACATGACCCAGCCTTGAGATTAGGCAGTTGTGTTGTATTGCCACCACCCCCCCCCCCTTCCAAAAAAACGGCTGTAATTTCAGAAGCTTGATTTTATTTCCATTTTCAACTAAAGGATTTGGAAGTCAAGCTTTCTCAGAAGGTTTGTTCTGGTTTTGCAACATATGCAGCGTTACCAGTTTCAAAGTGTAATAACCAGTGGATTAAACATTTACCTACCTTTCTCATTGTGAAGCAATAACAGGTGTGATTTCTCAAAGCTGTTTGCTCCAGATAGCTGTTGGCATGACATTTTCGGAAAAAATAAACACACACCATAATTTTACCAGACCACAAATAAACAATTCGGACTTGTAAGTTTTTAGGGCTTGTACAGTAAGTATTCTTTTAAGTAGTTTTTTTTTTTTTTAAATTCATTTTAGAAATGTAACTGGTTTTTGAAAATAAATTAGCTGCTGACAATTACCGGTAAGAGTAATTATTATAATTATAAAAATTCTGATTGATGTCTTTAAGCTTTGTCTTGGAGACTTTACTGAGAGCTACAGTAAGTGGCATATTTATAACTACAGGCTAAATAAAAGCGAACAAGGGCCCCATTACTTTCCTCCACGCTTGACACCTGATAGGGCTGATTGCTCTAATCTGTGTTTGCGTGTCTGTACAGGGGGCTGAGTGGGGCTGGGTCCCCCTGGCGCTCTCATCTGTCCTCGGGCCATGCCTGGTAGTGTAGGTGGGGCAGCTTATAAGGTGTAGGAGGTGTTAATTGGTTTACAGCAGTGCAGTGAAAGAAGACTAGCTGGTACACTTCTGCTTTGTCTAGAGGTTTAGAGGTAATGGGAGCTGCTGTTTTGGCCTCTTGATTTATTGCATTGTTTAAGCCAGCTCGGAGTCGGGCTGCATTTTATTACCCCCTTTTCTCTGAGGAAAAGGGGGAGGGGAGGGGGGAGCAATTGGATACTGCGAGCTGCAAGCCAGGGTTGGGGTCAATTCCTCTTTTGCAAATCCAGTTACAATTCCTTTTTAACAACAATTAATTCCAACTCCCCCTTGCTCAAAAGTGCAATTAGCAGTTTTCTGTTCAAACAAGCTTCTCACAATGGCAACAAATTACTTTAAATCGAAGTCACTGTTAGTCAATTTTAAATTGGCTTCAAATGAAAGCATTTGGACAGTCGCAACAATTATGTCTCTAAAATGATTTAAAAAAAAAAAAAAAGATTTGGAATTGAACAGGAATTCACCCCAACCCTGCTGCAATCTCCCGCCAGGTTAAATAGATGGAAGCAGGCAGGGGTTGAAGGGTCGCTCTGACCTGTGTTGTGCACCACCAGGCTGCCAAATAAGGGCATTTCCCATAATCCCGCTGAACTCTGAATCAATCAGTACTTTGGAGGTGGAAAAAAGCTTCTGTGTTTTAGATTTGTTGCCGGTGTGTGACTCCTTGCTTTCTGAAGCAGAAACACATAAAAGAAAAGCTTATAGACAGTCGGTTGCAAAAAATATTGCGCCAGACGCAGGGTTTATTGGGTTTAAACATTGCGTGGCTTTTCTAATGGAGAAACAACACAGATCTATATAATTATTATTTGTTTATTTAGCAGACGCCTTTATCCAAGGCGACTTACAGAGACTAGGGTGTGTGAACTATGCATCAGCTGCAGAGTCACTTACAACTATGTCTCACCCGAAAGACTGAGCACAAGGAGGTTAAGTGACTTGCTCAGGGTCACACAATGAGTCAGTGGCTGAGGTGGGATTTGAACCGGGGACATCATGGTTACAAGCCCTTTTATTTAACCACTGGACCACACAGCCTCATATCTGTGTAACACAAGTCTGAAGTCTAGATGGTTTCAGGTGAAGAGGGTCTTAAGTATTTAATTTACGGAACATTAAAGCTGCTGACATTTTCGAAACCAATTTTGTAACCTCTCAATGTTCTGATTTCAAGTCTCCTGTGTCTTCCAGTCGGTCAACAACAGCTGGAGCCCAGATAAGATCTCGCCATCGGGCCAGCTCAAAATTGGATTTGCACTCTGTGTCTTGTACACTATCTCCCTCTGCTAACGGGGAGACACTCGACCTGTTTGTAGCCTGCTGATATGATCTCCTAAGATTGAAAATCACATAGACTGCAGTGACCTGTGCGATAGAAGCTGACACCTTCCTTCCTTCCTTTCTTCCAGGCTCTGTTTCGCTTGCTGTAGGACACATCGTCAACAATCCTCATTCGTAAATTCGTTGTGTGTGTGCAATTCAGGCCTCTGCTTTTGTTCTGAATCAACTGGCAATTAGGATTTAAAAATAAACAAAAAAATGCTTTGAAGTATTTAGTCAAAATATTGCCAACAGCAATGAAAGGGTTAAGTAAGAAAAAAAAAAAATAGTAGTACCAGCTGGTACTGAAGGACAATTGAGGACAAGCGCCAAGATGGTCGAGCCTGATAAAGTGATCAAAAGCAGGTTTTCCTTGAATGAAGCCCTGGTAGTCCAGCACAGCCTGTGGGCAGAGCATTCACAAAGTTTTCTAGGGAATGTTTTACGCTAATCACTGTCGAATGGAGCCGGGGGGGGGGAGGGAAGGCTAAATCCCTTTCCATGGGTTGCATGCAGCCATCCGTCCGTTTCCTGGACATCTGCTCTGGGCTGCTTGTGTCTTCCACAGGGAGTGTAGCCCCCTTGAGGAGGATGTGTTTTGTGGCGTAGGGTCCATGGATTCATGTGTCAGAGGAGACTTGAGCTTTCCTGTTTACAGATCATGATAATCGAGGTGAAATCGAGCCCTGGCACAGTGCTGGGATTGTGAATTGTTTTTAAATGAGCTTTAGTTTTTGTCAGCAATACCCCTGGAATTGGATTACTAATACCAGATGATCTCGATTTGTGTTCCCCTTAAGGAATTACTCTTGGGGGAGGGGGAGGGAGAGGGAAGCTTGCTGTTTAGTTTTTGGTCAGGAAATTGCATGTAATGTCCATGTGAACTGCTGTTCTGTTAAATACAGTTAATCATTTTTTTTTTTTTTAAACTGTGCTTCGCGTTTGATGTAAATTGTTACCCCCTTGCAGAAAACATTCAATTCTTTACAATACAAGATGTGTGACATGTGATTGCATGTGAACTTCAGAAATCTCTAACAATGCAGACTGTGCACGAGAGAGGGGAAACCCAAGTTAATTGTGGTTGACTTGTAGGATATGGAGAATTCCTGCTTTACGCTCTTGGACCTGCACAGAGACACAGTCAGGGATTGCGTTACAGTTTTGTCATTATTTCAGTTTATCTCCCCCTTGTCTATGGGCCTCCTAGCCTATTGTTCCACCTGTTTGTTTTCAAACCGAACAGGGAGCTTTTAAACAGAGACCAGATAGAGCTGTATTAACAAAGAAAATAAAAATAAACATTCCAGCATCTGTCCATTTAATGCACAGCAGAAACATTTTACTAAGGAGCAAGTGTACCAGGTTCCACCAAGCAGAATAGGAACTGTCTGAACACTGTCTGGGGTTGCATACTGAATAAAAGTGTAAATGCAGATCTTTATTGTAAGTTCTTGATGTGCTATTTTTGTAAGGCACTACGGAAGTACTATATATATATATATATATATATATATATATATATATATATATATATATATATATATATATATATATATATATATATATATATATATATATATATATATATATAATCTGCTGTTCCCAGTAATGCAAAACCCGTTGTAGAAAAGCCCATGGGGGTGCATTGTGCAGGTCTTAATTAAGACCTTTGAAAGGCTAAACAAAGCCGAGAGAGGGGAGAGGGGGGGGGAGGTCCAGGGTTATTATTGTTCCAGCAGGTCGGCTCAGCCAGTTGACCATCCATTGGTGCATTCTGTCCGTTTTAAGCTGAATGACACTTTTGTTCGTGGTTAACAGAGATGAAAGAAGCCAATTATTGAGTCTCTTTTTCCACTGAGGCAGCTGCAAGCCGGTGAATTGTAAGCGTGCATTTTCAGTCGGATCTGGCTTGTGCAGAAATGCAGCACACCTTTTCTGCAACTACACACCTTTTTCTTTGTGAAAATATGTAGGCACCAGAAAAATAAAAACATTCTGGTTTAACAAAAAAAAAAAAAAAAAAATGTAACGCTCCATTATAAATAGGAAAGTGAAGCAAGGGGTGCACACACACACACACACACACACACAGTTGCTGCAGTTCACAGATTCATTGTTTATATTTCAAGTGAAACTGCCATTAAAAATCCACAACGGTAATAGATTATTCCATAGAAATAGAAAACAGAAAAATAATTACTCAGATGTGTCGCTGTTGAGCATACTCTTGTCTCCATGAGACCGATGCAAAAGGGGATTGAATACAGTGGATCTAAATAAATGAAGATTACAAAAATATATAGAAGTATTTGTTCTTCACACAGCCTGGGTTAGAGTGAAGCAGAATGCGTTTTAATTGTAAATTGTACTGTGAATGGATTCTGTGGTGTTTGTAATTACAGTTGCTCCAGAGTGTAATAGCTTTGGTGTTTAAGTATTTATTGGAGGGTTGAAAGTGTAAACTCTCATTGGCTACTTTCACCCAGAACCAAAATTAAAACTAACATTGCCTTTAACGATGCAATCCTGTTCAAGTCTGTGGGTAAACAAATGGCCTTTGTGCCGGCCTGATTTCTGAATGGAGAGCTGTGTGCTGTCCTCCAGCTATAGATTTTACACCAAATTTCCAAAGTGTCCCGTTACATTTGATTACCTCATTGTTTCCCATGAAATCTGTGCAAAAACTGTTTGAAGCTTTTAGTCTGCAGGGTATCTCCTGCTGGTGATAGATAGGGCTGTGGGGGTGTTTCACATGCTGCAGTGCGACTGGGCTTACAGATAGGAAACTGGGAGCCAGTTAGACATAGGAATTTAAGCCTGGTCACCAATGCAGTGACTTCAGTTTAAATTTGTTTTACCTGTTCCTGTTGTTCATGAAGAAAAGTATTAAAAAACACTCAAATGATTGCATGGAAAAAAAAAAAAAAAAAAAAATATATATATATATATATATATATATATAGATATAGATATAGATATAGATATAGATATACACTGTCAGGAAAATGCATGCATGTTAGTAAAGGAGCAAGTGTGGCTTAGTGATTAGAACAACAGACTGGGAGCCAGGGGATCACAGTTTATGAATCCAAGCTGAACGACGGACTCGGCATGCAAACTGTGTGAAGGCGATTTTCAATGAAAACAACTTGCTTGGCTTGAAAACCAGCTGAAACGCTGCAGGCAGCAGTTCATTTACTAAAATCTCTTATTGCAAGAGATGGGTACCCCCCTTCCCCACACACAGGGTTATCTGTTCCTGAGCTCGGCTGTCTAAAACGCACCACTGTAAGAGAAGAGGTTTTAAACCGCAGCTCTGGTAGGACTGTCAATGTTGTATGCAGTACAGTGTGGAAGGAATCAAAATGTGTGTTTGTACAAGTGGCTGTGTCATTATCCAAGCTCCCCGAGGGGCTGAACTAAACCAAAGTGCATCAGAGCTGGGTTAGTCTCCTGCCAGCCCTCTGAGCAAGCTTTCTAAATCACTGCAGCTCAGCAACTGGCTGAAGATCTTATTCCTGTAGAATGCAGAATTTCTTATTTGGGCAGTTCAGAGAATCGAAACTGTCTACCAAGCCGTTGTATATGGTCTGGAGCAGGTCGACCCGGTAATTTTTTCATAACCTGCTAACTGGTGCATAGGTTATTTATTTGGGATTATTTATTTATTTATTTATTTATTTATTTATTTATTAATTAATTAATTATTCATTTATTTAACTTAAACTGCAAACGTAACACGTATAAAGGATACACGCTGCCACTTGCAGAATTTTAATATGGATATTTCAGCCTCGATGTTCAGTCGTTATTGACCTGGGTTAGTCATGTCTGCTTTGAGTACTTTTGGGGTTTGGATTGAAGCTGACAGTTTGGCATGTTGGCAGCAGACCACTGACAAGCACCAGCCTGAAATATGCGCACGTTTATTTTTCAATTGGAAACAGAATCGCTGAAATCTATATGAATATACAGTATTTATATTTTTATTGGCTGTAAATAATGCATCTTTATCCATGCCAGATGTTCTCATAATTAATGGCACACACAGAAGTATGTGATGTAAATTTCAGCATGTGTTTCATGTTGCCGTTTGGCTCTGGAGGTTGCTGGGATACTAGGTGCAGTTATAGTTTAGTGAGCTGTTTTTAAAGACAGAAATACTGTTTGCCCAAGTGAGGTTAAACAGCTCTGTTCCATAATTTTAGACTTTGGATTTAAAATGAAAAGTGTTCACTTAGTCGTTCTGAGAAGCAGTGAAATTGGGTCCATGCCTCAACTGAAAGCACACACTGTGCAGCATATCATTTTGTACCAGCTACCTATTATTGACACCAGCTCGATTCTGTGGGTGGGGTAAATAAATGTTGGTTTATGGAGCTCAGTTCCGTGTTTTGTTTCTTTGCCGTTTTTATTTATTTTAATACAGTACTGAGATATGTGCAGTGTGTTGACATAATTTCAGTAGCAACAGTGTTACAAGACTCCAAAGTACCAGGGTGAAGGGTTGTCAGTTTAATGTTTTAATTGAGGCCCGCAAAGCAGGTGCTTAGCCCTTTAATTCACTGACCCCCATGCCCCCACCGCCCCAGTTACCTTGCACAGCCGCACTCTTTATTATTGAAGCGTTTCAGCAGAATGCATGGCTCATTAACTGTATGAGCCCTCGCGTGCAACAAGTTATTGATTCTGATGACATTGAATTGTTGGTTTTCTGGAATGTAGATTTACTCAATGGGGCTTTAGATAGTGAGTTGGACCCCTTTTTTAATCTTTTTTTTTTCTCATTTTAAACTACTACTGTTATTGTTTACAGGGATGGAAATGAGACTCCTTTTGCATAGCAGGTTCACCCATTCCCCTGGTTTTTAATAGTCATTTGTGTTAAACATACAAAAAGTGTGCTGTACAACAGTATGATTAAACACATTCCAAAGGGAACCAGCACTCCAGCCACATGATAAACTGAACCTAAATACTAGAGTACGATCAATGTACTGTAATGTGAGGCAGCTGTTGAAGCTACTTGTTTGCTGATACCTAAAAACGCGCCCCCCCCCTCCCCTTTGTAGTTCAGCCCACAATGGCAACCCATTCTGTTCATTGCCTAGTTTAGCTTTGAAGCTGAATCCCAGTCGCAGATCCTTCACTCAGTTGTGAATAATATCACACAATCCTGCTATTTCAGGCTTGGCAAAGTCGTATTAAAATACAAGCAAGAGACTCTTTTTAACCTACACTTTTTTTTTTTTTTTTTTAATCAAATTGCTTTTTACTAGCTAAGCAGTTTGGTCTGCCTTCTGAAATTGACATCAAGCTAAAGGTTTAAGAAATGGATTTGAGTCAAGGAGACGGCTTTGGGAGACGGTCTCTTTGTCCTAACTGAGTGACACGCAACTTCTGGCAAATGACCGTTCTGAAGCTAAAAGCGTCATTGACCCATTAAAGCCTTTATTGACCTCTCGTTTGAACCCAGTCATTTTCTGTGCCTCCCTCTGGAGTTCTTTCTCCGTTGACTGTAATCGTTTTTTTTTTTTTTTGCAGTAGGGTAGAACAATGAGGCACACTTTTATTTTTCTAAATGGCTTGGTGAAGCAGACCTACCCTCCACAGAGTTTGTTTATCATACAGTATGGCCACTTCTGGGTCCAGTCATTGCTCACAGAGAGACACTGCTGTTCTACATTGCTCAGTAGCTGAGACCCAAAAAGGTTGCTGGCCTCTGACATAGACCTGGTTTAGAATTCACTACCTGTGTTTACTGAGACACTCATAACCACATTGTTTGTTTCACACAACATGCTGTTTTATTAACACTGTTTTTATTGTTTATGAAAACTAATGTTGATTAGGAGCCACACTGGAATTTTAGCTGGTAGAACCTACAGTAGTTCTGGCATCCCAGACCACCCAAGTGAAGTGACCCACATTTAAAACCAGCGACAGTCATTGTACAACCCACAAAATAAAACTTGCATGTAACTTCTTTGTCATCGTCAACATGTGATTGCATGTACACTCCATTCACTGATGGATTCTTAATTCAAGTTGCAAATTATACCCTTTTTGAATTAACCAATGTTATTTTCTTTTTTCTTTTTCTTGAATCGAAATGTAATTTGAACAGTTTAGGTAAGATTAATCCAAGATACCCAGAAACCCCACCCTGCTGCTCATCTGCATCAAATAGCCTGGACCAGCATTGCGGTTGATGAAATTTGGGACCTGTGCATCCTCTTGAATTGCAGTTGTACCAGGAGGAGCACACGTGATCACACTAAAATGTTTTATTTTTATTTCCATCCCCGAGCAATCTTGACCACTCCACTGCTGCCTAATCCCAGAGTCAAAGAATTGTACTAGTAGTTACAAAAACAAACAAACACGTTTCTTATTTTTTTCTCAGTGAAGTGGTGGCCATTAAGGTTATTACTGCTCTGTATTTTACATTGTATTCCATCTTATTTCCCGATCGATCGACCGATAAATCTATATCAATCAATTAAAGAAATGCATTCCACCATTCCTGAGCGCTGGGTTGGCTTTCCGCACCAGCAGTACAGCATACTGTAGGTGTCTGGATGCTGTGTGGCTGTAGGCCAAAAAAACAGAACGTTTTCACTCCGTAAGTCTGGGTGCAGTGTAGTGCTCCATCCAAGTCAAGCTGTGATATGCCAGCTGTGATCCAGCAGCACTGACGTGCTATTTATAGCGTATTCTATTGTGAATTGTGACGCAGGTTTGTGTATTTGAATATTGTACACGCCTCTTACACTTCTGTCAGGAGTGAATACAGCGCGCAACAGTTGGTAGCCTGTGTTTTTTTTAAATGTTTGTGGCATGTTTCAGTTAAGGTGCAGATTCCGAATGCACATCGTTTACCTTTTCTATACCACCCTGGTGTAACATGCGGTATGGTTAATGGGTGCAGCTCTGCTGTGAATTGGGCCAGCCGCACATGCAGATTCATGTGCTGATGCTGTCTGTATTTGAACTGGAGACAGAACTGAGCTGGGGAAGCTGTGAGCACTCCTTGAAGAGGAATGCTGGGGATACAGCAGCTGTAAATCTTCAACAGAAACTTCCAGAGGGAGGCCGGGGTGACGCGGCCAGTGAAGCAAAACGCAAAAATGTAACCACCGAACTGACGCTGCATTGCTCAGGATTCCCATAGTAAAAGCATTACAACGTGCTATAAAGAATAGCTAAGCATTGGAAAGAACAGCCAGGTATTAAAAAAAAAAAAAAAAAACTATTATAAATGCATAGTACAACAATGGGGTGGGGGGGAGCATGGTAACATTTGGGAAAATACCATGGTAAACTAGTTACAAGGGTTACCAATTTTTTTTCCGGGACAGCACGTGTGTCCATTTGATCAATGTATTGGTTGTAATGGTGATAGCTTTCTGTTTTTGTAAGTATTCTTGCACTGGCCTGAGGGTGAACCATGGAGCCTTTTGGGACAGTGGCGGTACTTCACAGGTTAATCCAGCTGCTGTGTTTTAATAACCCATTTTAAATGTTGCCTACTTTCGCTGTAACAGATATTCGATTTGAGAGTTCAGTCGGATCAAACGGTTCTGTGTAGGGGAGAATCTGTTTGATAATGCTCCGTTTCCCATCTGGTTCTGCAAAGTTTTTTTTTTTTTTTGAGGATTTCATGGCAGAATGATCCGAGAGCACCTGAGATAACTTTCCCAAGCAGTTGCAACACAAGACATTGACACCAGCGGCACAGCACAGCACAGTCCAGCACAGTGCGTTCCGCAGACCAACGTGAGCATGCCATTGTTCACAGACCAATCTGGCAGCTATCTCAAGAATTTACTAACCTTTGCTCCAGATGTTATGCATTCACCAATGTTCTGAGCTAACAACAACATTTAATGTGAGGAGATGTTGTCTCAATTTCCAATGCTAATGTTGGTGGTGTATTGTGCAGGCTGCTATTATTATTATTATTATTATTATTATTATTATTATTATTATTATTATTATTATTATTATTATTATTATTATTTTGGTTTTGGTTGTTGTCAGGCTCCAACATGGTTCATTGCTGTAGATGACCTCTAAGTACCAAATTTAATTTTCTTTGGAAAAAAATCAGAACACAAGCTGTATATATGTAATGACAGGTATATTCACAGCATATATCCCCAGCGTCCATTTGAGGACAATCAAGTTAGACGTACCTGTAATCTGACCAGTGAAATTTCATGCCAGCTATGAAGCTCAACACATTGAAAACTGAGCTTTATCATCACTGTGGGGAGGAAAATCAAAGACATTTGTTGTTTTTTTATACAGAGGGATTTGAAGGGCTATAAATGCAGAATTAACAGTTACATTTAGACTTTACATTTGCTGTTAGTTACCATAACACAATACAGTTAAAGAAAGTTAAAATAACAGGTAGATGCCAGTTAAAAATGCGCCTAAAAATTACAAAGTAGCCTGCCCTTCAAATTAGGACAATGGCATTAATGGGTTAAAAATATATATATATGGAAAAAAGCCAATTACCCAGAAGACAAGACAGTTATTTTTTTTTATTTTGTTTTGTAAAAAGTGTGACATTCACCAAAAGATAGCAGATGCACATCCTGCTGCTTTATTGCAAAAGTGAACTGGTTGTTGCAGTGGATAATATACTCAATGAGATTAAGACAACTGGATGTGCAGTGATATGGCATAATGTGCACAGCGTGCATTTGAATGACACTATAATGAGCTAATCTCTCTCCTGCAGCACACAAACAAGTTTTTTTTTATAGCGACCGACAAGCGGTCCCCTTGACTTGAGGACTTGACATGTATATGTTCATTCAGCTCGAGGCAGAGTATTCGAGGAATGGAATTAGCTCATGTAATTGTAATGCTGGAGCGGAGTGAATGCTCCCAGTGGGTCTAGGAGCAACATGCTGTTTTTGTAATTGGGCTCCATAAATATAAGTCGGCTGCAAAGCAATATTCATGTTGCTGTAGCTCCTCCAGGGTACAGGAATTATGTGTCTTATTGAGGCTGCAAATGAAGCTGTCGCAGGCTGATGCTGTCTCTTCACTCTGAACTGGACTCCAATGACAATCACACCTCTGGACTGCATTTACATTTGCAGAGTCCTAAAGGGGAACAGGCATCATACTGTAAAAACAAAAATGGCTTGGGCAATTCCCATTTAATGCACACAAAACCCTATTGAAATCTATTAAAAAGGGGTCTAGTTGCCTTCAACTGTTGCCGAAGAGAGACGAAAAGCAAACCCAAAGCATTATTTGCAATTGGCCCGGCTGTCTTAATTGAATCTGAATGGAGCCTACAGCATTACATGCTATTGTCTTTCTACAAGCAAGTGAAACTTCCGCAGGAGTTTTTTCCAGGGGTTTAAAAGGTGCTGTGTTGAAACGATCCTCTTTCCTCCACAGAGGTTTTTTGTAAAGCTCTGTGGCACTTCCAGACAGACGGAGAGAGAACAGACGTTCTTCGCAGCTGTCATTCTCCAGGGATTATCAGTTTTCACTGAACAATTGCTGCAACATCTTTAAAACCCAGGGACGGGCACGCTTCTGAAAACCTCAGACTTGCATACAAGATGAAATCTGTTTCTAAACGTTTGCTTGGATAATGTTCTGCTTTCAGACAGGCAGATCTTCTTTTGCTTCTCTATTTCTTAATTGAACAACCACACGCATCACATTGCAAGGCTTTACTGTATAGGAGTGCTGGCTTAGAGTAGTGATTGAGGTTTGACCATCACAACCTTGCCTTTCCTGTTTCCATCTAGAAAGATACAGACAAGTAATGCATGCCAGCTCCTGTACAGTAGTGGCGTAGCTAAGGGGGTGGTTTTAGGGATTTAAATCCCCCCCACCCCAATGAATTATTTAATACGTGGGACAATAAATAAATAAAAAAATCAGCCATATGCAAAAATCACAATCCATCACCAGACACATTAAAATGAGGTTTACTTTTTAAAATGATTTTCACCCGCGGGTAGCTTCTCTGGAGTGTATTGACTTGCATCTTATTGCATCCTATACAATATTCTGTATACATCAATAGTTAATTAGGGGGGTGACAGAATTCCATTGAGTCACAGCCCAAATCTTCTTATAGCAATTGGTTACAGGTGAGACCAATAAAAACTGCAATTACACTCTGCGACTTCAAGCAAGTGTGTAAAACCTCTGGATCCACGCCACAGGATGTAGGATTTTAAAATTGGCTCCTTTTTGTCGGGCTTCTGTGTGTTTTTATTGCTACACACATCAAAAAAGAGAAATTTGGCAAAAGGTGTTGACTATCCCCTGCCCAACGGTTATTTCTGTCATTTATTCTTAAACGGTGAAACACTACATGCAGAAAAATCTCTGTATCCATTTCCATACAATACTAAATCATGGGGGTGTTGCATTGATTGTGGGGGTAAAATAGTTTGGAGGTGCCAGCTGCGTCCTGAAGTGAAATTTGAACCATGGACTCGTTATAGCATGCCAGGTACGGCCAAATCCTGGAGTAACTTTCTAAAAGAAACTACTTTTTATTGGTTAAATTAAATCCTTTACAATGTGGTTGGAACACAAAAGTCTGCCCTTGATCTGTGTTCTATCAGTCGGTTAATAAATGTACCGAAATCAATATCAGTTTGGGCAACAAGGCAGCCCCCCAGTTACCTGTGGTTTCTTAAGAGCAGAATCTCTGTAGTGTATCCTTTTAAGGAAGGCGGCGAGTCAAAAGCCTATCTGCAGATAAAACAGAAATGGAGCGGCAGGGGTTTGATTTGTGAAGAATGTTACTGAGATACCACCAAGGGTGCCAGCACAGTAGGGGTTCGCTCGTGACTTGGCTAGTGTGTTTCTCTGTATTTGTTTTTTGAAAGCTGCATTGAAATCTCCTGCCCTGTAATTCAATAGCAAGATAACCGAAGGATTGTAAATAATGGTAGTGAAGGATGGTGGACATCCTGGCAAGCGTGTGCTCTTAGCCAGATTTCTAGGAAACCTGATGCAGCCTCATCGTACGGCCCACATGGACAGTGACTGCACTTGGGAAGGCATCCCAGTGAAACCCGAGATTGTAATAGTAGAATTATTTGACTTCATTAAGGGTGGATAAGTTTTTATTTTTTTTATTTTTTTTTAAAAATTCTTTTCTCAACATCTGTTGCTGCCATTTGGGCACTTCTTTAAAGTTTGAATCTCTGCTCCAGAGTTCTGAGCCTTTACAGACTGCCTGATGGTTCTGACTGAGTACCTGTACCGGTTCTCAACCCCTTTTCACCTCGCTCTGAAGCCCAAAATTTCTTTTTAATGACAGTTTTTTTATCAAACTTTTGGGGTGATTTTTAAATGTATTTTATTTGGCAAATGTGTTGCACCACCAACATTTCATCTTGTGAACTTCATGCAGATATTCCTGCAATCATGAAGGAAAGATTGACCGAGGGTTTCTCGTCTCATTACAATCCTAACGTGGTAAAGTATATCTTTGGAGGATTTGTGTGTGTGTGAGAGAATGATGCTGAGATGATTAACCAAAAGTCATCTACTCCAGTTTTAGATCTGTCCTAACTAACAATGCATGCAATGTGCCCTACATGCGTTTTTAATTTTTTTTTATGCATACTTTTTCAAGCAAGCACATGTCCTCTGCATCCAAGTTAAAATTGTGTCCACATACTCTGAGCTACTGTAGGAGCCTCAGGTGATCTGTATGCGGTATGAAGCCAAGGCTTGGGATTGTGTTAAAGCAGGTCCCTGTTGCCTCTGGCCACTCTTACTTATTCCACACTTTTCAGGTTGAGGGGGTTAGTGTGGTGCCTAGTGAGGCAATCATCACGTGTCTGTTGTAAGTCACAGAGTCTCGTAAGGAGTTGGTGATTTAATGGAGGCTAGCTATTGCTATTTTAATTAGGCGCTATTTATTTGGATTAATGGCACTGCTTTCGTTATTATCTCATTGCTTGTTGAATACTGCGGACTCTCGGGAGACAGATGGCTAACTGGCCATTTAACTAAACTTGAGGTCATGCAGTTCCAGTTTTTTTTTTAATTATTATTATTTTTTATTATGCATTCTATCTGCTGACAGTAACGCTTACCAGTTCTCCTGTCAGAACACAACCCGCAATCAACCTCCGCAATATTTTGCAATGGCATCTAGGTGAATTGCCGAAATCGATACATTGTGCATAAGCAAAATGGGGAGGGATGCATCACAAAGGATTTAAAATAAATCATAAGTCTATTTAGACACCAATGACAGAAATGATGAATGTTCTATCCTGACAAATACAGCTACTGTACAAATAACTCTAAATTCCTGTTTCTGTGGAGTAAATAAATTGCGTAACTATTATAAAATAGTTGCACAGCAATGGGAGACCACAAGAGTTACTTCTGTATTGTTCCTTTTGTCATTGGGGATCAGGCTGCTTTTCAGCAGATAGGTATCGGAGTGGATCGTTACAACAAGCCTTAAGGAATGGGGGTCGGGGGGGGGAGGGGGATTCTTTCATGCCTTTTTTATTTTAAACTGAAGTTAACATTCTCTATAGAGCAGAATGCAACCGTTTTCTGATTGGAGGGGGAAATTGGTGGGGGGTTGGGGTAAGGTTTCATAAAGTCACATTTGTGTGAATATCCTCCAAGATCCTTTTTCTAACCCATTTCCATTCTTTTGTTTCTTTTCTAGGGATATCAGTATGAATAACATCACAGAGCTGCCTGCCGAAGTCTTCAGAAACCTCCCATACTTGGAAGAACTGTAAGTGTCTTTTTCAAAAATACAATATTGCCTGCTTCTTGCAACCCCCAATATTACAGAATGCTGTACAAAATGGCCCTTGAATTGGCTAGACTAGAGGGTACACATTAAGCTTGGGTTTAGATGTTTGCTGTGGTACTGACCACGTTCAATGTTGTGAAAACCATTTTTTTTTTTTTTATCACATTGAATTTCTAGAAAGACGGTACTAACGTTACTTGGCTTTGTGTGCCCTATGGTTTCTGCTACCCACAGCTGCCCATTGTGCCCCACAGCAGTTTCCAGTGCTTTTCCTTGTTGTTCTTCACAATTGTTTCTTAGACTGCAAATATCAATCCGACGCTGTTGATTCTACAGCCAGCAAAACATGGCGTCAGCCTGGCAAAGCTGTGTTGCTTTTTAACTGCTGTGACAACAAATCCCTTGGTGATCTGTAACTGAGCTCGTTTTCGTTAGCCCTTCAGAGGGCTTTTTGAAAATTGCATGCATATATATATATATATATATATATATATATATATATATATATGGGGTTAAAAAATAAATAAATAATGAAATGCAGTACAATAGATAATATAATAACAATCCCAAGAATTGGTTCCAATTTTTTGAAAACCTGAGTTGTTTAAGGAACTTTTCCATATTGTGATAATCAGAAGTTGGCAACTCTAGTCCTGTGGTAAGTTATGTTATTGTGGTCTCGGATCATTTACTTATTGAGCTGAACGGGAGAGGTGGGGGGGACGACAGAAAATGCAATTGCGATTGGCACTGTTGGGCGTTGTTGCATTGGCAGTCTAACAAATGGAGATCAACCAAACTTTAACACGCTTTAGTTCAGCCAAACCACAAAGTGTTTAAAGTGTTGCTTTGTTTGATTTCTTTCTCTCTCTTGGCTAGAAATACAGATTTTGCAACTGGGGTAGAATTATTGCAGTAGTATCGTCACTTCAGGGTTGTTGGGGTCAATTCCTTTTTTTTTCTTTTTTTTTTTTTATAAATTCCTAATTCCTGTTCAGTATAAAACTGGGGTCTCGCAGTGAAAGTAGATGCAGTAAGTCTGTATTCATTCAATAAAATGTGTCTACAGGATTAAAAACCCCTGCTTTTAATTCCCTGCTGCAGTGGGTAAATGTAAGGCTTGCACACACCGTTCACAGACGAGCAATGGTCTTGAGGTTCAATCCCTGTACTGCAGACTTCCGTGAGTGATTGATTTTTTTGTTTTTTTTTTTGTTTAGTCCTCCTTGATGTTTAATTTATCTTTCCCTGATCACAAGCCTGTGCCTCCCCTAGTACTGTATCCTCATGGCTGATTCCTACCTGTATACAATCTCTTTGTTCCACTCTTACGGCAATCACCTGCTGAAAACTATTCAGTGCCAGAAATCTATACTGCAGATGAAAGTAAACAAATTGCCTTCTAATTGTATGGTTGCAATTATCAAAATAACTACTAATCTTTCATATAACAAGCTGCCCTGTGTTGTTTTATATATATATATATATATATATATATATATATATATATATATATATATATATATATATATATATATATATATATATAGTGTGTGTGTGTACTACTAATCTTTATGAGCCTTTGGCAGTCTTCCATCAATAACTGGTTTACGTGATTTTAAAACGGGGTGCATGGGGGTGTTTGCTTTGACTTCATCAAAGGGCTTGGTTTTATAGGCAAAACCACGGTAAGTGGCCTCTTAATTGAGTGCAGAGAACAAGAGGCATGAACGTTCTGCCGACGCGGCTGGTGGAATTGGTTGCAATGCAATCGGCTTGCATGCGTAATCAGACTTGTCATTTTTGGTGTTAGTTTGGCTCAAGTCTGCCTCCTTTTAATAAACAGCAGCAGCTTCTCTGCATGGTCAAATGAAAGGAATAGTGCAGAAGCAGGTGACAGCGTTGTGTGTTTCTTCAGTGCAGGTGAATGAAACCTGTATGATGCGTTCAAGCTGCAGAATGCAGGTCATGTTAAAACAAGCCTATCTGGGGTGCTGGAAATGCGTTGCTGTTGCAATGTCTGGGCAAAGCCAGCTGGCTGTCCAGAGGGGACGCTTGCCCTTCGTGGATTCTTTTTATTTTCATGTGTTTGTATTTGCAGTTGTGTAACACAGAACATAATTTTAAACCAAACTCAAAACAGATTGAATCAAACTTCTTAGGCTTCCAAACTTAAAATATGTAACATCTAACTGAATCCTGGTGTTCTGAGGCAATAACCTTAACCCTTACCTTAACCTTAACCCTAACCCACTTTTACAGCTAATGGATTTCTGTTTTGCTTTTAGTTTCTGATAATCATATTTTAAACACTACTAATAATAATAACAATAATTCTTCCAAAGTGTCATGCAGTACAGGGTTAATTAACATCTACAGATATTCAAACAATACACACACATGTGGTTTTAATCCTGTTCAACTTCAGACTTTTAACATAAGCCTGTAACTGGTGCAATTTCTTTATCTGTTAAATTGGCTTTGTGGAAATCAAGTTATTTTTATTGTGCGAGTATAGGCGTTTCTGCAAAATAACATGAGTAAATGTTTACTTTTTACTTTTTTAGTGCTTGTACAACAAATTGAACATGCCAAACACAAAACCAAACTATTTGCCTTTAGAATAGTTTTTTGTATGAGCCTTTTCTTTTTATAGCCAGTAATCCAATAGTTTAGATGACATTGTGCACATTCCTACAGAGCTGTATGATGTAACAGACTGCAATTCTAGGTCTCAGTGTTGTAGTGGAGATTGTTTAAAAAGCCAAAAAATCTATCCCACAATCTTAGTGTCACCCTATTTTCGCTAATTTTACCATCAAAATATTTGGGGGCAGGAGGGGGATTTAAACATGCAGTGGAAAAACCTACACATGGTACACCTCCTTATTAACTTTAAACAAAACGCAAAATGACAACCAACAACCCTGAATATTCCTGGTACTTCTGCAAGATTCCAGGAATTCGGTTTCAGCTCAAACTAAACGTGAACTGCACTCTCCTGTAGCTGTTTCCAGAGATAACCTTTGTTCCCCAGACAGATTATGAATTGTTGGCTGAAGAAAAATGAGTTGTTTGCAGTGCTGTAGCCTGGCTAGCCTCTACATACTTGCCTTTCAAAAAGAGACACAAGCACAATGTATTTTTACATGGGCGTAGCTGCTGCTCTGTCCACTAAGTTGAGACCCAAGCTTAGAAAGTGCTCTGGCAGTGCAAAGATTGCGAAAGGATTGCTTAACTAGGTGTACTTAGTCATGTTTTATTAGTTAAGCTATAAATTTCACTTGTTGAGCTTCCTTAGGTGGACTGGGAGGAGGAAGCCTTATTTAATATCAAGCAAGGAAACTTGAACTCCCCTCTGTACTAATGGGGAAAAGTCAATTAAAGTGAAGGCGGGGGTAGCTTCTCAGATTTCAAAATTTACAACAAAAGTTGATTTTTTACTTCAACACAATGTGTTTTTTTTTTTTTAAAAGAGGTGGGAAAATTACACTCCATAAACCAAACCAGTTAACTGGTCCTGGTTTTACATATGTTCTTTCACAATTTTTGTAGGTCTCATTTCCATAAAGGAAACAGTTTTATGTTACTCAAAGAGTTAACAGCCTTTTATATTCAAATTGCAATGCCACAAATGCCTGTATGGTGCAAGACTTTAGAAAAAGAAGAGTGAGGAGTGTAGGAACTGCACGCCGCAGATGGATGACCATCTGAGTTTGCCAAACTGCTTTCCAAACCCTTTCCAGAGTAATGGACCAGTCGTATCCTGTTCCCTGAATTGAGGCCAGGCTGGGGAGAAACGGAAGTGTAATGAGGTGCAGTTTACTGCTTGCTAGCTTGCTTGCTTGCTTGCTTGCTTACTTGCAGTAGGCTGAACAAACAGGAGTTGACTAAATATTCCCATTCTGAGTCACACAAGCCTTGCTTGTACCTGGTCAGAGCTTGTTTGTGAAAACACAATGCAGTCACAGATTGACGCTGACAGTTTTTACTGCAGTTCTTTTAAACTTTTAAACCTTTCAACTTTCAGAAATGAAAACAAAAAAAACAAAATCCTCTCTCTTTTTAAAATGCCTGTCCTGTACAAAGTGGGGATTAGGCAATTTAACAACAGTACAGCAAACCCATTCCTTTCTCTTAAGAAGCCCTGACAGCCTCAAATGTATGATTTGTTGTGTTGTTTTTTTTTTAGAGCACAAAGCAGTAAAACCAACTGACACACACACACAAAAACATTATTTAACAAGAGCAACATTGTATCTTTACTGCTTCTGACTGTAGTGGTAAATTTCAGTCGCATATCTTAAAATCTCAGTATATTATCAACAGGTATTAGGAGTCTCTCTCAGTCTTAACAGCGGTAATACGGAAGGTGTATTGTGTATCGATTCTTGTATTACTTGTATTGCAATCCCATTTGCATTTCAGTAGCTGCAGTTGCAAACTGTTGTTGTCATCCCATTCACCTCAGATTTGCATCTTGCAGTATTGGTGCGCTTTTGGCAAGTACTGTAGTCCATTGCTACTGTACCAGGTGCTATGGTATGTAACCAGCTTTTGCTGTATTCGCCCCACAGCAAACCATCAGAGATTGAGACCACACAGGAACAGCTTATCAGTATATAGTAGCTGGAGGAGAAGGGGAAGAACACACAGTTGGAAAAATCGGCAATTCTCAGGCTTTTTGTCCCTGCATCGCGTGGCAGCTCTGCTTACATCCTGCACTGCTGTAATCAACCCCCATCGCCATGACTGCTTTAGAACTTTCCAACACAGTGATGGAATTGTCAGATAAATTCTGAGTGTCATGTCTTGAGCTTCTTGATTTTTTAAAAAAATTTTAAAAATAATTTTCAAACGTTGTTCACGCTCATCCTAAGAATCGGTGCAGCTTTGCAGGAACAGAGTTCATCTTCTTCTACCACCACACACGGGCACCTGTCTAACAATCTAGTTAGGGCGAGCCTGTTATAAAGTGTCTACAAGGCCAGGTTTTAAGGAATCCGACAGGGATTGCAAACCTGTGTGTTAGTGGGAGCATCCTAAAAAGCAAAAGTATTCACCAAAGTGACTTCATACAAGTGCTGGGGTTCATAGGTACCCCTATACAGTGGCAGGGATGGAAATAAGACTCCTATTGCATGGCAATTTTACCCATTCCAGGTTTTTACTACAAGCTTGAAAATAGTAAAACCAGGAATGGATGACACTCCTATACAATAGGAGTCTTATTTCCATCACTGCAGTGGTAAAGCTGAATATTAAATAAGGTTAATCCTTTAAGTACCAGTGGTACCTTGAGATAGGATCAAACTTGATGATAATAATTATACATTCTATTTTTATTAAAGGAAGTTAGAAATCTCACATGATTTTATCTTTTTTTTTCCATGAAAAATGTAATTTACCGACTCCTGTCAGGAGAAGGGATTCTGAGACACAACCTCTTGTAACTAAAATAAATAAATAAAAACAAACAAAACAAGCATGATGTTACTTGAAAGATCTGAAGAACCTCATCTCCGTTTCTTTGATTTCACTGTAAAGAATCGTTGTTTACATTTTGTTATAGATAGCTGTGCTTGGACAGTAAGTGGGTGATGAAACAGGGACATAAACTATGGGGACTGTCTGTTTACATTCAGAGATGAATTATGTATTGGTGTATCCCTGTCTTAAGCACTGAAATGAACAGAAGGACCATCTCTTTATATTATGTTAAAAAGATAAGAGCTTTTGAAGTGTTCTGGTATAGGGACATTTTATATTAAGCTGATTTAGTTTTCAGGGAATAAATTGTTGCTTTGTGTGTTTTAATGGCATGTCCCGAGTACAGTTTTCTGCTTGGTTGATTGGAACGCCATTTCCTTTTCCTGTTGTGCTGTGAGCCCCAGGAGTCCTGACATGCCCACTTTTTTTTTTTTTTTTCCTCTTTCTTTTGCAGGCGCTTGGCTGGCAATGATCTCGCCTTCATCCACCCCGAGGCCTTGTCTGGGCTGCACCAGCTCAAAGTCCTGTAAGTAACAACGGCACTCCGGCCGCACCCCTGCCAGCCTCTCCGCCATCCCAGCTCCTGGCATTGGCAGGAGGGATGGCTGCTGGCACTGGCACAGGCCACATCCTTCCCCTGTCCCCTGCCACACTTCAACAGAAAACACCTGGGGTCGGACCAAACCTCTGGTGCTTTTACATGATCTCCTTAGGAATGACTGCTTTTATTATTTACATGACACTCTAAGAGCCTCGACTGCAGTACAGGACCAGAGTGCCATGCGGTTCTTCTTGCCCCCATACAGCTGTACTCCATGCATAGAAATATATTGCATGTGTAAATGTGGGAGTTTGGTATCCAGGTGGGGGTGGTCTAGTCCTGTGTGTTTAAAAAAGGAAGGCACAGGAAATAGACAAATGTTCAAGCAACTAAGTGTGTTGCAATGCATTGCATGGCTGTATCACAGCAGGATCTTCTGTTTACAGGTTTGTCTACATCCCCAGACTGACACACTTTGTGGTATTTTTTTTTCTTGTATACTATATAACTTTTTAGTCTAGAAAGATCCATTAGCCAGGTGATCAGCAGGCCACTGTAAGGCTGTGCCCTGTATACAATTTTCTTAACGCTAAGGGAGGAGCCTTGTCTTGTAAGGTGTGGTGCTTGTGGTTTTCCGGGAGTTATTTTGTCGATGAATAATAAACACTCTTTTAAGAAAAAGAATTAGGTCAGTCTTACTTGCTGGTTCAGTAACAGAAATGCAACTCAATACGCATGCACACACGTACATGTATGTATGCACGCACACACACACAGCACTTGCAGTCTTAATGAGCAACTTATTTGATTAAAAAAAATATATATAATAATAATAATAATAATAATAATAATAATAATAATAATAATAACAACCTGATATAACTAAGCTGTTTTGTGTTCAAAGTATTCCAATTTTGTCACAATTTCTTGATTAAAATTGAGGTGCAGCAAGGGGAAATTCATTATTTTTTTTAAAAAAATAAATAGTCATTAAAATCTGTTCTTTCATTAAGAAGTTCGAATTCACCTGGAAGCTTCTGTATATTCACTTCAGAGTTTGGAAACTCGCAAATCTGCATCTGCTAGCCGCCGCCTCCCTTTCCAAACATGTGTGTTTAACACCACGTGCAACAGGAAGAGATGACCTTTTATCACTTGCTTTGCATTGCACAACTGATGGAAACAATGCTTGTTCACAAGTCCTTATCACCGCTGTGCTGGAGAATATATCATTACACCTTCACTGAAGGGGCGGGACAGACTGTTCAAACCTCACTAAAGTCCTTGAACCTTCCCAAGACTTTCAGAGCTCAGCCTAGTTTGAGTCGCACTGCTACAGTTACCAAAACCATCCGTGCTGCAGTCCATAACCACTGTTTACTAGCTGTATAAGGCTGAGGGAACATGAAGCCACTTTTTTAGGAACAGTGGCTTGAAACCTGGTTCTAGGAGACCAAGCTTGAGGCAACTTTGCTGTATCACCTGGTGTGCCATGCAGTGGTCTACTGAAACCAAGTTCCAAACCACAGTGTGGCTTTGTGTTCCCTCAGTTTTATGGATACACATTCTTTATCTGATGTAGTTTTTTCACGTGTACATTCCATTTAAATTTCAACACCAGCCTGTCGCCTGTTTTCAAGAATGGTCCAAGTTGTTTTGCAAGATAGGACAAACAGTGTCATGTAAAATACCGCTCTGTATTTAATCAATTTGTATCCGGTAGACTTACAGCAACAACAAAAACTAGAGAAAAGGAAATATCTAAAGCAATGGTTCCCACTTAAATTTAATACAACCCTTTCTCAGTTTGGCAAAGATGGAGAGGAGGAGGTTACCGTGAGTGTTTCTGTGGGGTGAAGGGCAGCTGTTTGTTGTAATGAGAAGTAGGATCACTGTCTTGTGCAGAACATTCCTCCAGTGATTTTTGCCACGGAAGCTCTCCAAACCACAGATGTGTGTTGACAGGGTCAATTTGAAGGGCAGTTAATTAGATTAAGGGAAATGCAACCCAGTAATTATCAAATTTTGAATCAATTTGAATTTGTTTCTGAATTGGTACACAGCAGAGAAAGTGGCTCTTCCTGTAGAATTGAAAGCTGTGGTGCCCCAGAGATTACCCCCCCACCCCACATTGAAACAGGAGCCAGTTCTCAGATGAACCTGTATGTTAACTATGGGGCCTGGAGGCAGAATATCCTGTACTTCCTGTTTAGTGCAAGGAGGCGGCAGCATCCAATTGATTTAAGGGATTCATTGATGATGCTTGATGGTTTTACACCAAGTGTTAAGTCAAGTGAAAGTTGATACGAGGGTCGGTTTGGCCTTTGGTTCACCCGGTTTGTGTTGTGTTTCCTAGGATGCTGCAGAACAATCAGCTGAAGACTGTCCCCAGCAAGGTGCTGAAAGGACTGACCTCGCTGCAGTCCCTGTAAGTATCACTCTCACTCCAGACACTAATTGGGAGCTTCATTTTTTGGTCAGTACTGCTTTCCTGTGCATGTTACAGTGGCCTGTGGTGTTTATTCCATGCCCATTAGACAATAGTACAAATGTCCTGTTTTTACTCTTGAGGATTTAAATACATCAGTCATATTAACTCCGAACATGTATGTAAATCATTGTTCCAATGAAATACCACCAGACATGAATGAATTATGATTTTCTGTGTATACAGCATGCTCTTCACACCAAGTTAGGAGAAGTCCTAACATTTCATGTGGGGCAAAAAATATATATTTTATACTGTTAGGGAACCAATGCTTCTAATAGTAGAGGTTATTTCTATTATAGTCTTTCATTTATGAATGCATGATAGCGTTTTCATACAGTAAATGCCACCTTGACGAACCATCTATAAAGTGTAATTGATGCAGCTGCATATAGCATGCAATGTACTACTTTAGGGCAACTGCAGGTCCCCCTAACTAGAGCTATACCAGGTCAGTCCCTTAAAATCCAGGGAGGTTCCTGTGATGAAACCTAAACTGCAGTGCACTCCCTCACCCACGCAGGAATTACTTTCTCGTAGGAAATGTTTCAGACCAAACTTGTATCTGGCGCCATTTGGAATGAAGGTTTTGTCTCGAAGGTGCGCGTCAAGAATAACAGGCTGTCACCTGTTGAGCATAATTACCTCCTTTTACTTTCCAATGCCTTGCCTTGCCTGCCTGTCTGCCTGCCTTGGGAGAGATTCAGATTATTTTTAGAAGAGGAACACCTGAAAAGAAGAATTCGTTACATGATTTCCAAAAAAAGAGTAAAACAAATAACAATGAGGGATTATCAAAAACCATTACATATAGAGAAACATGCACTGTTCACAGGGAATATGGTGTATGTGTTTCTGCTAAAGAAACAGTAACAGGATCATTGTAGATCATAGATTTATAGTTTTACTACTACTGGCTGGTCTGGGAACAGGGTTTGCTCTAATTTGGAATAGACAAGCTGTTGTAGAGTTGCGCCCTGAGGACTATAGTGAGTTTTTATAAATGCTGAGCGAAGGAACAGGGCCTCCCTTTTACTTCCTATGGCCTAGAACACTTTAGCAGTTCAACCATAGCTTGAAAATGCACAATTAGTAAAACTGTCAAGTAGACAAACTCTTTGACTAGTGCTTTCTTTGGTGTAACAAGTACTGTGTGTTCAGTTTCTTCTCCTGTAGTTTTACTCTACCAGCTGAGAGCAGTAGGAATGGCTTATAAATAGTGTGCACTATCTTAGCTGGGCTGTGACAGGTGGTGAACATGCATCGGAAGGTGAGGCAGAGTCTGAAGTCTGGGGAACGTAATTGTTTTCCCCTTGGGCTTGATTTTCACTCGATGCATGACAGGCGTTAAATGCGTCAGTTTAACGCAGCCTCTGGATGGTTAATTTTTTGACACCTGGCTTTATTACGGCATCTCACTGGCTTTTGTCAAGCCAACAAAAGTCAATTTGCTAAATTTTGTTTTCATGGGAAGATGCACAAGGTTTGACAGCAACCATTAGGCCATTACCACTCCATCGGATTGCTCCATAATCAGACAATTGTTCTTTTTCCTAAGGGGTTAAGCTTTGTAGCTTAAGTAATGCATTTTGGCAGGGTGCTTCTGGTGTTGTACTAAACCTATGAGTGCATGCTGTCAATCATGAGCTCACCTTGATACAGGGCATATTGCAAAAAAATAACTAATTAATGATCGTGTCAAAGTCGAAGCATGAAAAGGTTGTGCTATGCTGAGTTTTAACTCTGGAGCGCTCCTCTTGAGTGTCCTAGGATGTCTGAAAATTCGAATGCCTGTTTTAGACTGAAAAGGAAGCAAGTATTTATAGTTAAACATAGTTCTCGGAATGACCTCCAAATGACAGTCAATAACAAGCCCTGCCTTGGTTCTGGATGAATAAAAAATGTTGTATGCTTGGAACTTTGTTTTAGTAAGGAGTTTGTGGAGGGGGAACATTAAGCCCTTTTAGAGACACTGAAAGAGTAGGGTGCAGGACATTAAAACAACAAGACCGGAGTCCTGTTTTCAATAGCCATTTCCTCCGTTTCCACAAGCGTCCTTTCCTTTAACCACTTCTGAAGGTTCTGACTGCTTCAGAACTTTTCTTCGGAGGGTGGTAGACCTCCTTCTTTGAGATTTTGCTGCAGTCTTGGTCAGGTGGTCCTGCTTTCAATTGCAGGAAGCCTGCAAGCCTGGAAGACTTTGGGAGCAATTTGGAGGATTATCCATGTTTGGTAACTAGGCAACCTGTTGGATCATTAATACAAACACTTCCTGTTACTATATTTGCATGTTAAGTGGTTCTACCTTTTATATTTGTTCTCTTTTCGTGGGCCTAAGAGCTAAACAGATTAAATAACTCACAATCAGAAGTGTTTTATGCAAAAAAAGCTTTACTAATTACAGCAATCCGGGAGTAGGGTCTGAATGATAAATAAATACAGCTAGTACTGCCGATTTAGAATCCATGCTATTATTATTATTATTATTATTATTATTATTATTATTATTATTATTATTATTATTATTATTTATTTATTTATTTATTTATTTATTTATTTATTTATTTATTTCTTAGCAGATGCCCTTATCCAGGGTGACTTACAATTGTAAGCAAATACATTTCAAGTGTTACAGTACAGGTAATACAATAAGAGCAAGATAAATACAATGACAAGTTCAAGCAAGTACAAGTGTGACAAAATACAATTCAATACAGCAGATAAGTGACAGTGATAGTTACATCAAGATATGATTAAATACCAAATACTACAGTTTAAACATATGGCAGGTTACAGTACTCTGAAGTACAGGATTAAATGCAGTAAAGTAGGGGGCAGGTAAGAGTAAGTAAAGCAAATTTAAGGAAGGGTGAAAGTGTCCCAGGGGAAACAGAGGAGTTCTACAGGTGCTGTCTGAAGAGGTGAGTCTTAAGGAGGCGCTGAATGTGGTCAGGGACTGGGCGGTCCTGACATCTGTAGGTAGGTCATTCCACCACTGCGGAGCGAGGGTGGAGAAGGAGCGGGCTCTGGAGGCAGGGGAGCGTAGAGGAGGTAGAGCCAGTCTTCTAGTGCGCGGGGCGGAGAGGTCGAGTGGGGGTGTAGGGAGAGATGAGGGTCTGGAGGTAGCTGGGTGCAGTCTGGTCAAGGCATCTGTAGGCTAGTACAAGAGTCTTGAACTGGATGCGGGCGGTGATCGGTAGCCAGTGGAGTGAGCGGAGTAGTGGAGTTGCGTGGGAGAAGCGAGGCAGAGAGAACACCAGGCGGGCAGCAGAGTTCTGGATGAGCTGGAGCGGACGGGTGGCGGCCGCAGGGAGGCCAGCCAGGAGGGAGTTGCTGTTAAAGATGTGCATCAGAATCTTCCCAGTGATGACACCCCAGGCATTACCTTGCAAATGTCCTGATTGGGACACTTGTATGCACTGATTCATGGTGTGCTCCTTGTCTTTGAAAATATTCTTCCATTTATTATGTCTCGAAGTTGGAGTGATGATAGCGATCACTTGGCACGAGAGATGAGCAGAGATAGGGATGCAGATGCTATGCCTACGTTCTCCTTGTGTTTGTTTCACTGAGCTCCTGGTGTCACTGTCTTGTTGTTTTTGAGAAAAAATCTTTTAGGAATCTGGTACAGAAGTATTCTGGGAGTATTAGCATACTGATAAATGCATAGAACTGCCTTACTCCAAAGGCATTTTGACCAGTAGGTGCAATGATCATTTTGAATTTCTTCCATGCCTGTGTGTCAGTGGCAGAACGATGATGTCTGAGCTGCCTGTAGAGCATAGTAGCTTTACTGTGTTCCGGCTCTCCTACATATCTCTGTGGTGTGAAGGAAGCCTGCTGCAGTCCGGTGTGTTCTGGAACACTAGAGGGGTCAATCAGGGCTGAGATTTGCAGAGAGTGGAAAGTTAAATAACCCAGCAGGAATGGTTGTTTACACTGCAGTTTAAAAAAAAAATAATAATAATGAAGGAAAAAATAATCTGGCTTTAGACATCCTTTCAAATCAGAAGATAGATGGCAGATTTTTTTTTTAATGTATGGTTCCAGACATGTGGTTCCAATAAGACTGGTGCCTGTGGACTTGTGTTGAATATCTCTATTTGAAATGTTAATGTGGTCAGTTAGGGCCTCTTAACTTTCCGTCATCTTCCATCTGACATGTACTTTTAGTATGAAGTATTTCATTTTAAATTACATTCATTTTCTTAACTTTTTTTTTTTTTTTACAGTAAGTGAAAAGTTACATACACACACATTGAGTTTTACTTAGGAGCATGTTCTCCCTGCATAGCCTTGCATGCATCAGTTACATAAGAGTAACACAATGTACAGCTTGGATAAATAAAGCTATAATTTAATGAGACCCTTTTTTATCATGTAACTTTTTCCATTGTCAGGTTTAATTTAGCTACACTTTTTATTAACTAAATGACAAATGTCTGTGACCAAGTAAATGAAACTAGTGAAAGTAATGTATGTGTTTGTGTACAACATTAAGCCATATGCATTTATATCTGCACTTATATCTCTTGAATAGCCCCCCAGGTACTGTATCTGTAGAAACCACTTTCACAGCTTTAAAATGTTTAAACTTGAACATCTCTGTCTGTTTTTATATAGGATTGCCTGCACAGTAGTGTGTGTGTGTGTGTGTGTGTGTGTGTGTTTTTTTTAATGTAAGCAGCTTTTGTTCCTACGGTCAGATAACTCCTGATTTAAACAAATTTATGCTCACAGGCTGGATAAATGTGTGCATTAAAAACACTACGTGTCGGGGAGAGGGGGAGAGGGGGGGAGGGAGAGGAGAGGAGAGGAGAGAGGGGAGGGAGGGGAGGGAGGGAGGGAGGAGGGAGGAGGGAGGGGAGGGGGAGAGGAGAGAGGGAGAGGAGGGAGGGGAGGGAGGGAGGGGGAAGGAGGGAGGGAGGGAGGAGGGAGGAGAGGGAGGGAGGGAGGAGGAGGGAGGGAGAGAGGGAGAGGAGAGGGAGAGGGGAGGAGGGAGGAGGGGAGAGGAGGAGGGAGAGGGAGAGGGAGAGGGGAGGGAGGGAGAGGGGGGTCTTAACAAATGGAATTAATGAATAGCAATGTCAGTGGAGATCTGTCAGGTACGTTTCAACCACTCAATGGAAAAGCCTTTGATCTCCAGGGAGGGGTAAGAACACGACAGACAGACAGAGGGGAGACAGGTCGCTTCAAGCAGACTCCTTAGGGAGCCGCAGGCCTTTTCTTATCTGGGTCTTTATTTATTTTTTTCCTCTTAATGTAGGGGGATTCTGTGCCTTTGCATGCAGCTGCTTTGCTCACTATGAGGGTTTATACAGCTGCAATGTCTTTAGGTCAATGGCATTATACAGGTATAGAAGGCATGGCGGCACTGTGCTTTTAAGACTGATTAGCCCCACCACCATATCAAAATACACAGGTACCGCTTCACTTCAGCTTAGCCCTAATGAATGGTGCTCTAGATCAGGGGTCCACAGTGGGGAGTTCTCCTCTTATCGGGGTGTGAGAGCTGGGTGGCACACTGTGAACTGACATTACCTTGGGATAGTGGGTCCCTAGTCACCCCCCTGCTAAAACACATTGAAGTGCTACAGTGCATAAATGGCTGTGATGCTGCAGTCAGGTTTTACTGTGCGTTAAATCAGCCACGTCTTGGTTTTCTAATGTAGCAGCTCTGATGTATCTCAGTGGCTCATCAGAATAATGTTGCTAATAGAATTTCTCATCTCTCCAAATATAATGCTTTGGCATGCACTTGTAATACACGACTGCCAATTTCCCAAAAAAACAATCGACAGCTATAGTAAAACTGGTTTCCCTCTTCCACGACCCATTTTAAGGTATTTTTTTCAGGAGCGAGCCTTTTCAAAAGTTTGCACAGAGCCAACGTGATTCATAGTCATAAAATTATTGATACGTTTTTGGAAATCATACCTTCTGAGGTCATTGCTTTCAAACAGTTTTTAAGTAGCATGCACTGTCTAATAATATGTGTATTATTATATATATATATATATATATATATATATATATATATATATATATATATATATATATATATATATATATATATATAGTGTGTTTGTGTGTTTATTGATTTATCCATCACAATAGACTTATAGCAGAACTCCTACTGTTCAGAACTTTGCAGCTCTGGACTTTAGCATCCATGGAATGAGCATCCATAGAAAAAGAAAAAAGTCGACATTTGATAAAATAAACTACCTGTCGCTAAATCCCTTTATGCTCTTTCTCTCCCTTCCCCAGGAGACTGGACGCTAATCACATCACGATGGTCCCGGAGGACAGCTTCGAGGGTCTTGGGCAGCTGCGTCATCTGTGGCTGGATGATAACAGCCTGACAGAGGTCCCGGTCAGTCCGCTCAGTAACCTCCCCTCCCTGCAGGCCCTGACACTGGCACTCAACAGAATCTCAAACATCCCGGACCGGGCCTTCGCAAACCTCTCCAGCCTGGTGGTGCTGTGAGTGCTCACTTCTCTTCCTTTCATTGTGCACAGTCTACGTAGATACATGTTCGAAAGCATTCCCATTTGCTAATGCATTCCATTTTTTGTCAAACGTTTCGACTACAAGTTCTCAATGTCTTCAGTTTGATTAGAAGTCTTTGTCAGTCCTAAAAAAATAAATAAATTCTTAATGCAGTCCTCGAAGTTGTGTTTTTTTTGTTTTTTTATATATATAAAGAGCCCAAGGTCTTCAATTAGCATTACTACAGTGGATACCAACTCCTTCATTGGTTTAATGCTTTCCATCTAGAAATATCCTGGCTAACCGTTTTTGATTCTGCACTGGTTTTCAGCATGTGGTATAATAGTTTTTAATTCCGCCCTGGTTTTCGGCATGTGGTATAACCGTTTTTAATTTTGCTCTGGTTTTCGGCATGTTGTATAAGAGTTTTTCACAGTCATCTCTGAACACAAATGCAGTTTTTTATGCATGTGGTGCATTGCAGTACTGAAAAGTTTTTAATGGTTTCTTTGAGTATTGCTGAATGTGTAGTGGATGATTTCTCTGGCAGTCACATGTAATGCTGTCTGGCTTGTAAAGAATTGGAATTGCTGCTAATAACCTGGGGAACAGGTTCTTATGACACAAACCTGACTCCACTCCAGATGCAGACAGACAGATGCTCTAACTAATTGCTTGTGTTACGTTTGTGAGCTAAAATGTATTTAATACAATTCCACCTGCTGTGCAGTGTTTCCCAGCTAGACTGGATACCGGTGTCTAGTTTACAGCCAGATTCAAGCAGAAAAAAAGATTTGACCTGCTATAAAACATCAGAGGCAAGGAAGCTTCATTTTGAAATGTTCACGAACCTTGCTCTTGTAGATGTCATCAGTGTATGCAATGCGCTCTAATAACCCAATGTTTTCCCTCTTTCAGACACCTTCATAACAATAAAATTCAACAGATAGGAGATCATTGCTTTGCTGGATTAGACAACCTGGAAACACTGTAAGTACCCTGCTATGCAATCAGTACTCTTTAGTTAATACCCCATTACCTGACTATATTGTAATGTTGCGGGCATGCACAAACCGAGACGTTGAGTGCTGCGCGGATTTGATATTGTGATGCAAACATAATTATGTGCTGGAATACAGAATTGCTTTATAATATACATGTAATATGGTAATGTCTGCCATGAGTTGTCATGCTGTTTTGCATGTTGCAACACACACACACACACACACACACAACCACAGGCTTGTATTTTTGTGTATAATATTCATATACTTGCAAGTCTTGTACATTTGTGGACATTACACTTTAACATCAAACAGACTATACCAGAACACTATGGTTTGGTCCCTTCAAACACTATAGAAGATTCTAGAAGTTCAATTACTTGGTTTGACACTTGATATCTTTCTTAATCCAGGTTTAAGTATCAGGTCAGCTACTAAAGGGTTAAGTGATTGTTTGATGCATGCCGATATTTATTCAGAGAGCAGATTTATACCTGTGGTTAGAAAGTTATGCACCTGTACCAGTGAGGCATAGATTGTTATGGCTTCAGTTTCTCTGCCACTACTTCGGTGTTGCAGTATTCCACATAATGTCATCGCAGGCACAGCTTTTAAGAAACAGCGTAAAGCAGGCAGCCAGTTAGGACTGCCTGAAACGCCAGGCTCCTTTGTTTCCCGATCTGGCCCCCTGCAAAGAAATCAACCGAGTTTGTGCACTTTGGTCTCTTTTTGTTTAAAATCATTATGATTTGATTTAATATGTTACATTTTAGTTTGTTAGAAACGGGAAGCTTTTGAAGTAAATGATATTCTGGGTTCTGGACAAGTTCACTTCAACGGGTTAGTAACCTGTGTATTGCAGTGCCAGGCGTGACAGCATCTCCCTGCTGTTCTCCAGCTGCAGACCTACCCTGCATGTTAACATGCTGCTGTTGAAATCAGGATTGTCCCCCGAGCTGGTGGAACTTGTGGATTTGTAGACCATTTTCCTTCTTTTTACTGTTACAGGAAGCTTGTGTATCAACTTCCTCCAGTAATTGCTGCCAAGATAAATATCACGTCGTCCAAGATCCATATCTCATTTCCCTTTCATTGTTCATTTCCTCCCGCTGCTGAGGGGATGAGAGGATGAAAACGCCTTGACATTTTCCACATAGTGGAAAATAAATGTTTGTCAGAGGAACTAAAAGCTGTCACTGACAGCTACTGCCTTCGTCAGGGAGTCTTCAGTTCATTAGTAAAATTAGCTATATACTGTTTTGAAAAAAAAAAAAACTGGAACACCTTGTATCAAATGAGTCTAATTCTCTGGATTATAATATTGTTATCTTGGGTGTTGGAAGAGACAAGATTACTGCATGATTTGAAATAAATAGGGTTCTGTGTGTGCCCATACAACCCCCTGCTAAAGCGAGTAGGTTAGACCGATAACAAAGTTACGTTCTAATAAAGGGGCGGGTGGAATGCATTGTTTAGAGATGGGTATTCCCGTTTTGGAACTCTCCTCAATGTCTCTAAAAGAGACACAGAAGCCTTTCTGACCCGCGCCCAGCAGCTCCAGAACAAAAAACACTCATTCAAACAGGAAATTGAAAGACTCTGTGCTTCAATCAAGTTAGAAAAAAAAAAAAAAACATTCTTAGTTTCACGGCTCTGAGGTGCATGGAATTGAGAGAAACATCCTTCCGCAAAAGCAGCAGGAGTGTCAAACCTCTGACCAAGAAACGGGTTTGAAAATGCACTTGGGGCTAAAGTGATGCACAAATAAATGTGTAACTACTCGAATGATTTCTTTATGTTGCGATTTATGCTAAGTGCACTGTTCTGTCAGGTGAGCCAAGTGATTGGAACCACTAATGCAGTACGTGTGTAAGCACTGGCTATAATGTATGTGTATCTCCGTTTTGATTTTAAAAAAAATACATACCAAAGCCCTGACTAGTGTATCTGCTCTCCAGCCCCTGGAGTTTACACATATCATTGTAACCTCCACAAAATCAGCGAGTGCTTTGTTCACGCATGCTGTACGGTATGGCACAGTTCAAGTGTATCTTAGTAATTCCTTGCTCTCCTTCCCACCCCCACCCCACCCCACCCCACCCCACCCCACAGGGACCTGAACTACAACAACCTGATTGAGTTTCCTGGAGCAATCAAATCCCTGCCAAACCTCAAAGAGCTGTAAGTGTTTTTCCAGCGCCATTGCTATAGTAATAAAGTAACAAACACTCATGAAGTCACAGGCACCGATACTGAACGCTGCTTGATTGGACTCTGGTAATTCATTCTGCCTCCCTTCAGTTCCTCCGAGCTGCTTGTGTCAGGAATCCTCTTTGTGCTCTTCAAGTGACCTGTGAGGAGTTTTGCCAGAGATGATACATTGATGAATTGCCCAGATGGGGCCTACGCTTCCAAAAAACCCTGTTTTTCTTCTTTCCTTTCACAGAGCCTTAGGTAGAAACATTTTTATTGAAATGAAGAAAAATAACATGGGTGTTTTTTGTTACATTTTTTTTTCCATGATCCTAATAACTTTTTCTTTTTTAATTAAATTGACCATTCTTAAAACTGCATGTTTATGGAAAGAAACAAGTTTTTTTTTCCATAAAAAACAACAAAGGTTTAATGATTAACCTTCGTCGGAAAACCAGTTTTAGGCAGTTGTCAGCAACCTTTTAAATACTTAAGATCTGTGTATTATGGTAGGAGCAGAAAATATTCACACACACACACGCAAACAAACAGGAAGAATCTTGCATGCAATGCACAATGTTTTCAGCAAGTGTATCATGCAAATGAGGCTTTAGACTCAAACTTCAAGTTCTCCTTAAAAACACATTTCTAAATGAAGTGCTAAAATGGACAGATATCGGTTAGTGCCAGGCACAGAACTGGTGGTCACTAAGCCCCCCTAGTGCACCCAGAGTCTAGTGTTATAGTAGCTGACTGCTGCGACCTACTCCTCCAGCTTTTGTGTTTCTCTTATGCTGGGTCTTGGCACTTGTGTGTGATGTGCGACCAGTTACGTAAAGGAAATATCCTGCCTGGCCGCTTCTGATTTTTCACACTCTCCATGGCAGCTGCAGTCCCCATTTGTAGAATTGCACTTTTTTGTACAATAGTATTTATTTATCATTTTTTAATTATCACAATTCCAGGGGATTCCACAGTAACAACATAGCCGTGATCCCTGAAGGTGCTTTCAACAGAACCCCACTCCTAAGAGCGATGTAAGTGAAACTTTTTTTTTATTATTTGTGCTGGTTTCAACAGCAATAAGAGCCATTCTGGGCCCCATTTGCCCCCACTTCATCTAATAGGATAATATATATATATATATATATATATATATTTTAGCAAAAAACAACCCACTGGGTATCATAGCTGCCTCTGCTGTCTGTAATGCAGTGCTGCAATGCCAAGCAGTCCTCCAAACCGGAATGCCTGTTTTTTTTTTTTTTTTTCCAGACCATGTGCTATAAAACTAATGCCATATGCTGTAAATGTAATAATGTTTTAAAAACTCAAATAGTTAGTACTAATTACAATTAAGATGATGATCATTTTCACCATTTTTATACATCTAGCATGAAGATTTATGTGGACTTTTAATTAAAAACATATGTTGCTCTATATTTTGTAAAATCCAGAAGCATCAAATGTGCTGTAGATTCTGTATTCATAGATCTGAATAACCTATAAACTTTAATTTTATTTACATTCTTTCCAGACACTTGTACGATAACCCACTTTCTTTTGTGGGCAGCTCGGCTTTTCAGAACTTGTCAGAACTGCTCTCCCTGTAAGTACTGGTTCTGAATGTTTGAAAATTGGTCAATTTTCTAATCCTTTACAGGGACGGAAAAAAGACTCCCATTGCATAGCAGTTTCATCCATTCCTGGTTTTGCTATGGGTTTAATAAGACACACTTGAGCTTGTTACCTATACACTGTGGCTGACCAAGCTTGTAGTAATGGGTAAAACTGCAGTAGGTTTTATTTCCATCCCTGCTTTTATGAGTGAAGTTTGCTGATGTCCCTCCTGCTTGCTGTGTGTTTCAGGGTTGTCCGAGGGGCCAGCATGGTGCAGTGGTTTCCCAACCTGACTGGCACAGTGAACCTGGAGAGTATGTGAGTAACTAGTGGAAAGTGAATTTACAGTGAAACTCTGGCGGAGTTGTTTAAGACTTTGGACCCCAAGTCAGCTAACGTTTTAGCAAAAGGGGGAAAAAAATATTGCTGTGCATTTACTTAAATTTGTTCATACCTGTCTGTGTGATGAGAATCAAACTTCCATGAAAACAAACTTAGAAAAAGCATTATTTTCAATACCTCCTGAATTGAGGTTTGGGGCTCTCCTGGGTCTTTTTTTAATGTTACTTTACAGGTTTGGGGATTTAGATTGGTAATTTATCAATTTTTTTTTTTTTTTTTAATCCAGGTATTCATTTTAATACTTTCTCCCACAGAACTTTGACTGGAACTAAGATAAGCAGCATTCCCATTACCTTGTGTCAGGATCATAAGAGACTCCGCACCATGTAAGTCAGCCTGGCTGTAAACACCTGCAATGTGAGGTGTGACACCGCTATTTCAACTCTCTTCATGATCAATGAGCATTTTAAAGATGCACTATGGGCTTCATTTCTATAATGAGACATAAAATGTGCAATGTTATTAGTGCATTGCTCCGGCATTTCTTCTCCTGGGTGCTTTTTTGAGAGCATTCATTGTAGCTTTGAAAAGAAAGTTCAAACACTCAAGTATGCACTACAGTGGGTAAATATTCTTTTAAAAACGTGCTAAGCTTGGGATTGAGTTGTATTTTTTTAATTATCTGGATAAACAAATACAGGATTGAATGAATTCAGAAGAGTATTAGTTACACCCCTTTATAAAATTCCCACGGTAAAATCATCGCAAAGTGTAACGAAGCATTTTAAAGCCCAGAGAGGTATGGTAACGCATATTAGAAAACTACGATAAATGTATAATGCAAAAATAGATACAAGTACTGTATAACCATGGGAAAACTGTAAAAGTTAGTGTGGTAAACTTGTGTAAGGGCAGCTCTGTAATATATAGTGGATGGATGTCACGTCTTTTGAATAAGAATTTCGCAGGCAATCATTGAGTATTGGCTCTGCTGATGTGGCTCTGCGTTTTCAAGGATCTGATGTGTGTGGTGTTGGTTTTTTGTTTTTTTTCCCAGGGACCTGTCGTACAACGAGATAAGTGATCTCCCAAGCTTCCAGAACTGTGCCAACCTGGAAGAAATGTAAGTCTCTGGAATTCCACACTGTCCGTATCTTTCAAACTGATTTCGTCGCCCCTGCCAGCGACAGCACTAGAAGATCAGAGTAGGGGTGTCGGTGCCTTTCTGACTATCAGAGCAGATCTGTGATGGGAGCCAGCAAGGTGGCTGCACACAATGGAGAGTTTCCCATGCAGCTTTATATCAGCTGCTCTGCCAACACGAAGATCTTTTGAATCGCATTCAAGACGTTTACCGAATGGGAGGCTTAGAAAGTGGCAGGATACCTCATTATCCAATGCTGTTAAGGCTTGATCTGCCTTTCTTAATAGTTAAGATCTGCTTCACCTGGAATACAGGTGCGCCATTTACACTGCCCAAAGCCATACAGACTTTAATTTGCATGCTGTGTACAATGAACGTCATGCATAAACTAACGCAGTTCAAAGGCACATACTCTTTGTGAGCAACGTCTTCCTGCAGTATAAACAGCTGCAGATTAGAATTGATTTTCAAACATTCAGTAAGTGGATGTGTGCTGTAGTATGCACTTCTACCAGCTGAGTAATACCAGTAATACTGACATCAGCACAAGACACAAACTTACTTCTCAACTAGAGAGGTAGGTACAGTATGTGACTTGCACTGATGTCAGTGTTACTAACACATCTGCTGCTAGGAGGAGGTTCATCACAAGTTCAGTACTCCAACTTTCCACTGCTTACTAGAGACCGAGAGAGACAGGGAAATAGAATATAATAGAGGGCTATATAATATGATATGAGAGAGAATAAAAATGTATACGACGCAGCTTGCCAAACCACCCCTCATTACAAGCATGTATTATTGGTCCAGCCCACAGAGGAGATGCCAGTAAAGTAGCTGCTCTTTTATTGGTTCTGTGTGTTTTTTTGCATGAAATCACACTGGCTCTGCATGTGTTACAAAAGCAGCTCGATCGATACACTTTAAACAATGGTGCATGTTCGCTGCAAATCAGAAGCTTTTTAGAACTAGAATTTGAAGAGCAGCATCAAAGTAACCACACAATTTGTGAGCAATTGGAGTAACCGCTCTGAATAATTGCAGACGGAAAACAAGAATAATAGTCATAAGGTGCTGAAACTGTGATACTTAAATATCAGTGGTTTTAAACCCCCTCAAGAAACCACAGCACAAAACCAAGGATTTCAGTTTTTTTCAAATTCTATTGTGTTGCCCCTTCTAAAAGTTTACCACTGAATTTTTGTAAGTTAATTTTGCATTTCAACCATGCTTTTTCCCCCCATGGTTATATTGTGCATTTATCATAGTTTGCCATGTTTATTAATGTGCCTTACCATACCGCTCTGTTCTTTACAATGCTTACCCATGATTCACTGTGTTTTTGAGGTGCTTTTATTATGGTAAACATTTTTTAGAACGGGATGAATTTTCAAATACTGTAAAGTAGAAAGACAACTGGGAAGGAAAAAAAAAACAGCACAGGAGGAGTGTAGTTTAGTGCACACTCGCATGACCCTACCAATTAATCCCTGAGGGCACTTGGATTATGACAGGAATAAGCACCAACAAGTCTTCAGATCTCTCTGTCTTTGCTATAAATCGTCCCCTTTTTTTAATTCCCTTTTACAGGGCCTTGCAGCACAATCAAATCAAAGACATCAAGGCAGACACATTTCAAGGATTGGCTTCCCTCCGCTTGCTGTGAGTTTTGACATCTTCCTTTTAATAATAATCAGCCTGATCTGTTTTATTGTAAAAGCGTTGGGGGTTTGCCCCAGTCTGAAGTGATGGATGAGTCTCCAGGACGGTATAAGAAGAGACGACATAAGAAGTGCCGCACTCGGTTGTGTGTGTGGATCTTGACAGGTGCATCTCTGTGCATTCCTTAAGAGTTTGGACTTGATTTTATAGGCAAGGATCAGAAATGCAATCCCTTCAGAAGAAGAAAAAAGTTTCAAAGTGTTTTTAGAGCTTCAGGTGAATGCTCTCGCTCCATGTGTCTTTTATAAAGTAGTGGCTCCCGAGTATTGCAGTAGTTTAACCCTGTAATACCGGCAGCTTACTACAGATACAAAGATGCAGCCCTAACTGGACAGGGCAGGTGTGCATGCTAGTGTTTTTTCACTGGCCAGGAGTATGCATTATGCATTTTTGCAGTGCATGTAATATTTTAGTCCTAGCCATGGCCTTTTTAAAGTTATTTCTTGAAAATAAACATTTTAATAAAAAATAAGTTGTTGAATGAAGTTCTTCCGCTTTTTATTTATGAATATATTTTATTTATTTATTTATTTAAGAGACCTCAGCCGAAATGAGATCAGCTCAGTTCAAAGAGATGCTTTCATATCTCTCTCTGCGTTAACTAACCTGTAAGTATATGAAATTATTATAACTATAGTTTGCAGCAATTTCATTTCAAGAGTCTTTCCTCCTAAAACATATGGTGTGTTGCCTTCTAATCCTGGATGTCTGTTTCTAATTTAGGGACCTAAGTTTCAATGAGCTGAACTCCTTACCAACTGCGGGCCTGACCGGACTGAATCAGCTGAAACTAGCAGGCAATCTGGCACTGAAAGGGTTACTGGCAGCTAAGGACCTCCAGAAACTCCGGTACTCCAGCAGGGCTTCTGAAAGCAGCATCAAACAATCTCTGTCGCCACTGCTGCAGTGTTAGCTTTGGATGGCTGCCTTTCGACAACACTTTATTTTTTCAGTAATCATGTTTTATTCTTCCCAGTAGCTTGTCAGTAAAGGAGAGCTTAGCATTAACCTTTTTGTTTTTTTTCCTTTCTGAATCAATATATAAAAAATCTGGCATGTCGTCTTGTAGTTATTTTCAATCTACTACACTAAGACATTGCAAAAAAAGAGGCAAATATAAGGCCTGTAAACCCCCACGCCATTTCATTTTCTCTCTTGACTGCGGTTGAATGATTTTCTTACTGCCACGCAATAAAATGGGGAGGAGGGAGGAGGGGGAGGGAATCTGCTAATGATTAAAAGCTTGTTGAATTATATTGCGGTCCGTTTTTAATAGCCCAATAAAGAAACTACACAATTAACCGACACACTGAAAGGGCTAGCATTCTTTAAGTACTGTTGCTACCCCCAGCCAAAAAATAGAACCAAACTGAACTTTTTATTCTGTGCCAATAAGCAGAAATGTGGAAAGCTGTGTGTTCACATGGTCAGTATTAAACACTTGTTGAAACATTAGACTGATAATTGCTGTTTTATTATCTTGGCACTACAGGACTTTGTCAGTGCCCTATGCCTACCAGTGCTGTACGTTTGGTGGATGCGATTCCTACTTGACTACCAATGTGGAAGATCCCAGTAAACAGGACGGCAGCCTTAAAAAAACAGGTAAGTGATGCAGAGATGTCATTGTTGGCTTCAGTATACATCTTGTTCTGTTTAACAGTATATTAAATTAAATACTTCTGTGTTGCCTTGTTGCTCTGGCCGCCAGGATGTCTTTTTAAAACAAATTGTAGCATCTTGAGATCCTGGTAAAGTCATTGTGAATGCACAAACATTTGTGTAGTAGACTTGAAAACATGGCCACTACTGATTTTGGATGCTGAGGTTTGAAAACAAGTCATCCAAACAAATCTGGTAAATAAAAAAAGAATACCCATGTAGGAACTTAGAATAATTGATATAAGTCCAGCGTGGAATTAGAAAATTCTACTTAAATCAAGCGTAGGGACCATGGAAGAAAAAGTATAACCAAACAAACAGTTGTTTCATCTTCATGTTCTGTTAAAAAATACTTCTGTTTCTTTTTTTAAGGTGATATAATCCGTGAAGATGAAGGGGAAATAATTCAGCTGTCTGTGCACTGTACACCTTCTCCAGGTAAGATCATATATTCAACTGATTTTTTAAATAAATGAAGGCTTATACATAATTCTATGAAGCTAAGTAACACATGATAGATCTTGATCCTTTTTGTTTTGTACCACTACTGGTTACTTGAACACTATATCATAACCGCCAACCTCTTCTTTTCGCAGGTGCTTTTAAGCCGTGTAAGCACTTGCTGGGCAGCTGGATGATTCGCCTCACGGTTTGGTTCATCTGCCTGGTGGCACTGGTGTTTAACATCCTGGTCCTCATCACGACCTTCGCCCCCTGCGGCGCTGTGTCCTCCGCCAAGCTTTTCGTGGGCCTGATTGCTGCCTCCAACCTGCTGATGGGTGCATACACAGGCATGCTGAGCGGGCTGGATGCGGCGTCCTGGGGCCACTTTGCAGACTATGGGGTCTGGTGGGAGACGGGCGTTGGCTGCCGGGCCACAGGCTTCCTGGCAATCTTCTCCTCGGAAGCCTCCATCCTTTTCCTCGTCCTGGCGGCCATCGAGCGCAGTGTCTCCGTGAAGGACATCCTGAAGAAGGGCAAGAGCTGCCGGCACAGGCAGTTCCAGGTGGCAGCGGGACTGGTCAGCCTCTTCGCCATGGTGACAGCTTGCCTGCCCCTCTTCCACGTGGGCGAGTTTTCCTCCTCCCCTCTCTGCCTGCCTTTCCCCACAGGCGAGACTCCCTCCCTGGGCTTCACGGTCACCCTGGTCCTCCTGAACTCTGTGGCCTACCTCCTGATGGCCGTCATCTACACCAAACTCTACTGCAGCCTCGAGAAGACAGATGTGTCGGAGACGCCGCAGTCCAGCATGATCAAGCATGTGGCCTGGCTCATCTTCACCAACTGCATCTTCTTCTGCCCCGTGGCGTTCTTCTCCTTCGCCCCTCTGGTCACGGCCATCGCCATCAGCCCAGAGATCATGAAGTCGGTGACGCTCATCTTCTTCCCCCTGCCGGCTTGCCTGAACCCCGTGCTCTACATTTTCTTCAACCCCCAGTTCAAGGAGGACTGGAGATGGCTCAAACACTGCGGCAGACGGAGGGACGGCAAGTCGGTGGGCACGGGTGCCGGCGGTCAGAACGGATGCTCAGCGGGGCAGGATTTCTACTACGACTGCGATGTCTACACTCAGCTGCAGGGCGGCAACCTGTCTGTGTGTGACTGCTGCGAGTCGTACATGCTTGACAAGCCCATGCCCTGTAAACACTTGGTAAAGTCACACAGCTGCCCGGTGCTGGCGGTGGTGCCCTGTCAGCGGGCGGACGGTTACTGGTCGGACTGCGGCACGCAGTCGGCCCAGTCTGAGTACGCGGACGAGGGAGACTCCTTTGTCTCGGACAGCTCGGATCAAGTCCAGGCCTGCGGACGAGCCTGCTTCTATCAGAGCCGTGGCTTCCCTCTGGTCCACTATTCGTACAATATTCCGAGAATCAAAGACTAGAGCAAAGCCAGTACTGTTCAGATACTTTAATATAAACCATAAACACTATGAAATGCATATAGTGTCTCTCTATATGCCAACGTTCAGGAAGCACTTTTGTAATTAAGAAGGGAATTTGGCAATACTTTTCTTTTTTCTCTTGAGCCATGAATCTTTGTTTAACAAAACAAGTTTCCCGTTTGTTTTTTTTTAATAAGGTTTTGGATGTCGTTAACCCAGTCATTGTGACTTTTGGGACTCTTTGGATTCACTTTGTTGGGATAATAAGTGTCTTCCTCTTCAGAATGATACAGTTGCCTTAGCAAATGCTTTTTATTTACAATTTGAGGGACATGCTTTTGTTTTCAATCCAAGACGAAACAAAAATTTCAATTGAGGAAATGGGTACCTACCTCCTAACTTTTATGTAGAATTAAAAAAAATGAAATAGACATTAGATAATGTATTTCTTCATGTAATTCTGTGCTGATGGGTTATATCTAGGCTTTCTACTTTTCGATATTAATCGGTAAACGTCAAATTCCCCAAAAATTTGAGTTCGACAAATTTATATAGGATAAACTTTGGTAAAACCACTTGCTATTTTTTATTTTTTTTACCATAAATAATAATTTAGAAATCCTCTCTAGTTTGTAGTTTTTATACTTGCTGTCTGTTCCATCTCCGTTCTGCTCTGAATGGTTAGGGGTCACTGTCAGTCATCTCAGTGATCTGTTAGTACTGTAGTTTCACTGTCACTGCCATTTCACCCTGTTTTGACAGATCTCGTTGACTGAAGCAGTGCTAGAATGCTCTTTCTTTTAAATGACTGTCAATCATCAAGACCTGCACAGACTGTGCACTATCATTTTCCAGCTATCGCGCCTGTCATTCAAAGAGCCAACTTTTGAAATTAGCGGGTTAAGGTGGACTTTTGCTGTAGGTATACGGTTACAGTTACCAGTTTGATTTGAAAATGGGGCACAAGAAGTCGTCTCCGCGGCAGGACGAAGCGGGCCCACATGCTTCTACAGTAATCTCCCTCCTGGTACACTTCATATAAAAACATTATTCAGAAAAGTCCTTTATTTGTGCTGTTCTGTTCTGCCACAACACTTTGTGTTTGACATTAGATTTCCCCTCGCTATTCATATGTGATATCTCCAGAACTTGGCCTTTTTGATTTGTAAAGCAAGGAACCAACCATTGCAGTCAAACGCAATTATTTTATACTGTATTCAGAAACACGTATGTGTTGCTGCTAACTTACTTTTTGCAATCATTCAGAAGGGTTTTATTGCAATTACTCAGATGTTCTATTAATATAGCCTGTGTTAAGGTGCTTTTGACACGATTCGGTTTCTCTCTCTGTAGACATATGTAACACATGCTACATCAGCAGCTAGATCTGAGTTGTTCAGGCCAAAGCATTTTAACATAGACTATATCAAAAATTAAAAAAAAAAAAAAAAAGATTGTCATGAAGTGTCAGCATTTGGTAGAGGGGAGCCTCAGAGAAGTGTAGAAGACAATGTGCAGGTCTTGGAGAATGTGGATTCCCCCGTGGAGGAACTAGGTGTACCGTACAGCTGTCCCAATGTGCAGGATAGCAACAGGGTCCATCAAGTGCCGTTGCTGAACCTTTGCAGCTCTACATACTCAGTTGCTTCTGTTTTTATTTTCATATTTGTCTCCAGTGTTGTGCTCTGTGCCAAAAGAGGCTGCATTTCATTTGAAAGAATGTGGTCTCTTTAGGGCAGCTTGTCTTTTTAGGGTACAACGTGCTAGAAATTGGGTTCAGCATAATACAAATCAATACTGCAGCCTATAGCAATGGCTAAAATAGTGCCGCTGGGTTTTTTTTTTTTTTCTGAAAGGACCTTTTTTTTTGTCAACAGTAGTATTGTAACTATATCTGGAAGACAAAACATAAAACGAACCAACAGCTTTTTATCACAATGACAAGGGAACCAATGCCAAGTTTGCTGATGCTAATGAGAAGTAAGAATGGTTAGCTCCTTTAATGGATGGGACGCTCACTGCCACAGCCTTTGATGTTTAATAATAACATTCCTGCAAAAGAAGAAAAATCATACAATAAACAGCAAGGTGTGAACTCTATATAATCAAATAAATTCCTAACTGTGTGTGTGTGTTGTAATTTATTTGATAGGTTAAAAAAAAACTGTAACAAAAAAAAAAAAAAGATGACTAAAATAAACCTGATGGGATACATTGCATAACAATGGAAGCTACCTCCTGAACTGTTGTGGCTGCCAGTAGCAGGATTGATAAATTGTGTGTGTGTGTGTGTGTGTTTTTTTCTATAGATGTTTGTGCTGTTGCTTTTGTAAATAAATCTGGTTGTATTTTGTCACGCAATTTTGGAATTATTGTATATTAAAACAAAAAAAAAATGTAGTTTATAAATGTGGAAGGGATGGATGTACTGTATACTGTAATTTTTGTAAACCATTCATATATAAAAGAAAATCATTGCTTTTAATGGTGCTTGGTTTGTGTGTTTTCACTTGCCTGCTGTTTCATACCTGATTGTGTCACTTATTTGATTGCACATTTATCACATGGTATTGTTCCCCTGTACTGAACCCCAGAATAAGTCTGGCAACCACTTTCTGTTTTCCACAATCCGAGTCCAAAATGTTTTGAAAACACACAGTCAGGCAAACAGAAGTAAAATCTTATCTTATTTTAACCGGGTTATTTGTATCTATAAGGGCTGTATAATCATTTAGTTCCAAAGACTGATGGAAACTAAACTTTTTCAAGACAAAAGATGAAATCCAAGCCGAATATGAATGTCATTTAATGTTTAAAACTAAAGGATGGTTTTGTGTTACGGACTAATGCGTCACAAAATAATCAACTTGGATGGAAGCAAGGAGTCAAATTTTATAAAATCATCCAGTTAACTAACTATTGAGCAAAATATACAGTATTTGTGTTCACTGAAGATTTCATTGATCGTGTGTTAATAGAATCTGAATACAGTATTGCTCCTCATTTGCATTTTATTACATTAGCCTAGAAATCCGATCAATATTTTCCTCCAGTTAAAATGTCTATTGAGCTGGGGCCCCAGACCTTATTAGGATGTAACCCAGAGCTTAACTCAAGTAGAAGTATCCTTTAGTTTACTGATATAAAATGTTTTTAAGAAGACAATTGGAGCTTGTATTTTGTTAAGGTTAGAAAGTTGAACACTGCCTTGAAATAAGGCAGTGGTGAATAAAATATACAAAAAGTAAAAGCTTCTAATTAAATATATTAAAATAGCTAAGGTTAGAAAGTGAATCTCCTTCAAAACAGAACAGAGAAATAAATGATGAAATATTTTTTTGGCAATGAGGTTCAATATGTTTTTTAAAAGAATCCACATGGCTACAGCCTGTGAACTCCGAACTCCTGCGATATGCTTACTGTTGATTTTAGATAGATTGAGCTGCTCCTGTTTTCATAATTAAACTCAAAAAGAGCTGTTAATTACAAAACAATCTTTGTTTTTTACTTTCATATCTTGCCTGCCCCTAATTCTGGTCCCCTTCATTTTATTTCAAACAGAGCTGGCAAATTAATTGAATTGTTGTTCATTTCGATCCTACTTTTAACTCGCGGTTCATTTTTGCAGTCGCCTAATTTTAAAGTTGTGCTTTTGTTATTTTCCCCACTAGTTTAACAGAGATGTCATGACAGTTTTTTTTAACCATTGCAGAGTGTACATTGATAGCAAGCCCTTCAGGCACAAAAGTGTAGTTTGGTATTACAGCGTCCACACTTCTGGTAAACCGCACTATCTGATGCGACTCGAGACTCTCGGACTCGAGACTACCTCCTGAGGTGTATAGTGTTACAGGTTTAAACTATAAAATGTTTTTAATTTGACATTTTCCAAAGGAGTGCTAATAGTGGGCAGCAGTGCCTAATGCAGCTGAACAGGTGGGCCTCGGGTAAAAAAAAAAAAAAGTTTGAAAACCCCTGTCCCACATCATGCTTCAGTATAATCTGTGGGAACTGGCATAAAAAAAAAAGTTCTACATTGAATTGCTTGCCTAATTAATTGCCTTTTCCCAGCAAAATCTTGTAAAATTTCACCTTGCGCAACTACAAATAGTTTTTGAGCAAAAAAGCCACACAAAGGCTTAATCATGCCATGTGACCCCCATCTCCAATTTGACATAGCTGCACTTCGTTAATACCACGGTGAAACATTTGTTGAAGTTGGCAGCATGTTGAAATGGAAGCGTCTTGTCTGACAGACTTAGGCATCTAATATGGGCAGATTATATTCAAAGGATGTCCGATACATGTTTAAACAAGGAGGCAGTGCAGCTAAGCAGGTGTGGCAATTTTCTTAATTATAACCTTCCCAAAACACAAAGGTAATTTTACAACTGTTTGAAATAAAAAAATAAAATAAAAAACACATTAAGCACTTACTTTACACAGTGAAAGACCTGCCCTGAACACCATGTTGTCAGAAACTATAAATGACAGTGGGAAGTTTTCTGTGTTCACACATGCATCTGCGTCAATGGAGTCATTTCCATGTGCTATTTCTGCCTTCTTAATGGATGTCATTTGTACGTGTTTGGTTGCTATGTTTTAGGTATCTAGCAACAGAGTTCCAAGTTGGGGTCTGTTCCAATGTTCTGTGTTGGTATTGTTAAGATGGATTAGCCTTGACCACTTGGCTGTGTGTGGATACTTCAGAGATGGATTAGTTTGGGTTCCCGCTTGTTCAGCCACCACGATTTGAACTGTCTCAATAGAAAATAAAGACTTTTTGCAGTTTTAATTATCAATATTAATATTTTTTTTACATATTACACTGTATTTCTTATCCTTCATTACAAGTTTTCAAGCCCAGTTATCCTCTTAACCATCATTCCACACACACATGGATTGGTATGGATTTTAACACCATTGCATTCAACTTTTCTTTTTGATTTGGGTGGAAGCAAGGAGTCAAATTTATAAAATCACCCCCCCCCACCAGTGTTACTCTTCTGAAAGGTGAGGATGGTGGTGTAGTGGGACAAAACAGAGTGCATGGTAGTTTTAAAAACAACTAGAACTGTATGAGAGTCGAGGATAAAAGTTAAAGGATTACACAGATTATTTTTTAGTACAAGGGTTTGGCTTGGTTAACGTAACTCCTGCTTGAGCAAGATACTAGCGTGATAATATAAAGTGCAGCAGAGTGATGGACGTGGCCCTCTGCATTCTCAGGCACAGAGCCAAAGTGTTGTTACGTTTTTTTTTTTTTTTTTAATGTGTCTCCAAGAAAATAGCTGGCGTTTTGAAAGCTATAATTAATGTCGAAACAGATAACTTTCCTTGGGCAAGGTACTGCATAAATCTTTCAGAATGCATCAGGCAAATCAGGAAAAAAAAAAAAAGATTTAAATTACGTGTCGTCTTTATTCAGGCATCTGAGATTTGGTTTAATTCACTTAATGTAAACAATAATTATAATTAAAATGACAAAGCTTCTGTCATGCAGTTTTTATTGTATAGCCACTTCAAAGAGGTTTGATGGTATTATCACTATAAAGAACAATGGCATGAATGCACAATGGAAGCTATGTGTTAGATATAATGCAGAATTGTTATGAGTAGCACAAAAGAATCTGGTAGACTCGTCTTGGTGTATTAAAAAGCAAAGTCGAAGTAGACCACATGGTACTGTAGTGCATGTTTGTGTATGAGGTCACGGGCCTTATGTGTTCAACAGTTGGTCAAACAGCTAAGGGCATTCAAATTGCTTTGTCTTGATTCCTTCTTGATTTGCACTTAATAATTTTGGTAAATGTAACACATTTTAAATTTCAGATACTTTACACATTTACAGCAGTTTTCATGAGATTGGCCTTGAGAGACACTGGCTGAGAGTGGAATTAAACAGATCAAGCTAACAGATTTAAGGCTTTACAGAGTTCTGAAACAAATCGGCAACAATCATTTAAAGAAAGAAAAAAAAAGTATTTAACACAGCATACAAAAATAACAAGGTTCTTTAATCTGTCAAAGGAAAATCTTGTAAACGAGCTGAAGAAAAGCAAAGAGGTGGAAGAGATAGAGAAATAGCAGGCATGGCTAAAGAAAAAGCAGCAAGCGGTGTGGAAAATGACATGTGGTTTATTGTGGGGTAGCAACACATTCAGGATCTTTTTAAATGAGATGATTTCACTTCTAAACCATGAGGATTTATCCTGTTTCGGAAGAAGCCACAAGAGAATTGGAGCTGAGGGACAGGAGAGAAAAAGCAGGTGAGAGGTTCTGTGAATTGGTTAAAGTGCTAAGGACAAACCGCGACCTGCCTCCACTAGTTTTGGCTTCTCCAATGGAAAACTTACAGATAATGGTCTGCTTCAAAGACACTTATGATATTAATATTTGAATAATGCATGTGAAATCTGTAGTACACTGACTTCCTTGAGCAATAACCTATTTTCCAAAGGCACATTTTCTGAAAGAGATGTCTTTTGTTATTGCTTCTAAAGTCTCGGAGAGAAAATGGCGTAATACTTAAATCTAGTCGTCATTCTCATGTTAAGTAACCTGGATTGAATATTATGGTACCGTCTACTTTTAAGTGCACAACAATTGTTGTAACCCAACAATTCCATTACATTATCCCCTGTTGACATTATGAATTCAGTTGTAAATATTAACTGAGCTCCCAAGGGTAGGGTGTCAAGTGTACCGTGCTTGAGATGCAAATGAAAAAACCACACTAACTAGCTGAAGCTTTGTGATGCTTGCTGAACTAATGAGACTGATTTCGTTGCAGTCTGCATGTGGGGATGGATTGTATCCCTTATCCTGAATATTTTCAATCCCTATTAATATCTATGCAGCATATTTGTTTGACACCCTCTGACCTTGTCAGTAGCCACCACCGCTGAATCCTGTTGATAAAAAACAGATCCTTGGCTGTGCTGTCTGCACCAGACGGGTTTGAGCATTGTGTTGTGCTGTTGTGGGAGAGTAGCAATGCCATGTTGTGATGTCACATTTCAAGCACTCCGTGCAGGGGAATGGCTTAGTTATCCCACAGACCATAAACCTCACCAGCCTATATCCCTACAACTTGCATAACTTGATAAAGGATATCTATTACCCAGAACTTTTATACCAATATGTAGCATTTTTCAGGAATATCAAATCATGTGTCATTGCAGGACACTATAATGGTAACTCGTATCCATCTCCAAGCTTTTACAACTCTATTCCATGGAAGTCCATCCACAATCCTCCCCCATATGATCTAGAAAAACAACCACAAGAAAAAATAAGAAGTCTGTAAACCACTTGCTGTATAGACGAACTCCTGCTATGAGTTACAAGCCAAAAGATAACCTCACTGATGGATCAACACAGTGGAAGAGGAGGCGACACGGGACATTTTTTTAATGCACACCCTTTCCAAACTTCATCCTCCTAAATTGTATACACCACTGGTTCGTATTGTGTTTTCACCACAGACCTGCTACTATTTTTGAAGTTATTAACTTATAATGGATAAGGGCGTCTGCTAAGAAATAAATAATTATATATATAATAAATCAGATTTTCACTGATTTCAAGTTGTATCAAGTTTTGAAGTAGAAATCTTAGATAATTAAAGTGGGGGGTGACAAGGGGGACATATTGGAAGTGAAATATATTTTTGTAGTTTTGTATAAGATGTATTTATTTATTTTTGTTCTGTTTAATCATAGAAAAAAGCTATCAGAAGTGATCATCGTTGCTGAATGTTTCTTTCACTGAAATACAGATCCATTAGATAGATGGAAGCAGAAATTACTTTTGACATGCCATAAGAATCATGGGGTAAGTGCTGAAATATTTTGGTAGCACTCAAGTCATCAATCATCTGCTGTCATGTTGCTATACACAAACTCATTACACCCCTGACTGACCTCACATACTTACCTACACTGTTTTTATTTATTTATTTATTTTTATTTCATAAACATATTTCATTTTTTTTAAAGGGCAACTTTATTGAAAGTTTGTATGTGGAGGGCATTTGCTGAAACCTAAGTGTGTGTGTGTGTGTGTGTATATATATATATATATATATATATATATATATATATATATAAAGTTTTCCTTCTTCACCCGCTGAAATGTGTGACAGTTGAACTGCAGTTTATGGGTCAGGCTGTGTCGTATAGCAGGAGTTTTGTCTTGTAAATAAGAAGGTTGAAAAGTGAAGCATCTCTACAGAATGATGGCTGATTGCTGTGTGAGGAGAATTGAATTGAAGGCAAATCCCTCCTGCCAGTTTGCTTAACATGTTTTTCTATCCAAGACACAAACAAACCCCACGCAGAATAAACGGAGACCAAGCACAAAGGAAGACGGCGTTAAATTTAAGTAGGCGAATATGTTGAAGTCATTTTGATGCAGCAATTGTGTTGTCCAAGATTCTGTAATATTTTTAATGATTTTCCTTGATTGTAATTGGTTCATTTCTAGTAACTTGACTGTCATTCTAAAAGGTATAATTATTTTCAGACAGACATATGCTACATAACTTTTTAAGGTACAAGAAGTAATAAACACAGTGACAATGGCAGTGGGGGTGGTTCATTTGCAATTGCCTATTACAAATCTTCTTTCAAAGTATACTGAACCTAGGCAATCTGGGTTTCTGTTTCTGGATCCAGGACGTTTATGCAGCTTTGGTTTGAGGTTATAAATCCTGAAAAAAAAAAAAGGTTCTATTCGTTTTTTGGATCTTACTACACTAACAATAAAGCACATGGAGGCCATGCTGTTAGCTCTTCATCGCTTATGGTTACCTACAATGGCGCCTTAGTGGTGCAGTGGGAATTCTGCCCTTACATCTGAGACCGTCCACACTAATTGAACTGAATTGTCTTGGTCTACAAACCCCTTGAAACAACCCAACAGTTTATGTCTTCTGCTTGTTCAGATTATTTATATAATTTCTTAATAGTTTTACTTTTGTCCTGTTTCCATGCAAATGCATGTGTTTTGCACAGCTTCTTCTTTTGCTCTACCAATTGACAACATTTCTGTTTGAGTGCTAGATTAATGCATGCTACACAGGTTGCCAACTACACTGTCTATTGGGGGAACACCCTGACACGATTAGGAGGGAGGGAGGGGAGTAGAAGAATTGACAGAACAGTGCGATAACATGCCTTGAGCAGGGATAGTTATTTCTTGATGTAGAATTGTTTCATACTAGAACCAGCATGTCACAGAGCTATCATTTTAATATAAACTAGGTATTAAACAGTCGGCATGCTTTTAAGGTGTATATATATATATATATATATATATATATATATATATATATATATATATATATATATATATATATATATATATAGTACAGTTCCTTAAACTAAAAAGGAGATAATAAATCTGGCTCTGAATTTGGGGTATCAGATGGCACAACGGTATGAGAACATACCAGCAATTAATCACAATAAAGATGTGATCACCCTAAGTAAGGGATGTTTGTTTTCTCAAGCAATAACTTGCTAAGAATTTTTTTTTTTGTGGCCTTATTTAACGGTGAAGTAACCTTTTGCATTAGTCACCATAGACTGACAGGAAGTGCATTCCTTCCCACAATTAAAACAGGGTGTCGGTTAAACTACAGGACGTATAGGGGAAGATGTTGTACATGCAGAGAATGCAATCCGTATTCTCACAGAAATAGAAATATTTATACTACAAGCAGTCAGTTTTGGTACATATATTCTTTAATGTGCAATGTCGTTGTAATTGCAAATCTGAATTGATAGAAAAATCTGCACAAATCAGCAACTGTTATTATTATTTATTAGCAGACGCCCTTATCCAGGGCGACTTACAATTGTTACAAGATATCACATTATTTATTTTTTTTTACATACAATTAGCCATTTATACAGTTGGGTTTTTACTGGAGGAATCTAGGTAAAGTACCTTGCTCAAGGGTACAGCAGCAGGGTCTGCAAGCAGGGATTGAACCCACAACCCTCCGGTCAAGAGTCCAGAGCCCTAACCACTACTCCACACTGCTGCCCAGTGTATGCTACGACCAGAAGATTTAATGGTGTGGGATTTTTGCAGGAGGGGGGGGCTTTACTAGATGTGTGCACTCAAATGATCCTTTACAACTTTCTATACTGCAGACACATTGGATACAGACTTCAGACAGATCTTCCTGTGGACTCCAATTTCGTAGTTCCTAATGTGGCCCTCTCAAAATTTCTAGCGAGGACCAATGCTTTTAATATCTGCAAAGCATACAGGGTTTGTATCATGTGAAAGGACCCCCAACACGCAGTCAGCAATGCTAGGGTTGTGGAATTGCAATTCCCAAAGGAAAGGCGGGTTCAGTATTACTGGAATCGTTTTTTTGCTTGCTGATTTTGTGCTGTAAGGAGTGCTACTTAATCACATGCCTTACTCGAAGTTATCCAAACTAAACCCAAATTATATTGCTGCGATCCTTCAGTACATTCCAGTACTGAGTTGGGGGCGGGTCAAAGCATTTTCTGCTCAACATTTATTTCAACCCTTATATTTGATTTGAGAACCAGTCACCACATTTCCTGGCTTCAAATGCCTTCACTCATCGTTACACTTTGATGTTAACAGGGAACAAAATGACAGCCCATCTACATTACTGGCAAAGAGAATAATGGGTTTGAAAACTCAGCGGTACAGTATCATTACTATGGTATACCATGGTACTTTTTAAACACACTAAAAGGGTTGGTCAAGCAGAGGCATCAATGAGTGAAATACAGTATAGAAAAATATAGCGCTTGTTTCTTCCTCCTCCCTTTCAACACGCGTTCATCCTATATCACACAAAGCCGCGCGTCAAGTATCACAGCCCATTTGATTACCTTTCCTAGAAGATTGCAGCCTAGGGCACTAACTGATTTAATGACTTGTTTTGTTAGCTTAGGGTTGCATTTTACTGTATCTGTTTTTTTTTTGTTTGTTTGTTTTTTTGAGACCTGACATCTGCTTTTCTAAAAATAAGAAGCAGAGGGATATCATCAGCCGAGGAGAAGGTGTTGTTAAGCGGAGAGCTAAAAATGTGGCAGAGAGATGGTTTGCTTTAGTGCTCTCCAGTGTGTTTGCTGGAATTTCCTATGGTTTTAAACCAACTTAAAAAAAAAAACAAGTAATTAGTTCAGCAGCTTCAAACTTTCAGCCCCCCTGCTCAATCCAAGGTAAACAGAAAACTAATCAAAAGAGAGTTCAATTCATGCAGAAAGTATTTTATAAATTATAATCCAATCTGTCATCACTCTGGTTGGTTTTGCGTTCAAGATTTGGGAACTTTTTTAAAGTCACAGTTTAAACTATACCCCCCTGGTGTCTATTTACTACCTAATGGCATTCACTATCCTCTTCAGATAAAGAAAAGTCAAACTGAATTAACTTTTTCATCACCTTTTGAAGGGAGACTGCACTGTGGGTTACAGTGTTACTAACTCTGGATATTATCAAAAGCTGAGGATAACTAGTTTAACAAAAGAATGGGGCGACTAACCAGAGACACATTGGCTAGCATAGCAACAAAGCTGTACTATTGGTCTACTTGTGCTTTCAGTATAACACATACATCAAAAGAATGATACAGATGAAAAGTTTCCTGGTATCAACTCACTCACTCCAATAGTCCAGCTGCAATTAGACCATGTGGCCTAGCTTGAGTTGATCTATACAGGGCTGTATTTGAAATATTTATGTATCCTGAATTAGTGTTTAAAAACAAAACAAAACAAAGTGTGGAGCCAAAAGGGGAGGATCATTTGCCAGCTTGAGAGCAGCACAGATATCATAAACATCAGTAGAACCGATGGTGCTTCAATCTCCTCTATCCCTCTCCTAAACCGCAGCGCAGATCCGGAAGCGTATGATTGATTAGGGCCCACACAGCTGCTTTCAGCAACACAGATTCAAAAATGGCCACATTTATGTGGTGCATGAGCCCTCCTCCACTGCAGCCATGTGCAGGGTTCAGAAGGTCAGACATTACCACAGTACTGCTCCTGTTATTGTAGGTTTCCCATGTGTTATCATTGGCCTGGTTTACATGGCATTTGGTTTCAGTTATTTTCCATTGGGTTTTGGCTTCCAAGAGAAAAACACATTCAAGAACAACCAACAAGGTCGAAAGTTTGCAGGCTCTGAGATGACAGGATGGGTTTTAATGCTATAAAAGAAGGAGACCATGCGAGTTAGCCTTCTCTTTTTCAGTGTTACTTGTGCAAGGTTCTTTGCCAGTGAACACGCATGTGTACACAAACCATTTCTCTTAAAAAAAATAAATAATAATAATAATAAAGAAAGAAACACAGACAAAAAACAAAGACTTGGTTAAACCAACCTGCTGCAAAATGACATGTTAAAAAAAACAAATAAATACAAATCCAATAATCCCAACTCAAAATTCCTTTGATTGAAGAAGCAGCGGCTCAAGATAATTTCTATTTAGACTTGGTGGGCCGCATACAAGATGTACAATTAATGGATTATTTTGTTGATCCCTTTTTTAATAGGATATGAAGTACTCAACTTTTGAGATCACACAGGTGTTATTCAGGTGAGAAGTTACAGGTGATAGCTAACATCATTTTGGGAGGGTGAAGGGCAGTTGAATTCAAACTGCATTGCAGATAATTCTTCAAAAGTTATATTTAAGATTTATCCTATTGCTTTACCCAACTGGTCACCTGTACTTATTGCTCAGAATGCCAGTGTCATTGGAGAACACTGAATTCTATCAGTGTCATATCTTTGCTGGTTTTCATCAATATTTTTGTAAGTTTCAGTGTTCTTTATTCATTTTAAATGTTTTCCTCTAGTATGGTCGGTTAGTTCACTTTGGCATGATGGTATCCAATTACATTGTCCACTCAGGAAAGCCCTGAAAAACAAGATGTGTCATCTTACTGGACCTGTCCTGTCCTGACCTTTCCAGACCCTTTGGTGAGCTGATGGCAAGCTTCTGTTTAGTCTTGCTCTCATGGAAGTTGCATTCAAGTGGAGTGATGAAAATGCACTTGAAATCCCTAATAAATGAGCCAGCTGGGGAAGAGATAGATTACCGTGTCTGTTTGTGGTAAGTATTTGCACAGAAATAGAGTTAGCTTTTTTTTCCTCCCCCCTTCAATGCCTTTGCCCAAGCAGTCTTCAAATGGAGCCATAAAATAAAACGATTTTATTGCAGATGAAAAAAAACAGCAAGCATCTCCACTAACTGTCTCACATTTTAATTTAAAGCTGGAAAATTTTGATTAGATCTGACAAGATTATTAGTTTTGGCAATTGCTGAAAACAAAAAAAAAGTTTAATTAGCCAGAAGGTCTCCTGAGGTTCACACACATTGTCTATTTAAAAAAAAAAAAGAATCTATGCATTTATTTTTTTTTTGAAATGTAGAGGTTGTTTTTTCAATGTGACTGAAAGATGATAGATGATCACGCTTTATTAAAAAAAATTAAAACAGATATTTATCTAAGAATCCTTGTTGCTCATCTTGCGTTACAGGAATGTACAATACATTGCCTTCTAGTCAATGAATAGCAAGTTCTGCCATGGAAGTGAGATGGCACAATGGGCTAATTCAGTAGTATCCTGTACTGTCCCTCCTTGGGGGACTGGGTTCAGATCCAGCTGATACCTTGGTTCATTTCCTATATATTCAATGATAATGTAAGCTTTTCCATGGAAGTGAGATGGCACAGTGGACTAATTCACTTGCATGCTGTGCTGGTCCTCCTTGGGGGACTTAGTTCAAATCCAGAAGAGTTCCTTCCCTTATTTGCAAACAATGGGTTAATTTCAATCCACATCAAAGGGTCAAACAAACTAGATGTGAAAGTGCCTTTATCACGTTATTATTAGATGTGGTATTATTAACCATCTAATAATGCTTATAATATCTAATATCTACTCCTACTCTAGACGTCACAGATAGTGTTGCTAGCGTTATAAAAAAAAAAAAAAAAATTACCAAAAAAGAAAATGCTACAGCTGCACGTACACCCCATGAATGAAATGAAATGTTTATTTATTTGTTTATTTAGCAGACGCCTTTATCCAAGGCGACTTACAGAGACTAGGGTGTGTGAACTATGCATCAGCTGCAGAGTCACTTACAATTACGTCTCACCCGAAAGACGGAGCACAAGGAGGTTAAGTGACTTGTTCAGGGTCAGTGGCTGAGGTGGGATTTGAACCGGGGACGTCCCGGTTACAAGCCCTTTTCTTTAACCACTGGACCCTGCATACAAGTTTTAATTGCAGAAACCACCAGAAGGTCTTTGGTTCCAAGGAGCTGAATCAGGTTGAAAAGAAAGGAAAGAAACACTGTATCCTCAGGCGTTTAACAGAATGTAAATAGTCGGTGCTTCATGAATTCAGGAAGCTGGGTAAGAAAAGACATGTTGGTTTGTCTGTTACAGCGAGTGACTGTACTCTGTTAATAAAAACACAGATTACTGGTTATTTCATTCACTTTAAAACTAGACACTTATTTGGAAGGATCTTCCTCTTTTTCAAATGTAAACATCTGTTTAGCAGCTGCGAGCCATCGGTTCCCAGGGGCATGGCCTAATTTGTAGAATTACAGAGGGCTGTGCTTGGCAATACGAGAGATCTATTAGTGCAGCTCATGTTGAAAATTGTGAGCTTGATGCCTCCCACATGCTTCTGTTTCTCCTCAGCCCTCCAGTTTCTTGAACAGTTAACCCTTCCACAGACAGCTTGAACGCCAGGGTTTTGCGACACTAAAAAAACAATCAAATGACCCTTAACGACCTTCTCATGGCTTGTTACTTAGGGAAGTCAGCTTTGGCATAGACTCCACAAGGTGCTGGATGTTGTCTTGATAGAAGTTAATACATTCAGTCATAATATTTCATGCAACTATGAGGGATGCAGAGGATCATAATCACAAATGCATTGCTCAAGTTAATCCCAAATATTGGGATTATGCTTGAGGCCATGCGTATCAAACCATGTCATCAGGCTTAACCGTGAATTGACCACATTTGTGATCAGTACTTACACAGGGTATATCACAGGACCTAAACCGTTTCTATTCTTACACTGAAACAAACCTACAGTAGGCTCCTGCTACATTTGCTCTTAAATAATATTAAAGTAGTTATACATCATTATTATGCCATACCAGCTGACGGAGATCTTTATTAGCTCAAAACAGTATAAAAAGTCTACTGAACATGAAGAGCGTATGCATTCATTTACATTTGATTTTTGCTATGTTTTATTGCTTTCAGCTGTGTTGAGGTTTATGCTTCTTTTTTATTGCATTCTGATGACGTTGCACTGAATAGGAACACAGGAACATGTTTCCTACAAGTTCGTACACTGTATCTAGCCCTGAGGAATATTGCTCAATAAAGATGCAGTAGTATTCATAGCTAGCTGTCCCAATTACTTATCCTCTGGTCCACTAGAGTAAATAAATAAACAATGCAATTCAGGAAAATCAACAATGTATCTGCTTATACCAATAATCCACTGTAATACTCCTATAATATCGACCATCTGTTAATAATACCTGAAGGTAAAATTCTCCTGCATCTTTCCACACCTGCAATACATCAATATCCTCCCAAGCCGAAGGCAATGGCACAGGACATTACTGCTTAAACAATGTGAATAGCACAAGTATGAATATACCCATTACATTATCAGTCATTAAAGAGAAAACCACTCAGAAAAGCAATTGCAATGGAAACGCACCAGCAATAATATCCAATCCAAGATGTAGTCTAGTATAGGGGTCCATTGTGTTTGAGGACGCAATGCTAGCACTCGTCAGCTTGTTGGGACATGGAAAAGCTGTCAGCCAAGGTGAGGAAATATTGTTGGGGAAAGATAATGAAGGGATTATTTTTTCATGGCTGAAACCCCTGGCTTCTGATAATGCAATAGAACAAATGATACTGTGCAAGTGTTGAGTCAGCCATTTCATTCGCAATCTCTGCTGGATTTTGCAAACACCAAAGCTAAGAACAACAACACTGCAGTAGTTACACATGTCCATATTTAGTACATTGTAACTATGCACATTAACATTGTAATTATAAGTAACTACTATGTAAATAAACCGTAATTGGAGACACTTCATGTATAGTATTACCGAGCATTCATAACCTACACAAGTCAATCACCACCAAGGCAAATTATTTGGCGGTACTTTCTAGTTTTGTCATGCTAATTTGCCTTTGTCCTTGCACTTGCTTCAGAATAGGCCCTGTATATTTTAAACCTTACTTTAAGATGAATGTATTCAGCAGGAATGGTTTGGAGCAGCACAGCGGTTTTGGCAGAGTGAAGCATATCGATGATTAGAGAGCTGGTAAAGAGCCAGGAAACTGCAAACTGATCCATTTCCAATTTGAACAAAGCACATTGCTGGTATATCTGTCAACCCCTTCTCGCTGAGATCCAGATTTACCTCCGTCTCACACATTCCTGATGCTAATCCAACTTTGTATTGCACTAAATTGTTAACATCAGGCAGTTTTTTTTTTCTTTCTGCAAAACCTTTATATAGAAGAAAAGGCCCTCAAATGCCTACAATACAATATGCAATAATTTCTCAGTATATCCACTTCAATGATAATCGCTACCATACTAGGAAACAATTATCATTTCATTTTCACCAAAGGCAAATGTTAAAAAAAAACACATGAAAAGAACACATTTATCTGGCCAAAAATACAAATTATTATTATCATTATTATTATTATTATTATTATTATTTGAGTGGAACTTTGTGCTCATGAAAAGTACTTTGTTCTAAACATCAGATCAGTACATTATCTCATTTCCCCTAGGGTAGGTGTTAGCTGTGATTCTTACTTCGTTATGTAGCTTCAGATGTTTTGATGTCATACATATATTTCAATCACATATTGGGCGTGATCCGTGACCCTACACACTCCAAGCAAGCGTCTTAACCACAATGCAAAAGAGCCGGGCTCGTCTGCATTTGTGCGTTTGATTCTTCAAATGTATTTATCAGTTAGGGTGCCACTCTGCAATTCCCAGTCTTAGTGATCCATTGATTATTCCTTTGATTGTTCAATGAATTAAAAAAATATCACTCGATGGCAAATGTATGCAGGATCAAATGATATACCCCATAGAGTGTGTATAATTACAGCATGGGGGTTTGAACCTGCTTATCAATTCCACAACAAAATCAACAAATAAAAATTGCAATAGACTGCAAAGTTTATGATCAATTGAAGGATTTGATGAAAATCATCGCGGGTGAAGGGGGTAAAAAGTTTACCAAATTATATTATATAAGGCACCACGAGACCTTGGTTGCCTCCCTGATTCGTTTATTTTTTACAGCCGGGTTCACCACCTTGGCTGACAGCAGATTGGCAGCAGGTTGGTTTTTGGTGGGATTCAAGCTGCTGTGTTTGGAAGTGTGCCGTGCGCTACCTCGTGATTGATGACTTGAGCAAGAGGGACTGAGAGCTGCATTAGGAGGAATAGCAAAAACATGTGTGATCTTGCAGCTCCACTTACTATAGCAGGCCACCTCAATTAAGCACACTTTTGCCTGTTTTAAAGTGATTATTATAACCCTTTCCTGAATGAAATATTGAGAATAGTTTTGGACACAGTAAACATCATTGTCATTGAAAATTCTCTTTTTTTCCCATTGATTTATATGGGGGGAAAATGGCATCCTGATATGAGGCTATCCTGCATCTGCATCGTCCATATGTCCGTCATATAAAGACTAGAAGACTTTCTTTTATCTGTCCTCTTATAGGGTTTTGGCACCCTTCACCCCAATAAAAAATGCAGTCATATCTACAATACATTCAGCCCTCTATCGGTTAACGTTTAGTATTGTGCTTAGCAGGTTGAGTTTTAATTAATGCTGTCTGGATACTTTTTCGTGGTTATCGGTGTATACTGTACAATATAAATGAGCTGTTAAATGCATTGGTTTTTTCTGGTTTGTATTAGTAATAGTGCAGTGGAAATAGGGGATTGAATGCCGTGCTCTCCAGTGATCAATCATTATTCACAGGCTTGTGTGGCTCAAATCCAGGAATTAACACTTTACTCCAATGGGCGTTGAGAAAGATTGCTCCTTTAGGAGTGTCTAAACTCATCAGTGCAGTAGAAATAAGTATTCCTGTGTTTGTGCAGTCTCTGTTGCTACTTGAGTACTTTTCAGGTAAGACAGTCTTCATCCCTCAGGGAATCACACTAATCCCTCACCCAGGGAATGAGGTCTTTATTTAACACTGGAAAAAAAAGTGTTGCCTTTGATGCTGGTTGACTCCACCCCATATGTCATATTAAAAGACTACTGCAAAGAAACTATGCCATGTAACAAGCAGCGTGCAAAACAGACATTAATCCCAATCTTAGGCAGTCTATTGATTTCAAAGATAGAGGATTTCCACTGGAGTGTATATGCAGAAGATAAAGCAGGTTTAACCATTTGTGCTTGCAGTGGGTGGAATACACAATTCAGCACTGATTATTGCACCGCTCTGCATAGAAAAATGCATGTCATAGTATACCTGTGACAATTCACACAGGCTTGCACTGACAAATTGTCTTGTACAGGAATTCTAAATTACCATAAAACTTTAATTAATCGCCGGTCTCTAATACTCACCGGGTCTCTAAGCGCTGGGGCTGCTGGGAAACATGGTAAATAGACGCCGGTTCTTTTTTAAATGCCAGGTTATGAATAATAATAATAATAATAATAGAATGCGTGTCATACTGAATGTTCCAGCCAATACACACACACGGCTGTACCGTGAGCTTACCAATTTGTTTTTCAACAGCGATGAATAGACCCTGAGGCTCAGGATGAATGATAAGGAAACTGAATTTAACTTATTTTAAAGTACTGTACACATAATGCATACAGTTTTTTTTGTGATGTTATTCATTTTAAAACCAGTTGTGAAGCTTTTTTGAGCGTGCAGAAAGTAAATAAAATACAAACTTGCTTTCTGATATTAACAGGATTGCCTTTTAGTGTATTTGTACGTGTTTTTTTTCCCCGTTTCTATAAGGTTGTGTGCAGGCAGCTTTTTCATGATTGCATCTGAAGTATTTGCAGATGTTAGTGATCTTGCATAATAAACGCGAGTCTCAAATAGTCACCGGTCTCCAAGAGGCGCTGGGGCTACTGGCAAATGTTGTAAATAAATGCCGGGGCGTTTATATTTAAAGTTTTACGGTTGTTCAAACCTGCCTCTCCCTCGCCCTAATCCCTTCCTGAAGTTGAGTTCCCCTTCTGTTTTTTTTGTTAGATTCCTCCTCTATGCAGGTTGAAGCCCTTAGTCAGTATGTATGTTGTCATACTGAATTACATGAGATTTCCATTAGGAACAAAAGGAAGAAAACCTGTTGCTAAGCTCACGAGATAGAGATAAACAGCTGAAGAAGCTTTTCAAACCAGAGGGTGTAATAGTGTGGCTATGAAAACAGAGCTGTTAATGCTGTTCATTATGTCATCCTGAATGGGGGGCTTACAAAAAAAGGGGTTTAAACTTGTTTTCCAGCAATTGCTGTTAAAGTTTATTTTTTTTAGATTTGTTTCTATGACAGATTGTTGAAAGAAACGATTACAGCCTGTGTAATAGCTGTCATTTTCAACCAGAATTGTTAGTTTGCGATCCCACTGCCAAGCCAGTGCCAGTCAGACAGCTTCCCTGCAAGAGCGTGCTTGAGCTTACAGGGCGCCTGGCCAGTAGGGGCCACTGTAGTGCAGTCCCTGTCGATTTTGACTCCCTAACCCAGTGAAGATCGGCAACTTGGCACAGCCAGTACAGTATGCGAACCTGCGCTCCCCTGACTATCACACACCATGCCGTATAATACCAAAACACTGAAGAAGACCACTTTGTCTGTTACAAAACAATACATGCAATTTGCATTAGAATTGAAGTTATTTCAATGTTTTTATTGCCTCGTGCAGTCTAAAGAAACTCTTTCATTGTTATTATTATTAACAATGTTAGTTAATTCAAACGTTCACTGAAGTGACTGTGTGCAATAAGCACTGCGCAAAATGCCTTTGTTTTTTGTTTGAGAATCAGTCCTGGGTACTTGGCTAATAAATCCATGTGAACTGCATGATCGTCTGTGTCCTTAACCAGTATACTGACGAGCTGGGCTCTGAGTGAGGAGATAGAGGACTCTGTACACCTGGGGCCATGTGAAGAATGATCTTAGGAAAAAACACCAAGTGCAAGCGGAATTCTGTAGCTTTCTAAAAGACTTCTTCGGTTTCATCTCAACAATTCTTCAAAAGATTTTCCAGAACAAGTTCTTCTGAAGTATAAACTGGAGAAGAATTTTCAGACTTTTGGAAGATTTTCTCTCCTTAGCTGTTTAAGCAGCACGGGGTTTTGGTATGCTTTGGATACTACAAGGTGGCAATGAAAAGGGGGGAGGAGGATAAATACTCAAAAAAGCTTTTTGTTTTCAGGTGTCTTGTATAAACAAAAGTGCTCACACTTCCACTACTGATCTTGCAGTCAAATCAACAGCTGTCTACTGTCTACACCCTCTAATGTGGATCATTTACTATCTACGTTCACAAAGGGAGACCCATGCATGTGATATACGCAAACAAACCGCAATGCAATCACTGTAGACTGCCTCCCAAATGACAGCCTTTGACAAACAAGCTATTACAAAAAAAAAATGCTTTGCCGTTGCCAAAACTACTTGCCCATTTGGCAAAGTCCGCTCCGAACCAGGTCCATCACAACTACAGTACAAGTAACATCGGAGTGGAAACACTGAGAAACTTCACTGGACTGAACCCCTAAACAGATGTAGGCCCTTGCAGGTTTCAGGTCCTCTTAAATTGCAGTTATCTTGGACAGAGCCCATTACAATGTTGAAGGTAGTGGGAGAGAAATACTTGCCACAAGGCTCCCCAGGTCAGATGGCAATGTGTCCAATACCCAGTGCTCCCTGAAGAATGTATCTGGGGAGAAGACAACGGCAGATCAAGTGCTCCACCCCATGTGGTTGCAGCTACAATAAAACCATCAGTGGGATGTGACAGGTACAGTCACTACCCTGTTAAGACTTGAACCAGCACTGGGTGCCAGCTGAAAAGGCTACACAACATTTTTTTGATTATTTTTACAGCCTTGCAATAAAACGTTGCTTGTTATATGCATGGTGCAGAAGCCTCCTCCTGGCTTCTTTTCTAGTCCAATAAAACCCAGCGCCCTTGTGTAAACAGGCACCCAGTCTTCCAGCAGGCCCTTGATTAACCTCACAGCTTAATGCAAGTGCGCCAATTAAGCAATAAATCACCCGCAGGTAATAAAGCTGCAGCAGCTTCGGTATGTCTTAGCCGGTGTGGCACTGGCATTCAGAAAACACACACAAACATTTTCACATACTGGGAAAAACCAGGTACCCTGAAGGTATTGGTCTGCAGAAATTAGTGGAGGGGGGCTCAAAAAGCTTGAACTGCCTTACCTAAAAGGCCTGGTCACACGGGCGACTTTTGTAGACAGCAACAAGGCCAGCCAATCATATTTGATAGTTGTGTCACATGATCATTTGATAATAAGGATATAGGCGGCCAAAAAGTCAGATAGACAGCGTATATGATTCCTGCATTTCATCCAATTAATTATATTATGACGAACCTCGTTTCCCATCTCAGTTGGAAGTCGGACGATACCGCTGTACAAAAAGGCGGATTCCCTTGCAGGAGCATATACCTCCGTACCCCGTGCACGCTACAATATGCAATCTATAGATATGCAAAACAGTGTGTATGTGGATAAGCTAATGTTTATGTCCACGATTACAATATGATATTTAAGCTATGAATAAATGTATCTTACAATAATAAAATACACGTATGGCGTACTTTTAAAGATGTTTTATTTTTAATTAATTTGCCGTCTATGCAGTATGCCTGTCATTCCCACATTAACCCCCAATCATAACATCTTTCATTTTAACAGCAAACGAAGTGCAAAAAAATTTAAAAATCTCAGGTCTGCTTTCTAGCTCTCGAAAGCCCAGAATTAAAAGTACAGTATTGAAAACATTGTTTAGGATAATGAATACCGATACATTAAATATGTATAGTTACTAACTAAATAATTATACTAATGTACAGATTTTTACTTTAAGAAGAAACTACAGGTTTGTTAAAGTAATTAGTACATTTTTCTATCTAAGTCTTCCTTCGCAGAATGTTTACGTCGCGTGACAAAAAAAGCGTGCATTATGATTGGGTTGCATTACGTTGTTGCCTGTGTGTTACCAACTTGTCGACTGCAGGGTTGTGAGACCACCGCAAACTGCAAAGAAACACACAGGAAACAAATGTGACCAGGCCTTAAGGTAACAACTAACAAAGGCTACAAAAACAGATTCACAGTACATGGGGCTTGAGCGGTTGATGCAAATTTCCAGCTCATTGACCAACTCAAAAAAACAAACAAACAAAAAAAAACGTTCAAAACGATGTCCCTGCGACTAAAGCTGCTGGTCCTTGGGGAATGTAAACAGAAATAAACAACATCAATTCATTTTGTGTGTAGCGCTGCGTTACAGATTTGAGTGTGAGCTTTAACAGCTTGCTGATACTACAGATTTACAAAGGCATTCCGGAATTAAGAACGTAATACCAAAACAAACGGGTCACTTACCCACAGACACGTTCCTGTTGTTTCGCTGAGCTCCGGCTGTATGGCTGTTTGGCAATTAGTTGAGCACCTCATTAAGAAATTAACTAATGACCTGATTTCTGTGGGCCCCATTGTATAGTGCAGGCTTGATCCTGTGAGCGACACATGCATATATAATACTTCGCCTTTTTATTACAGTGAAGTCCAATGCTATTGTTGCGTTTTAAAGGTTGATGTTGAAGTTAAATGCCTTATTCAATCAGTGTAGTTACTACAAGAATGCGGGTAGTGTTTCAGATTTCAAAACTATCGTTAATAGTGGTTTTCATAATATAAGACTTTTCATAAAACTGAATTATCCAAAACTGGGGGACAGCATCTCTCTAAAAAAGAGTATCTCTCTAAAATAAATGACACATTACTAATCAAAAAAATAATATAATAATAATAATAATAATACAAAATGTTGTTGAGAATCAGGATATGTTATGCTGTGTACTTTATTTCAAGAATCTTGAAGGAGCTTGAGGGTGTCTTAAATTATTGGCTTTTGGCTTTAAGCAAATCATAACCCCATCAACCCAGCGTCCGGTTTTTAAAAAAAGAATGATAAATTAACACAAAACCAAAGCGTAGAGGGGGAAAAAAAACTACAACTATCAAAACCAAACCCATATAACCCATATAAATAAATACTCAGGGCAGCCTTGTTGAGTATGCTTTTCCGTCTCCCATGGAGGACCTGTGTGAATCATTTCTTTCGCATTTTCAAACAGTTCTCCGAGGTGATCCAAACCAGAGGACGCTCTAGATCCCTTTTTCAAGCTGACGTTATCAGTACACCGGGAGTTAAATCCATCAGCACTGTCTCACAGGCCTGCTACAAAGGAAACAGCAGCTCTTCGCAGAGAAATGCGTTCTGAACTACAAATAAACCCAGCCCCACTTCATCAGCACCTGCACTCTCTCTTTGAGACTGTATGTCAAAGCAGACATGTTGTGTGTACTTCCCCAACATTGAAGTACTAGTATTCAGTGTGTTTCGGAGATCCAGTTTGTCATTTATTCTGTACAATTGATACCTTATAATAAGAAGAATGATTATATAATAATGTTTTTCATACGGGTATTTTTAGTGGGATTAAGAAAGGGTTTTTTTTTTAGTGCACTTCTTGGACGTTAACATTGACTGATTATTTCCCCGAGAACAATCTAATTAAATCCAGTGTTCGTTTAGATTATTAATGTTACTTCCTGACTTTGTACAGTGTGTGCTTGATGCCACCTTGTGGTGTGAAGAGATATTGTTTCATTTACTTCAAGTCAACTTTTGTTTACTGTAGTTTCTGTTTTGGTAACACTTTAAGTGTCTCTAATGACAGTGTATTTGCTTAGTAGTTACTTAGTACTTAAAACATGATTACAATGTTGTTATGCATAGTTACAATGTACTTAATGTGTAAATCTTTTTGCATGGTATATGCAAGTACATAATTGTATCAGAAAGGGTTAGGATTTGCATGTTAAGTACAGTAACTGCGCATTATAACATTGTAATCATGTCTAAGTACACATGTGTTCACTAAGTAACTGCTTTGTAAATGCACAGTTATTAGAGACACCATGTAAAGTGTAACCCTGTTTTGTTCAGTTACGTCATGCAATTTCAGTAGTGTACAGTAAGTTGCCAAGAACATCACAAGTCAGATTATAGGTGAAATAAATGAAGAATACAAATACTATGGCACTGGAAACTCGCTATTGTGACCTCAAAGGGAACGAGTGAAAGGATCTTAATAGAAGACAAGTGTTAGTAGAGAGGGGGGTCACGGGAAAAATGGGATTGATAAGGAGCTGTTTTATTGGAGTTTGCAGTAATAAAGAATCGTAGTGTTTGATTAATGGTAACGTAGCGTAATGTTATACAACAGGGGCTTCAGTATAGCTTTTATCTGTGAAAAAAAGTCACTGTTAAAACAATATCCATTACTCAGGGATACTAGGCTGTTCTGCACATAAAAAGCTTTATGACTCATTAGGGGAAAAGCTTTTGACTTATGCTCTGATGACTCTCTTCAAAAAGCATGACCCTGGACTTCAAATTCATCATGTTCTGCACAGCACAGTTCAGCCCAGAGCATTTCCTTTTGATTCCTCATAATGAGCACAGAACTTAACAGAGCCGACTCTCTCCATATCCCCTGCTTGTGGAATGTTAAGTGATTTTAAAAGCAGACTCGAATGTCACATTGGGTTAGCACAGTGCGCCAGGCTCAGTCCAGGGTGCAGTTTGATTTCCCTCCAGGTTTCAAGGTCCCGCGCTCATGGCATCTTCAAGAGTTTATCTGCTCAGGCAGAACCGATCCACAGCGGCAGGTCTAAGGCCTGCCTTCAGGCTGGCGAGCAGGTGTGTGGGATTGGAAGATTAATGGTTTCTGCGGAGGGCTGCTTCCCTACTTCCCCCACCCTTGAGAACCACGGCCGGGGGAATGTGCTGGCGGGGATGAGACTGTGGCTCAGTGACTCAACAACACGTTAGGTAGCCTTTCACTTAATCAGACACCAGGTAAGATGCAATTAAAGATTAGCAGTGATATAATCAGAAGTAATCTTTGACTACCTAATGTTACCTTCACTAAGGTAGTCCAGAATCAGTGCTAACCGGGGTGTGTAAAACCAGACACTAATATGAACTTAGTAAGGCAGTCCAATATATATGGTAAACATGCCATGCAGCCAGCTAATACAGCAAAACCTCTATTATACATTAGGACAATGGGGTGTGAAATTGACTTTCATATGGTCCATTTACTACAGTACAATTGTTGATATGACATTCCCAATGAAGACCCCTATACTAAAGAACAATACTTGAAATGAGAAAAAAGCTGCCCATCCTGGCTGTCATCTCTCTTGCTCACCACCTGCCCCGTTTCAAGGAACTGCTTGTTATATATTCCTGCATGTCACTACTTTCAACGCAGAAAAGTGCTTCTGATCTTACTTTTACCCTCCAGAGATACATGGCTGGTTGGAGAACGCAGGGCAAGTGGGCTTAAAAGAATTGCACAAAAGATGAAAGTCCACGAGGGGCCAGTTGGGTTACGGAGATGTCTGTAAAACAGAAGTTTGGATAATCAACATTGTGCTGCACTAGCCCAGGACCAGAAGAGATGCCTGAGGTATTGCAGCTCCACACAGATATCCTCTTGTAAGCCTTACAGTCAGAGAGAAATTGAAATGAGGAGGAGGGTGTCTTAGCAAGGGATCAGTTAGCATAGAGGCTGTCAGGTCAAAGTCTGAAAGTTTGAAAAAGTTTTTTTTTTTTTTTGCTTTGAGAACCCTTATTAAGCGCACATATAGAACAAATGAATACAGACTACAAAAAAAAAAGATGTTTTATTTAAATGTTTGCAAATATAAATGCATCTGTATTTCCTGGCTTACATTACAACAAATCTATGCATTGAATTGCATGGCTGTGCACAGATACAAAAGATAACATTTGCATTGTTTCCTCCACATGTTACAAGATAACCAACGTTGATTAATAACACTGTGTGCCATTCATGTTAGCTGGTTCTGCAATGTCTATGCAGCACCTGTATACTTTGCAACGGAAAAGTTTTACCATTTGTCATTCATTAATAAAATGTATGCTGTCTAATGCTGATCACCTGATGTCAGAAACGATTATATGCATCAATGGATCCCTGAGAGCAAATTCTTGCTTTGCTGTGAATAAAGGGGGACTGACTGATTTGTAACAAATCTGTCAGCTGGAGTCCTGTTGGCAAATAGCAGTATCAATCACTTTCTTTCATGCGAGGCGCTGGAGATCAAAGGAAGAGCGTTCAGGTAAATATTCCTTTCATTTCCTTTCCTTCCCTTTCATTTCATGATGTCAGCTTAGCGAAGCCCCAACCAGAGTCTCATTGTGTAAAGGTATTAACAACCTTATTTAAGGTTTAAAAGATCAGATGTTCACAAACAAAAAGGCCCTTCACAGGTAAATAAGTGTTACACAGCTGTACAAACGCTAAACGTCATGCAAGAGTTATGTTAAGAAATCAGGCAACAACCAAATACAGCTGAGGTTTTTTTGTTTTTGTTTTTTTTTGCAAACCCCCTGCTTTCAGGTACAGGTAGCATCTCCTTAAAAGTGTGATTGTTACAAACCACGAAATAACAACTTCAGTATATGTTTAGAGAGTCACTATTTACAGAATAAGTACCAAAAATGCAGGGGTCATTGTAATAGTTTTTGAAGAACAGAATCACACTGCTGCACAGCCACAAGGCAGGAAACACGCAATAAGTGGTAAAAAAATGATTCCAGAAACTATGACCGCCACTTTGCCGGAGCTAGAACAGAATCAGCCTTGAAGAGCACTCGAGTCTGTTGCCCCTTATTTATTTATTAACTGTTTCCCTGTGATTATTTATTTTACTGTGGGATCACAAACGCAGGCTTCTCTATGTGCCTGTTGTTCTGTGGCTTCTCTACACCTGAGCATGTTTAGCACATGGCGCAAACCACGCTGATCAGCAACCCATCTACAAGTGCTCGCTAAACTGTGTATGATGTTTTATAAATCATATTTATTTGTCTGGTAAAATAGTCTGGTAAAATAGTTTGCATCTGTTAAATACTTTGCTTTTAAATAAGTCGCATGCGTATCAGAATATTGCATGTTAACCAATCCATAATTCGATGGTTAGATCCCTCTGAAAAAATAAAGGTATAAAACATTCAAGCCAAAAAAATCAATTAATATTGATACACAATGCATTCTATCTTCCTATTTTTCTACACTCTAATGTGTACACATCTTTCATTCACAATTTAATGAGTAAGCCATTTCTAAAACTATGCAAAAATCAAATGCAATTATTCACCACAATAGTAATGTAATGCCAATAAATCCAACTGTACAATACGTGTAATATCTAATGAAAACGTTCCGGACTCTCCTCTAAAGATCAGATTCGGTAAAGGGACCAGTTTGGCATAACGGCAGCTCACCTTGCTTATCTGTCAGCAACAGTCCCCCAGCTGACATTCAGCAAATTATCAGTAGCTCCAATACCGCCCTCTGGTGGATTCACTTATTAACAGCTCTGTGATTTTGGGACCTATTATTATTTATTTCTTATTTCTTAGCAGGCGCCCTTATCCAGGGCAACTTACAATTGTTACAAGACATCACATTATTTTTACATATAATTACCCATTTATACAGTTGGGTTTTTACTGGAGCAATCTAGGTAAAGTACCTTGCTCAAGGGTACAGCAGCAGTGTCCTCCACCTGGGATTGAACCCACAACCCTCCGGTCAAGAGTCCAGAGCCCTAACCACTACTCCACACTGCAGCCCTATTAAAGTATGTTTTGATTATTAATAATAATAATAATAATAATAATAATAATAATAATAATAATAATAATAATAATAATAATAATAATAATAATATTTGGTAACATTTTACATTAAGTGTCTAATTAGCTACTTTGTAAATACATGTGTAATTAAACAATTACAATGTTATTATACAGTTACATTGTACTTGGTGTATATATTTTTTGCATGACATAACCCTCACCCTATCCCTATCTCCAACCCTAACCCTTTTCTGATATAATTATGTACTTACATATACTGTGCAAAAAGTGTTACCAAAACTTTTCTGTTTTAACAGTTATTTAATCCATGAAATAAAATATTTTCCATATATATATATTGTTGTTTAGATGCACTTTATGTCATTTTCTGTTTCAGGTCATCGCTTCCTGGTGGCTTTTTAAAACTCGCATGTTTACCCCCACCCCCACCCCGCTGTGGCTCAATGGATCCGGCAGGATCATGACAGGTACAGGGATGCTGTCTGTTTACAAACACCTCTCCCCTCCCTACCTCCATGTCAGATAATACCTGATTCGAGGGACAACCATCACCAGTAGCGCTAGAACAATTGGGGGTGCTGAAAGCCATTGAACAAAACTGTAACCCCTGTATATGATGGAAGCCATGCAAAGCCAGGGGTGCTACTGCACCCCTAGCACTCCTAGTTCCAGCGCCCCTGGCCATCACCTGACATCCTTATCATATTTACGTCTTACTGCAAGAGAAAAAAAAGGTTTAAAAGGTCACCAGGATGTGATGACTGAAACAGATAATGACACCGAATGAATGGAAACAAGAAAAAGATGCGATACACCAGTTAAGATAACACTGATATTTCATACCCATAGCCATAACCCAAGTTGCTCTTTAAGTGGTACATTGGAACCCTATGCTATAAAACATTTGTACCTTAGCAAACCTACAGTACTTTGTACTTCACGGGTGGAAATAAAACTCTTATTGCATAGCAGTTTCACCCACTCCAGGTTTTACTACGAACTTGATTAGCCACGGTGTACAGGCAACAAGCTCAGGTGTGTCTTATTAAAAACTCATAGTAACAGTTATACAGTGAGGAGGTCAGTTATCTTCCTTGGAATACCCTAAAGCCCTGCTCTGTGCTGACTGGTTTAAGCCTCTCTGTTTAAGGCTGTCCTCAGGACCCATGAGTCTGGACATCACCTCGTCCCAGTCAAGGTACACCCCCTCCAGGTGCCGGGCATGGCCGGGGACAGAGGTGTAACTCCGCCGTCCGTGAAGCAGGCGCCAGTTATCAAACGTCACCACGTCACCTGCAGACAGGGGGAGTGCGGTCAGACCGGTGGCAAAACCAGGGATCAATCAGGTTGTGAGAAATATAATCTGTTTCTCTAATCTCAATTGATCACGCTTACTAACATGATGTTGGATAGAGACCATTAGTTACTTTCTGTTTCTGTTTAATGATAACCCTTTTAATAATTGTGTGACTGGAAGGGAGCATTGAGACCCTTATTGGCCCGCTTGCTTCTGTATAGGAGAGTTTTTTCCAGGTTAAATAAAAGATTCAATGATTGACTGACATTTTCTGAAGTCCTGAAGGCAAACCAGAAACCACAGGATCAAAGCATAACCAGAAATACAGAGCCAGAAAGCCATTTCCTGTAAAGTTAAAATGTTTTCACTTACGACCTTTTGATTCTGTTGAAATACAATACACTGTATATTTTAACAGGGATCTTTTTAGCTAGCCTCGAGGCATGCTTAAAAAATGGCTTTGTTAGTTTGTCTTTAGGTGTAAAACGTATAAGGAATTGATTTAATCACCTTTTCAGCTTTTCTATAAAACTGCCTTTCATTAACTTTGGAACCACTTCCATTCCTCATGGTGGATTTACAAACATAACTGTCCAAGCGAAGCTGCCTAATACTGGGGTGGCCAACCCTGGTCCTGGAGAGCCGCAGGGTCTTCTGGTTTTCGTTCCACCCGAATTCTCAATTACTCAATTGCACCAATTATTTTCTTAACTTTTTCCCAGGCCTTTAGCTATTGATTATTTAAAGACACCCAGAAAACCTGCAGGATTGTGGCTTTCCAGGGTAGGGTTGGCCACTCCTGACCTAATACATTATACATGCCATGGGCAGCTACCCACCTGGCTCCATTCTGTAAGTGACCACGTTCTCCGGCCTGCTCATGAGATCCACGTAGGCTCTGAGAGCGGAGTAGAAGGGCTGCACCTGTTCGAGGGGCAAGTCCAGTGTGGAGTCCCGGGTTGCATTGTTGTAGTTAATCCTCACCACCTGGCCATCACAGTCTACACTACAGGAGGAATCAGAGAAGCACTTCTATGCTCAGTTTGATGTTAGCACAGCGACACGTGTAATGCTAAACAACCAGACCATATCTCATCCCCAAGAGTCAGAATCCTACTAATACAATCACACATGATGCCTAATCATTTACCCACTCACAGAAACAATGCACAATAATCCACTAAGTATCTTGGGTCATTCAGCAGACATACAGGACAGTGTGCAGTATGCAGAAATGCTTAGGTCAACGCTTTCAAGTTTTTGTCTGGTGCAGAGTTGCTACTTTAACACTAGATGGCGCTCGCTGTCCAAAATTCAAAAGGAAAAATGCAATTTTTGGATGAGCCACCAAAAACTATTTTGAAAAGAGTGTGAATTAGGCGTCATCTCTACTATATAACTGACCCCACGGAAGCTAGCTAGAAGACAGCTATAAGGACAAAATGAATAAAACTATATATCAAGTCAAAAACATAAGCAGTGAATAAACAGTGAAATGCATACTCAATGATAGTATTCTTGGACTGCACTTGGAAGTCACAGTAGTCTGCCCCGGTGTCAGTGAAGTCCACTCTCAGGGAGGTGAGGAGTCGAAAGGCTTCAGGGTTCTCCTTCCTCAGCTGGTTGGCCGTGTGGAAGCCGTCCACAATCTCACTCTCGCCCCCCTCGGCAGCCTGCTTGATGCAGTGCAGGAACTGGACCTGCATGCGCCAAAGAAACAGCGTGAACTTCAAAGACATAAAAGAGTCCTACAGTAATCACAGCACAGAGACAATGCAAGAACAATGCAGTGACGAAACGCAGCACCACAAACATCTGCATGACACGAAACATTTTATATAACGCGCTTTTAGATTATTTTAAAACTAGAGCAGTATTCAGACTCGGGCCCCAATATTTGAAACTTAAACTTCAGAGGGCTGAATCCAGCGTATTTGATAGTGAGACTACTCACTCACTTTGCAAGCTGTGCAAGAAAAGCACGTTTATATCAATCAATCAATCAAACAAAGTTTATTTATATAGCACCCTTCATACAGGTGTATCTCAAAGGACTTTACAGGACAAAAATATACTTAGTTCATGCTGAACTAAGGGTTAGGAAAGCACCAACATGGTCCCTGGCTGTCTTACCCCAGGTGGATTGTGCAGGGCAGGGTAGTCGGAGTGAAGGCTCAGGTTCTCTGAGGTATATGCCACGTTGTTGGCATCTGCTTTGTCCTGCACTTGCCAGGTGTGCCTTTGGAAAAAAGAAGAGAGAAGATCAAGAAAACAGATGTACGCTTCTGCATCTCAGTAATTCCCTGTTTTGTTGGCCGGAAGACACTATTAACATGCCATGAGTTTTACTGGATGTGACTGGCCTACTGACATTTTATTTTGATTAAAAAAAAAGAACATAACCCCTTTCTTCCTTTCTGAATGTCATGGGAGCTCAAGATTTGTTCCACAGGTTTTCGAAACAGGTAAGAAACAAACAAAGTCAAAGTAGCAATCTCAACAGAAACGTCTCATTAGGTCCCCAGGCCACCAAGGGCTTTCCCAGGGCTATTGTTACAGGAATGTGCTGAACACATCACAAAATAGCAGGGACTTACTGTGATGCTTTGTAAATGAATTTGCAAATGCTCTGTGACTGAGACTTTCAATGAGATTTTGGGATACTTAAAAGGCAACTTTGGAAAATATGATCACAGACACATTATGCTTGTAACATATTCCTTCAATGCAACCTCTGAGCTCATACTCACACAGTGTTAGCCTTCAGTGGCTCAGTCAGTACAATATGTAACAATAGCATGGGAATTGGCATCTCATAACAAATGCCCATGCAGTTTCATGAAAATCGGACAAACTGGTGTCAAGCTATATCCAATCACTTTCAAAGAAAGTATTCACAAATTGTAACCTGCACTAAATTACGTTTTGTATTATTATTATTATTATTATTATTATTATTATTATTATTATTATTATTATTATGTTTGGTAATAGATATCGTTATCTCAGCTATAAATGTTTCTGGAGGATTTGAAGTTGATTGTTTAGTTTCCTTTCCTCTTCCTTCTAAACTTTTTCATACTTTTTTCTTTTTTTTTTTTTAATAACACTCCATAAAAAATAAAATAAAATCTTAAAATAAAAAATAAACAAAGTGAGCTTCTTGCACCTAATAAATAATATTAAAAAAAAACACCATTACCTTAAGACATACTTTTCCAATAAATCTCCCATTTGGGTTCACAAGTGAAAATGAATTACACACAGGTCCAAAGCTGGACCCTAATTGCGCACCAAGATGAAGCTGATGTACTAATCTGGAAGGAATGTACTCTCAAGCCAAGTGCTTTTCTATTTATTTGAAATCTCTTGTGGGTTTTTTTTCTACTATTAAAGACAAACAAAATAAAAAATAAATGGGAGATCATTGTTTCTATGCACACGGTTCAATTGAATTGTGAGTGAAAACAATGATTATTTTCCAATGCTGTTAAAACTTCTTCTTTCCTGGCTAATATATCGTAGCTAGCCTGGTCTTAATTTCTTAACGGGCGGAACAAACACGAGGTGTACGGCTGCATGTAACATCTATGGTAGCATAGATTACAGGGCATTCACAACCATGTAATAAGATGGCAATAACTGGATAACTCCCATTGGTCTCAGTAGATCTAACTGTGCTCTGGAGGGAGACAATAGAATGTGCAGGACCAGTGCTTGAGTTCAGACAAACTGTACTGCACCCCCAAGAGCATTACCAACCTCTCAAGTTTAGCAGTAGATTTATGAGGAGCTACGGGGCACTCTGCTTATGTTATTTCCTGTTCGTGGACCAAAAACTATTTTTCATGATTTGACATCCATTTTGTACCACGAGGATATGAACCCCTCCCCTCCCCTCCCCCCAACTGTGCTTTGCATGCAGAGTGCTTTGCATGAAATCAGGGTCCGAAGGGTGCGGTTTGTGATCACGGTGCGAGATGGGTTTTCAATCCACTTCTCGTCTTATTCAGTCTTGCAGTAACTCGATTCATTCCACTCTGCAGACTTTTTATTTTTTCCTAGTAGAGTTGGGAGGAGTCAGTGGATCTACCCAGCTCAGTCTCCACTCTGTAATGATTTAAATCTCTGTCAGGACCTACGTGAGTGCTTGTTTACACCGGGGAGCTGACAGTGTAATACCTTTTTCCTGCACATCTGGATTGCTTCAGCTGATGTTCACTTTATTATCCCAGCTCAGATTCTTCATTGGAAAACATCGGAAGGGGAAGGCCTGGCCAGCAGCTGCTATTTCCCTCTCAGACATTGTGGCTGTCAGGAAGACAGACTGCTCTTTTATAAGAGGCCCTGGCATAAAACGGGCTGATCTTGTATAGCAGCGCTGAAAGAGCTACTCATTGTGTTGTTGCCCTACTCCAGTGAATCACACTGTTCAACATTTATAAAAAAAGTTGACTTTTCTTAAATATTTGAACAACTACTATGACCACTACTTAGTCTTCACACTAGAGGACAATCATGGAGTGAGATCACCTACTTCCTGAATGAATGAATGAATGAATTAATTAAACAATAACAATCCTGAAAGCAATAATACTAAAAGAAAATACTAACTTGACAAACTATAAAATGTCCTATTTGAAGATGTTTTCGTTGAATTTGACAAGTTTCCAATATTATTTCTACATTTTCTACAGTTTTATAGTTAGGAATATAATCCCGAAAGTAGGCAAGTACAGCACAGTTGAAAGTACCGTGAAGCACAATTGCACGCGCCTGTTCCATTCTGCTCCGCGTTACTTGGTTCTGGTGTTTGTGGGTCCCAGTGTGTACTGAACCAAGAACCAGAATTCCCGATGCACCCCATAGTCCCGTCAGACTTGATTTTACTTTGAGAAGCACAATGGGATTGTATGCACCTGTCCTCTCCTGTCTGCAGTGATAGCAGAGGACACTGGCAGTAACTACGGTAGTGTCTCTCGCTGACCTGCTACCCCCACTCCACTCTACATTGTTAGACATGAAGCAATGTCTGGATATACTTTGACCACGTCTGTTTCTGCTTACTGCCACACAGGAAAAGCCCTGCTGAAATTAATTCCCAACTGTTTGGTGTTGCCCTTTCACCATAAATAAAAATCAGATTGCATATAAACACTTTTTGGACGACAGTCGGTCATGCAAATCTCCTGGCTCTGATTGAAACAATTAACTCTCAATAGCGGAACTACGTGAATGCCGTGCCAAGACATGCCTCAGCCACAGTAATTAGCTCTCATTCAGTAAGTGGGTGGATATAAAAATAATTCAAAGAACTCAGAAATTCAAACTTAAACAAGGAGCATTTCCCTACTGAGACTCATAGCTTGTTGTCAGATCATCGTCCCATCTGACACTCATGCAAATACAGCTTAAAGGGTACATAAGGACCTTTTTATTTTATTGTATTACATATTCCCATGTGTTGCTACAACTGTTTAAGTAAGGTGTGGGTATTGTTTTATTTTATTTTATTTTTTTTACATTTTGACCACTTTTTTAAACTTTTAAAATTGCATTCCCTGCACCAAGGTGGCTCTCAGAACTACATTTCCCATCATCCTCCTGCTCACTGGTAAATCCATCTCAGTTACATATGTGAACAGGAGGATAATGGGAAATGTAGTTCTGAGAGGTCCATGTGGGTACATGTGAAGCCATGTTAAAAAAAACAAAAAAAACAATAACACACACACCTTACGTAAACAGCTGTAGCAAGACATGGGACCATGTAACACAATAAAATAAAAAGGTCCTTATGTACCCTTTAAAGGTATTATTAACGAAGACTTGGTATACAGCAGTAAAAAAAATAAATAAATAAAATCAGGCAAAAGTTTAGTGTATCCCTGTATTCTAGCTGAAAGAGTGTTGATTGGCTCACCCGTAAAAAGTCAGCCGATGGTAGCCAATCCTCTTGCTGAGCCTGGTCACCTGCCCCTGTTCCACCGGCGCTCCTTTCAGAAGCACGATCCCAACTCTCCTCAGGGTGTGGAGCCAGGCAAATGCAGCCTCATCCTCCCTCACGACCTCCTCGAAGCTGGCAGTGGGGACTCGCAGTCCTGAGCCCCAGCAATGCCGAGCTGAAGGGACAGATTTAGAGTTTTTAGTTTTCCAACAATCAGGGTTCATAGGGTTTCTTCTGCAGCATGGTTTTAGTGCTTTGGAAGCTGGGAAAACCTTATTTGGAGTTCAGTTAACGTTTTATTTTGCATCCAGGTAGATCCATTCTTTGATGTGTTCAAAGTGGGTGTAACTACTGTACTCTAAATCAGAATAAAGGTTTGGCCACTTCAACTTTCTTAGATAAGGTTCGAGAGAGAGTGGTTGCAATTCAATTACAAAAAATTCAAACTCTTAAATGGTATATTCGAGAAGTTTCAGTCTAGTTTTCGTGCTGCGCATAGCACAGAGACAGCCCTTGTCAGAGATGTGAACAATCTGCCGATAAGCTTTCCATCAGTATTAATTCTTCTAGATCTGTGCTGCCTTTGATACTGCAGACCATTCCATCCCACTGAATCATCTTGAAAGCACAGTAGGACTGTCTGGCCTTGTCCTATCCTGGTTCAAATTGTATCTTTCTGATAGGTTTCAGTTTGTATCTATTGGGGAGGTAAAACCTGTATTATCAGAAGTTGCCTGTGGTGTTCCACAGGGCTCCATTCTAGGTCCCTTGCTGTTCTCATTATATATGCTGCTGCTAGGTGACATTATCAGCAGACACGGAGTGAACTTCTATTGCTATACTGATGATACCCAGCTAGATTTGTCCCTAAAGCCAGGAATTTCTTCTGCCTGGGTGTTATTATAGCTACTTGCCTTACAGACATCAAGTATTGATCTGTCATTTGAGACTCATATTAGGGAAGTTACTAGAGTATCTTTTTACCATTTGAGAAATATAGCCAAACCTAAACCAATTATTGCCATATCTTATGCCGAGAGACTAATGCATGCCTTTTTTTCTTCTAGAATTGATTATTGCAATGTACTTTTTTCTGGTGTCCCAAAATGTGTGGTATCCCGCTTGCAGCTTGTTCAGAATATCACAGCTAGAATTCTGACTAAAACCAGGAAAAGTGAACTTATTACCCCTGTTTTGGCCTCTTTACACTGGCTCTCTGTGCAGTATAGAATTGATTTTAAAGATTTTGCTGTTAACTTACAAGGCCCTGAATGGATTAGCACCTAGTTATTTGCAGGAGTTACTGACCCCGTATCTTCTAACCCGCACTCTGAGATCACTGGATGCGGGGCTGCTGGTTATTCTTAGGGTCAACAAAACCAACACGGGAGAAAGGAGGGCTTTTTCTTGTAGAGCTCCTAAATTATGGAATGCTCTGCCTTTGTTTGTCAGGGAAGCTGGGACTGTTACAGTTTTCAAGTCAAGACTAAAAACGCACTTTTATAAAATGGCTTTCTTATCTTAGTGGGTTTTAATGTAACTTTAAAATTGCTGCTTTTGTATTATTATGTTTATGCGGTTATTTAAATGGTATGTACTGTACAGTGCTTTGTGATACTTTTGTATACAAAGCGCTATATAAATGCAATAAAGAAAATAAATAAACGGTGAGGAGCAGTTTGTATGGGAAAGTTAACTGTTGAGAAACCAAGTAAAAAAAAATGCTGTGAAAAAAAAAGTGGTACTATATTTAAGTGCTTGGAAGTATTCACATTTTCACCTTGGTGAACTTCTTTTTTGCGTCTCTAATTTTGCTACTTCCACGAGTACGGAAATAGCAAGGTCACACAGTCTATTCTCACTGTAACCTTATCTCTTGACTGTTGATTATAAGACGTTGGCAGCCTAATTTTTTTTTTTTGATGCGTGGCAGGTTCCCAGAGTCATGTTCTGTTGACTGCTTTATAAGATTTATAGCAACAGTTAAAAAGGGTTACTTAGGAGGGTAAAGAATCAGTCTAGTTTAACAACCTCTTAAAATTTACCAGCAGGTTGAAATGATGCCAAATCTTTATATAACTGGGATGTGTGCTTTCAATTAGTTAAGCTGCAAGTACATTGAGCGCATGGATCTTGAAATTGCAACAGTGCGATTCACACCAGCTCGACTGACAGCAGCGGGATATGGTCTCTGGGCACATTCTGAATGGCTTTGCCGTGACTCCTCACAGTGTTCCTCACAGGCTCACTGAGTGGTGGGCTTTCAAAACCCTTGAGCAATGTTGCTCTTCATGAGCCTGGAAGAGACCAAATCATCTGTGATAGACCCCTCTTCCAAGTCATTTTGGAAAACAAATTTGAGTTGTTTTGTAACACAAACCATGAATCAAGTCAGTAGCATGAAAAAAATATATATATCATATTACTGGACATAATACGACAATTCCAATTTGATGGTCCTTGAAGTCAGTCTGGTTTATGTCTCACACCTTTGATAACAGCAGTGGAAGTCATGTAAAACAGCCGTACTCCACTGATCAGCCAAAGTTCAAAGGGTTTTTGTTAATGAACAGCTGTGAAAATGTCACAAGCTTATACAGTTAAGTACCTTTATAGTTTACACTTTAGTTACCAAATAACTGCTTAGCAATTATTGCACGTTCCTGGTAGATATGACTAATCATCCCCAATTAAATTTGACCTTTGCTTTACAGTTGAACTTTTACACCATCCCTTTGGCTACATAGAGCTGAGTTGGAATACAGTTTTGTAAGCCACTTTCCGAGTCTCTCATTAACTCAGTTTGGCACATCATCCTAAACCCTGTAAACCAAACACCAGACTTTAAAACTGTAAACTGTAATGAAGATTAGCTATGACACAGATGGGCGCTTTCTAAATAAACGCTTCAAGTTAAAAGCTGGTAGTTAGGAACTTGTAAGATGTAATATCATATATTATCAGGAAACCAACTTCTTCCTGAGATCCTAAGATAAAGCAGTGGTTCCCAAACCTTTTTTGCTGTAGAGATTTTTTTTTTTTTTTTTTTTGTAATATTATGCATTTAAACTCTTTCTGGGTGTGGCCCCTAAACTTAATTACCATGCTGTTCTCTATGATGGCTATTGTACCTTATCCATTGTTTTTCATAGTTTTCCAAGGTAACCTTATCTACTGTTTTAGTTTTATTTCCATGCCCTTCTGCCAATGTTACTGTATTTTGACCAGCCTGGCACCAAAATCCAAAGAGCATGCAAAAAACAAAAACAAAAATCTTTGAAAATAAGAAGAATGCACAGCACAGTACATGGTATATTGAAGTGATCTAAACCGCAAAACTTATTGTTCAACAGCTGTTAGTTGTTACTGTTAAAAGAACACACTCTACTGTCACTGTTTATTTTGAGTTCTAAGGCAATGAAAATCAACATTGCAAGGCAATCTGTTCAGTCTTTTTTTTCTGCTAGAACCTTCTTTGATCCAAATTCAATCATTTAATCAATGGCAGTATTATATACACAGTTGTTTAGGTCAATTGAAGAGACAACTATGTACGTGTATGCTATACATACTGAGAATTTCAAGTTTAGCCCTAAAATTTCAACACAAATATTTAGGAAAGAACAGAACAAAGCAACGCTGGAAGTAATTACTTTATATAAACTAAAAAGACAGTCGCTGAAATGTTTGCATGTTAATCAGTTTTACTCTTATAAAGACAGACTGTTTTAGTCCGATGAACCCTTATGTGTATAGTGTCTCTAAATTAGTTTCATGGACTGAGAAAAATAAGCCTGCGTCAGCAAAAAGAAATGAAACCATCCAACCGTTATACCTCATTTGAAGCTGTGGCTTGCTGGAGAGTCAAATATAGACTTGATTTTTTTTTGCATACCACACTACCCTGGAATTTGCCCTGTAAAAGAGCAGCTACAGCACATTTGCCACAACAGTGGAAACTGTATCAGTCTTCTCCAAGTTGGGAGTCTAAATTTAAATACTGGCTATCAAACATGCGTTTTACAGTGCAGCGTGTAAGGGTGGTCAGAAAGAACTTTGAGAGTTGAACATTAACTGTGCGTGACCCAACGCACAGCTGCCAGAGTTTCGTCACTTTGCAGCAGAACATACAGAAAATCAACAAACAGTTGACTCAAGGTCTCTGGAATTCCAAAAATACATTTTTTTTTTTTTTTACTTTCAACCGCAGAGATCCCGAGATCATTTGTCTTGTAATCTTGACATATCACATTTTTATTGTACTTTATTTGAATCCTCTCTGCCCTTAATAAGCCACCATGCATATCAGACTATTTAATAGAAAAGTCATGAGAAGGAAACTGGAAATAGCTGGAGTCCTTCATCTTTGGTTGATGACATTGATCAGTCAGACTCAGTAAGCAGCAAATCTATGCAAGGTGTATAGTTGGAATACCCATTAAAAGTCACTTCCTCATTGTAACCTGATAGCAGCAACTGCACTTAGAATTTCACTGAGTGTAGATTTCGCACTCGGAATGTCAATGACAAAGCATTCCAAATGTTTAAACCACAACAGGCTCTATATAAACAGATGAAGTTTGTTAATATCTGTTTATTTAGATTAAATGGTTTGTTAAGTGTTCATGGCTGCCTCTAAGCAAGTTGAGAGTGCTGTTACTCTTGCATGCTTTCTATGACAAAGAACAAAGAGTGAGCAAGAAACAACAGCCTCAGCTTGATTAGAGGTAGCCTGAACACTTACAAACATACATTGGGACACCTTTAGAGTACCCACTGTATTAGGAATTCAGATCCAAGTGAAAATATTCTTGTACTTCTCGTTATTTCTTTACCCAGCTTTGAATTTTAACATTCAAGTGATCATTTTTACTAATCCCAGTATCCCCCTTGCTCTAACTGATCTAATGTACAGTACATCTACAGTTCTGTAGCCCAAAAAAAGAAAAACTGTTCAACTCTCACGCTACTTTAAAATGTAATTAATTAAACCAACACAATTTACTGAAAACTAAAATAATTTCCAATCAATATACCCGAAAACCCGATCCTTTCGTCTGCTCTAGCGAACCAGCTGCGCTGTCACTTTCACTAAAGTAAAGAGCAGGTATACATTCAGAGTGATAAGAAACACATTTCCTTTCGCTCCCCTATGTTATACGATAGGGATTTTAACTCCCATGAATGAAATGAGAGAAGCACCAAGCTCAAACAGTGCTTGCTTTTGAAATACGATATCTGAGAAACAGAACTAGAGCTAGTTTGTTCTCTAGAGATTTTAAGTGAGAAAAGAGGCGCAACAGAACACAGGAAATTAGTTGGGGAGCAAAGAGGGAGCTTATCAACAGGATACTTTAGTTGAGGACAAGCAGGCTTCCAGGGTGAACCAATGCCGATCCTACACAAACTGGACTGTCAACAACTTAAAATAACGAACCTGCGGCTTTAAAGTAAAATGCATGCAGTGACTAGTGCTGCCTGGTACTGAGATAAACGTGGGTTAAAACTGGGCATACAGCTTATTCTTTATGGGAAAGGAAAAGATCACGACAGAAGAGAACACTAATTGATTTAATGTATTTCAGATTCAGCAGCCAGGCACACTAATCTGCCCATTTATTCACCAGCACCTTCCTTGGCTGCACAAAAGGATTCTGATTGTTTTACGTAGTATTAAATATGTTATTGCCACAGACTTCTAAAGCTGAGCAACACATACTACCAAAGTCAGTCTGTGGGCACGGTTAATGTGGACTATAGCTTCTGATGGACAAAAGTAAAAGAACCAAATCTTTTCATCTGTTGTGACAAATTATGATGGGGTGTCTATTTGCATATCGCAAGGCTCTGTCACCTCTGTGCTGCAGTTTTGACGACTGCAACAAGAAGTCTTTTCAGCGCCTTCCATGCTGTGACAGAACAAAGAAAACACTGTTCTAGCAGTTCACAAAGTCTCCCGACCCTGACCAGTCACCAAAACGGCATTTAAAACACCAATGAGTCTTTTCTTCACCCAGCACCTCAGTGTGTAGACAGCACTTACCAAAAGACTGAGGCAGAGACCAACTGAATTGCTCATTCACATCACTGGAAGATATTAGACTAAGTTAACTGTGCCTTACAATTACTGTACAAGTTCCCAAGATTAGCCGTGGATCATCTGTACGCTGGACTACATGTCATATTATTTTAAATGGTGCCCTCTCACATCAACGCTCATTATGCTTTTAAACAACAACAAGAAATAGCAACGAATCACTGTGGTGTTAAGGGTGCTTAGCTTTTGTAAACCATCCCTGCTGCTCTACAACAGGAGAGGTTATTGTGAATAGCCACTCTGCAATTAATGGTGTGCTGTCAGCGCTAGCTAGATTTTTGCAATACAGGGCCCTAGAGCAAAGGAACAAACTTAATTAAAAATATAGAAATTGCAGTAGAGCAGTGTACGCAACCATTTCTTTTCTTAAAACTAATTAAAAAAGAAATGCTACAAGAAACGTCAACAGGAATAAAAAAGGAAAGGATTTTTATTTGAGCGCAAGTCATTTCTAAAGGAGTTCAACTCTAAAGCTGGCAGGCGACGTGTTTGAGACACACGCTATCATGACGATCGGCCCAAGAACAACAATACCCCATGCGCTCACAGGCTTGGAACAGCAGCATCCTATCTGCAATAGTTATGAATATTACGTCAACCCTACAGAGAATAGACATCAATGGCATTAATAGGCAGGAAACCTGGTGTAATGCAGGCTCCACTCTGAGAAACAAGGCCTGCGATTCAAAGTGAGTGCCAAACATCTGGATCAGATTAAAGGGTAGCTTCTACAGTTAGCATACAAATTACAAAATAAGCCACACGGAGAAGCTGTTATTCCAAACTGTGGTACAGCTCCTTGTCTGAAGTCCACACCATTACACACATGGGTGGAGGAATCCAGAGCACTAGAAGACAGTTGAAACCAGCCATTTAAATAACTTTATGTCTATTTACTGTATTCCTCGCTACTCGGGCATGGCTAGAAACGAATGCCTTACTTTCAGACAGTTTCGCCTGGGGAAATGCCAACCCCTTCAATGCTTTCTTACCTGTCAGTAACTAATCAGCTGTTCCCCCTAAAAACTGACATTTATTTTCTTTGCTTTGCAGAAATGCTTTTCATGCTTTGCAGACAGTAACATGCTTTGACATCCAAGGCACGGCTTAGGTGAAATCAAGTATATCAGACTACCTGAAAGTAACACTTACAAACGGAGAGTTTTCTTTAACCAACTATGGTGCAAAATATATATATATATATATATATATATATATATATATATATATATATATATATATATATATATATATATATACAGTACTGTGCAAAAGTTTTAGGCAGGTGTGAAAAAATGCTGTAAAGTAAGAATGCTTTCAAAATAGACATGTTAATAGATTATATTTATCAATTAACTAAATGCAAAGTGAGTGAACAGAAGAAAAATCTAAATCAAATCCATATTTGGTGTGACCACCCTTTGCCTTCAAAACAGCATCAATTCTTCTAGGTACACTTGCACAAAGTCAGGGATTTTGTAGGCATATCGTCAGGTGTATGATTAAACAATTATACCAAACAGGTGCTAATGATCATCAATTCAATATGTAGGTTGAAACACAATCATTAACTGAAACAGAAACAGCTGTGTAGGAGGAATAAAACTGGGTGAGGAACAGCCAAACTCAGCTAACAAGGTGAGGTTGCTGAAGACAGTTTACTGTCAAAAGTCATACACCATGGCAAGACTGAGCACAGCAACAAGACACAAGGTAGTTATACTGCATCAGCAAGGTCTCTCCCAGGCAGAAATTTAAAGGCAGACAGGGGTTTCCAGATGTGCTGTCCAAGCTCTTTGAAGAAGCACAAAGAAGCGGGCAACGTTGAGGACCGTGAGACACAGTGGTCGACCAAGGAAACTTACTGCAGCAGATGAAAGACACATCATGCTTACTTCCCGCCAATCGGAAGATGTCCAGCAGTGCCATCAGCTCAGAACTGGCAGAAAACAGTGGGACCCTGGTACACCCATCTACTGTCCGGAGAAGTCTGGTCAGAAGTGGCCTTCATGGAAGACTTGCGGCCAAAAGCCATACCTCCGGCGATGGAAACAAGGCCAAGCGACTCAACTATGCGCGAAAACACAGGAACTGGGGTGCAGAAAAATGGCAGCAGGTGCTCTGGACTGATGAGTCAAAATTTGAAATATTTGGCTGTAGCAGAAGGCAGTTTGTTCGCCGAAGGGCTGGAGGCGTGCGAATGAGTGTCTGCAGGCAACAGTGAAGCATGGTGGAGGTTCCTTGCAAGTTTGGGGCTGCATTTCTGCAAATGGAGTTGGGGATTTGGTCAGAATTAATGGTCTCCTCAATGCTGAGAAGTACAGGAAGATACTTATCCATCATGCAATACCATCAGGGAGGCATCTGATTGGCCCCAAATTTATTCTGCAGCATGACAACGACCCCAAACATACAGCGAAAGTCATTAAGAACTATCTTCAGCGTAAAGAAGAACAAGGAGTCCTGGAAGTGATGGTATGGCCCCACAGAGCCCTGATCTCAACATCATTGAGTCTGTCTGGGATTACACGAAGAGAGAAGCAACTGAGGCTGCCTAAATCCACAGAAGAACTGTGGTTAGTTCTCCAAGATGTTTGGGCCAACCTACCTGCCGAGTTCTTCAAAAGTGTGTGCAAGTGTACCTAGAAGAATTGATGCTTGATGCTGTTTTGAAGGCAAAGGGTGGTCACACCAAATATGGATTTGATTTAGATTTTTCTTCTGTTCACTCACTTTGCATTTAGTTAATTGATAAATATAATCTATTAACATGTCTATTTTTGAAAGCATTCTTACTTTACAGCATTTTTTCACAACTGCCTAAAACTTTTGCACAGTACTGTATATATATCTTCTTTTAAAATTGGACATGTGAGATATAGATGACAAAAGGAAGTACACGACAGGCTAAGTTATGACTAAAAGGACAATCGACCGCTAAATATGAAATAACAGAGATACAGTTTACATTCCCTGTACACTCGATGCAAGGAGGTTTAAATCTTGGCATAGCTATAGTAGCGCAGAGAATGCTTAAAGCCTTGTCAAACGCACAGCTTCTCGACAAAATAAACAAAATGATGTAGGAAAACGGCTTAAATACTTCTGACAACTTACACCCTGAGTTGCAAGAATAACTTCTGGTACGACATCAAGCGAGATTTCATTTCTGTAAACTGATCGTCTCTCCTAGCCAGCCTTCCCAAAGTGCTACACAAACAAGCGTTGACTCGATCGTATCACTGAAAAGGTCTCCTTTTAAAGAAGGTTTTAAAGTAGATTAAAAGAGCAGAATTATTGAAAACTAGCTTTATAAATGCACCTCCGACTCACGGGACTGCATTTAACCTTGGGCTCCAGCTGCTTAAAGGGTTAATGTTGCTTCCTGCCTCACGCAAGCCAGACTCACATAGTAACTAACACAACGTCAGATGTGGACTTTAACCCGTCCTAGGAAACTGATCAATCGAAAACAAACGCTCTATTCAGAACAGCATCTTTGTGCTGTTGTTTGCAAATAATAAGCAAGTAATGACACTGCTAACTCACTCCCACTATTAACGACCTTGATGCAGCTGAAAAGAGCTTATAAAATCTATACTGTAGATGGACACATCCATTTATTTTTGCTATACTGTAGGTGATGTATAGCATTTGTCGCAAGGTGGCTTAAAGTGTGTAACGTTTTTTGATCTGCAAGAAAATACTAGTTAAGAATGTTATATTTTTGTTCACGTATGGTAATATTTTAATGTTGGGGCACACTGTGGTTCACAGCTCATTTGCTCCTAAAGAATAATGCTCCTAATTGTGCCAACAAGTCCTTCTTTTTTCTTTCAGGGATTGTTATGAGATAATCAGTCAATCCAATTATTCGCTGTAGCTAGAGGGAGAAAGAGTAACCCCTATAAGTCTATAGGGTACACCGTCAATCATCCTTAACTTGCTCAGGTCACTAAAGCTTTGCATTTTGCTAGACAGTGTCTTTACATGTGCTGTCATCGCAACCTTGTCATCAGACCAATATTCATTGAAGTACAGTATTAGGTCTCTAGAGCCAATTCACACAGGAGATTCCCTGTGACGCTCCCCATGTTAAACTGTGCGTGACCGTTACAACACAAATGCAGGCTCAGGGTTGTCCTGTTCGAAATGTGAACCTTAAACCCAGTGCTGTACTACCGTATATCTGGAATTGTGTGTGCTTCTGTGGGAGAAGACATCATGTTGTTGGCAGCTTGTAGCCATGAAAAAAAATTGATCTGAATGTACTGGTATCAAACATAGACAGATCGGTTTAAAACATGACCATGAGAAGAAGGTGCGTGATTTAAACAGGAGAATCACAGTGCTGGTGTGCTCCTAAAAAGAAACACAGCATTACTGATTTCTACAGAACAATCTGATCTAGTAGAGCCGCAGCTGTAACTGACAGGCAAGCATTCCTCATTACTTTACTGTGTTGTATGGTCTAATTTATTAAGGTTATTAAGGACCACAATTTGTCTTAAATTAGTCCCTGTTGGCTCTTTACTACAGGAAAGAGCCAACACAGCTGAAGCCTTGCATCTGCTATTGATGTAAAAACTCCTCGCAGTTTTATGAACAGGCTTAGTGTATTTGAAGCTTAAAATAAAAATGACAGCATAGTGCAAAGTGCAAAGTTGTTACGCTGATGAGAGTTTTTAAAATAATAATTATTACCCGATTGAGTTAGAGGTATAGGGATAATAAATTGAAAAGTTGAAAACACAAACAGTGAATTGATAGTGACCTGTTACCAAAATTAAAGAGAAAAAGAAAAATCACTAAGAGGAAGCCTCGGCTTGCTGCATATCAAAACTCCAAAAGACCCCTGAGCAAGATGTTCTTGCTTCTAATGTAGTTTCCAAAGGTTTTTTTTTTTTTTTTTTTTTTAAATAAATCCGTTAAGATGTTTGTTTCATTGTAAACACACAAAAACAGCACTGCTACGAATGATCTAGGACTCTGGATTTCAACCCCGGTCCTGGGACCCCTGCGTCTTCTGGTTTTCATTCCAACTGTGCTCTCAATTACTTAACTAAACGCTTAATTGAACTAATAATTAGCTTAATTAGGCCTTTTTAATTGTTCTCAGCTCCTAAAAAGTTGCAGATTTCATGTTATTTATAAAAAAAAAATGTTAAGTTGAAATCTCTAACTGTTTAAGAGCTGAAAGCAATTAAAAATGCCCTAATTAAGCTAATGATTAGTTCATTTAAGAGTTTAGTTAAGTAACTGAGAGCTCTGTTGGAATGAAAACCAGAAGTAAAAGGGTCCCCCAGGACCAGGGTTGAGCTCCACTGATCTAAGAAATGCATTTTATTTATTTTTTTAATCTGCCTGCTCAGTAACATCTGTTACTAGCACAGAGCAATGCAGGACTTCTTTTAAGCTAGCGAACGGCCAGTCTTGCAATTTACTGAAATACAGCCATCCAATCATTCATCAAAAGGGTGAGGTCAGGGGTTATCCATCTCTGTGTAACTCATCTGACAGTCTCGAGTGGGTTAAAAAAAGCAAAGGGGAGATTCTCATCTCATGAAAGGAGCTTCTTGTGCCATCCTTGCCAAGGCATTTTGTAGTAGGAACAGAGCAACACCACATGGCCCCGAAACCACTGATCTGCAAAACCGAGGAAGCAAATATGATAAAATCGGAGAACCAAATAATCCCATCTGTTTCTAACTCAAGGAAATTTGAAGAAGTCACTGGTATCTTGCTTATGAGCTCCTGCACATGAAGGCTGAACACATTTATTAAATACTGTGCTAGGGATGAGCAGTTTCACCCATTCCAGCTTTTACTACAAGCCTGATTAGCTACAGTGTATAGGTAGAGTAACAAGCTCTGGTGTGTCTTACTAGACATAGCAAAACCAGGAATGGATCAAACAGCTATGAAATGGGAGTCTTATTTCCATCCCTATACTACATTCTTACACAAGGATTTGAACTTGCAATGTAAAGCTCTACCAGGTGAGATATATAAGCAATTCCTTCAGACGGTAGAGTTCTGTGTATTAACTTGGTTGTTACACTGGGTCCAGGGCTAGATTAATGACACGCAACATATTAATATAAAGAAAGCTAATGTTATAACAAAACAAACAGCAAGAATTAACAGACTGATGGAAACAGTGATGGTAAGAAAGAATGAGTTTACTTTACGACAAAGCCGCATGCTCCCTCCAGTCCAGTCACCTGCTGAACATTTGGTTTCCCCATGAAGGATCCAAGATTGGAGTGACCGCCCCTCTAAAGAGGCCAGAGGGTAGTCGAGAGCACCTGTGGTCAATTCATTAAGTCATCACCCTTAGATCCCCGACAAACAGTAAAAACAAAACAAAATGAATGCAATCAATGCAAGAAACTAAATTTGTCAAGAGTAACACAAAACCCTTTTTATGAAGTGTCTTGGCCAACGCACTGCTGGCCGTCTTTTTATTTGGCACAAAGTAGAATAACTGCGGTCAAAGCTGATCTCTTTCTCGCAATGGGAATGTGTGGTAATGCAGGCACCTTCCCTGTCCCACTGTTTCCACTGTGATCGTCCTTCCTACACCAGATCTGTACTGACAGCCAGAGCACTTTCATCTCTGTCAGCTTTTGCCTCCAGTATTGCACAATGGTGGTAATGCCGGCTGAGGATGTTTGAAAGTCATTACTGGCAGAAAACGGCTTTGCTTGGGCTTCAAGCCAACATAAATACTGCAAGTACATTCACAGATCTAAATTTGAGGGGAGGAGGTGTCCATGGAATGAAACTCTGGGCGTGAAACTTCAAATGCAAACAAACACCCAGAATGATTATAAAATAAGCTAAAGGTTGAAACGATTCAGGCTTCTGCTTACCCAAAACTGAACCTCAGACTCCTCCTGGTGCACACCATACTGGCAGTGATGACCTGCAAAAAATACATTTATGGGTGGAGCAGCTATTTTAGGAGAAGTTAGGAGGCGGCATGGTTTGGTGGTTAGAAAAAAAGTTTGCCCATGAAGTTTAATGTATAAAGCAGGATAACAGATGTTTGACCTCCCAGTTATCAGAGGTTCACTAATATGCTGGCTTGCCAAGCTCTACTTCATATGCGTTATTCCTTTCTGGCACCGTTTGGCTCTTTCTGTCAAGAACCCTTCTCGATGAAGGATGACTGGGATTTGTGGTAAAGTAAAGAATCCCCATCTCCTGCAGACTGCATAGTCAAATTCTTAGCTCCTTGCCTCAAGGCAGGCTAGATGACAAGGGTTAGCTTGCCTATTTCCTCTGTGGCCCTCGCTGTACTAAATAAGTCCTGCCTGTGTCGGCCAAGGGAAACCGAATAATTCTTTCCACGGTGTTGCTCGCATGATGTTTGGAAATGGATTTCCAGCTAGTTTTTGTTCAGCTTTTGAATAAAGACCGAAGCAACATTATCACACCTTGCAGCATACACACAAACTAAAAGCACCAATAACCATGTGTAAAAAACACACATAAAATAACAAACAGTAAAAAATAAATTGCTTAACAACAGTTGCACATGTTGTGCAGTTCATTCCAAAATGCCGGGGTCATTATAAGAAATGGAATGTTTATCAAAACAACTAGGAACTAGGAAGACCAAGCTTAGATGTTGCAACTGACCGAAGTTCGTGCGTTTAAAGGTTTAGCATCCATGTGAAAGGATCATTATTCTCCTAGATGCAAATTTCCATTTGCCCAACTAAATGAAGCCATCCTGCCCTACTGCACTGTCCACAAAACACCACTATTCGATCGTCAGTGAAAAGATGCATTCTTGATGTCTCCCAAACAAGGAAAAGCTGGTGAAGAAGCGAGCTGTAGGGAACGCAAGCACGCCAACAAAGAAGCAGCTGTATGCACGGCACGTCAGTCACCTTCAGTAAGTAAACTGGTCTTGCTGCTTGTCTAAACTTACCTTGAATGATCTTCTTTTAAAGTCATCAGTCGCTCAGGCTCCACCATGCTTGCGGATCGTAGTCTGCCTGTGTTTTTGTGCAGCTGACCATGACCTGGTTTGTTTAGCTAAGTAGCAGTGAGGGATTTTAAAAGACAACCAGTTCACTTTATTTATTTATTTATTTATTTATCTCCCAATAACACGTTAGGCATGATTTTGAAAAAAAGGAATAAAACTAGAACTGCTCCTGCCTGCAAATAAGTTTTATTACTTACTGATGTTTACAGTCTCTTTATGGGCCCAGGGTGATATTGTTTTACTAACTTTCAGTTTCATCACAATATTTGGTACACTTGGCAAAGCTGGAAATACACTGAACTGTTAAGGGCTCTTCAGAACACTAACGTTTCCCCTGAAGGTTTGGTGACAGCCCTGTGAAGTCCTTGCTCCTTCAATGTGTTTTCATCAAAGCTTAAAGGAGTGTCTTTTTCGAAGGCTGTTTTTTTGCACAAAATAAAGCTAGATATTTATAAAACTGATCTAATGTTGTTGAAGAAGCCAAAAACATTAAATCACATTATTTTTTTATTTAAAAACAAACACGACTATATGTACAGCATACAAATGGTGCTGTATGTGGAGTTTCTTTATGCAAGATTAATTTTACAGTCCTTACGTTGTTTAATTAAACAGTACAATGCCGGGAGTAGGGAAGGTTTTAAAAACCAGCTCAGCATAACTGCAAAGTAAAAAGCAGTACGAAAAAGAGTCAAGTTTTAATTTATTAAAGCTTGCAATTACAGATCCCACCCGCAGCTGTGTTAGATTGCTTCATAGAGACCTCTTTGTTCTAATTAATAACGAGAGGTCAAATACAATGTCTATGTCATTAAATGTATATACATTTACAACCACGGCGAACCGGTCAACATAATTAGCAATGGCACCTGAACGCAGACTTGGGGTGGTTCCTGAATGACATCATCCAGGTCACACCTCTCCTCAGACTGCATCTCACACTGACTTCAGCTACAGTGTAATTAAAAAACGTGTTTCCTAGACTCTGGCCCCATGCGACGACAGAAACAAGAATAATTCTAATTAGTTACAGACATTTATACTGGTTTGCATTTCACACTAACTTCTTAAATGTAGATTTAGATTAAAACACAGTCGTTTTATAGCGTTACTGTACCTGCATAATCTAAAGTGTAAACTGTAGGAAATTGCATAATGGTTCCATATGGTGCAGTCAGTCAGTCAGAACCTGATATTAAACTTAACTGCACCAAATTATATATATATATATATATATATATATATATATATATATATATATATATAAAGCTTTTGCTCAAAAGAGCCAACTACCCAACTTTTCAGTATGTTTACATGCCTTTGTCAAGGAAAAGTGTGTTTGAAAACAAACAGTGGAGGTACTTATAAGCGTTTGATGTCATGGTAACCACACTCAACTATTTATATTTAAATCTATTAATGTGTGTGTCATATACAGCTCTGGAAAAAATTAAGAGACCACTGCAAAATTATCAGTTTCTCTGGTTTTACTATTTATAGGTATGTGTTTGGGTAAAATGAACATTTTTGTTTTATTCTATAAACTACGACAACATTTCTCCCAAATTCCAAATAAAAATATTGTCATTTAGAGCATTTATTTGCAGAAAATGACAACTGGTCAAAATAACAAAAAAGATGCAGTGTTGTCAGACCTTGAATAATGCAAAGAAAATAAGTTCATATTCATTTTAAACAACACAATACTAATGTTTTAACTTAGGAAGAGTTCAGAAATCAATATTTGGTGGAATAACCCTGATTTTCAAGCACAGCTTTCATGCGTCTTGGCATGCTCTCCACCAGTCTTTCACATTGATGTTGGGTGACTTTATGCCACTCCTGGCGCCAAAAATTCAAGCAGCTTCGGCTTTGTTTGATGGCTTGTGACCATCCATCTTCCTCTTGATCACATTCCAGAGGTTTTCAATGGGGTTCAGGTCTGGAGATTGGGCTGGCCATGACAGGGTCTTGATCTGGTGGTCCTCCATCCACACCATGATTGACCTGGCTGTGTGGCATGGAGCATTGTCCTGCTGGAAAAACCAATCCTCAGAGTTGGGGAACATTGTCAGAGCAGAAGGAAGCAAGTTTTCTTCCAGGACAACCTTGTACTTGGCTTGATTCATGCGTCCTTCACAAAGACAAATCTGCCCGATTCCAGCCTTGCTGAAGCACCCCAGATGAGTCCAATTTTCAGCTTTGCCCAACACCTGGTTGTCTAATGGTTAGACGGAGACCTGGAGAGGCCTACAAGCCACAGTGTCTCGCACCCACTGTGAAATGTGGTGGAGGATGGGGTGATGATCTGGGGGTGCTTCAGCAAGGCTGGAATCGGGCAGCTTTGGCATGAATCAAGCCAAGTACAAGGTTGTCCTGGAAGAAAACTTGCTTCCTTCTGCTCTGACAATGTTCCCCAACTCTGAGGATTGGTTTTTCCAGCAGGACAATGCTCCATGCCACACAGCCAGGTCAATCAAGGTGTGGATGGAGGACCACCAGATCAAGACCCTGTCATGGCCAGCCCAATCTCCAGACCTGAACCCCATTGAAAACCTCTGGAATGTGATCAAGAGGAAGATGGATGGTCACAAGCCATCAAACAAAGCCAAGCTGCTTGAATTTTTACGCCAGGAGTGGCATAAAGTCACCCAACATCAATGTGAAAGACTGGTGGAGAGCATGCCAAGACGCATGAAAGCTGTGCTTGAAAATCAGGGTTATTCCATCAAATATTGATTTCTGAACTCTTCCTAAGTTAAAACATTAGTATTGTGTTGTTTAAAATGAATATGAACTTATTTTCTTTGCATTATTCGAGGTCTGACAACACTGCATCTTTTTTGTTATTTTGACCAGTTGTCATTTTCTGCAAATAAATGCTCTAAATGACAATATTTTTATTTGGAATTTGGGAGAAATGTTGTCAGTAGTTTATAGAATAAAACAAAAATGTTCATTTTACCCAAACACATACCTATAAATAGTGAAACCAGAGAAACTGATAATTTAGCAGTGGTCTCTTAATTTTTTCCAGAGCTGTATATATATATAAGACAACTATAATGAAGGCATTTCCTTCTTCAAATAGATTTGTATTTAGTCGGTCTGTCTGTTCATGTTTTGTTTTACTAGTTGTAAGAGAAGAGAATTAAATAAAACACTGCACATGTGAATTTCATCTGGAGGCCATGCATGAATGTGATGACAAACTGAGATCCATGACACATTAGTGTTTGATCTGCAACACGGTGGTACAGATATAAAACCAGACTTGTTGAAAAGGTACTGTAATTCTAGCCAATAATTCAAACCCGTTCATACTGCATGAGAGACCTAGTTAAATGGTTTAAAAGTCCATTGTGGCACTGTGCAGTGTATTACACAAGGAGTCATTGTCTGTATGTGTGAATACAGACACTTAATAATACAAGCTGAAAAGCCCTAACCCTTTTCCAATGGAAAACATCCTCTTGGACACTTTTTGTTATATATAAAAAAACAAAAAAATAAGTTGCATACCCATCTGCATGCAATATAGCTTAGCTATGACATTTTACATTTCAATAATGGATTCCTACCATTGAGAAAAAGCTCCTCCTGCTGCTTCTGTCTGGCTGACTGGGAAAAGCACCTTTTCTTTAACCATTCAGCATCAAACTCGCTGGTGTGCTGGTCCGGCCATACCACGCTTACCTAGGATCACAGGGTTAGTTCTTATTCACTTATTTGGGTCCATGCATCTAGGGCCATACCCAGACGTTTTACATAGTTTTTGACATCTGATTTTGGTATACAATTTCTGATTAGACTGTAGACTTTCAAGCTCGGCAAGTGGGTTTTAGAACTGTAAAACATTATAATTTCTCATGGAATATAAAAGGACTTAAATGTGCCAAATAGAAATTAAAATAAATTGACATAATGGACAGACAGATAGTCAGACAAGTGCAGACCCAGCGCCAAGGCAAATCGCTTGTCTAACCAGTGACCAGGCCACACATGTCTGGCCCCTGAGTCTGCTTACCTTTGTGGGTTCTGTGAGCGTCACTCTTTCCAACCTTGTGGTTACGTCCAGGTCTGCCAGGAGAAGCTTGCGTGCCTTGGCCGAGTGGAGGAAGCAGTGCGCACACTGGCAGTTATCCCGAAGCCACACGTACGGATACAGGCTCCGGCTGCCGTCCTCCCACCGGACGCTGACATAGCGCTCTGCATCCAGAGCCTGGACCTGGCGGATGGCAGGGGTCGCTCCGTCCATCCTGGGAGCTGTGCCCATCCTCATGCAGCGGTGCGGAACGGGCCAGGTCTGCAGTGGGAAGAAGCCCCTGACCTTCACGGCTCTCTGCAGAGACCGCGGCCCTTCTGGATGCACAGTGACTCTTCTTGATAGGCATCTAGCAAGAGAGGCCCACATTGTTCTTCAGTCTACAAAGGGGAGGGGGGGGTAGAGTTTATGCAAACTTCTGAAGTATAAATTGATTTAAGATATTATGCTGAAGAAATAATGGAATTGCAGGCATGGAGGAGAACAACCTAATGCCTGAGCACTGCTGTCATTATATAAGGTACACCTACGGGCCTTTAATGTTGTTGGTCCATATGAAAAACAATGTAACAGTGTACTGTACTGCGTAATTATATTTTTTAAAGAGATGTGTAGAGCTAAACTAAACTAATTTTTGTATGAATTGCTATTTTCTTAACACTTTCACGTGGTTATTTTGTATAGAGCAAAGGACCTTTTCTATAGGTAACTTCGCTGGTCCTGCACAGTGAGTGCCTAAAGGGTTAATCGCCCATGTGATATGAGGCTCCTCCCTCTCTGTCAAGAAAAGGGAAGCAGGGAAGCGCTACGTCTCTGCGACTAATCTAGAACAGTGCCAGGATGACCGGTTAAATAGGTTGTAATCCTACCCAGTTAACTTTAACTTTCACAAACAGCCCTTTTTATACAGCCGATGGTTTAGATGTACTGTATAACTCTAACATTAAGCAACCTCAATACAAATATACAGGACTATGCATATATATATATATATATATATATATATATATATATATATATATATATAAAACACAAACACTACAACAGCCTCACTCACATTGTAAACATACGGGTAACTCACAAATTATTGAACAGTTCAATCAACCAATACCTAAATGACAACATTGTTACTGAGCGGTGGCTTGGCTTTGGTAACTATTTGTAGAATTACCAATGTACGGGGCTGTGATTTTTCGTTAATAAACTTCAATCGTTGTACATCTCTTGTGTTAAAGAGTGCATTTTATGTTCGTAATACAGCAGTAGCAGCTAATTACTGATATCGATGTCATGACATTCATCGTAACGACGTATAGTAAAGTTGTTTCCCCAAATGTACATTCGTATTGCTAACATGCTATCTGTTTATTGTGTCTCAGCCTTTTTTACGACTTGGAAAAAAAAAATGATGCTATATTTACAAATAAAATATGAAATTTACCTGCAACAGATTGGAACTTCCGCAGTTGATCTGGATTTGAATCAGCTTTATCGACACACAGAAACATATGTACAGCAGCCGAGCTTTCGAATCTAGGTGAAAGGTCATAGAAACGCACATGATTTGGAGAAGCTACAGTGTTACACCGAGAGAATGATGTCATTTCAGTGACGTAAGGTCACAGATTAAAAAAAAAATGTTGAAGACAGAAAAGGTTATTGAATATATTTGTATTAATATTGTTAACCCTAATTGCATTCGGGAAAAATTGAGAACCCCCAGCTGCCGGTATTTCATTTCAGACTATTTAAATGTTTACATGCTTGACGATTGATTAAGTGCAAGAGGCTCCCTAACACACAACTTCGATTCCATATGGCGCAGTTCAACTTGATAAGATTGATTGCAAGGTCTGGTATCAAATTACAGTCATTTCGAAGTGAGCAGACAACGTTTGAGACCTATGAGGTGTACGTGGCAGATTGCCCACCAGATTCAACTTTAGTTCCTGGCACGAACATAAACTATTGTGGGTTATTTATTCGGGCTATAAAAAGTATTTTTTGCAGCTCCCCAACTGTGTTGCTGGTACAGTCAGGGCAGTAGTTGAAACATTCAAATTGTTTTAAAGGGATCGAGCATTTTCAAAAAGGGAAGGTGTTTCTTGTGCAGATCATGGCTCAATTTACCAAAGCTTCTTCACATTTGTAGTTTTAAATTACTACAGAAGTTTAGTACAGTACAAACAGATTTTCCAGCCATTGCATTTTCCTCTTACTCAACTGACCCCTAAAGTACAGAAGAAAAAAAGCTGCAGCAAGGCATCAATTCTATACATTTGGAATTCAATACTTTGTTGGCACTTTGACACCGCATTTACAGAACAGCAGGCATGAATGGATACCAGGATACATACGACAGACTTGGCAGACAGACTATCACAGGATGAGTATCTTGTCTTGTACAATCTAAGAAGGAATGCATGGAGCAGATGTGAAAGAATGAAAACATTTGAGATGTAAAATCATTTTGCAATGTCTTCAAACTCAAAAGTCACTTGAGACGCATCTGGGTTTCTAGAGAACCTGTTTTCAGCCCATTGATTCCCAGTTCACTGTGGGATAGATTTTCAGATCGGTCTAAAGTTTGCACATTTCTTGTGTTGGCGGTGTTGCTCTCTTGTAGAGCTGCTTGTCATGCAGTCTCCAAATGTGTTCCTGGTCCTCCCATGCAGGGTCCACTTTGCATGCCCGTCTCCATGGAAAATCATTGGCCAGGCTTTTGTGTTTGCTATTTCATCGTCACGCTTAAGTAAGCCTACAGTTTGTGTAACACACCACGCTGACATCAAAATTAATGATCCCAATAAAGAGAACTCTTTACTAAAAACACACAGGCCAAATGCCCTTTTCAAACTTATTTCCATATGTTTTTAGAGTCAGGTTTTAGGTCCAGTGCTAATACCAATAGGCACCTGCTTTTTTTGTTGTTGTTGTTCTTCTATGTAGTATTCTATTCCATGTGACTGTGAGGATTCTTCGTTAATGAAATTCGGCAGTATGAATGTGTTATGCCAAGAGTGTATGTAGCTTTAGTTCACCAGACAATCGGGCAGGATTGGCAGTCTCTGCTTGAGATGCCAGGATAGAATGGCAGTGGATGTACACTACAGGGCAGAACAGGGTGCTTGCAGAGCTGCAAGAGGAAGATCTAATGCCGCCTGGCAGCATGGCGCATTGTCCCTTACCTCTTTCATGAGCATGAAGTTCACCAACATTGTCTTGTAAGACTCTGCAGCAAACAATCGCCATAGTGTGGTGTCCTAGCAAGGTGGATAGAGAAGATGAAGCAAGTGTGTATTTGTAATAAAAGCAAGCACAGAATAACGGAGCACGTTTTATTTTCTTTTACCCGTACTGGTCATTTACTTTTATATTTTATAACAAACACATGGACACGTGCCACACTGTAGATATGAATGCCACTGTACTTTGAATGTGCCATACTTTATGCTAATATTATGTCCATTCCAATATGCTATGTTGGTGATGTGGCTGGCGTCACTGCTGACATCTGGCTGACTTTACAATTTGTAACTATTTAACTGGCAGTACTGTATGTAATGAGTGTGTAAGCTACTTGGGCATAAAAGCAATGATCTTTATCACAGACAAGCAGACAAGCACCCCGACCACTTTTCTACCAATGCATAATACCAAAGATATGTAAGCATGCATGTGCAGAGAACTGTCTTCTAATAGGATTCAACTGCCCAACCACTCATCCGTCCCACCAAAATGCACAAGCTGTATATGCTTTCAGTGCCAGTGTGTATTTTAAAATGTCACAGCGCTGAGTTAGTGGTGCTTGCTGCATTTCAGTTTGCTTTTACCCCTTGGCTGTTTAATGTACTGGGCCACTACTATAGCTTGAGTTTAAAACAAGCTGTCATGTGTTTGACAAATGACAGCACTGAATTGCTGGGGAAGTGCAAATGGAATGCAGTCGTTTCAATAGAGTAAATGGCATAATGTTCCAATTTTGTATTCAGGTTTCCCCTTGTTGTTTTTATTATTGCAGACTACAGACTTCCAGGGGTTCTGACACATGCAAAGTGTACTTATTATTCTTTAACCATGAAAAGCTCAATGAGGTTGGACATCATTAGTTCCAGGCAAATGCAAAAAAACTGGGCCAGTCAAATGTACTTCCAAAAAGCAAGTTTAGTGCTATCCAACTGGGAAAGGGGCTGTAAAAGTTTGAGGAATGCAATAGGATACCATAATAATACCAGTGTATTACCCTAAAGAAACCTTAGCAGGACCATACACAGACCACAGCATTACCAGCAATGGCCACATAGCACAATGGTCCAAAGCAGGGTTTAGCAGCACACTGGTAAAGAGTATAAACCCAAACTGACCTATAATTGAAAATGCATGTTTTTGTACAAATGTAGCACAGTAAACCTTTCTAAGGGATGTGTCTAACTATAATGATTTAAGTGCTGGAGCTGGACTTCATCATATACTGTATACTTATATGAGCCAAGAAGTTTACTTTTGTTTGTGTTAGTTATTGACTTGTTTGTTTTTTATGTATGTATTTATTTTTTAATTCTGTATTGCAACACATGATGAAGATGAAGGAACAACACATGTTCTTCTGTAGTGTTGACTTTGAGATCTCTGCATATTCCAAAAGTAAAATAATAATAATAATAATAATAATAAAAAGAACCAACACATCTTCACTGGAAAAAAAGAAGGGACCAGCGATGATAATGGAAAACTTGGTTTGCACTACTGTAAGCTACATAACAAACCCCTTAAAACGACTTTGCCCGCAACCTGGTTGATGTTTCGCTGGTACAGTGTGCTGTTGTTTATCGTTCAAAGTGAGAAAACCCCCACAATTTCCATGAAACCCTTGAAATCAGACTGTGCTTTCTCTGTAGGGGAGCAGAGGAGAAATAGGAGCCAAGTGTTTATCATCAATCAGAGCTGTCAAATTGTAATTAGCTGGAAAGCAACCCAGAATCAGACCTTCTGATGCAGTTTCTGCACCATGACGGAAAAGGCATAAGAGAGTCCAGCAGGATGAGGGAGCTGATCTCCCACAGCACAGAAAGAGAGCATGTTATACCCACTGATTAAGTGTGGTTGCACAATATAATATAAACCAAGTCGCTAATGGAAAAATTGGGGTTAGACAAGTTGTATACAAACTAAATAAGGCATGTCGAGCTGTGCTGGAATGTTTTACAAAGAGATGATGGCATAGTAGTGAACCTCTGCACAGTAACCAGGAGGCTGTGTGGTCCAGTGGTTAAAGAGATGGGCTTGTAACCAGGAGGTCCCTGGTTCAAATCCCACCTCAGCCACTAACTCATTGTGTGACCCTGAGCAAGTCACTTAACCTCCTTGTGCTCTGTCTTTCGGGTGAGACGTAATTATAGGTGACTCTGCAGCTGATGCATAGTTCACACACCCTAGTCTCTGTAAGTCGCCTTGAATAAAGGAGTCTGCTAAATAAACAAATAATAATAAGGTAATCTAAGAGTTGTGCTAATCTGGGTCTGTAAAACTATCCTCAATACATGTTTTACTTTATTTGGTAGTCCAAGATCAGCGCCATCAGTGTCTGTGAAACTAGCTTTAAAAACCATACAAGCAAGTCCTTATTACAAGAGATCCTCTTGTCAATACTGGAATGTTGGATGGTAGTTGATGTCTTTCCTGTGTGTGTTTTTTTTTTTTGTAAGTTTTGTAACATTTTCATATTTTGACATACTGTACCAAAATGTATGATAGTAATATGAACCTAAAAAGGACCGTAGACAGCCATGAAACATGACAGAGGCACTTGCCGTGCTCTTTGCAACATGCCACTTAGTTTTAAATCCTAATCTATCAAACAAATAATTTCAACAGTGATGTCATTATCCAAATACCGAGAAGACAAGTGCTTGCATACATAAAGTTGTGTGTGATATTAATTATAAAATTAGCTTAAGCGGGTTGACAAGACGGAGAGGGATTAGCTGCGGAAGCACATCATAACCAATGAGGGTTGCAGCTCGAGCTTTTCAGTCGATCTGATTGGCGGTTTGGCTGTGTTCTGATTTATACTCATGAATATGCATTTGACTTCTACTCATGCCTTGTGAACCGCAGCCCTATGAACTGGACACCACCCTCAACTCAACTACCAGTGTCAATTACGCATGAAATTCAGCTTGTATCCCACTTACTTGAATTGCAAAAAGGGATGAAATGCATTTTTATTTGCAGTAAAGCAACGTGTAAAAAGCTCAAAATAAATAATTAGTATGATTTTAACCGAGGCATGTGCCTTGGGTGTCTCATAGCTGGCTACGGCCTTGCTAAATGTATGTTCCAGTAACAGGGCCACTGTGTAATATGTGTTTTAAATCTAAAGCTGTTGCCTGTGCTTTTCTTTTTCTTTTTTTTTATGGTTGCAATGCACTGGTATTATAATGGTAACACAATGGTTTTGTTTCAATTTTTTTTGTAAGGGCTGGCTGTGAATGAAAGCTGTTTTCATTTGTATGAACAGCAAGGTATTGGAAACAGAGCCAGCAACAATACCCAGCAATGATTAATACATTTTCCCAAGTTCATCCTTAAAAGAAAAAAAAAACTTTATTTCAACCAATAATAACATGTAGAATACAATATTGGATTGAAATCATTCCTGTTATGTTGAATACAGCAAAATCATGAGTAGGAATGATTATAGGATACTGAGAACATTTGACACAATATTACAGTTCTTCCTTTTTTGTGTTCATTAAATATACAGTCACAGCATTAAATTAATACACGTTAAAGCTCATTTATATAACAATTGGTATTACAACAAAAGTTTTCTTTCAAATTGTAATGTATATACAATATTTTCATTTAGAAAAGTGTTATAGTGATATGAAAAGATATGTAGCAACATAGGTAGACGTTGATTAAGATCAAAACGTTTGTCTAAATTCATTATTACATTTTTATTTTCCTACTAAAAATCTTAAGAAAGTGGATTACGATCACAAAACAATTCACCACATTACGTTTTTAGTTGTAGAAGTAGCCAGTTTGTTGCACAAGCTAAAAACAGCTTTAGCAGGAGCTCTTAAATTAACATCCTGACTTTATTTTTTCAAGCTTTGTAAGGCCAACATTTAGTTTTCTTTTTTAGAAAAATAAAACATGAGTTATTTAAGCCCAGTGGAAGATATTTTGTGAATATAGGTCAAAGTGCTTCTGAATCAGGTTTTGGGTGGGTGAAGACATCTGCAGTATATGTAGCAAATACTCCTGGAGAAAAACATAACTCACTTTGATGTGCACCAAATCCAATTTAGCACAGGGCAAAGCATTGAATACCAACTTAGCTTTGGTAGAAATTGCAATAACTTAGCAATGGCCTTTTAATATATATTATAATATGTAGGACCAGGATTCTAGAAATGGCATGCAATACTACAAATATAATAAGTATATTTGTAGAATGGTGCACACAATACTGGACTTTTCTATTGCCTTTTAATGTTTTTTTTTTTATTTTTATGAATCTTCTCCAAAGTACTTCAATACTAATGCTGAATTTGTATTTCTTTTTTACTTTGCAGTAATGCTCAATGGTCATGTTGCTCATGTAGGACTGCAGCTACAGCACCTCATGATCTGTTCAGTACTGAATTGTTCTACTGAAACCTATGCATAGCATTCTGAATGATCATGTTTTACAAGTGTTTTCCAATAACACAAATAAGCCGATTCAAGTCTTTGCCTTGTCCGTGGAGTATATTTATTTTAGAAGGGACTACCTGATAGAATGTGTTAAAATAACAGAGGACTGTAAATTCATATTTCAGATAGTAACTTGCATGCATATTGCAGATAAAATCAATCAAGCAATAATAATAATAATAATAATAATAATAATAATAATAATAATAATAATAATAACCTTTTTCTTCTTTTTTAGTATGACATCAGGTGCATACAGGTTAAGCAAGCACTTTAGCTAAGGTGAAGAATAACATCATTTTACCTTTTGAAATCACGCACAGCCTTCAAGAAAGTCTTATTCTGGCATTGGACCTATAGATAGAACAGAAGAATGCAATATAGCAACCGTACACTACTTTTGACAGACGCATAAAGGGAATAAGCACTTGTGTTAAATGTTTTCTATATGCATTCGTGCTTCGAATCATGGTTAACCCCTGTGTTATTTCACACACACGTGTATTATATGCCGTTAAGAATGCTCTTTCACATACTCGTTCTTGAGTCTGCCTAACCTTGTCCCGTGGCTCCTTATGATCAAAGACAGGAGCTCATATTTATCCTTCAACCCGACGTATGTATCCAAAGTGCCTGACAAGACGCCGCGGGTGTGCACCATCATGTCCAAAAAGTCATCGTTGATGCGGTGCTCCTCTTTCAGCTCGTTCTCCTGGCTCTGCTTAAACTTCACCTCCAGTTCGATTAAAGATTTCTCGGAATTGGTAAATGCTTCCTCGATCTGCGACGTCTCCCTCCTCAGGTAATTGCTGTAGCTCTCTTCCCCGTCCAAATCGTACGAGATGCTCTTGCCGACTCCCTCCAGCACCCGCCCGGCATCCTCAATCTGCCGCTTTATGATTGTAAAGTCGTCTCGGATCACCGAGTCCAGGTCTTGCTCCATTCCGCACTTTCTGTGGTCGGTCATTTTAAAAAGCATCTGGCAGATGTCCGGGTCGTCGTTTTCCTCGTAGTTTCCATCTGGGACGAAGTAGTGGTGCAGAGTCCCGTTTGACATTTCTGGTAAGAGTGGTCCATTGTAAAAATCACAACATACTGGAAACAGAGAAATTGTAGCAGCCAACAGTAACTTAAACCCAAGCACAAACATTTTTTTTTTTAATGATCTTAGTATGAAAAGTTATAGTTTGTGTATGTGTGTGTGTGTGTGTGTGTGTGTGTGTGTGTGTGTGTGTGTGTGTGTTTACTTTGTATATAATATAGTTAAAACGCGTATAATCCTTTGCAAAGGCTATCAGGGTTTCAATAAACACACGGTTGCAAAATATTTAATAACGATTTGCTTGCAAAACATCACAAGGCTTCCCAGTAAACAAGTCAATCCTAAATCCTGTGAGCTTTTCAAGTTTGCAACAAAAAAAATGCGAAAAAAAAAAATAAAAACAAAGAAACAACCAAACAGAAAAAAAAAACACGCGTAAAACAAACAGGAAAACGTTTTTAAGATGATTTCCCCCCCGTGCTACCCTCTGTGACAAGAATAGTTCCTCTGGATAACAACAACATCTATGGCTGCACGATGAAATGTCCGTGTGTTGTTTTTTTTTTCTTGGCTGTTTAATTTACCGAGGATGTTTTCAGGCTTGAAGGCGTAGCGAGTTGGATTGAGGAATGGTTTTGTAGTGTCTTTGGCCGTCTCTTCTGCTACTTCAACATCTGGATAGCGAAGACATGCTGTCTTTGGTTGGCTAATGATATCCCTTGGATATGTCTGCTCTCAAATTACAGCACAGCTCCGTCACTTAAAAGGAAAAGAGCAATTTCTGAAAGAATCCTAAGTGGGACCCTCTTATTAAAGCACGTTTGTTCCGTCAAGGGCGACTTTATATAATGCATTACTGACTCAATGTAAACGTGATAGCTCCCATACACTTTAGTTATTCCTTGCTAGTTTCATCTTACATAAAAGGGGTGTAATTTATCAGAGGAGATACCATTATGTAAGTTCATATAACTGCATTCGTTTTCAATCAAAGACAAAACTGAGTATCTATTTAGCCTTATATTATTAGTTTATTTAGCAGACGCCTTTATCCAAGGCGACTTACAGAGACTAGTGTGTGTGAACTATGCATCAGCTGCAGAGTCACTTACAACAATGTCTCTCCCAAAAGAGGGAGCACAAGGAGGTGAAGTGACTTGCACAGGATCACACAATGAGTCAGTGAGTGAGCCGGGATTTGAACCGGGGACTTTCTAGTTACAAGCCCTTTTCTTTCACCACTGGACCACACAGCCTCCCGTTATACACTTAGCATACATAATGGTGCTACAATTGAGATAAACCACGCAATTATACGTTTGTGTGTGTGGTGGGCAGGTATTACTATCAATCTGAGAAAACGTCCCCACAAAGATAGTAACTCCTTTTTAAGAACCAAATATGCCTTTAAAAAAAGAACTGCCAAAATATTTAGTTTGTTGTCGACTTTCACTCGTGTGGAGTTTTTTTTGACTGGAGTTAGAAATAATAAATAAAAATATAGTGAAAGTCAATGTGAAGTCCCCACAAATATAGAAATGCAAACGTGTGTGTGTGTGTGTGTGTGTGTGCAAATGCATTATACCTAGGGCTTCTGTTTTCGGGTTTTATTAATTGTATTTTTCGGTGCTTATTTTTTAGCTATTTTTGAGTTTTATGTAAATCGTTTTTTTGGGGGGATTTTGTTGTTGATATATTGTATGAAATTAGTGTTTTCGGTTACTTTCCATCCTGATTGTAATCTCGTTTTAAATCTCGCAAGCGGAGTCTCCAATAGAAATGTAGAAATGTGCTGTCACTCAGTAGTTGGGGCGGGTTTACAGTATTCATAATTAATCAATGATAGTCAGGAAGGCGGAACATTGCCCAGCAGCACAGGGAAATGTATTTATTATTATTTTTGTAGTAGGTTTTATTTTTTTTTAAATGTGAAAAGGGTAAAGTCAGAAGCCCTAATTATACCCTTCCTTTAAAAGGTAATACAAAGTTGCAGTAATTCTGTCAGCGCTCCATGCTTGTCTATGTGCTACCACTAGAGGGCGTTGTAACAGTTTGAAAACATATTTTGTCAATCATAACCGTAACTCCATTTTATCGTGCTCTAAAAAAAACCCTAGCTCGTTGAACCCATATGAAGTAGATACAGATCAATAAAATATGATCTGTTCTATTAAGCAGGGAGTCAGATTATTTCCTTCGATTGGAAGAACACACTGCTGACAGAAATACAGCAGGCGAGACATGATCAGAATGCTGCAATCAATCAGGCCCTAATAAAACACAGTCACCAGGCTTTTCTCATGCTTTCGCTTGCTCTCTACAGATGCCGCATGAAGTAATGCAGTTCTGTGGAAACACAGCTGGCCCACAACCACAATCTTGTTTCAAAATCTATCTATGTCTGCCTGTAACGATTTAACTGCACGTAATTTATAGCGCCTTCAGCATTATTATTATTATTATTATTATTATTATTATTATTATTATTATTATTATTATTATTATTATTCTGACACAATGCAATTTAATGGCAAACGTTACAAAATGGTTTCAGTTTTGTTTAGTATTTCAGCACTATGGGGTGCTTGATCTGTTTAGCATTTCTTTACATGCATATTTTTTTTTTCAAGCTTTGGGATCTGTCTCAAGCCATAGACTTTTATGCAATATTTATTTATTTATTTATTTTTGCTAAATGTACTTCCTATCATTAGTGTAATCTTGAAAATTGCTCATCGTTTGTCACAGGGACTCGCACACACACACACACACACACACACACACACACACACACACACACACACACACACACACACACACACACACATAGTACAACGCGAGAGAAAGGGAACCCAAATCAAATGGTGCATTGCATGCTTTTAAACGTTCAGCAATAAGTTTGCATGCCAAGGTAAATCAGTTTCTAAAATCGTAGCACGCATCACAGTGTTCCCCTGATGGTTTAGTTAAAAACTACTTGCTTATGAGTTGCACACAGTAGTAATCAGAAGCAGCAGAGTGGGGCTCGTTTTGGATGAACCTCAGTACACCTATTATTATCTAATTGTTTCCCATTATGGGAGATCCCCTTTTATCCAAACTACCCTCATGCTACCTTTTCCAACCAGTTTTGAGGGAAAATCTTTGTCCACGTCTCTGGAGCAGAAGTTTCTAATTTAGTCAGAATTTATTAATTTTTTTTCTTTACTATCAAAAGACAGGCCTTAACTCAGAACAGACCAAAATGAAACACTGGTTTATTGAGCCACCATAGCTGTATTTTCACACTGGCTATTATTTTGATTGGATCCAGGCATGGGTGGCTGTGTGGACTGCACAACAGTGTTCATAAAGAACCACAGGTTATCATGGAGACATTCACTCCTGTGATCTGTGCCCTGCAGTTAAGAGAATGCAGATAGGGCCCTTGCAGTTCTGCAGTTATTAAAACGCAAACTTCCTATGTCTGGAGACACTCTCATTTGTGTATTACTCGACAGGCAAAGCTCTTTAATGGTTTGAACAGTGGTAGGAGAATGTGCTGCACAAAACCGCGTGTGTGTGTGTGCGTGTGGGTGTGTGTGTCTGTGCGCAGAGGGGGGGCTACAGGGCTTTTTTGTTTCCATGTCTCCTTTTGTTTTTTTTATAGAAAAGCCCTTGTCTGCCGGCTGCCTGCATTTGGAAGCTTAATTCCATTCCAACAGGAAGCAGCTCTGTTGAATTCCAGGGCACTGACTTTCCGAGAGAGAGAGAGCCTCCACACGTCGTGACGGTGGGTACGCTGAGGCGTATCGTATTGCATGCTATAGGAATGCATCTTCTTCTCTATACTTGCACGGAAACGGTGCATTGCATAACAATTAACGTTACTATATATGCAAAAAAGCTTTTAAAAAAAAAAGAAATCTAGGCTTATCTTTTTCCATTGGGAAACGTTTTGAAAATTTGATTTCAGTCTCCACTGACTTTATGAAATATTTGGAATTCAATCCTCTCTGTATTTTTCCACTTCATTAAAAGGTTCAGTCTGGACAAAAAAAAATAACCCCCCCAAAAAAATTAATTACAAATATTCGCCACTGGAAAGCAAAGTTTAGTTTGTAGCCTATAAAAAAAATAAATAAATAAAAACAGATTAATAAAAAAATTAAACACTATAGATTTCCAGTTTACTGTCAACATTGTTTCAGCTGCCAGTCTGACTTTTAATGCCTTCTGTCTTTCAAAAACATTTCTTTTTTTAAGGCAGGTCTTTGGCGAGAGTCCATTTTCTGATGAAAAAAAAAAACAGTTTTTGCTTCTACTGTTTCTATCTATAATGAAGAAGAAAAGTAATTCATAAAATGAAAACTCAATATTTTAATAATTAGCTGCAACATACTATATATTTTAATAGATGTCTTGGGGTCGATGATATGCTGGTAAAAGATTGGGTATTGATGATCATTGAAAAACCCAAGCTGTCGTTATTTAATACGCACTGGAAATATAACAAATTCAAAGCAAACTCAGTCTGTTTTCATCCTCACACTAATAATACATTTACATTCCTTTGAACTGCACTGAACTGGTCTGTATTGTATGAAATAGTATAAGTGCTATGTTTCTGATGTGTTTCTACATTGGAAGAAAGTAGCTTCCTCGCGAGGTTTATTTAGAGGATAACACTGATGAATGTAGCTTTATTATTATTATTATTATTATTATTATTATTATTATTATTATTATTATTATTATTATACTATTTAGACTTGAGCTGGGGATGAGATTACTTTGGGCCCTTGTTGGGCCAAGTTGTCTGTGAACTGTTTGGCACTGTATCATTCATACACAAACACCAGCCTTGTTTTTAAATTAACCTAACACTGGTGACAAACAAGTCAATCATGACTGTAGAAATGGGAATCATGAGCTTGCTGATGCAGTGCTGTGTAGGGTTAATATTTGTAATGCACATGTCTGCTCTCTGTGCTTTTAGATAAGTAAGTACTGTATGCTGCATGGGTTAAACTACACATGCTACACCATGACTACACTATACACCTGGTATCTTTAAAAATAACCCAGACCTGGTAAAAACCTGCTTAGAATGTGTAATAATTTGATAAAGAGTAAACAGGGGCAGACTTACGACTGCATGCGTGTTTCAGAAGGGGTCTCATCTTAAAAAGAGCAGTCTGGTTCTTTTAACTCGTTTTACAGAGTGAGAAATGAACCGAATCAAAAACATGTTAACAGAATGATGGAGAGTAAACCGGACGTCGTCTCATTTAAATCAGACACGATCTCAGCAAAAAACAGCCTTAATGAAACGGCTGTTCATAATCGAGTATACCTGCGGATTTAAGTGAAATGAAAACACAGCGGAAAGTATGTCTCTCTTGCCAAGGTACACACACCAGGATTCGGGTTTGAAGTGTGAAAAACTGGAAAGATGGTCCCTGTTCTGTGTTGCATTCCGCAAGTACATTTTCTCTGAACAGCGTCCATGAACTTCCCTTTTTCTTTCTTTCTTTGATTCTGATGGGACAATTTGTAAGGAAAAAGACTGACAGAACAAACATCGTTCCGTGATTTTAGTTTGCACTTGTTAAAACATTTGTTTCTGACACTTGTTTTGTGTTTGTGACACACTCTTCCAATGTAAATACAGTTTTCATGATAAAGTCAACGTAATTACAAAAGATGTCTCTGGGATCTCGACATATCAAACCGTTGTCGAGATCACAAGATAAATGATCTCAGGAACTAGACATAACCATTATAACCAAGGCCTTTCCTTTCAGTGTAATATTTTTATGACAGTTTTTATTTTCCCTTTCACAAACAATGACACCAATTCCTCATTTGGAAGATTTGTTTGCGTGCTGTGTGGAGTGACAATTTGAAAGCAGTTGTTACGATGTTATAGCATTAGAAGGGTATTCTGTGTGGTGACATAGCCAATGGTTTGCGTAATTTATCTCGCTTTTCCTTCAAAAGTGTGCTGCGTTAGTAGCTTATTTTCAGGCTCAAAATGACTATAAAAGTTAGATCAGTCAGTCAGCTTGATGTGTTGTTTGATTTGTGATGGATTGTGCTGTGTACATGATCTCCACTCAATATGAGAATATACGATTTATTTCCACTGTTCTTTTATAAAAGTGATTTAAGTGGCACCTATATAGGCCTATTACCCACAACACTTTTTTTAAAATAGCGATCATATACATTTTTTATAGAGCAACAGGACATCCTTGCTAGAATAGCTTCCCTTTAAACATGCGTTATTTCACTAGGCTGATGCTGAAAAGGAGCCTGAACCTGCATACTTTGTGTCCCCGGCTCCTATAACACAACGATCATAGTAAGCCAGGAGCAGACAGTTAGCTGGATGGATCATGCAATGACAAGAGGAAATACATTCGGTGTGTCAGCAGCCAGGGAAGTGTCAGTAAATGATGAGGTGCAGCTTTCCATTGCTTCAGCTCCACTCCTTACAGGGGGCCCTGTTGTTCCATAGCTTCTCCTACTGTTATAGTCCAGACTCAGTCCATTTGCAAGCAGGAATTATTTTTTTATTGGCAATGCTGGCCATTTCAGCATCCCATACTGTATGTTGAAGAATTCTATCCAGAATGCAACAGAAATTCTGTGTTATAGTATGCACATCCACACATGGAATGACAGTGATTATTCTTCTGTCCTGAAACCCTGTAATCGGAATACTGAATATAGACATCTGTATTATTATCATGCTACTCACTGTAGAATGGAATATCTTTAACAGTATATCAGTATCTGAAATGAAATGGCAAATAGTTTCACTTGTATTTTTACAGCTGGGTTTATAAAGTATATTTTGTATTTTTGCTGTAAGTAGTTTGCTTAATAAACTAGGGGATTCTGGGTTTGAAAAACTCCTTGGTCCCTAATTTAATACACACAGAGGAAATGCTGGCAATGCTAAAACAAACAGTGATTGAGGAAGGACCTCATGTGGGATTGTCTTATGATTTAGTTTTGCATTGCCCACACAGAATCATCACATTTTCTGTTTTTCTATCTCGTTTTAAATAAATACCTCTTCTGCTTTGTTTAAAAATGGATCTGTTCTGCTTAAAACAGAGCAGGTTTCTCACTTGTGCTGTGTATTGTTTCAACACCAGCACACATACATAACTGTCCCTGAAATTCTTCTTAAGGATTTGCACCAACCAAACGTGCTATTTAAAGTAGAAACAGTATGAACGCAAAGCTGTAAAGCTGTCATGACGTTATTAATTGCTTTCAGCTTATCTCCTAGAAAAGACAGAAATCCTGCACGCATTAATAATTTCACTTATATCAGCACTGGCAGTGTGCTGGCACCGTTTTGATGATATAGGTCTGAAATGGACAGATTAAGCACTGCAAACAGGTCAATAGTAGACCATACATCAAGCCGTTTGCGTAATCGAATACCTTAAGTGGTAATAACAACCTGCTATCTGCTTTAAAAGTAATGTTAAATATTCAAAGGCTATATTTAAACAGCACATTCCTTACCCTGGGCACTTATTTGAAGTGCATGTCCACATCAACATGGAATCCATGCACATGATAATTGGATTGCAAACTTTGTCCAGGTGAGCAGTTCTAGCTGAGAATGTTGGAGCACATATGTTGGTGCACCAGCTTCATTATAAAGAGTACTTTTTCATCTGGCCCTGGCTACCTTCATGACACATTGCCTTCTCATTATTCCTGACAGGCGCATGACAAGGTGAAGGATCGAGAGCAGTGAGCTAATTAAGGCCCCTTACACAAAATGCCTGACCAGATTTGTGATGATGATGAGGAAGCAGATGGATTCAAATTGGACTCATAGGAGGCATATGGCAACATTGATATATCTTTGCACAGAACCAGTGGGATTTGCACAGGAACAGGTGGGAGGGTGTGTGTGGGTGTGTGCATGTTTTATTATTGTAATTGTAATGACATCACCACATTCTAACATTCTAACACAACAATAGCTGTTCCATTCCCAAGGGGAAGAGGAGGTTGGGCATGATTTCATTGGCTGCTCCGCGGTCACATAGCTGTCTAAGTGATCCCAAGCCCTGACAATACCACAGTGCTTGCAATGCTGTTTGCTACAATGGAGCAAGGAAACACCTTTTATATTCAAAACACACCTTTGTATTTGTAAATCAATTCAAATGGACAATTGTTGCCATAACAATACTTCCAGAGAAGCGCCCTATCAAATTTCTTTTTTCAGAGCAATAATATTGAGATCAGCTATTTCACGCAACTCATTTGAGTCTGATTATTTATTTTACTGTAGCTTTTCAATCTATGCATAGTAGCAGCCTTGATCACTGACCAAACAAACGGCTTTTTTAGAAGGATTTCTAAAATATGTTTAGACTAAGATAGACATTTTAGAATCTCAAATTCAACAGACAAATAGCCTGCCAAAGATTAAGTAGACGGGTTTGTTAAGTTTTGTTTATAAAATAGAAATATTAAATAGAAGAAAGCTACAGTAATTATGAACTAACTGGGATATTGCCAATGAGTTTTCTGACGCTCACAAATATGTTGCCTTTGGATGAGACTCCTACACATAAAACTGCTGAAATGAAAAGTGGACAAAACAACTGGATATTCTAGTTGAGTATAATTGGAGGGAGTCTTGTGGGGTTGAGCAAGATTTTATCGGAACACAAAGAACGTCCACGGCAGTAATCCTCTTTTGTTTGTAATTTTCAGTTAAAAACCTTTCTGCAGAGGCTAAATTAGATCATTGGTACATATTTGTATGGTTTCAAGGCTGAATTTTATTTTCACGGTTATCGCAGATTTCTGTTAAATGCACCCATTGCCTCGTAATTATTATTATTTGTTTATTTAGCAGACGCCTTTATCCAAGGCGACTTACAGAGACTAGGGTGTGTGAACTATGCATCAGCTGCAGAGTCACTTACACTCACCAGAAAGACGGAGCACAGGGAGGTTAAGTGACTTGCACAGGGTCACACAATGAGTCAGTGGTTGAGATGGGATTTGAACCGGGGACCACCTGGTTACAAGCCCTTTACTTTAACCACTGGACCACACAGCCTCCGTGCAGTTCACCATGAAAAGTCCAATTTTTGTTAGAATAGTGTAAATATTCATATTTTTCATCACACTAAAATAAACACAGCAAGCGTTTGCCTTACCGATGCACTACATGTAACACTGCATTAGGAACCTGGCAACCGGTTTAGTTTCATGGCCTTTTCCGTGAAACAGAAGTCTTACACTTTCAACTTGCTGCTTCAATAGCAAACAGGATATGGAAGGTATGACAAGTGTATTATTATTTCTTTAGATTTTCTGGCATATTGAGAGCAGAATGGTGGTCTATCATGCCTGTGTGTAATTAGGAACCACATGGTTAGGCTGGTGAGGTGAAAGTCTGCACTGAGGGCTTCATGTTTTTAAAGCTTCCTTCTTACGATTCATTAAGCAGTTTTATTAATTTTATTTGCACGGTTTTCAAGTCTTTAATTAAAGCCAGCTCAACCTGGTCCTTTACTTGAGATCTTGTTTATAAATACTGCAAACAAACAGTAAAAAAATCTTAAAAACAATGCCCACTTGGCAGAAACTGAATCATTTACTTCCCACATCTAGACTAACTGCTGTGGCTGCTGTGCTATGATAAATATTGCCACTAAGTTAAGCATAATGTTCTTAATGCAGATTCCACTGATGATTTATAGCTCTTAATTATCTTACTTACTGAAAACAGTAAAAATGTGAGTTTTTATGTTTGAGTAATATTATTTATCTACCTATTTTTTTATAACTGCAAAATCAAAAGAGAGTAATACACCATTCACCAGTCACAGGACAAAAAGAAAACAAAAAAAGCTAAATCAAATTATCTACCACATAAATAAATAAATGTTATCTTTTGACCCAGACTGTTAAGTGAGTTTGGTCTAATTCAGTAATTCATTGTCTTTGTGAGTGCAGGACCCCAAAAGACTTGGCAGCCAGGAGCTAGTGTGGGACCTTGGTCTGCTTAAAGGCCAAAATATGTTTGTTCCCCTTCCAAAAACCAACAAAGCCAGTATTTATCTGCTACAACCAGATGCTGTTTGAAAACTATTCAACCTAAATACAGCCTAACAGAGGAATTTAGATCTGCTTGATTACATAGCAGTGAAGTCAGGAGCTGTAAAACGAAGTATTCTTCACAATTTGACTGCTGGTATGCGGTTAAGCAGATTTTTTTTTTTTTGTTAGCTGGTACATTAAAGGGACAATCCATTATGGGCTTTAGGGTTTGGTCAGCACTAAACATTGGCAAGGGACTGGAGCTAGATTATTTTATTTTGTTCTGTCATTGCTTCTGTGAAAAAAATAGGTGAATTAGGATGCAGACAACAGGAAATCCTACAGACGGAATGTGTAACTGGTGATATGGAAGAGAGAAAGGTTTGTCTCCATTGGGTCCTTTCCTAAATGATGGACCTATCTTCTGGAAATGTTGGGTTCTGTGACAACGCTTAACATGTGCAACCTGCAGCCATCCCAGAAATCTGGAACACTTCAGAGCTAACTTTTAAGCAATTCTCAGATAGTAGAGACAGTTGCTTCACTTTGAGCCTTGGTGAAATGTAGAAAATATTTGTGAACTGAATAAATATAATCATCAATAAGTACAAATGTTAATGCATCTCATGAATATATAAATTCATGACATAAAATTATCTTATGCAAGCATTTTGTTCAAGAAGATGTCCAAGAACACCATTAACTAAGTCCATGAACACACTTGAGGGATCATTAAGACCAATTCATGGACAGTTCATGGGCCTTAAGTCTAAAACACCAGTTCAGTTGGGCAGCAAATGCCAAGAGTATTATATGGATGAAGATCTTCTTGAGGTTTTAACTTCCTGACTACAGCAAAATAAAACAGGTTAGTGCAGTACAGCTCAGGTAACGACTGCATACAAAGTTCCCATAGCTATTAAAATGTTCCAGGAGAACGCAAAGTCTTACCACTCTGAACTCTGAAATGGTAAGCAAGGTTGGTCCAGGACACCAACATTCAAAACCTCCCAATGAAAACCATGTGCTGCAGGAATCCAACCTCTGGGCTTAGCAAGGGCCATGCATGTGCTTTGAGTGGGACAGTGGAATGCAGACTGAGGGACAATAGCATGATGACATCATTGCTGCACAGCTCATGAACAATCATGCTCTTTATTCCACGATAATCAGACTAGTAGGGCTTCCCTTCACTGAGTGAACCATGAGGTTTGAGTCACTCAAGCTGTAAAGACCTCATTTATTCTTTTTGTAATACTAAACCTCTTGTGCATGCATCCAAGAGATCACCATAAAAACAGCTGGTAGCAATGATGTAGACAGTAAGTGGTTATCAGATAGAAGGATAGACAGGCAGATACAAAATAAATAGTGGCTGTAGCCACACACAGAAAGTACTGGAAATAAATAGGTGGAATAATTATTTTTTCAGTTCCTATCTGGTAGTCTATCCTAAACCCTGCAGTCTCTCAAACATAATAAATCTGAGCCGTTTCATGTGAGTTCTGCATGGCTTTTCCTGCCTAACAGCCCATTACACAGACGTAGTTTGTGATTTTCACCGCCATCGATTTCAATTTGCCTTGTCATTTAGCCTGGATAATTGCAGGCTGCCTCTCGAACTAGTGCTTTCCCAGCCAAAACTGGAATCCGGTTTATGGAGTGAAAAAGTATTTAGTGTGCAATTTCCCAGCTAGAGTGGAGGGCTACAGTGGACATTCTGGTGCACAGGATTCCTTCAGTGATAAAGAAGAGAGCCAGGCTGAGTATCTACTGCACAGGGCAGGAGAAGCAACTTTCTTGTACTTCTTGACCTTGATATTATTGCTAAAGGCAAGCTATACAACGTGTTGTGCAAATGTATTGCATACATGTAATATAAACACATTGTTGATTTGGGGTGTGAAAGCCGCAGGGGGTCATTTCAGAAATTCATTCTCAATATCACACAACTGCACTTACTGTGCTTACTGCGCTATGCAAGTAGAGAGATGTTTTAGATTGCTGGGTTATTTACATGGACAGCATCAGTGGACTCACAGACCATAATGTTGTTTTTATAGAATGTGTGATCAACTCATACTCTGATACAGGCCAGTAACTTTTAGGAGATATGTGGTAACCCCATGTGCTCTTCATATGATGTACACTCAACTCATTGCAAAACACATGGTTCAAAGTCAAAAACAAATCTATAATGTGCAAATGGGGAGCTGATTCACGGTGGAGTCGCTGGAAATAGAATGACCTTTGCACTGCTCATCATTCATCTTGTGGTTAATTGGTTTCTTTAATCCCAGGAAAAGACTTTAATGGACCATAGATGCACAGATGGAATGTGAAAGGACTTTATGAACTTCATCTCCAGAGGCATTGCTTAAGAACCACAGATTGTAATGCATTTTGCACATGCTGATTTAAAAACAAAATCATAATGTTTCTTAATAGCCTACTGAAGGGCTTTTCGGTGTTAGAAAAGTAACAGCCCATCAATCAAATTTATAACTAAGTGAGTTACGGGTTAGTGGCATCCTTTTTCAAAGCAAAAGACCTGTTTCAGATTCCAAGATATGTTTGACCTGTTGTGCCAGCATCACATGTGCCTTAGGTAACCCTGCTAATCTAAAGTTACCTCAGAAAACAATTAATGTTAATTCAGTGCATATTCAGATATCACCCTGCCTGCAGATACTTAGATCCCTATATCAACCAGTGCAAAGACAAATGTTCCGAAAGGAATAAAACCATTACAAAAATTAGTTGAAGCAACAAGCAGGTGTTGTTATTCTGTGTAATTCCTTGGTAATTTATTTGGAAAAAGTTTGAAAATTTTCATGTGAGGAAAGATGAAAGATGTCGTTGGCTTTGTTTATTATTTTAATTTTTTGGCAGGTATTGTACACTGTGTGTCTCCTTTTTGTAAGTCTTTCTGATTACGTCGTGTATATATTTACTGCGGTGATTGCACCCCGAAGACATGCTGTATTTTTTTAACAAATTGTTTCGATGCATCATTTTGTATTTGAAGATCTCTCTATTTAATCGTGACTTGATTGCAGGAAATCACAGGCTAGAATTTAGAACTCCAGCGGTGCTCGGAACTCCACCAAGATTCTGAGACGTGCTGCAACCCATCAACAGTGTTTTGATAAACTGTTTCTGTACAAGAAAAAGGACGTAATGTACCAGGAATTGTTGTGTTCAAATGAGTTTGTTTCACTTAAAGTTTTTGTCTCCACTAGGTGTCAACATTCCACCATCTTAGCCCTAATCAGTCATGATTGAAAGAGTCATATGATTGGATAACTTCTTGAAATGGAAGAGTAGTCGCCATTGCTATTACATAGATCTGTTGTATTCTGTCTCTTAGTGGTCTCTTGTAATCATGCCTCACCCCCTACATTGGACTCTTTCCCCATCTTTTTCATATAGGAGGTCTGGGATTCTCCAGGAAAGCAGAAAGAGGATTAATTTGCTTCTATAAATGTTATCATGTTGGCTGTGACCTTTGGACTATGTTCCTTCCACTATTCACTTGTGTTTTTTTTTAATGTGCAGCAAATAAAAACAACCTGTTAATAAAAATACTAGCATGCTAAACAGTTACACATGTGGAATTAAACTTATTTGGCACATCTAATTACTTTTAGATTTTAGGTATTCCGACAAGTTGTCAGAGGTGGGTTTGCAGGCTGTTCCATAGGGCTGTCAGCTGTGGTTAATGTTGGTTGGATCACAGGCTGTCATTTTTCTTTACTGACTGGCTGAACCAAGAGCCATCAAGAAAAGGGGACACTGGGGAGAAACGAAGAAAGCACAATGAAAAATCTCTTTTGTGTGTTTTTTTTTTTTCAAAGTCTTGACTTGAAAGCTTGCCCCGAAGGTATTCAGTCAGGCCTCCTGATTATCAGAATGATATATTAAAACACAACCCTTCCAAGAACATTGAGCGGGTGCATGTTTTATACTCATTATATTATTAAGTGGTTAAAATCATTTTTTAAATGCAAAGGTTAAAGCCAGATTCTGTTTGGAAGTGCATGAAACCAGCTGCTGAATGGCATGAATGAATGTTGCATAAACAGACTAATGAAAAGAAGTGAAACCATATGGCTCAGAAGAGAGTATGGGAGAGCATGGGTCCTGGAGATGCCTCTGGGTTATTGTGGAGGTTGGCAATACTTTTCCCAAGGAATTTGCTTCTGATTAATGATGCCACATATGATTGTATGTACACTCCATTCAATGATGGGTTCTTAATTGAAGTTGCTAATTATATCATTTTTAATTGACCAATGTCATTGTTTTTTTTTTCTTTTATTGATTCAAAATGTAGTTTTAATAATTTAGATCAGATAAAGCATTGTCCAATGTACCTATGTACACCTATCCAATTCTTCCCTTAAATAAATATTCTAGCACTTAATCATGCTGTTGCCTATCAGGGTGAAAGATAAAATGAATACTGTAAAAATAAATTGACAGTTAGGCACCTGTATTTTACTTGGTTTATATAACCCCTACAATACGGAAAGCATTTCCAAAAAATGTTTTCACGTGTCTCGCTTTTTAACAGCAAACCAGTCATGGTCTAGTTTCAGCTCATTAAATTGTGATTTCATGCTAACTTGTCAGTTCTGCCTCCTCAGCACAGGAACCGAGACAGAAAGAGGAAATGGGTTTTAATAATAATAATAATAATAATAATAATAATAATAATAATAATAATAATATAAAATCATTGGAACTCAAATCTAAATCATTCTAAGGTTGAGAAACAGGTCAGAATTTCAATGTAATTTGATTATTTTTGTTTTACTTCTCCTTTGAGTTTTGTGTTAAAGATCTCCTGCTGCGTTGCCAATGTTCTTGTGTCTAGATTGCATCTTGCAGCGTCTGTAAATGGAGTCTGATGTGCTTGTGTTTACTGCTGAGCATGCAAGCCACAGACCACACTGGGAACCATAGTTTAGCTCAGCACTAGCCGTCCCTTACACATATAAAAACCCTTTTACTGATATAGCCTACATTACCTATGGCAGGCAACTCATAGTAAAAACACCTTAACACAGACTTGCCAAAAAATAAAAGCTTTTTGGAGATTTGGAGAAAACCTTGACCACCCAGAAGGGAATGGTTAGTAGTAGATAGATCAGGTTACTACCACGAGAGAATCATCCTCATTCCACATGGCAACCAGAGTTTAGAGTCTTTTTGCACAATATATGTAAGTATCAGAAATGGGTTAGGTTTAGAGTTGGGGGGTTCGGATTAGGGTTAGGGTTATAGCGTTTAAGATTTACACATTAAGTACATTGTAACTATGCATAATAACATTGTAATCATGTGTAAGAACACATGTATTTACTGAGCAACTATGTAAATACACAGTAATTAGAGACACAATATAAAGTATTACCAAAATTATTAATAATAATAATAATAATAATAATAATAATAATAATAATAATAATAATAATAATAATAATGAACGCACCATTATAGTGACTGTTAATAAAACCACTTTGAATGATTGCAAACATCACAAAGGGAGCAGAAAAATTTTAATATGGTACGCTGGGCTACTGAAGAAAGATTCTGTGATGATGAGCTCTCATAACAACTTTTTATGAGACAGCAACATTTACAATGCACTTCTAGAAGTGTCAGATTCTGTGATCTTTAGCTCTTTAGACAAAGCTAAACAGATATATACGCTATGAAATTTTTCTCATAAAGTGGTTGACCAAAGAAGCCACTGCATTTAAAAAAAAATGAGTGGAAAAAATGACACAAAAAAATAACTGTTCCATAAAGCTGGTTTGGCTGAGGCTCTCCGTCTCCATGCCACATGCAGGATGAAGGGAAAAACTGTCAAAAGAACATTTCAGATTTGTTGTGCAAATCAAGTGGATTTCAGACTGAAAAGAAATAAAACGAAGTATACATTTCTCCTCAATTCATCCCTATTTATAAATTGTTTTTTTTTTTTTAATACCGCAAAAAATGTATCACACCGGCACATTATTTGCCAATTAAAAATAAATGATCTATTTCTTTTATTTGACAGTCTGAAAGTATGCAATCTATGCTACTGTTTTCCCTAATAAATCATTTCTGATGGTGCTGGAGGAGAATTAGGGCACATATATTGTAGGGAACAATAAGCATATGTCTTCAATTGTATATATATATATATATATATATATATATATATATATATATATATATATATATATATATATGATTCGTTCTTGTGATTCAATAATTCTTGATAATCATTTCATTCTGTTCCTTCGCTCATCCAAGACCGACCGGCTTCGTCAAGGACAATTTATTCAATTATCCAAGATAAACTCCCATCTCTGCCCTACTCTTCCTTGTCCAGGTTCCTATCTGTCAAAAAACTCTTCAGTCCCCTAGATCCTCTGTTTGTCAATTGTTCCCTTAATGTCATTACAAGACACTGGTTTGCAACTCACCTTTCTCCGCTTATCTCCAAAGCAGGTCTCTCTCCCTAATTCTATACCCCACACTAATTCAGGATCGGTACAGCCACGTCAACAGCAAAAGCCAACATTAGTCATCATCTTATAAAAACTATGGATCGCAGGTCATCAGCAGCAGTCCACTCCTAAATTCGTTCACTTCCTGCAGACATCTCAGCAGCTCACCAATCAATTGCTAGTATGCCCGGAGTGGGGGCACCCTTCCCGCCAGGACTACTAGGTTTCCTCCAAACAAAGGGGGTTTTTCCTCTCCACCAAGCGGGGGGTCGCACATAGCCTGTCTTACTAACCATCTCTCTCTTTGTCCTTGTTTGTCCTTCTTCCCTGTTTTTTCTTGTGCATTGGCACACGGTCTTTGATTGTCTTCACAGGCGCGGTTCTTGCGGGGAGCCGGTGGTCCATCCTTTTGGGGAGTTTGTGAGTCTCACTTCCCCGGCCTTCGTTCAAAGGGGGGTCCTCGCCACAGCGAGTCAGAGGAGACCACCGGCCACACTATTCTTTCGCAGCTCATGCGCTATTTCTTGTCTCACCCAGAGACTCCATTGTTTTTTTCTCTCACTGTACCAGTAAGAGCTGTAGTCATCTACAATCTTTAAATACTAAAGGGGGTCCCGGGGGCCCATGGGGCTGACCTCCACTGTAAGAGATTCTTGCGGTATAAAGTCTGGACCCCGTCCTTTGCCCTGGCCCACAGGCTATTAACAGCTCAAACCTTACCTGGCCAACAGGCCACTAACAGTTCAAAACAAGCGCTCCTGGCCCGCAGGCCATCATCAATCCCTCAAGGCTAAGCCTCTAAATACTAACCCATATTCTTCACGCAGCCCTAGCTCCCGTCTGTGAAGTATAAATAAAACAAATGTGAACCGGTGTGGACAGCAACTGCAGTGTAGTTGATGCCACTTAAATAAAAGTGGTCCTACCAAATTCGCCTTGTGCTTTAACTAGGTTTCCTAATTTGTCAGTAATTTAGCATTTTGCAAGACCTGGAGCAGCAGTACTGGGAGTATATTAGACCTGCCTCCCTCCCCATGCCCTGCCTGCTGTGTAACCTGCTGCCTGGAAGGTTCCTAGGGATCCTATTTTCTTCTCGTCTCCTTGTCTGCTTCGAAAGCTAATATATTCCATATGCTGATATTCTCATGCAGGGGTTCCGTGCCAAAGCCAAGAGACGTCGGTCTCAACAAAATATAAAAAGTATATTACAAGGGTTTGGAAACTCACTCCAAAAATACAGCGGCTTAAGACTCCCCCATCAAAGCTGATATTGTCTGAACCAAACCTGATACTGATGTGATGTTCTTGCATTGACGGTGTGCTATAGGCTCAAGTAAATATACAGAATGTCATATCCATACATATGGAGCCTATATACACTTCAAAGCCACTTCAGAGATAATAATGTCTCACTGTATAACAAGGGTTTGAGCATGGTTTTAGATCCGCTTTGCTATTTTATCTTAAGAGTGTGTTCCACAAGGCTGGTGCTCAACAGCTGAAAGGCCATTGATCCATTAAAACAGGTCAAGCAGTCAAAGCTTCCTCAGTCTTATCAGTGCATCATTAGCATGGCATCTATGTACGCTGTTAGAACCTGGCCGATAGCAGTCTTCAGTGTGATCCCCATCTTAGTGACTTAACCGCTGTACAAAAGGTAGCTTTTCTTCTATCATTACTTGAAGCATGCATTAGGCTTAGGGCTGGCCATTTTCCAGCACATGGGGTTGTGATCTCTAATAATGTGGTTGGACACATTTATATAAAAAGACTGACAACTTGAGTGTAGGCTTTTGTCAGCAAAGCTGCAAAGAGCAAAAGGCGTATTTTAGAAAAGTTTGCTCTGTGTTGTATATCGAGTCTCCTCTGAGGTTAGCGCTTCTGAGAATAAATATGTTTTGTACTTTGTGACCACTAGCAGGCACAGCCAGTGCATATTTTGTGTGTCTTCTGTTTCCAAATTCCATCACAATAAATGACAGATGATGTGTAAAAATAGTTTTTTTTCTAACCCAGTCCCTTTTTAAATTTTCCAGGTTTCCTGTTGAAATAATTGACTCCTTTTTGGAAACCTAAGCATGCTGCTTGCTGTGCTACAATCTAGTATGTGGCAGCCATGCCTTTGAAGACATTTTTATTTGCCCATATGGCAGCATTAAGTAAGAAGAACAAGAAACATGGGACGTAACCCTCACCTTGAAACCAACTACACCCAAAACAATATTTCATGAACCACATTTCATTTTATTACAATTGTTCATTCTTTTGGCCTTTAATGTCTTGAATGGTTTCAGTGAAGCCATGCATCTTTAATTTTGTTTTTAATCACATTTTTTAAAACCGTCTACATCTAAAGGTATAATTTCACCTGTGCCTTGCCCTTTCACTGCATCGTTGATAAATAAATACTATTGTACTAGTGAAGAAAACATTAATTGTACACTACTTCTGATGGCACCACTTATTTGCCACTGAAGATCATTGGGTAGTCATAAAACAAATCATTGTGTCTGGGCTGCAATGGAGACAATAAGCTACAACAGACGATGTAAAGCCAGCAAGGTCTGCTGTTTGTTTGCATTGCTTTTGATCTTTATAATTAACTTCACAGTTGATCCAGTATAGAACCAGATTGCCTTGCATGTGTAACATGTCAGGCTGTCTGAAACATGTGTAGGTAACTATTCTAGAACACCCACTATATACCACGAAAGAAACACTGCGTTGCAACGGTTAAGGAAACAACAACGATTAAAAATGATCATTAATGATGCCAATTTCTTCTTACTCTTGTGATTTAATTGTTAATCCTTTCAGATTTTGCTGAAAAAGTCATACAGCTCCCCTTCTCTTAATTCAGCATTAGGTTAACACATTCTTTCCACATGCGCTGAGAGACAGTTTATTTGGCAGGCTGACTCTCGAAACACTTTTTGTGTGTTAATAGTTGGCATGGTACCAGAATGGCACAGTCAGGAAAAAATTATTGATTTCACTCATTTTAATATTTAATATGCAATACTAAGAAACCCGCTTCCAGGATTATGCTTTTACAAGTCCAAAGTCCATTGGCATGCCTAAGCTAGTGACAGTTTAGGATTTATGGGGCTCTATCTAATGAACTGTGCCTGAAATACAGCCAATTCAATATTTTGCACAAGGGACATCATTATGAAGTGTAGCCTGGTAAATCCTAAAGAACACAGTGTCCCCAGGATGGTACACAAAGTAGGCGCATTGTATCCCTACGCAGATTTGAACATAATATTCTGGGCCCTGGAGTCTAATCTAATGCAGTAATATTTGAATGTAATTGAATCTTACATTTGTTAAACAATAATGAAGCCATTTCTGTGTTTAAATATAAGTGGAGAAAGAGAGACACGTCCGTGCTGTAACTGTTCCACCTACAGAGAAACCCACTCTGGGATATTCCAACTGTCAGATTCAATACAGGGAGCTGCCATTAGGTACCAAAGGCTCTCAAGCTGCAGTTAATCGTGTCACATCCAATGCAGGTTAACATGTGCACTGGAAAGGATACAAGTCTAATTACATTTCAACAAGGGCTCTTCATCAACAGAGATCAGAAGAAAATAAAACAACAATTAAAGGACTGGTAAGGGTAAAGACTGTCTATCTCCCCATGAGTCTTGCGCTGTGCATTGTTCTACATCTCAGAATGAGTTGGGATTGTTGATCAGAAATGACAGCAGGCCTGTTCTAGTAGCACAGAAGAAACATCTAGATTTAAGCAGCCATCTGTGAACGTGTGGGTTGCAGTGCGTAGGTGTAGGGGTGATGCAGGTGCTCCAGACAACGACAAACACAAAGTTCACTGTTCAAATTCTTTTATTTTCTTTAGTGGTCGGCTTGACCATTGAAATAATAGTGCTGTCTCTACCCAGCTATGGGTATTGCCAGCATATAAACCAAGGGGTTGGAGTCCCCAAATAATAATAATACAAAAACACAGACACACAACACAGATACATCTCTGGACAGTGAGTGCGCTTGGTGCAGGTGTGGTCAGTGGTGTTTGTTTGATCACAGGTGCAGTGCAGTCTGGGTTTAACGCTGGCTTGAAGCGGCAGCTCCCGGATTCTTATCAGCCGTCTGGCAAAGACAAATATACACAATTACACAAAACAAACAAAACACATCACTCACGATTTACAAATTGATCACTTCCTTTCTCGGTCCTAGTGGTAACCACATCAAAAGGAACACATTGCTGGGGCCTCGCCCTCTTTTGGTGGCGCGGCCAATCACGTCTCCTCCAATCCGTGACTGACACATCGCATCCCGCATTAAGGCAATGACTTCTGGTATCGCGGCCCCGCCCCCTTCCTGCATGGCCGGCTTTCGACTGACCCTGGAATGAACTGCCGAACCATCAAATACGGGGCGCTCTGCTCCGATTATACCGCGCCCTCACAGATCAGGAGGGAGATTGTTGACTCGGATTCATTCGCTCTCTGTCTCACCATCACAGGAATCTAAGGAATGGTGGTGATGAACTAAACGACTGTATCGAATCAGCTCTATCAGTTACACACACAGTGATTTTTCAACTAGAATGTGAAACTTTGCAGCAGTGTTGCCCCATCTCCCTCTTTGTTATGTGTAAGACATACCCGTGTAAACATCCATGCCTCCTCCATAGCCTGAAACACCGAGTCTCGCCTTCTGATTTGTGCAATTTCCTGTGTAATTGAGACCTGGCAACCCAGAGGATTTTATCAACCAGGGTCTTATGTGGTAAAGAGAAAGCATTATTGAGCTAACCCAAATACAAATCAGCCAGTGCCATTTTAGAATTTTAGTGGTCTGATTACATACAAACCTTTTTTAATTGGTTTATTGTGTGCTTGTGTGTCGTCGCTTCTCTTCTGTATTGAAATTGCTCTGGCTCTTTACAGGAGACTCGTTAGTATTGACTATTGGAACTGCGCCTGTTTCCGGTTGTGAAAATAAGCACCAGCCCGAGGTTCCAATCTGTAGAGATTCCCTTCTGTAGTATTTCAGCCAGCCAGGGCTTTCTGTGGAATGCCATCAGTTTTTCAGACATTTGCAGCAGTAATGGATTTTAAGTGATATGAAACCATCCGAAATCTCACTAAGAATCATAAATACAGTCCGGCAACTTGTCCAATGTAAATATGCATGTTGTCTCTGTTAACTTTCTTTAAGAAATAACTCCTTTTACAAACCTCATAAATCAGTCGGAGACAGTCTGGTCCTGATCAGAGCAAATCAAATCACTGGAGTCAAGTAAGCCTGTACAACCCGAACCTCATAAAACAAAGCTGAACCCACTACCCATGAATATGGGTTTTGCTATTGGTTGCATTTAACATTTACTGTTCAGTAGCCTTTAGCACATCCAGACCTGTCAACTCTCCTGTATTCACCAGGAGTCTCCTGTATTTTGGACCCTTCTCCTGGACATCTCCCAGGACAGATTTTCTCCCCTATTCTACTGCTAAACGCCTTTATGTCAGCAAACCTTTAATGTCTACAAAATGAATGGCTGGTGTGTGATTACTCCAATTCCCGTCTGTACATAGCAGGGTTCTGTGGCAGACATGCATTCACTGCACGAGGCAAGTTCACATACTTAGCAACTCACCTGCACCTCCCGCACCCCCTTACCCCTCGCTCTACAGGGGAAACAGTAAGAAAGGTATCACGGATTGCACCCTGCCCCCCACCCCAGTCCCATTTTTTTATTTTCATAAGTGTTGGCAGGTTTGCACATCTAGAAAGTGAGATTCCATATTGAATAGTTTATTTGCTCCTGGATAAAAGACCCTAGATAGTTAGAGGTGTGTGTGTAACAGGCAGAGGCTGGATGCAAACCTGCAACCCTGCACACTGCAAGCAATTCGTGGTTGTAGAGCTTTTAACCTCATCTCAGCTTGCCGACGGGGACAGAATCCGTAACGGCAGTCTATCAACACTGCCTGTTACATATGGTGCAGATCCTTGTGCCCCAACTTTGATAGGGGTTACTGTAAAGTTTACAAGTTGTGTCGTTGCTGCCAGAAGATGATGTATTATCGATGTACTGCATTGGATGATTTGAAATGGAGTGATGTCAAGGAAACTATGAGTTATGTCAAGGAAACTGACCTTGGCACTGTATTGAGTTTCAGATGTACTGGAAGCAGATGTAGAACAGGGTGAAATAAGAAACTACATAATCAGCAACAACTGGCCACAAAGTGAAATCATTTATTAGGATGCAAGACTTTGCCAGGATGATGCAACAGTTTCCATTGTTGTATCTCTCAGAAGGAACTTGGAAAATGCTTTACCTGTAAAAATACATTTTCATGAGATGCATTAGCTGGCATATACCCAGTATTGTTACCTGGACCCCTCTCTTGTCTGGGATTGTTAAAACTGGATAATTGTCAGAAGAATTTCTATCAAACTTACCTTGTAAATGTCTGGAACCAAAGATGCAAATATTGCCACTTTCTTTCCTCAGAAAGGTTTAAGCAAGGGTTTTATAAATATATGTAAAAAAAACCTAACAACTATACATAACTTTATTGTTTACAAAAGGTTGTTCAAAACGTTCTAAGCCACACCTTGAATCAGAGCTCCACAATGCCATCCATCCACTGCTTCTGTACTGTGCTGATTGTCTGCTGGAAAGGAAGATTCTTGCTTTTGATGTAACGGAAATTCATTTCCAAGAGGGGAGGGAAATGGTGTATGGAGACCTTTTTTGGGAGAAACAGTGTACCAAATGCAATTGCCCCTAAAATGGTAAATGCCTAGGCAAAAACAGAGAGGTACGGTAAAGCTAAAACCGGTAACCTGCTAAACTGCATATTGACTGTGCAAAATGACCACTGTAAACCCTAATATTAAAAAGCTGTTAAGGCTGTGGGACACTGCCCCAAAAGGCTAGTGCATTCTAACATGCTGCTAAATGCAGTTGTTTTTACAGGATCAGTTAATAGAATTCAAGCGCTAATTATGCAATTCTGTATTCAACCTGATGTGCTTAATCCACACCACTGAAAACAGAACATTCACCAGTTCATTAGCATTACGAACAGAGCCTGCATCTGATTTATATAAAGCAAATCTTAAGAGAGGTAAGAATTCCAAAGTGTATTGCAATCTGTTGGAGAAACATGCACTTTAAGAAACTAATGTTACAATCATTTAAGGTAATAAAACGAAAGTGGACACACGGGATCAGTAATATTATTGGTTCATAGGAGGCTTGTAAAACTTGCATCAGTATGTCATTGTCTTTTCTGGTTGGTTAAGAAAGGTAATTAAAGGGGAATCTCTTTTCTGATTGGTTAAGAAATGGTATAACAGTGTGCACATGTGTATTCGATCTTTGATTCTGTTATGACCTGTGCTTAGGGGAATACCCAGCTGTTTGACTGTATTGAATAAAATATCGTTGTTGAAATCTACAACGGAATCACAATAATTATTTATACTGACAGATGCATGAAGGAAACAAGAACACTAACTTCTAACTAACCTTTTATTTTAAATTCAACATAATCTGACCTCAACGTTTTATGAGGAAAAAAGTGACAAACAAAAAATAATACCAAGCTGGACTTTAAGTTTCATTATCATGGAAGTGTTCAGTTGATTGCATACTATACTTATCACTTTTATGAAGGTTACAGTTATATAAATGTATTTCCTTTTCTGAATTAAGAAATATTTAATTTGATGTCCATAAACCTGGTCTGCTGTTTTAGTGAACAAGTTAGGTGGATCTTAATTAGAACCAAATGGTTCTGGTTGTTATGAAAGGTAACATATTTAAACCTTCACCTTGAAAGAGCTAGTCCTGCAAATTTCTAGAAATGAATGTGTTGTTTGCATTTTTAAATCAGCTATAATGTGAAATTCATCAAATGTGAAATCGGTATTTTCCCCCAAAAAGATGTAGGTAAAAAAAAAAAGTTTAACAGAACTAAATGTTTAGTTTGTATTAAAAGATGCAAACTCTGAAAGTTTTTAATGTCAATGGTCACATGGTTTGCTGTGCTGTCATGCCGCTCAAGTAAATACATTCTTGCAGCAGCTTGGAAATTCACAGTCACATGATCAATGCTTATGACATCTCTGGTGCTAGCTAGGCATCACTAGATCTGGGGGCATGGCATTCCCATTGGGTGGTAAACTTACTCAAGGTCTCAATCGAAGCTTTGTACCTGAACTTCACCATTCACATACAGCAGAAGAGAGACAAACAGACCCACCCCCCAGAGAGTTTTACAGAGAAGACTGTCAGGATAATGTACTGACGCAGACCACAGAATGATTTATCGCTGTTACACATTTCAGCAGGGAGACCGGTGTGTTTCAAAAAAAATATTGACAAAGATTCCATGGAAATGTTTCAATAGTTTGGTCTCTGTAAAGCTGTTTAATACACCCCCATTGGGTTAGCTCCAGCAAGTCAAGAACGACACCATATGCATGAATTCCTATGGAAAAGGAATGAGCCGGCCCCTGTTCTGCGATCTCGATGGTTGATCCATGAAATCTTTAGAGGCGCATTGACCAACAAATGTATCAGGAGATCTTTATATCCCCAGTAATTAAAGATAGCAGATTTATTGCCTTCGTAAAAAAAACCCAAAAAAACAAAACAAAACAAAAAAAGCTGTGTTCTGGGAACAGAGGGCCATAGTTTTCCCCTAAAGTGTTCCTTGAGTTTAAGGGTGTTGTTAAAGCAGCTCATCACATTCAAGTCACTACCGTAGTTAAGGTAAAATGAATCCTAAAGTGCTGTAGTTAAATGTAATACTTAAAGTGTTTTATGCAACCAACCCCAAGTATAAGTGCATTCACACAACTGTTACAGAAGCAGGGGATACAGTCCCAGATGGTAGATGTTCTGTTTATTGAAGCCTTGATTTTATTTTACAGGCTGGGGAGGGGGAGCTTTGACTGCACTGAACCCCTTTACTCAGTGTCTAACACATTGACCCGACTGGTAATTGGCTTCTTCAGATTGACCCAACTGGTAATTGGCTTGTTCAGATTAACCCGACTGGAAATTGGCTAGTTCAGAGAATAGCAAACAAAGTCCATAGCAAACAAAGTCCACAGTAAACAAAGTCCACGTTGTCTGCATTCAACAGTTTTGAAATGGGTTCTGGTGAAGAATAATTAACCAATTGTGACTTACCCATTATTAAGTTAACTGTGTTGGTTATTTTTTATTTTATTTGAACCAGGAATTGGTTTTGCTGTGTCTTCTGTACATAACCCACACATTCTTCTGCAATGAGTATAGAAGCATGACATGGGGAAGTCTGCAGTATATATCTGCTATAAAATATCCAGTTCTAATGAAAACAGTAAAATCTAGGCTATTAGGTGTGCGTGACAATCAATAGCTTTTACCTATTTGAAGCACAAACATAATCAATCTAAAAAAACCCCAGAAAAACACAGACCCTTCCCATTAATCATTAATGAAGCGTGGAAAAGTGACGAAGAAAGATATCTCAGCAAGCAGCCTATCACATAATCACATAATCACACTTTCCATACCATACTATAACTATCAATACCTTATGCATTGTGATTGAGGCGTTGAGCTGCTATCTAAAGCAACTGCCTTCTTTTGATCATTTCCAATTTAGATTAGATTGGCAGGTCAGACAATCTAGGTGCGGCGTGCCCTTTCTACTTTGCACCGAGGCGAGGAGAAGCTGCGCTCTGGCGAGTCTTGTTTGTCTTGCACCAGGCTGCAGTTGTGAAGCCATCGCATTGTGAGATGCCGGAGTTTGTCAATCCTGGGGTGGGTGTCTTCAGCACTTGGGATTATGTGGTGTTTGCAGCCCTGTTTGTGGTCTCCTCTGGGATTGGGATCTTCTTTGCAGTGAAGGAGAGGAAGAAGGCCTCCTCCAGGGAGTTCCTGGTAGGAGGGAAGCAGATGAGCTGCGTACCAGTGGCCCTGTCCCTCACCGCCAGCTTCATGTCAGCAGTGACCGTGCTGGGGACCCCCTCTGAGGTGTACCGTTTCGGGGGGGCCTTCATCCTTTTTGCGTTTTCCTATTCCATGGTCGTGCTTTTCACAGCTGAGCTCTTTGTTCCTGTTTTCTACAGGTCTGGGATTACCAGCACCTATGAGGTAACTGCAGCTTTCTTAAGCAAATGCTTCACTTTATAAAGTGTCACGCAAACGCATTGGTTGAGAAGCACAGAGCTCAAATATGTCATTTCCCGTAATGTGATGCTTTACTTAATAAATGGAGCTCTGACATATACACACATGTGTAATATATTCATGAGCTTCATTCCATAAACTTCATGTACACCTGTTTTTTTTTTTTTTTTTAAGTACTTGGAGCTGCGGTTCAATAAGACAGTTCGCATTGCTGCTACCTTCATCTACATCATACAAACGGTAGGTATTTCAGATGTATTCATTTTTTAAATTTACACTGATGCATATGTGCCCACAATGACCCTCCATTAAACTGTGCATGTGGTTCTGCTTGCAGATTGTCTATACAGGAGTTGTAGTGTACGCTCCCGCTCTCGCTCTCAATCAGGGTAAGCTAAATAACTCTTTTAATGACAAGGCACTGGTATTGGGTTATGGCAATGGATATTTTCTTTGTGGACCTCTGTGAAATATATCCTATTTTCCCTAGGGATCAGGAGTATTGTTTGTCATTTGTGTTGGCTTTACTGTAGCTAGGGATTGTATTGTCATGGAGGTACAAATGAGACAAATGTATTTTTCAGCCTGGTAATCTGGTGTCTTTCATGAACACTTAATTCATTTGGCTGTTAAAATAAAAACCTTTGAGGCAGCTCTCTATGACATCATAGCCATGTCAAAATATAGGGCCCCTGCTTTAAATCACGAGAAACACTGAACTGATCAATGTGCTGTAACCCACTTTCCGCTGTGATACACAGACAACTGAAGGCCAGGAATTGAATCGACTCAATTGCTTTTCCAATACTGTCTCGTGGTGTGCCATATAAACAGTTCAAAATCACATTCACAGCCAAACCCAATGACTTTCACAATGCCTCACAATGATGTACACACTCTTTTGTCATTATTTCATACCTTTATTTCTTTGTTTCTTACAGTGACTGGCTTCAGTTTGTGGGGCTCCGTATTTGCGACTGGCATTGTCTGCACTTTTTACTGTACACTGGTAAGTATGGCAGTGTAAAGTATAATAAATACTTTACTGGAGTTGTCAGACAGACAAATCAAACTTACCAGTGCTAATCTGTCTCTTCCTAACCATTCTGAGCAATGCAATTAGTCATAGCTGTGCAATGTAGTATCAATGGAAGTTCAATGGACCCTCTCTGCTTACCTTTATTGACTCTTGATCGTGCGTGCTTGAAAGGAGGCCTTGTCGCTTTGCTAGGATGAGGCGTCAGTAATGCCAGCTACCGCTGATGGTGTGTTGTTTTTCAGGGTGGGCTGAAAGCAGTGGTGTGGACAGATTCCTTTCAGATGGTTGTGATGGTGCTGGGGTTCCTGACGGTCCTGATTCAAGGAACCATTGTTAATGGAGGGGTGAACAGTGCATGGGAGAAAGCGGAGGCAGGGTCCAGGCTGCTGGTCTTTGAGTAAGAGACACCACAACACAACCAAATGCCTTCTCTTTGCAAAACTTCTTGATAACTTCAAATCTGCAAACATTCTTTAGCCGATTGCTGAGTAGCTAGTGTCAAGCTATCCTAGTGGACCCACTGTCCCTTTGAAAGTTGCATGGTTTTACTTTGGTAACACTTCACATTAAGTGTCTCTAATTACTGTTTATTTACATGTGTGCTTACACATAATTACCATGTTATTATACATAGTTACAAAGTACTTAATGTGTACATTTTTTACACAATATATGTAAGTACACAATTGTATCAGAAAAGGGTTAGGGTTTGATTTAGCATTATATCATGCAAAAAGTTTTACACACTAAATGCATAGTATCTGCTTAATAACATTGTAATGATGTATAAGCACACATGTATTTACTGTACTAACTACTATCTAAATACACAGTAATTAGGGGCCAGATGTACTGTTTATGTGTTTTTAGAGAGGCATACTGTGTATTTAACGAGTTACTGTTATCAGTTTTGATCCAGATCCTTTAAGACGGCACACCTTTTGGACAATAACCGTTGGGGGAACCTTCACTTGGCTGGGAATCTATGGGGTCAACCAGTCCACCATCCAACGGTGTATCTCATGCAAATCAGAGAAGCATGCTAAATTGTAAGCGATAAACCTCTAAATAATTGCAGTGAACAAGCCCCGGTGTCCTTTTGTAAAACTTAATGAGTGTTTGTCCAGGTTGAGTTTGGCTTATTAAAATCAAACAGGGAATAAAAGGATGGCCTTTCTTATTTTTAGATAAGAATTTGTAACAAAGTGAATGAACGTGAATCGTCAACGTACAGAAATAGACAATGCAGTCTAATTGTCTGCTTATTGGTCGTGCAGTGTGTACAGTCAGCGTGCATCTGACACGCCCTGGTTTTGTTCTGTTTCTCAGTGCACTCTATCTCAATCTCATCGGACTGTGGGTGATCCTGGTCTGTGCAGTGTTTTCAGGGCTCCTGATGTTCGCCTACTACAGAAACTGTGATCCCTGGACTGCCGGGTTCGTGTCGGCTCCTGATCAGGTACAGTACAGTGCAGTGGCTTGCGGTTTATAATAAGACCGAAATGCTCTTAATCATTTGGAGAAAGCTTGTGCTAAACATACGGCCTAAACGCTTGTGACGAAAGACATGGCAAACAGCATAAGCAGATGATAAACAGTCGTGCCATTAACTACCTGGTTTTGTGATTTATTTGACCTGCTCTAATTCTTTTTTTTCCTTCTTTTTTTTCATTAAAGCTCATGCCCTACTTTGTCATGGACATACTGGGCAGCCTCCCTGGACTTCCAGGGCTGTTTGTTGCCTGTGCTTTTAGTGGCACACTAAGGTATGCATGCCTGCTGTACTCCTGTAATGTTGTATGATAGCAATGGCTCTACTGTAGCATGTTATCAAATATACAAGCAATGAGATACTTCCCCATAGGGAAGTGGATGCACTGCACATGCATAGTTATGAGGAGATCACTTTCTTCACCTGCTGTGGCAGACCCTACAGCTGTAGATAACCTACGTTGTCAGTACGTTGACACTTGCAAAGCATGCTACTGTGATAAACCAGGTACTGCATTGCTAAAAATGCAACTGATATTTCCACAGCACTGTAGCAGCCAGCATCAACGCACTCGCAACCGTGACCTATGAAGATTTAGTGAAGAATTACTTTAAGAATCTCTCCGACAGACTGGGCACATGGATCAGCAAGGGACTGTGTGAGTACAGCTCTGCACCTGAATCAGGCATCTATTCCATATCTATTAATGTGAATTGCATTGGGTTTGGGAGGATCTGGATTAAACCTCAGGTCAGAACACTTGAACGGGGTGGTGTGTGGTGCATTTGAAAGGGTTACCAGCTCGTTGTTGTCTTGTTTAATCTCCCAGGTATAGTGTTTGGGGTGGCCTGCACCTCGATGGCAGTAGCTGCATCACAGATGGGTGGAGTTGTGCAGGTAAGTGATACGCTTTGGGATGACGTTGTAAGCAGAGGGGCACTTTTGAATAAGTTGTTAGCACGCCTTCTTTAACGCTGTGCCAAACATTCCTCCCAGGCTGCACTGAGTATTCACGGGATGTGTGGGGGCCCTATGCTGGGACTTTTCTCTCTGGGCATCTTGTTTCCATGGACAAACTGGAAGGTGAGTCCATTTTACAACATTAACTTTAATCTTTTATAACCCTAACCCTGACCCTAACCATAACCCTAAAATCAAAGCCAATAGAAATGGCTTGAAAAGCTCATGATGTTAATGTTTCTGTTCATTCTTTCCTTGGTCTAGTCAAGCCCCATGGTTGTCACTGATATCCTGACGTGCCTGTTTAATCTTTCCAGGGGGCTGCTGGGGGCCTGGTGATGGGAATTGCCATGTCTTTCTGGGTGGGAATTGGAGGATTCGTTTACCCTGCAGGTCCTGACAAAGCATTTCCCTTGCCACTCAGCACCAACAGCTGCCTCCTAATGAACAGCACAGACATCATAAGCACACCGGCACCCACCCTAGCCTCAGAGAGGTCAGTCTCATGTATTACCAGCATTAACAGAGATTCTGAACATTCAAAACACACTTTTTTTTGGAAGAATCAGCAGGCTTGACTACTGTACTGTTTAATCTCTATTTATGCATACAGATCCCTTCTAAAAGTTGCATGGTAAATTTTGCAATTTTCCATAATTGTTCTATGGTAATACTATGCATTTACCAGGGTTTGCCATCCTTCGGACACACGTAAAACCGAGGTCCTATTATAAGTGACTCTGCAACAGTTGTTGATGCATAGTTCACCCCCTAGTCTCTGTAAGTCGCTAATAATTAATAATATTTTTTATGTCTATGATTTATCGTGCTATCGTGTTTTCACTCTGCTTTTCTATGCTTTTACTTTTATAATATACTTTTCTAATAAATTACTTTTAAATAAACTTTTATAATATACTTTCACAAAAAAGCAAAAATCGGTGGGAAATATATATATATATATATATATATATATATATATATATATATATATATATATATGCTGTTGATGCTTTTCACGTATTTCTTTAAATTACAATATATATGTTTTCTGATTATAAGTTTTCTTCTCTTTGTAGACCTGTGCTGGCAGATACCTGGTACTGCATGTCTTACCTTTACTACAGTGCTGTGGGCTGGATTGTGACTGTGATTGCTGGCTTGCTGATGACCTCAGTAACAGGTATGCAACAGGATTGTGTGTTTGTTACTGGAGAAGACAGCGCCAGTGTACACTGTAGATAGCTCTGCTTGCCTGGCATGGTTGGCATGTAAAAGATTTTGCACATCCCAAATAAAGCGAATGTTTTTGCTAGGTCCTAACCGTGGTGAAGATGTGAACCCAGTCCTGATACGTCCGGTCTGCAACCTGCTCTGTTTCTGGTCTGAGAAATACAAAGAGATGTGCTGGTGTGGGGTTCAGCATGATGCAGACTGCATGGTAAGCCCAACATAGCTGCGTCTGCAAGCGTATTGCAGGAATAGCAGCATTTATTGTTAAGGACTTTAGCTCTGAGCTCGAAGCTGTCCAATTAACATATAAAGTCCTGCCTTGCACGATCTTGATTTTCGTTCTTTATTGTCGGAATAATCTATATGAATCAGTAGCTGATCGTGCAGATATCACAGGTCTTGGTTGGTGTTACTGAAGCTTATTTTGTTTGACAGGAATTTCACGATAACGGTGCCTTTTCAATGAAACCAGAAACATCTACCAATAAAGAGCCACAGAACGGTTTAAACAAAGACCCTGAGAACACCATACCTGGTTACAACCCGGAAGAGAAGTCCTACAGCAACGCAGGGCTGCCGAAGGACACGCATTTCTGATCATCCAACACTCTACTGATGACAGTTAAATTTAAAGCAAATCCTTTTCATCTGTTAGAAAAATGTACTGAGGACATTGCAATGTTTAACAAGGGATTGCAAACTGTATGCTATTGCTTTTTGCTACTGAAATGCAAGAAGTGGATATAGTATTTTGCTTATGTGCGTTAATAGCATTGTAACTCAGTAGGATTCACCTATTGTAAACAGGATAAAGGTGGCTCTGTATTGCCTGGGCTCTGCACTATTGACTTCATGGGGTTTGGACCCATTTCAAACCCAGCTATTAAAAACACCAATCAACAATATATTAAACGTGTTTTTTTTTTAAAGACACTAAAAGAATGTAAGAAAAATAGGGTACATTTGTAATGCTTACATTTGTTGTGCAACATGCCTTAGGGTTTGATTTTTTTGTATTTGCTTTTATTTTTATTGCTAAACAGACTTGGCAGTCCCAAATGATTTCATTTGTTAAGAAATGTCTGTGTAACAAGACTTCAAATAAAAACAGATAACAGCTTCTTGTATGTCGTCAATAGATAATGAATACTGTCTTTTAACAATATCCAATAATTGTCTATATTGCTATGTCAATATCGGTATTGCTAAACATTAACAGCAGTTGTTGTGTTAGGGTTAAAGGGCACATAAGGACCTTTTTATTTTATTGTGGTACATGTTCCCCATGTGTTGCTACAACTGTTGACATAAGGTGTGTGTATTGTTTACATTTTGTTTGTTTTTTACATTTTGACGACTTTTAAATTGCATTCCTTGCCTCAAGATGGCTTCCCATGTACCCGCATGGACCGCTCAGAACTACATTTCCCATCATCCTCCTGCTCAGTGATAAATCCATCTCAGTTACATGTGAGTAGGGGGATGATGGGAAATGTAGTTCTGAGAGGTCCATGCGGGTACATGGGAAGCCATATTGAGGCAGGTAATACAATTTAAAAGTTTAAAAAAGTGGTCAAAATGTAAAATTAAAAATTAAAACAATACACACACCTTATGTGTTACACAGAAAAACAGTTGTAGCAACACATGGAAACATGTAACATAATAAAATAGAAAGGTCCTTATGTGCCCTTTAACAGAAATTGTCATATACAGTCATAAACACCACACTTTAAAGATACAATCATTGCTTTATTACAGAAGAAAAGTGATATCCAAATCTGTATGGTACAGTTAAGTAGTTACAATTTTTACATGTAAACATGAATGAAGTAAACAATGGTCAGTAACTCTGCATCTCATAAGAACAAGCATATAGGTGCCTGATAGTAAAAACCCTAATCCACTGTGCTTACCTACAAAATCTCGATCGGAAACCCCCTGGAACAGACATAGGGGTGTCTTTTGTATTGGGGGGGGGGGGCTGCAGCTTCAGTATGTGAAACAGCCCCCCCTCCCCCCACAATGATTCGGGGAGTGGTGAAAACAGTACTCAATAGTGCTAATGATAGCGGCTTTTAAATTCTTAGCAAGGATACACAGGGTTAGAAAAGCAATGCTCAGTGGGTGGGGGGCAGGGGGGCTTAATTATAGCAGGGTGTGGTCAGTTATTCTGCAGAAATCACATCAAGCAATGCTGTAGTTAAAATGCTATGTGCCACCGATATCTCAAGGTTAAATGGAGGGTCATAGTGCAAAAAGCTGGTGAAACTGCAGCACAGCGCCAAGCAGCACTGGATACAGAGAAACGTAAAATAGCACCCCCTGCTGTTTGGACTTTAAACTGCCATTGAATTACATTAAACACCCCCTTCCCCCTCTCCCTTCCACAAATCTGGAGCATTGATAATTGAGTTTTAGTTCAGGAGTAGAGGCGTTTGGCATATTTATTACAATTAAATATTTGGTTCGAATAGAAAAATACATATTCAGTATATTTATTCATGTTTTATTTTTTAAAAATATTTTTTTAATCTTTTTTTTTATTATATATTTTTATTTGTATATTGAATTAAAGAATTTAAATTATTATGGTATGCTATTTCCTCCAATTCTAGGTCTACATAATAATATCTAAATCTGGTTTTAAATTAAATACATCTGGTTTTTAATCTCCAATAAATAAAACAATAATAATAATAATAATAATAATAATAATAATAATAATAATAATAATAATAATACGTTTTAGTAGGAAGATTTTTCTTTTGGTTGAAGCATCTTTAAATTTTTGTTTGCACTACTCTTTGCATGCAGTGTATGGTTAAGTTTTCACTTGTAAATGGAGCTTCCACTAATGTAACCCATTGGGGCATTGACTATTAATAACATTGACCCATTAATAATATGACCGCACAGGACCATCTGAATATTTACAGTTCTGCTGACCATAGCAAGACTTTTTTTGCACATCCTTTTTTTTTAGTTGAATTATTTTAAGAGAGATATTTGTATATATATATATATATATATACAAAAATGTGATTGGTTTAATGGTGCATTAAAAAACAACAACAAATCAGCACGAACACAAATTAGTGAATCATGCTTTTAAAAAGTAAACTTTTCAACTAATAATGATATTAGTTGGGATGCCATATTCAATGGCCTCATTGAAATGGCTTACGGGTGTTCTGTCTGTCTTGTTTATTATTATTTAGCAGACGCCTTTATCCAAGGCGAGTTAAAGAGACTAGGGTGTGTGAACTATGCATCAGCTGCAGAGTCACTTACAACTACATCTCACCCGAAAGACGGAGTACAAGAAGGTTAAGTGACTTGCTCAGGGTCACACAATGAGTCAGTGGCTGAGGTGGGATTTGAACCAGGGACCTCCTGGATACAAGCCCTTTTCTTTAACCACTGGACCACACAGCTTATTTGGGCCAGGCTATTCTTTGTCATTTAACAATACATGGAGCTCTGTCTTTCTCTCTCACAGTCAGAAAAGCTTGCATGCAGCATTACATGTCAAGTCCATAGCCAGTTTGGAAAAGCTCCAAGCCAGTCAAGGCGGATATTTTGTTTTCCACACACAGTAATTAAACTACTACTTATTTGTTTTTAGTACAGCAGGCAAACCCATGTGTGGTCTGTTAAAATGCACTGAACATGACACCCCACAGAACTAAAACACCATTTAACGGTAATACACTGAGGACTTTTAGAAGGCTGTTATATGGGCAAACCCCCTGTATTGCACAGGTGAAGCAAAAACCAAAATGAAATTAAAACTTAGAGTCTGGAAATGGGAAGATCACTCCATGGTGCAGTTTGTTCTGTCTAAGCTTGAGACTTTTTTTTTTTTGCACTCTTTGTAACAGGTGTATGTCCTCACTGTGTATTCTCTGTTTACCCGTTCTGAGAAAATGCAAAGTTTTTAAGTTTTGAATTGTTTAAAAAAACTACTGTCAGTAAGAGTCTCAGGAGAAGGCTGAAATATAATGATGTCAGCATTGTTTTTAAGACAGTACAAAGATCCCCTCTTCTAAATATAACATTGAGGATGCATTATAGAGGCTGCTATTTAACAGTTGCTGCAGCGATATGCTTTTCTTAGCGGACAGATCTTTAGTAAGACAAGAGAGTAGTAAACCCCCCCTGAAGGCAAACAGTGAATCTGACAAATGCATGTACTGTACACCTGATTGACATGCCATCCTGGGATAGAGAAAGATTTCTAAGTAATCCTACTGTACATCCTTTAAAAAAAGATCACCTTCATCGCACCTTGATTCTGTTTCCGAATGAAACCAGCCTTCTCGGTCACAGCTGGTAACACTTTATAACGATTCAGACAAGGAAATGGGAATGTTTTCAGAATCAATATTAAGCTGAATGCAGAAATAACTTAAACGCAAGAACTATCTGCTGCACATGCATTGGATTTTAACAGCCTCGAAGAGATCTGTACAGCACAACAAAAAGAACATATGTGCTTTTTTGTGCTCACATATATTTTTAACAAAAAAACTAATTTCCATTTTTAATCATTACTAAAGCAGATGTTACTGTGTACTGTAATACAAGTTTTTGGGTAATTTGAAACAGCTGCATTTTTTCCATGTTGTGAATTAAATTAAAAGTATATTATGGTGATGTACAGTCGTGGATCTGCATAGTATACATTAAGATTACCCTTTGCAGCACTCAGATTACACAAACAGGACAAGTCCTGAGGGACCAAGCTTATGGGAGAGCTAGCATCAAACACAGTGCCATTAGTGCAATGTGAAGTCACAAGCGTCTAAACAGCTTTCAAACTGTTTTTTTTTTTTAAATTTAATTTACAAAGTTTGGCTAATTGTCAAACTGCTTCGTTTATACCAAGTGACTGTTTATAACACACTAAAGCTCATTACAAGGCATGATTTTCAGTAAACACTGTATATATGTTTAATTTCTCAAAAACACGATCGGAAATAAAATAAAATCTCTACATTGTCTTCCGCGTCATGCTCGGGTAATTGCCCTGTTTTGGATGCACTCTTGATCGGACATGAATGTGGTTTCCAAGATCAGGTTCTTCCCAGTTGGATTCCAGCTCTTCTTTCTCTTCTCCAATGCTGTTCGAGTCCTGTGCTGTTCACGTGCACAGCTGCTCTGCGGGTGCAATGCTAAGGCCATTCGTGGTGGTAGCGCTTGCCGTTCTTCTTTCTCTCCTTCTGTAGGTGCTCCAGCTCTGCCTCATACATCATCTCCTGGACCAAGTACTTCTCCCGCCTCATTCGGTCACACAGGTCTTTGGGCATGTCCGGGATTAGGTAGGCAATGAAGGATTTGATCCCGAACACCAGGTGCTAAGGAGAAATAAACATAAGAAAAACAAATTAACCTTTTCAAAGGGTTGGAATTAAAACAAAAAAAAAAAAATACACGACATATTGGACAACCAGAAATTGAAGGATAAACGTTTTTTTAGGGCCTTCGGTTTTCTTTTCTGCAACCCGTAATATATATTTTTTGACATTCTCATATAATTATTTCATGGTGTTACTGAAGTAAAATCAGCTGTTTTCTATCCCGGTTAAATAAACAGTAAAGTAACACAAAACAGTCTGCTGACCTCAAAGACGATAATGAATGCAAGGCGGGCTGCCAGCACGTGCCAGAACTGCAGAGTGAAGTCATAGGGTGGTGAGCCCCAGGGCGGAGCCCGGTAGTCCCGATACCTGCAATGACACATTATGACATCACATTTAACCAATCGCATTGTTCCATTCCAGGACAGCAAACACTGCAATCGTAGATCACATTATGCAAAAAATGAATGTTATCAACCAGTACAAACCAGATGTGGTACCATACATAACACCAGGCAGCAGACATACATACCTGCAATAGCCTGAATTTCCATTGCCCAGCTCCGCCATGTTGAACCATGATAAACTGCTGTTCACATAGCCTCTCAAACACCTGGAGAAATAGCGCCAGTGAGATGGGCACAGAGATAACAGCAGTGAGAAGAACAGCTGCAACAAGAGATTCAATGGGATGGTAGAAATTGTTTTCCTTACTTTTCATGCCTGTAGCCCTGATCCACACAGGGCCCGTATTTGAATGCATAGACGAATCGAGGGATGTAGTCTGACGTAATGGCTATCACAAACGCATTGGTAATCACGGCTAGGACTCCTATCCCTTCAAGAATTCCATACCAGATACCTGGAAAACAATGGGATCAGGCTTTAGTAGGACCCAAATGTCATGCCTTGGATTATCAGGGGCTACAGCCCGGGAAAGCAATTTCACTCAAACAATAGAACTGCAAAGAGAGCATGATATTCTGGGATCTGTGTCGAGTCGTGATCTCAGTATGCTGGCAGGTCTGGGGGGTGGGGGGTGGGGGATGGGCTCACCTATGTCCGTAGCCCTAGCTGGCATTGGTCTTCTCCACTGTGTGACAAACTTGTAGGCATCCAGCCGGATTTCAATGATGTTATTGAGCAGAGCCAGCAGAGGCGCCAAAGGGAAGGCTGCCACGAAGATCGTGGTGAAACCAAACTGCAACACTGGAGAAACAAAATACAATAAAAAAGAGTCTGGTTACAAAACATGGAAAATAGTTTTCTAACTGCGTGCAGCTGTGTGTTATGCAATACATACAGCACTGTGCAATACATCCATATATAGGTTAGATATAGGGCATTTATATATTGCATGTTCTGTATCAGCCAAATAAAAGGAAACATATAAATAAATGGAGACAAAGACATTTAGGAAATCTCATTTCTCCCTGATGTATTAAAAGTAGGGTCTATAAAGCGTTGCATGATGACCACCACTTGGTGGCAGAATTTCTGTATCCATCAGTGTTACAGAAAGCATGCAGCTGCTATCGGACATGCACACAGAAGTATTGCATCGTGTGCCTGCAAAGAGACACATGCGTTCGGCATGAAGCGGAGCATTGCAGCAGCACAGTGAAAACAGCTTCAGCATGTCCTACCCATTTCCAAGTACTCATCCACCAGGCCGTGTGGATTCATGGGCAGCAGGTTCCAGTCCTCATCCCACTGTGGTAGAATCCCTTTGTTTTCCATGCTCTGCCTGGGACTCCCCTTCTTAATCTTCCTCCAAGACCACCAGTTCTGCAGCAGCCTAGACCAAAACAAATCCATGTCTTCTTCACTTACCTTGCTGTACCTTTTATTTGCTGTGTGATCATAGCTGTCCCGCCCACTAGCCCCTCTCCTAATCAACATAACAGTGGTGTTGGAAATGGAAACTGCTCTGCAGTCCTGTTTTCGGAAGCTAACTGTCCAATGACCTGCTGATCTGAACCACTGGATCACAGGGGATGATTAGATAGGAATCGAGACAGTTACACTTATTGCAGAGAGTATAACAGAGAGGCTTGATTCCCTATTCACTCATGCTTGTGTCAGCGTGTGCTGCTCAGGTTCAGACTGGTGCCTCTGTTACTTACGGATAACCGAGCTCCATAAAATTGTTCCAGATTTGCTTTAAAACCATGATGATCCCCATCTGCATACAGAGGTCTATTAAGCAGCCACTAGGATGGCACTAAAAACAAAACAAAAACAAACAAAAAACCTACATGCATTAAAAAAAGAAAATCGCATTGAAATGTTTGCAAATGTGTTTTCCGTCTAACAAAATTATATTAACTATGTTCCAAAGCTTAAAAATGGCACAAATGCCAGAAAAAAAAACCACTGGTTACAAGGAAATTGCCTCTTTTTTTCAGTGTTTGTTTAATTTCGAACAAGGAAAAAAAAAGGCAGGGGTGTCCAAAGTTCCACTCCTGGTCTTTGTTCTAACCCTGTTGTAAATTGTTTAATTGAACCAATTAAACCTCCATCCAGACCCTGAAGTAGTTCATTACGGCATTTTACCTGTTAAACCTGGAGTGGGGTAACCCTCCAGGACCATGACTGGACACCCCCTGCTCTAACGTATTTTAGTGTATGAATTAAATTTAATGACAGTTTGCTTACCTCTTCTAACCTCCATCTCTCAAACAGTTTGTTATATTTCCCTGGCCGACCAGCAAACCTTGGAAACACAAAGCAAGATGGGGACTCAATCTAATATACTGACAAGCATGATGGATTTCAATCATTTGTATTTTCCTGTAACTTTCTTGCACCATCTGTTGTCAGTAAATTCCCCAAAGCATGCCCCAGTGGCCCCAGCAATTTGTCCAATCATCTCCAGTAAGACAGTGTGTGGTGTGCAGTGGCTGCGAATTCCATTTATTACACGAAACTCACTTTTAACCTGAACTCAAATCACGTAAACATCAAGCATATTTCAGCCCCTTCCAATACTCAGAACAAACCGTCAGTCAAATAGCTAGTATCTTATTTGTCATTCAATAAACTATACGATCGGCAATGAAGGGATTTGTATCTTACCTCAATCAAAGGCCAATGAATGTAGTGTGAAAATATGTATAATGTAGTAGTGCTGTCTAAATCAATAGTCCATCACATGAGTTTCTTGACTGAACTTAAATGATGGGGAAACTTTGAACAAAACTCAATAAGGGAAAGTTGAATAAATCAGTCTGCCGTGCCTTCAAAACATTTTGCATTCTGCATGCTCCATCAAAACTATTAACCAATCAGACAGCAAACTTTCACAGTGAATTATTTTTGCAAACATAACTTGCCAATTTAGACTCTGAAACAGTTTGATACGTTCCAGTTATTACTGTGAGCTTAGCAGGATAAAAATAAATAAATAAATGACTTGATTTGTTGCAGCAATTCCTACTGAAGACAGCTTTCATAGTTTTATGCAAATACATTGCAACATTATATTTTGTTGCTTTGTGTCAATATAATTTTTTTATGCATGTACAGAAATCAGTAGGAAAACAACAAATCAAACTGGAATATATTCCCTGCAGGATATTCTGTTCAATTTCATTAACTTAGGCATTAGACTATTACCTACCTTCCCAGGAAGAAAGCAATATAAAAGATGGAGCTGTTCAAGTTAACAAACTGGAACAAGAACATTTTTAGAGCAAAGCTGTTCTCCCATTCCGATTCCGTACGGGGGTGCTCTGAATAGACAGAAAGATGAGTTATTCCATTTCATTTACACTGTAAGAAACCTATTACTTGCTTTTGTATCTGTAAAGAAGCAGGTGCCCACTTACCTAAATTTGTAAGGAGGTATGCAACTTTTTCATATACCTTAAAAATAATAATAAGAGAAAAAAGCCAATGTGAACAGGAATTGAAGTGAAAAACATATTACTGGAAAGTTTGATAGTTTATATACAGATATAGTGCTGGATTTTATTGTCTCCCTTTGATTCCGATCAAATTTAGGTAAAGACAAAATAATGTTTTTTCTAGTTGCAAACAATACTATGCATTGCAATAAAGAAAGATATTACCCCATATTAATATTTATTATGGTAAATGTGCATGGTGCAGTTTTGCTTTTGCATATATATATATATATATATATATATATATATATATATATATATATATATATATATATATATATATATATAACAATTCTTTATCATACTTAACTGTGATTTACTATGCTTATGTCTGCTTTATCATGCTTTGACTCTGCTTTATCAATTATAATTCACTACACTGTTTCAACACACGATTAGTGAGCCTCTCTGAAACAATGCTTTCCTGTGCAATGCACACACACCACCCAGGAGTTCTGCAGTGGAAACGCACCACGTTGAGTGACATGATGATCATGAAGTTGATACAGACTCCGGTTCCCGACGTCGCAAACTGCCAGTTCTTCTTGACAAACTCCCATTTGAACGAGGCAAACTTCTCCTTGGCGACCAGCCGGTACACAACCACAGCGAACACTGCGGTGAGCACCAGGGAAATCTGCAGACAGACCGACAAGAGATTACATTCAACCAGGACATGCTGTGCACCGTCAAACCTGTATCACAGAGACAGAGAAAGACATGCATCTGAATCCCTGTGCATAAACGGTATATAGATTACCCATGTCAAATCGCTTGGCTCTAAAGAGGGTTCCGTAACTGTTAGTTCTAATCAGGTCTTTGGTGCACTAAACATTATCAATTGTTATGCTACTACATTGTTTTTTACTAAAAGAAAAAAGTGCAGATTTTGCACTAGAGTATATAGTATTATGTATGTTTGCATGCATGCATGTATGTATGTATGTATGTATATACTATAGGTAGCTTGTTTTTTGCATGCATTTTTACAAAGCACCCCTTTGACCAAGAATCCAGACACTGTACATCTGGGGAAATGAAAACATTTATTGAATGCAGTTATTGAATGGCCCACTAGAGGGAACTATTACTGTATTTACATGAACTCTGCAGTAAGAGATAATGTGAAGCAATGGAAAAAATAATATCATGTTGTGGCACTGCCAAAAAATATTTAAGATGCTGGATTAATATTTAATTTGAATCCTGTCTGCTGTCAAGCTGCTGATAGTTTTTGATGCCTCATTCAATTTGCAATGTCACCTTGCAATGTTACATTCAGCCAGCACTTAGCAGCGTGTGCTCCTGGGAGCCTGGTTCCTGGTTCATACCATGAGGAATATTCCTGAGATGGAGACCATGAGGCGGCTCAGCTTGTCCGTGAAGGGCTGGAAGGGCTCCGGCTTCCCGGAGATTGGATTGACTCGCTCCACCTTGGAATACTTGGCTTCAAACTGGGGCCGCAGTTCCTCCTGCCAAAGGACAGCATAAACAAAATCAACATGTAGCTTTGTGATGGTTCACGGGTCTCCTCAACACCGGAATTGTGTCTGATAAATTCAACGCTGAAACCAACTGCAGTGGGTTTATTTATTTATTTATTATTTCTAGAATGCTGGACTATATTACAATACATTATCACTATTCACTTATTTAAACTGCCTACTTTAATTTGGCTTTCATTTTTTGATCTTGTCACATTTGGCAGGGAAGCATTGTTCCTGTCAATTTTTTTTTAGCTTTCCATTTCCCTGTCACTCCAATTCGTTTTTATTATAGGCTTCACACCACTATTGAACTGCAATGCACAGATCAAAGCATTTACAAAACGGAAACTTGTGCTGCGTCTCCCAATAATTCTTTCCCATTCAGTTTTCAAAGAAACCAACCTTCAGACAGTTTGTTAATCTCTACAGGCTTACACATAGGTAAACACTCCATTTATACAGGGGTTATCAGCGTAATAGCTAAGGCACAAAGAGGCAGATCAAACAAACGCAGTGTTATACCCAGTGTAAGCTGCTGAACAACAGATTCAAATATTTAACTTGATAAAGCGATACACATTCCCATTACATAGCCTGAGTGCTGTTGCACTTTTTAAGAATGTCATACCCTGTACAGAATTGGGCGCATTGAAAGTCCTGTTATCGAATGGACGTTATTGGCGGATCTAACAGGCAGGGAGTGGATAATTCCTTTACCCCTTTATAAAGGTGTCATTTCGAAAGACATGTTGGGTGTGAAATGGCAATGTGCTCATTCAGCCGACTAGGAGTTTGGCTGAGCAAGAGGAACATGTTAATTACCGTTGTAAAGCGACTTTGTACTTACTGTTTTTAAATCTGTTTAGGGAGGAAACAGTTCCCATTGTTAAGCGTCAAGCTTGCAAATGCAATTACATTTTAATCACAATTCTTATTAGTAGGCCTACACTAACGCTTTAGAAATCTGAAGTCTTACATCACAAGTCTGCAATAAAAACGTGTACATTTTTTTCAGTTCTTTTGGAACTGAAAACATAACCCTATGCCCTTTGTCTGTGTCCAGGACCGATAATTGCACCCACTTTATTACAACATTATCCCTGTATATTACTCAGCCTTCCTCAGTCGATAACAACTCATCCCACTCTAATAAGGAATAAGAGGACGTTTGCATTCTCCTTATCACTTAATGCATTATTCTCACCGCTATCTCTCTGTAGTGCACCCTATTGTTTTGTGATTTGTCTTTTCATTCGTCAGTGTTTTCCAAAAGGGCAGTAATAAGGATGTAGAAATTGCCCTATCAATCTCCAGGCTCTCTCAATTCCAGTCATGCCAGCATAGGCCCCAGCAAGGCTGTATTTCCACTAAGGTTTTGTATTGATGTCCTAAACCACAAGAGTGCTTCAGTACATGACTAACCACCTCATAACAAGCCGAGCTGTAGCCCTTGTCTGGCATGGTAGGGGCAGGAGGAGAAGAAATGTGGTCCTGGAGGGTGCTGCAGGACTACATCCCCCAGAATGAACTATTACGGGACTGCTAAGCAGTTTACCTGTTTCACAGTTACTGGCTTTCCAACACACAGTCGAAAAACATACACCACACGCACACACACACGCACACCACCAACACAGACAAAAGACAGGCTTTTTATACACATGCCCATTACATTAATTACGAACACTTAAACAACAATTAACTTTATTGATGCCCAAGTGCACCCAGGTGATTCCCATTTAGCCTTGAAGGCTTCTGGGACCTGCAGTCTTTTAGCTCTACAGCCATAACACCTCTCCCGTGCACTACAAAATTAACTCTCACATCGTTCATCCCCAACAAACACATGGGCAGGGCTCTCACCCTGTCTCACTATGGGATACAAGTAGGTCTTAGCTTGTTGAAGTACAATTAACCCTTATAGTCAACATTATGATAGCTAATTGAGAGAAAATTAAATGAATACAATTATTTATTTATTTATTTTAATCTGACTGTATTCATTACCGCTGGGTGATTTATATAAGAGAACAAATTAACTTTTTACAGTATAAGAAACTAAAATAATTACAAAATGTAACTGTGCAATTTGCATTACATGGCAATGTCCAGAATAATAACCTGCCCTCCTCTGTGTCCCACTACTAATGTAGAAGGGCAGGGGAGAGTATTTATCCTGTTAAGTCACCTATTATTAAGGATCACTTTCACAAAACCCCTTGAGTAGTCATTATAACCAAGCTTGACTGCATATTTTTCAATTTTCTCGAAAACAGAAAATGAATCATTTAACCTGCTTTTAAAACACCTATGGGCCAAGGCCAGGTTAAGACTTTCAACACGACAGAGTACTTCTTTCAATCCTACCTCCTCTTCTTCCCAGTCAATGAGGTCCCAGTCATAAGTGAGTTCTGCCCGTCGCCTTTTCCAAAATTCCAGAAACACAGTGGCTGTAAAACAACAGAATGGCGTGACCAGCCTTGGATTGCAATTACAAGAGTGACTGTAAAAAAACTTCAGATGAAGCAGACACTTCGGTCTCACAGATGACACTTTTATGAGAATGAAATCCTTGACATGTGTCATGTAATATATGTTGCAAGCCACTGCACTCACAATGGGCAGCAAGTGCTGTCACAAGCCACACAGACAAGCTAACACTGCCATGTTGAAGCTAAACCGTTGCTTCATCATCGTTTTCATTATCTTTTTAAATCTTCTTAAAGGCTCACGGGGGTAGCTAATCCCTTTCTTAATCACAGTGTTACAAATCACACAATTAGACACATCTGGGATTCAATATCTTTTAATCTAGCTGGACATCTGCACATTTTAAACAGATTGCTCAGGTATATTTGTGTTTTTTGCTGTTTCTCAAAGCATACATTAATTGTAGCGTTTTGTGGTGGTAGGTGTGGATGCATTCTGTTGGTTTCCAAGCAAGCGTCTGTTTCTTAGCTTTAGGTATTCCAATCAATAGCGTAAAGGTATTGCTAATCTCTGCAATTGTGTTTTAAGCAAACACCCCTTACTGTTTCAGCATGTCTCAGATGCTGCCATGAATTGTCCACAGAACACGTTTTAAAGGAATGGGTTCTGCATTATAACTTGTGGCAGGCTGCTGTTGTAGTTGTAGAATGTATTTTTCTTGTGTTGTCAAGCCATTACATATCGCACTTCTTGGATTATTTTACCTAGTCCAAGATTAGCAATAATCTAGGTCTGCGAAACCAGCAAGTGGGGATACCCTTTACTCTACCCTGACAGTCAGCAGCTAGAACTTTGACCTGTTTGAATGGCTATTTTTGAGAAGCAACACATGGCTCAAAAAGTGAGTCTTAAAAATTCGAAGGAATACGGTAATTGTGAAATATCAATTTTTAGACCATGAATACGCAGAGTTAAAGCAATTCCTCCTAGTTCTTAAAAGCTGAAGCACACAGTGGAGGTGTGTCATATCCAAGAGGATAGCTGGGAACTAACCAGCATTCACCAACCCAGACCCGAATGAAACGAAACAACACATGAAGGCGGGTCAGGGCTGCGAGAATTTGCTAGTGATCATGTGATCTGATTTCAAAAACAGCTTCAAATCACACAACAGGAAACTTACTGAAACACAACCTTCAGAGCTATTGTTTCCAAGGCCTCTGTAAAGAACTTCAAATACAAACACGTACCAAAATGTGTTAAACGAAGTGTCCTTAATGATAAAAAAAATAAATCTAAATAAATTTAAAAAAAGTAGCACTATCAGTTTTATACTTTTCAGATTTTTCTCCTAAATATGCCTTAATTATGATCAATGACTCACCATGATTTATAATACAGAAGACGATTATGATTTTTTAAATTATTTTTATCATCCTTTATACTATGCTGGTTTCCTGCTCTTGCATAGCTTTGCAGGGAGTGGAGGCATGAAGAGGTGAGTGACGTTCAAAACAGTTAGTGCTATTTATCTTAAAAGGGAAAGGCACGTCTCTTGTACTCAAATGACGTAAATGAACGATCCTGAGGGTTTTATTTAGATGTGATATACTGCGTGCAATGGGGTTTAGACAAAAAATGGTCGCAAACAGCAACACACCAGCAAGCCCACATTCTTAAGGTGCCATTTATGAGGCATCTCCAAGTGAAGTGCAATGCAGTGCAATATAGGTGTGTTTAGTGAGGTTAGGAAGTACAGAATCAGTTTGGGTTCATCACTGTTAATTGTGCCATTTACACAAACTGTACTAAATACTGCAGATGCTTCAATTTTGTCTCCAACACCTGTTCTGTGCACAGACCCCCACAAAGTTTCCTCTATTGATTCAGACGTGTAAGCTGTGATGAGCACAATCTAACTGAGAAGTGGTAGGTTATTCTGACCAATCACAAGCCCCTACGGTTTTTGGAGGAAACCCAACCCCTGCCATCAAAATCCAGGAAGTGACATCGCCACCCAGTTTCTAGAAATATAGACATTTCAGGCAGTAAGCAGTCCAATTCCACATGACTCCCATGAGGCAACTCAGGTGGAACATATCTTTCTCAGCATGCCTGAGGCCACCACGCACACATGAGCATTGTTGAAAAGACGAAAAAGATACTATGGCGTGGCTGCAGCAGCCTTAAAAATATCCATGCAGATTGGGTTTCCAAATATAGCTGTTATGTATTCACGCAGGTAACGGAGTGGCCAGGATATCTTTACGCAAAACTGACTGCAAAGAAATTAGATCTTAGTATATAGGGAGGAGGGTGGGGGGGGGGGCACACCTTGACTACCCCTCCCTGCTCGCTGATCAGTGTGGATGCAGCCAGGCTCTGGAGGTACAGTAGGTAAAGAAATCAGGTCAGTGCAGTTCTCAGGCTCTCTCTTACGAATATCCAGCCTCACCTGCTTACTCTCTCCAGTCTAATTCAAAACACAGTTTTGGTCTGACACACTTACACTGTTGCACCTGTAAGCAGAGCTCCCTGGGAAAGACTGCAGCTGCCTTTCTACAGATCAGAAGCACAAGGTAGGTGGCCTTTGGTATTCTGTGTGATATGACCTTGACATATTCCACACTTTATTCTTATGAAATGCTTGATCAAATTGAATTCATCATGTACTGTAAAGCGCAGCTTTTTAAAAAATTTTATTCTGGTAAAATTCAGTAATTAGATGGATGATTTCACATTACTGTGCCAACAGTATAAAGTTGTATAGAATGTTTTCTTTTTTTATATAATTTCAATGCAACTTAGATCCACGCTCAGAATCAATAATAAAAAAAAAAAGGGAACTAATCACAAAGCATTTCAAATGCAGCAGTGCTAAGTTGGCAGTGTTTTATTTGCATATCACATTTTTTAAATTAACCTGATTTTGTAAATTTTTTTTCCCGTAGCTTTGTAACATTAAAATCAAAAAAGTGTAAAAATCAGTTTCACCGACATCAGTCTGATTTCTTATACGCTGTACACTAGAGTTTTTCGAGAGGAGTACTTGTTGCAGTTCAAACACTGTCCTCATTCACTGGCAGTCTTTATTTGGCAGGTTTCGAGAACAATGTAACTGGCTGATTAGGAAGTACAGTGAGAAAGCACACAGTTTTAAGCTACCTGTTTAACTAATGATATCAGGCTGTTTTGTACTTGAAGCGTTCCAAATGAAAGGGCCCGTGAAGCTATACAGGCTCTCTCTACGACCGCTATTGTCTCTGTTGAATTAAATAACTCTGACCCAACACACACCGTATAGTAAAATACTGTAAAATATTGTCTTGAGTTCAGCATTGGTAACATTGATGTATTTCCAAGTTTAACAGTTAGACATTGAGAGATATTTAGATATTATATATAGGGATGTCCAACGCGTTTAAGTGATTGAGCATAATTTGGTCTGGGTTTACTGTACATAATAGTTCATGTTTTAATCAAGGTATTTGGTGAGGTGAGCTCTGAACTTTACTAACAGGTTGAATGGCGGACTGAATCACGATATTACTTACTTAACACATTTGAGCACATCTGATTATGTAAACAAGTCATTTATTGAAGGATGCTCATTTCGACAGTCACGTGAAGTTGACTGTTCAAACAACATTCCTTGCTTTTGCTTTAAACACAAGGCGGGGCAAACCAGCACAGCTAGATTTATTTTAGTAATTTATAGATTCAGACAATACATTCAATGCATTCTCCACCCCAAGCATTGTCTGGGATTGTTTTGGGAGGTCTTTGATGTATATGAGATAGCAAAAAAAGAATGTGCTCCTCCCACTGAACCCCTTGTTCAGGAATATATTGTTTTATATGTATTATTTACAATATGGCATGTTCGTTCTTGTGCCGTGTGTTTGTTTTTGTGTTCTTAGTGCGTGTTTTATCGTAAACTGGCAGTCAACACCCACACAAAAACATATTTGTATTTTAAATGAGTCATTACAAGCCAGGCTCGTTGACTCACGTATGTACACTCATAGCTAACCTGTATAAATATTATCAGAAAATCAAATCATGCTGTGTTATTGTGACACCAAGTTATATTTTAATCATGAATTATGTTTCTTATTATTTATTAAAGGTCCATGCAACAAGATACCTTTAATATATATAGGGCAGCAGTGTGGAGTAGTGGTTAGGGCTCTGGACTCTTGACTGGTGGGTCGTGGGTTCAATCCCTGGTGGGGGACACTGCTGCTGTACCCTTGAGCAAGGTACGTTACCTACATTGCTCCAGTAAAAACCCAACTGTATAAATGGGTAATTGTATGTAAAAATAATGTGATATCTTGTAACAATTGGAAGTCGCCCTGGATAAGGGCGTCTGCTAAGAAATTAATAATATATATATATATATATATCACATGACCTACACACGCCCTTAATCCCCACCAGTGCTGGGGTCAATTCTGGTTTTTCAAGTCCAATTTATTTTTAAAATCAATTCCCAATTGTAATTCCAATTCCTTCAAAACAACAGTTATCTTTCAGAGACAAAAATAACTGATGTAATGTGTTGACACTGTGAGTTCATTTTAACAGAATGTTAAACTATAAGAATGTTCCCTTTATCAGTCTCAACACACTTGAAGTTACTATTTTTGTTTCTTTTTTTTAGGATCTTGAAAGAGAGACTCTTGCTCCCAGTAAAGATGGCTTTTCCCTTGCCACTTATGACTGCAATGATTTCAATCTTTGCTCTCCTAGGGGCCACACAATCCCAGAGTTCAACCACCTCCCCTGATGTTATATTGACCACCAATTCTGCTTTAGCCGTAGAAACCTCTTCAACAAAACCACTCGAGGACACAGTCCCACTAGCATCAACAACAATAGTTGAACCTCAACCAACCAGTTCAGAAAATTCATTTTCCACCACCAGCGCAATAAACAGTTCAACAAACACTGCAGGGGAAGCGACTGTGACACCAGTAGTTAGTAGCATTGCTCCAGAAACAACAACAGCCCTTACTGCCACCACAGAGATCACAACCAGCGCCCCGGACTCGCTTAACCCAATAACTCCAGGGGACAACTATTCAAACACAGGCACCTTCTCATCTACCACTCCTAGCAACAGAAACGACTCCACAACCACAAGCGGAAACTTCTCCACTTCTACCCAGAGCGGAAACCTCTCCACTTCTACCCCAAGCGGAAACCTCTCCACTTCTACCCCAAGCGGAAACCTCTCCACTTCTACCCCAAGCGGAAACCTCTCCACTTCTACCCCAAGCGGAAACCTCTCCACTTCTACCCCAAGCGGAAACCTCTCCACTTCTACCCCAAGCGGAAACCTCTCCACTTCTACCCCAAGCGGAAACTACTCCACTTCTACCCCTAGCGGAAACCTCTCCACTTCTACCCCAAGTGGAAACCTCTCCACTTCTACCCCTAGCGGAAACTACTCCACTTCTACCCCAAGCGGAAACCACTCCACTTCTACCCCAAGCGGAAACCTCTCCACTTCTACCCCAAGCGGAAACTTCTCCACTTCTACCCCAAACTTCTCAACAGCAGGTAACGTTTCAACAGCAAGAACAACAACAACACTGAGCAGTACGACTGCAAACACCACCCCCATGACTACAGGCTCTCCAGGTACCAACAAGAGCAGTACGACGCTCAATTACATGAGTACCACCGCCAGTCCGGGGGCAGGGAACATATCCTTTCCTTCCAAAGGTGAGTCTTGTGATCATTTTACTTTCATACCATTGTGCACAAGTACCAAAACCGGTAAAACCAGTGGCTTGAGTCTCCTTTTTGAAACATCATTATCATTTAAGTATCCCGTAACCTTTAGAAAACACACAATATAATGGCCTATCTTATTACCTATTCATCAGCCTTCTTTTTGACAAAAAGAAGTAGGCAAAAACAGGTCAATTTAACTGCTGCTTTTTTATGTACTGTAACATCTGAAAGGGAAAAGATGTTAAAAACAAACAAACAGGCTCCAACCTCAGAACACAAGAAGTTGGTATCACACACACACCGATATCTTTGATTTACGAACAATAAAACCTGTCTTTTTATTTTAATACAGGTACATACAGAGGGCAAAACAGTGCAGATACTATGAGAAAAAGCTTAGAGAAAGACAAAACAGGAAATTGCTCTGCCATAACTGAACACAACAGTTTGGTGTTGCCAATATCTGAAATGTGGTACTAGGAAAAAAAAAATGCTTTTCAGAAAGAGGGTTTAATTCCTTGATCCTTTCCCTGAAACTAGATTAGTCTGAGAAAAAGAAGGGAAGTTTTCAAGTTGGATGTGCCTTGTCACCAGGGACAGGTGGAAAGTATGTGTGATTGACAAACACAAAGAGAGTCAAGTTTCACCAGGTCCAGGGAGGAAGCACAGCCAAGCTCATTCACGCAGGATTGGTTCTTTTTAAAGGCAAAGTATGGAGTCTTATAAAACGGAGTTAATCGGAGTATGGTTCCAATTTCAAAAAAAATTTGTACAACAGATTTTTGGTGGTACATTTGTCATGTAAATTGTTTAATTTATAAAACCCAGCTGATTAAAGAAAAAAAAATAGCAACACTGTAAATCCTTTAAATCTGGTTAACTGGAAAAGGTTTATTTATTTATTTATTTAAATATATTTTGATATTATTGTTTATGTACTATTGTGAACAAAAAGATGTACCTAATGGGAAAGGACCAACTGCTATAACACACAACCTTTCTCCTGAAAACTAACATGAGATCTTATCTATTCTGTTGTGTTTTTCAGATGCCACTCCTCACAGTAAAGAAAATGACATTGGTGTCACAGTGGGGGCCATTGTTGGAACAGCCCTAGGAATCTCACTAGTGGCTCTGGTCCTCTACTTCATATTTAAGAAGGCAAAATCAGAGTCCTTCAATCACCGCAGACTCTATGAAGATGTGTCTGCCGATCCAGGTACTTTTAGGAACCCTGATTGGTTGTAACTGTGTTTAATACTGATTAGCGTACAGGGATTAAACAACACCACACCATTTTACATTGACAATATTTGGAAATGTTCTTTAGCCACCTGAGAATATTCATGCAATGCAAATGTATTCTTGCAACAAGGAAATATAATCTTCTAACTATCTACTGGCACAACAAACAGGGGGCACCACTTTGAATTTAAATAAGCAGGTGGCACCCAAAGAGGGTTTTTTTTTTGAAGAGGTCATGAAATAATGGGTTTAAGTAAGTCAGAGAAAACCGAAACTCTCTGAACTTACTGACTGTTTTGATTAGTGGGGTACTATGGCCTGATCTTGTTACGAGAGCCTTATAAAAGCTTTTCATGAGATCAGATCCAACTCCTCCAATGAGGTATTTCCTTAACCACTGTTCACTTCATGCTTCCACATGCACTTCAGTTAATTCATGCAAAGTGGTACTTGCTATTCCATTAAGCTCTTCATCTGCCACTGGAGTGTATATAAGTACAGGATATGCAAGTATTTGTTTATCACTGATCCACTTAGCAGCTCTTTAAGAACCCCACAGTTTGGTTCAAGAAGACTTGCTTCACTTCACTTCTCTAAACAACTATCAGCTTCATTCAACAGCTTTCAGAAGAGGCAAACTAAATAAAATAGACAGGAGCTATGAATAAATGTCCAAATCAGCCATGTATTTTTCCAAAGCTGTAGAAATACATTTCAACAGTATTTCAGCATCTGCTACCTTTTAAAATATGTATTGGGTTAAAGCTTGTTTAGCCAATGCATCCCTCAATTGGCTGCATTTTGCACAGAAAAGGTTTTACTTTTAATACATTTAAAACCTGGTAATAATACATTTTGCCAGCAGAAAATACTGGAAATGAGGACGTGTAATTAGGTAGCAAAACACTCGTAGCACACATGCATTCCAACCTCACTTGCTCTCTAAGTATGCTCCTTCTGAAAAGCTTTAAAGGTCAAGCAGTAATTTATAGGTCTTGCAATTTTTTGTGCTGTTTTTCAGTGTAAATGTTACAGGTTCAATGTATTCTGTATTGTTCAGACAAGTCCTTAACCACCACAAGCTCCATTTAAGTCACACTGGCATGCCTGTGACAGTAATAGAACTCCTGAGGTCATTTTCTTTTTTTTTTTAACAAGGAACACAGCAATGTAATCTTCACTATTATACTACAACTTTTTATTTATTTAAACTTGTTTGTCTAAAATAATCACTGTAGTCCTCTGAATGGCTTGGAGCTTCTGTGTGAACCTTTTCATCAGTAAGAACTGCTTTTAGAACAGGTGCCATTACTTAGTTTCATCTCTTAGCTGTGAATCTCCATAGACACAAGGATCTCTGCACCTCCCCAGCATGCTCGCATTCACTGTTGTTTTTTTTTTCTTTTTCTCGCAGTTCTCCGACTGGACAGCTCAGCCGATCAACTTGATCTACGCTATGAGGGATGCTACAATCCTGGAGTCACTGGGGACTCTATCCAAATGGCCAATATCCACTCACAAGGGCAGTATGCTTAGTGGACCTGGACAAGAATGGGCTCAGCTAAAAAAAAAAAATGAATTAACACAACCCAGTTATTTATAATGCAATTAGGAAAAAAAATTAAAAAACCACCTGGTATCTGACAAGCTGGCTCGTCTTACAGACTTAAAAAAACAACCCCATAAGCGTTTAATTTAATTTCAATGTTGACTATCGTGTTAGAAAAGTACAGCTTTCCTTCGGCAAAAGAAACTGCCTTTCTGTAAATTCCCAAAGCTACCAGTGAACACAAACCTCTGCAAGTTTATTCAAAGCTAGCTTTCAGAGAAACTGCTGTAACGTTCCTAGGCAAGAGCACAATATTTACTGTTCCACATTACAGCAGTGAAGTAGGCACTTACCCAAACGCTGGCTGTTTGGAAATTAAATACCTGTACAGTATAAATCAACAGGACTAATGTTTATTATAAATGTTTGGGGGCATAACAGTCACCTTCTCTTTTGGGCAAAACACATGCCATGTTTTATTTTAGTTCAATGGTTAAAACCAATTCACTAGTTGTTAGCTGAAAAAAAATAGATTTTGTAACTATTCATAATAATAATAATAATAATAATAATAATAATAATAATAATAATAATAATAATAAACCCTGAATGCCTGTATTCTGCAATGCTAGCCTTATGAAAACCATTTTATTGTAATGTAACACTTATGGCATTTCCCTAAAATAAATATATATATTTGTTTCAAGTATTATAATTACATGATTTAACTTGTGGTTAATAGCATCCTTTGGGAGCTTCTTGTTCTCACACACACATTTGTTTTGTGTTTACATAACAATAAAATGCACCTGCTTTCTTTAAGCAATAAAATCCAACAATTTTACTGGGGAAGAAAGCGGGACGGAACTGGGGTGAAAACTCAAAGAAAGGGGGACGGAACTGGGGTGAAAACTCAAAGAAAGCAGGACGGAACTGGGGTGAAAAATCAAAGAAAGGGGGACGGAACTGGGGTGAAAACTCAAAGAAAGCAGGACGGAACTGGGGTGAAAAATCAAAGAAAGGGGGACGGAACTGGGGTGAAAAATCAAAGAAAGTGGGACGGAACTGGGGTGAAAAATCAAAGAAAGGGGGACGGAACTGGGGTGAAAAATCAAAGAAAGGGGGACGGAACTGGGGTGAAAAATCGAAGAAAGGGGGACGGAACTGGGGTGAAAAATCAAAGAAAGGCTGCCTTACCCCATATCGCCATAAAAATTGCAAAGAAGACAGTTCCTCCGTTATCAAAAAGATGTGTAACCTGGAGGAACAAAAATAATTAATTACTAAGAAAATGCCAGCTTATTGTAAATGTAAATAACATAATTTGCAGGTTGTATAGAAACCAGATTACTGGTAAACAGATAGAGATTGATAAGAAAAAAATATGGTCAGGTTTTGCATATTAATAAGAAAATAATTGATTCCGCAGAGATTTAGAAGATGCAACGTTCATAAAATTGTGACTCCATTCATTCCTCCTGAGTGACACTCTTGTCAGTTACAGACCCATAATTATGCATGTGCTAATGACTGGGGAGCTTGCAACTGAGTATCTACATCAACATTACAGCTCCTAATGGAGACTGCATGTCTGGCCAGTGAAAACGCCATCTGCAACGTGCATCCCATTTCCCAGACCAATTTACACTGCAATGCCTATTTTAAAATTATAATGAGGATTACAAGATAAGTTATGAATCAGAATAGTCAAATTCCATTTTCGATTTTTTATATTTCTTTATCTTTTATGAACACATAACGACATGCTGAAGTTTCATTTGATTTAGTGTTCGGTCATTTTTAAAAAGGAAGGCAGGAAGCTCTTTTTTATACAGAGTTATAAAAGCATGGAACAGCCTGCCAGGTGACAGTTAGTATTTAAAACACTGGGAACAGTAAAAGAAACACTGGATTCTGTCCTATTAAATCAGATCCCCCTAGTCGTGATGAAGGGTGTGCTAACAAGGGCAAGAGCCTTTTCTCATCCCCAAACCTCTTACGTTCTTATGTTCATTTATTCATTTAACATAAGATTATACAAATGGCATTCTACAGTAGCTCTTGAGCCTATTATTGCTGAAACATTTATGAAGAAAACATTAAACTGTAACTTCTTGTTGATTAATGTTCACAGCTCCTCACTTGCAGTATGAGTTTCACAGGCTTACACAGATGGTGTTTGAGATGCATTGCATTGAGATGAGACTGCTGGCTGGGGTCGTACATTCTCAGAGGATTTGTTCTGCGTAACTCATGAGAAGAGTTATGTTATGATGATGTATTTGGATTAAAGCTTGTGCACTCACACTCCTTCCTCACTGTCACTGCCAAGCTTAATACTTTAGGATTTTAAACCGTTTTAAATACATTTCAGGGATGGAAATAAGACTCCCATTGCATAGCAGTTTCACCCAGTCCAGGTTTTACTACAAGCTTGATTAGCCACAGCGTATAGGTAACAAGCTCAGGTGTGTCTTATTAAACTCATAATAAAACTATGAGTGGATTAAACTGCTATTGGAATGGGGAGTCTTATTTCCAGCCCTGCATTGTCCTAGCCTTACAGTAATTAGCCTCTTTACTATACCCTCTCCCCTTGTGGTACCAATTCAATAGCAATATCCCAATCTACAGTAGTAGCTGCAATAAACGAGGCTTGGGCTAGGGTTGCCACCTCTGAGGTATACAAAACCTGGACACTGGAACGGAAGGGCATTTAAACTCTCTAGAATTCCTACAGTCATCCAATAGGTAGATAATAAGCCTATGACTATAGAACTGACAACCAATTCAAACTGGGCGTCTGTTGCTTAAATAGTATCTTGATTTATTTAACTTGTGCTCAGTTTTGGGCACTGCCATTGCGCTGTGTTGCTGTAGTAATCAAGATTAAAAACAGGATAAGATTAAAAACCAGGATCTTTTAGTGTCCCTGGATGGCATATTGAAATCCCTGGGACGCCTTCCTTAAAATCTGGACGATCCCAGGAAAACAGGGACAGGTAGCAACCCCAGCTCAGGCCGTGCATGTGAAGGAATGGCTCACCTTTGCGTACACACAGCTATCACTGAGCTTCCAGAATGAGCAGCTGCGTTCACACATGGGGCACATGATAGTGTCGTTCGCTTCACAGATCTCCTTGCTTGAGGAATTAAAACAGAAACAAGACACAGGTCAGGACAGCATTAAGTATTTTTTTTTTTGTAAAGCCACCTGTGATCCCTACGCTAAAATTGAACAGTGTATTTATCCTGTTATCTCAACATGAAGTCTGACACTGCTCTTTCTAAAAAAACAAACAAAACAACAACAACAACAACAAAAAAAAACAGAACATTTTGCAGTTGATTTTGTTAACATACGGTACTGTATACCTCTATAACATGCAGGAACTGAGGATAACTAAATACAATTGTTTCAAATTATAGTATAGAAAATTGCCAATCTGATATCGGAGTAATTATGGCATTTTAATTGGAACCAATCCTTATATTAGGATTTGTTAAACCCAGGGGGGTGGGGGTGTCATTACAAACCAGAAAACAAAAGATCATGAATGATTTTTCATTAAAATAATGAAACCACTCTTGTTTGATCTGACTTGTTACTGATTTGGCTGTACTGTTGTTGCTGCTTCTGCTAAGGCTGCTCCCAACAGGCTCCTCATGAAAACCAGGTGACTAAATATATAGATAATCAACAGGAAGCATTTGGCAGCCAGGAGACGAACCTAAAAGAGCACACTGAAACTCAGCATACATATTTATAGGAAAGGGGAGAAGGGAATAGAATTTGCACGGCTTTCTTTAAAAAACCGTGCTGCTGGTTGATGCTATTGTCTGCTCAATAGAAATTCAAAGAGAAAAGTGTCTTAATTAAGAGCGGAGATACCTTTTTGGGTCAATAACTATATACTTATTTTTTACAATGGGGTTAATATAGTTAATTGCTTAAGTGCAATACCTCAAAGGAAAGCAGGCTATCACAACTTTCAACAAATGACAGTACTGTAGCTATGCTGATTACCTGGAGCTATTTTTCAATGCTTCGGTTTAGCTTACCGTGTGGTTCAGTGGAATTAGTGGAGGTCTTGAACTGAGTTATGGAAAGTAAGTTGAGGATGCCTGGCAGTTCCCTACTTTACCCCCACAAGGCATTAGCATGAAAGGTGTATCCATGCAATGTCTTACCTGACCTGGCTTGAGTCCATCGTGAAGAGCCCATAGAGAAAGACAAACAGCCCAACGAGAGCAGCAGGGATCAGCATGCCAGTGTACCACCCCAACCAGGCAAAATACAAGCCGATCTTCTCCCCGAAGTACCGCCTGCAGCAGGTACACAATAAATACACAAGTGAGCTTTTACTATGTGAAACTTTTATAGGCAAATGAATGGATTTCAGATAATGAGGACGTTTTTCAAGTGGTAACAAATAGCTCTATCAGTAGCATCAATGCATGTTGTATATTTATCTGTTGAAAATCTCTCTTGAAACACCCCTATCCTATAGTTAAAAGGACATGGACATATTGAATACAATTTCTTAATTTCCTATTTGAATGATCAGTAGTTTTTCTGAAGCATTTAAAACCTTGTGATAAAATGCATGTTAAGAACTGCCTCTACGGTAGGTATAAAGGCAGTAAATGAACATGTTGGCTAACTTGCATGTTAAAGATTCTCCACCCAACCATAAACCAATAATATATTTTGTGAACCGTGTGGTGTGATCCGAGCTCCTATCTTACCTTATTAAATCCAACGGCTGGTACTTGTACCAGATGCCCCACCTTGCCCATCTCTCATACAGCAGGTGTCTGTGATTCTGAGCTCCGTGAGTTTTGATTGGATGTCTGCTTTTGTAGCTGCCCTGCAGGGTTCAAAACATGCAACTGTCTACTAATGCTTCAACAATAAAAATACATTTCATTTGTACAGTTCCTTTCACACCAAGTGTCTCACTGCAGTAGTAAAGTTTAAACAACAAGCACAAGAGAAGCCAGTCAGAGAATCTACTGAGCAAATAAACAGGTCTTAACAGAGTAAAAACTGCCCGAGATTTCAGCACCTTTAATAGGTCTTTGGAAGAGTATTTCTACACCACGGTTTGAGCAGCGATATGTAGGGGTAAGGAGAAGGATAATAACATATATTTTCTATCAAATTGTAACAGAGATGGCTGATGGTGGCATCAGACCAGGAAATGCAGATACACAGTACTGTGGTTGAATGCGCTAGTGCGCAGATTTATTAAATAAAGTAAAAGGTTTAAACACAAAACACTTACACAAAACAAACAGCACGACGGCCAAAATAAACAGACAAACAAGCAAACAAGTATTGTGCTGAGCTATTTCAGCATGAGTACCAATGGTTTATATCTGGTGATTTCCTCTCCTCTCTCTCCCCTGTACCTCCTCTATGTACACCCAACCCCGAGAGAGAAATTTGTGCTGCTTTTAAGCAGCTGTGCCGGGACTTGACTGGTAATCACTCAGTCTGGCCCCTGCACAGCCTGCAAGTGAAGTAATTGTGACTTCCCTGTGCTCACATACCAACATACATTTTAAATCAGCCGTGCTACACAACCCACATTATACAAAATAACCCCAAATACACCCAGGGGCAGCGGTCACCCAGTCACAGAGATAGAAAGCACTATGCTATTACAGAATGTTACAGATAAGTATGTGTACAGTGAAGAGGGCCACTGGAAGAAATTGTTCTGACGGAAGCACTGAAAGTGAGAGACCTGCAAGACCAGTGCTACTGTCAGTGTTGCAGTGACATTTAGGTGATCTAGTGACATTTGAAACTTTGAAACTTTTTAAACATAAAAAAGTATATATTATTATAGATACCTCATGAGGAGGAAAGGCAGCTTCATATGTCCCATTGCCAAGTAATCGGTTTATACCTGAATTGCATACAATAAAAATCACACTTTATTGATAATTTGAAAATAACAAAGCCATACAAACTTACACAGTTCTACAAAACACTGGGTAAGAGGTTCTATTATTTAGACCACTCTGTAGAGGAGGCAGCAGGCTGAGAACAACTGCATTGCATATTCCTGCTTTCACTAGGAGTTTAATAGGACTCACCTGAGCTTGTTACTCGAATTCGAATTAACACCTGGAATGGGTGAAACTGCTATGCAATAGGAGTCTTATTTCCATCCCTGCATTCAAACATTTTTCAAAACTAAGATGCATCTATAATAATGCACAGCTACAGCTGATCATATTAACTGAAAATGTGTTTAGTGCAGCGCCCCTCGATATTAGAAATGCCATCACAAATGGATAAGCTACAGGCCCATCATATACTCATTCACTGCTGATTCAGACGAAGCCATGGTAACAGTTTATCAGGCCCCCTTACCCATTTTTGATTTCCCATCTTCATACTTTGTCCTCTGCAGCATGTGATGAACTATCCTACTCCTTGTAGAATTACTGAAGAAGGTTTCTTTGTTGTTGATTGTAAAACTAGGGAGAAAGAACAGGCTTTATTTAAACATTACACTAATGTTGAAATGATATTGAAATACCTTTTCCTTACTTATACCCGAGTGTCTGTAGAATTATCTAACTCTGTAATGCCCAAGCATTTTTGAAATGAGAAAAGCTACTTTATATATCCAACTAGAAATAAATGGAAATAAATATTCAGTTTCTTGCACATTTTTCCACCAGGCTTAATCATGTACCAATTTACTACAGCAAGTAATAACAGTTAGACAGATTTTACTATCATCACCAGTGTGATTTCTACAGACACTGCATTATTATAATTATTATTATTATTATTATTATTATTATTATTATTATTACTATTATTAAGGCAGCACACAAAGAGTTATTTCTAAAGAGGTGACCCCTCTTGTGGTCTCGTACTGGTGCATGCGTGCTCGGCTGAAGGGCGCAGTGTAGCAGTCTGTCTCCTCCAGGTCAGGCAAGGCCTCTTTATCAAGCTTCATAGGGTTCCTCGGCAGCCAGCTCTTCAGCTGTCTCAGGCTGTGCTGAAACCTGGAGGAGGGAGAGGAGAGGCAGCATGATAAACTGAGCATACTTCAATCACAATCATGCTGCATGCTACAGGGAAAAGCAAGAGGTCCAGACAGAAAGGTGACATGATCTTGAGCTTTAGCATGCACTGTCTCAGTATTTAATAATGACGTGGTACAGTATTCTGCGAGCTTTAGTATGTACTGTAAGACTCAGTATTTAATAATGGCATGGTACAGTATTTTGTGAACTTTAGCATGTACTGTAAGTCTCAGTATGTATTCATGGCATGGCATTTTGTGTCTGGGAATGATGCTGATTTAGAATCACAGGGGACTTATGACCTACATAGCAGGTACGGATGGTTTGCAAAGGGATGCAGGCACTTCTTACTTAGGCTGCGTTATATATGCACAACAACTGCCTATGAACACAGTATGTACAGTACTCTGCTCACTATGCACCAAATAATTGGACTCTGACATTTACTTCAGTGAGCTGCAATGTTTTAAGTGTCCAGCATGTAGCGCTAGTGTACAGTGTACATTACTGAGAGCTTGGCTGGCTGGATTTTACATCAGCAAACAGGTAAAGGACCTAGGACTTTGTTTTGCTTTAAAACAAAATATGCAGATTAATGAAATACATTTTTATCTAATGCAGAGGCCAGTCTACCACTTCTACTGCTAAACCAGAAGTGGATCTAAGTATTGAGAGCTTTCTGTCCTATGGGAGTTTAACATCCACCAACGAACTGACTTCATTTTATTTTGTTGTTATACAAATATCAAGCCAATCGGGTTGAGGTTCAAATACATCATGCACAGACAGAGCCACCCAGTAACCCTTGCAACATTCATTTTTCTTTCAGATCAAAGAGAAAGCAAACCAGCCTAACCCATCATTCTCTCCGCAGTGTCTAATTAGTAAGAAGAAAAAACAAAAACTATAATTACCAGCTTTTGGTGAGATGATATTAACACTTCAAAGGATGATTTCTAAGTGGTATTGCAAAGAGACAGCTGAGATCTCATATTAGCGTATAAGTACGTGGTTAAGGATTATTTCTGCTATTGTCAGTGTGCATTTAGAGGCAGGTAGGGTACCAATAGGGAGACAAACAAGCCACTGGTTTAAAGCAGGAACGAAAGGCTCGGACAATGCAGCTGGAATGACTATGTAATCTATGCACTGGGCTTCATGGGGCATTGTGCTTGGGAGGCAGCTGGTAAATGCACATTGGCACAGCTCCTAAATCTGTTTAGTGGCACACAAGGATGAATCAATGCATAAATACGTGTTGCTGAAACAGCCTCTGGTTAGTAGCACAGTATTAGACATTCTTGCACACTTCTCAAGATGAATGTAATGTAACTTGAACCTCTCTGTGTCACAAAGATAAAGTAAATTCAGCTCCTGCAATGGCTTGCAGATGGCACTACTGTATAAAGCAACATTAGCAGCCTTAGCAGGTGGGTGTTAGCGTGGCAGCAGTTACAGCTTCGTTAATGAGAAATGCAACTTAAAAAACAATTCAGACAACATTTACATTTGTAATGTGTAATCTGAAAGCATGCTGTAGTAGTATTGGTGTTGTGGTGGAATGCTTTTTAGAAGAGAGTCATGGCAAGTTTAGCAAATGGTGATTGCTGCAGAACCATATCATTTAAATATCATACATTATTACAATACTAAAGTACTAGGATTAAGCACACCACACAAGGAATTACTTATTGTCAGTTTATTGTAAAATACATAATGTTCTGGCTTGCTTTAAAACACTAGCCTACCATCTTTGGAGAGACCTAGCTTATTTTAAGGTGAGATCCCCTTTATTTATTGAATTCAAAGTCACTTAATGTTTATGGGTGATCATAAGCGCATAACCTTTTCATATAAAGCGTAAATAAGGGGGGCTCCTTGCAGAATTGCATTGCTGCCATTTAAATGATTGGCTTTCAAAAGCAAAGTGGCGGTTGGCTTGCCAAGCGTGTGCACAGTACCTTCCCTCTGTCTCTGTGGCCTTACATAGAATGGGAAATTGTGGTTGACATGAAGCCGAGTGTTAGGGGGGCAAGCACTGAAGGGATGCAGTGTCCTTGCAAGTCAGCAGTTGTAAAACCACACTTAGTATCCTTTCCAAACGAATGTTTTATGGCTAAAGTCCAATTGCAAACCTGGTTGCGAGTCACGGGAGTGAAATGTGAGGGCACAGTGGCAGCGCTATTTTATTTTATACGAGGGGATTGTTGTGCGGAATGGCATCTGGGGTTAAAAATAAATAAATAAATAGAAGAAATGCACAGCATCCACCAACCTGCCCATCGATTTGCTCTTCCAATCAGTGAAATAACATTTTTTCCTGAAAGGACGGAAGAAGTCGGATAAGTGTATATATAAAGACCACTGAAGAGTGATATCACACAAACTAACATTATAGCAGTACACATCCCCGCACTGTACAGTCGATCAGATACAGGCTGGATTTGGTGTGCAGTATTTCAAATAAAAGACTTGACATAATGTCATGCACTGCAGCGTGTTTTCATCTATCACTCAGACCCATGCTGACATGTTCAATAAGTAATGAGATCAAAGGAAGAACAAACACAAAAAACAGCCCTGTCTACAGCACGTCGTATCATTGGAATATGCTTTAAATGTTTGTATTGTACACAATATACACCAATTCCATCAATTTTGAACCAATTGTTATCTGTAATGCTCTTCAAACAGTGGGCATTTTCCTGAAATGCATGCAAAGTATTACTGTTACGGTTTCTGCATGTGATGCAGTACAATACATTGAAGTGCCATGCAGGTCTGTTAGGCTTCTCCAAGAAGGAAAATGATCATGAATGAATATTCCCTGCACCTGACTGCCGTGTATTACCTGAATGGCATCCTGATGTTCAGCTGATCTGCATATTTACAAAGCGTGTCCCAGGGAACATGGATTTTAACAAACATGATGTCACTGTTTGTCAACGACGGCTGTGAGAAAATAAACAAAAAATACCCCAAGGAATTAAATAACTAAGTAAGTGAAGATTAAGTAACTGAACTGAAGACATTTCAGAACCCTGGGGAAAGAAAAAGGATGCCATTGAAAAATAAAATTCCAATAAGCACACTCATTGTACAAAAACATTTGCATCTCGAAGTTTAAAGATGCAGCAATATTGGCAAACTATAGATGTTCTGTCAGTACTCAGGTATGGAACTGTAGCAGAGTGGAGGCTGGATGCAAACCGACCACCACGCGCCCACGCGCCCAGGAGGCGAGCGTCTTAACCACGGAAAAACAGCCGGGCTCGTCTGCATGCATGCTTATAGAGCTTTTAACCACATCTCATCTCACCAACAGGGGACAATCCGTAACAGCAGTGAATCATACAACACTGCCCATTACATAACAGAGATTTTTTGGTTTTCCCCATTAAGAGGTTACTGCAATCTGAAGACTGTCTTACCTCTTTTTCCAACATCAGCCCCTCTGCTCGCAGGTTCTTCTCAAAGGTGCATCTCTTTTCCACTTGCAGGCTGGACTTCTTGTATACTAAGATGTAGTCAATGCGCTTCTTCCCATCCCTAAAGAACAGGCCTGATGGTGCAGTTGGGTTGTTATCCTAGGGAAAGAATTTGCCAGACCTATTTAAAGTTTAAATACCCTTTATTGCTACAAAATGCATTTTTTTTCACAGTAGCACTGGGCTTAGCAGTGAAGCAGTTAAGAGATTCTCAATGTAAAATTACCAAGCTCCACAAATCGAAAGGGTATTTCTAACTCTCATGACCTTTGTCAGACAAATCTTCGATTGGTAACCGTGCTAGTATAAATGAAAAAGCAACATGGGGTTGAATACGTCTCGGCTGTGTCCTTTTAATAGGAAATCTATTTTATTAAGCTCCCATTGAGCTGAAAAACTAAAGACGTGTTTCCCAAGTAGATCATCCGTGTGCTTGAAGCACAGTAGCCTGTCTCTCCTGTTGCCGATACAGTCTGGGATACATTTGTAAAGATAAAGAGATTAGATAACAGGGGCGCCTATCTATATGTCACTGTAGATACTCATTTAAGACTCACAGAAATAATTTACTGTTACTCTTGTCACATTTCTTAAAGCTTAAATATTTATTTTTTTTCCCCACGACAATGGTTTATAAGCAAAATTTGGATTTCAGCGTGAGTTTACAGTGTTTGCTTTCACTCTCTATCTCTAAGGGCTACATAAAGACTTGCTTTTCATCAGATTTTTCTGTCACAGTACCTCTAAGGACTCTGTGCGGCCTTCCAGTTTTGGACGGTTGAAAGTTTTTTGGATCAAGAGGGACTGATCCGTCCGGGAGTCGTAGTTTACTTGTTCCGATTCCTCTATATACGCATCCTTTCCTCCATCTGGGCAGAAACAGAGATCAGAGGCTGAAGTCAATTATTATTATAATTATATATACAGATAAAGTAAATATTACGTTTCTTTTCAAAACCGCTCTTGTGAAAGTTACATATATTGGAGGATTCCCATGATGACAATAAGGTGTATTTCCCTTTTGATTAATGCACAAGAACATTTTTTGGGGGGTGTGTATTGCTGGTGGGAACTTTCACAAGAGCAGTTTTGAAAATATATGCCCAACATAATAGAGGTCCAACCCTTGTAACTGCTCTGAGATCTTATAATATGCCTAAATTTAGGTCCCTGGTATATTCTTGTCTCTATAGTGATGGTTTGTACTACATTATCCAGACCAGCCACCTGGCTAATAAACCGCCAATTTGACACCTAATAAATTATAGCTTCTGTGGAATTCCTTTCCATGTTCCAAGCAGCTTCAGTGTTTCTTATTTGCATTGCAGATCATGGTAAATATTGATGGATCGAAGCCCTTTGAGCCTCAGATGCTTGTGGCCAGTTAGTTCTGATTCCATTATCATCGTATTAAAGAACAGATTGTCATTATGTCTATGAATTGATACGATGCAAAAACGAATAACTGTAATTACTTCTGTGCACTGGCAGATGTTCAATTATGAAGGCCATTTCAAGGTAATGATTTTTGTTTTACCATGTCAAAGTAAAATGCAAAATAAGTGATGTGTGCGTATGTCGGTGTCACCCACGAAAGAAAATGTCTAGTTCTTCTGCACTACTATTCTGGAAGCACAGCATCAATGTCTGAACTGCGGGAAAATCCTGAATTTCAAGATTACATTTCCATGCTTTGGGGACAGTAATTTAGGATTGACAAATGACTTGGCTGTTCCTAATTTAGTTTAAAAATAAAATACGTTATTTTGCAAAGCTAGAACACTGTGGCTTCGATATTAAAGCCATCCTAACCAATAATGTCGTATCGTAGTTGCAGACATCGTTATATTATTTTATAATGGCCTTCATTAGAACACTATTACAGTCCTTCCCATCCCAGTGACACAGTGATAAAGAGAATATTGCTCCCTTCTTTATCGCCAGTTAGGACATACCATGCTGGTCTTCTGCAGTAATTGAAAACTTTGTCTGTGCTTCTACCTTTTATGACATAAGCAATTTGCTGTGTTGAAAGTCAGGGGTCGGGGATGGGGGATCTGTACTGAGTTATTTCCAAGCTAAAGTGGAAAAAATGGAAGGGCTGTCTTAAGAAGGGGCTGGGCAGTATTTAAGTATGAAATATTGAAGGCACCATCCTTTGCTGTAAGTAAATGGGGATGCATGGATTTGAAGCCTAATCAAGAACCCTACCAACGTTTTTTAGGTTCGATGAGAGGGAAAATGCAAGGTTTCTTTGTGCCTGAACCACAGTACCAAATGACTGTGTGGAGCATGAAACAGTTCTAAAACATCCCCTATCCCATATTGTTGAGTCAATAACTGATCTGACAGCACAGACAACGGAAACCATTAAGAGCTACTGCAGTATTAATGTGTCTCATCACTGCTGTGCGTTCCCTCTTCTCTGTGCTAAAGCCACTCTAAGAGAGTATGTGAATGGTGTGGTCAGTGTTATGATCTGAACAATGGGAGATCTAAACACCACTGCTCTTTATCTCAATATTAATCATCCAGAAGTACACATTTACAAAAAAAATCAACTGATGCTAATTAAAAACAAAAAGCAACTTTAGGCTTCACAGAGATTTGGAGCCTCCATGTTTCACACCAACTTCTTCTGAATCAAAATCAATCTGCCTCAAATAAAAGACATTACGGAAATTCAGCCACATACTGTAAAAGGCCAAACTGTTAAATGTCACTGCACAATCTAATTTGTATAAGACTGGCTTTGGGGATGCGCAGAGCTGTTAGACTTACAGAGAACCAAGCATTATTAAAAAGCTAATTATAACTACAGCTTGACAAACCAGAAAACGTAAAGGATGGGGGCTTGTGTACAGTAACAAGGCATCAGTCAATTTACTACTTGAATTTAAAATCCACATTGACCAGGAGTACTTAACTCCAGACCTGCCACACCATTTCAAGTTTCATTTTTAAGGACCTCTTCAAGACCTGGACTGAAAGTGGTCAAGTTGCCTGATCTAGAAAGTGAGCTCTCCATTATAAAGAACATGTGATAGATGTGAACACCTTAAGAGCACTTACATGCACAGTGACGTCAATGATTCTGGGTATATTGGTATTCCTGGGCTTTTAGCTGCATGATTCATACAGTAGGGTTATTAAAAATGTATTGTCCACTGAATTCACACACTGAAAACTGTGCCATTACAAATGTGTTGTAATCATTTTTACCAAACTGCACTTGAAATACAGCAGCATGAATGAATTCCTTTGTTGTTGTTTTTTTAATTTATTTGTTTTAGAACAGCTTGTATCATATGTCTAACTGCAAAGCTATAGTTCTTAATACTTTTCTTAATTACTGCCTGCCACCAAAATCATGTCAGTGACGTGTGCTGATTTAAGTGTGGGAATACAGAAAAGCCTTAAAAAATGCATGTAGGTTTAGCAACGAAACAAATGGGTTTAAAATAACCCAGTTCAAATTATACAGGGGGCACATTGGGATTAGTTAGCTGTGAAACAAGACAAAAGTTGACACCAGAAAGTTCCTACATTCCTTTTTAATATTACTGTGTTCATTTTAACACATGTCTGTATTGCGGTGTGAAAGTCCAGACAAGGATCTTTCGTAAGCAGCATTATCAGAAGTATCATGAGTCAGCTGCTCTTGAATTATTGATTACAGAGGCCATGATTGAAAGCACGATATTCCTTTTCCCGAGGGTGGATGAGCATTGACATATACCTGCAGAATGATTTTGAGGTTTACAAAGTTAATAACTCACAGTAATCTCCTGGAGTCTCGCTGACTACCTCCAGACATGTCTCAGAAAGAAATGACCACAAAAGATAAATGGAATTCGTACAGTGCCTGACAACCGCCTAAAGAGAGTTATCAGACACATGCCAGAACCACAGTACACTACAGTCTGCCGAAAGACAAACAGTATGCATTAAAAGGCATGCCGTTTGCAATTTCCAATTGATCTTCCCTGTACTCAGAAGTGGACAGGGCTAAATCTTTAAGTGCTGAGATATGACTGAATCATACAGTACATGTCCCCTATCACTGGTACAAACAATCCCTTACAATTATCAGTGCCATAACAAAGTCGTCTTAATAAACATGAGGATGTGGAACAGCTCTAGCCCAAAGTTCAGATTCCAGATGCTATTATATACTTTACGTCTTTGTTACCAAATCAATGTCTGATTCCTCTCGACCACGGTGTTAGTTGTCAGTAGCTGAATACTTCCCTAGACACAGATTCTTCCTGCTTTGTTGAGTCACCTGATACTGCTTTGAGCATTCTGCTGCCTGACAGAATGAATATTAAACCCACCAGATACTGAAAGCGGTGCATGTGGCAGCTTATGCTCTAACCTTGAGCCGCTGTAACATCAGGTTGTGTGTCTATCCCGGTAACATCAGGTTGTGTGTCTATCCCGTCCTGATCCAGCTACAACTCATTCTGTCACGGGCACCTTGTTTCACAGGAGGGCATTTCCTTCTGTCTTGCTAAATAGCATCAAACCCTCCAAGGACACGGTGCTTACAGAAGCAGAAGGGTGAGGCTGATCCATGTAAGAACATAAGAGTAAGGAACTCTTCATCTTGCAAAGGTCGTAGAGGGAGCATGTGCTGTGCAAAGGGGATGGAGCAATGCATTCACTGATTCACAGTCAAGGAATTGTCATAGGACTGTGTTCTTTCCCAAATACAATTGTCAAGTACCTCTTATGTAAGAGTTCAGGGACCAGAGCGGCTAAACTGAAGCATGCAAGTTCATGCCAGCCCAAGAAGTCATTGGAATTTATGATTGTATTCATTTTACGAAAGTCAAGTACATTAGCCGAGAGGTTTGCTTACTTGAGTTTCTTGTAGCTTTCACCATAGAATTCTAATTTAGCTTTTTGAAGTTATGAATAATTGATGGTATCAACTCAAGACATAAAACCTCACCACATTCAGGTTATAGCGCAGCAGGCAAACCCTGATAACTGAGTGTACAAGGAAGGAATCTTATTTATCCATAACTATAAAGCACTCAATGGTAATACCTATAGTAATACTAAAAGACGAAACGAAACTACTACAGTAAAAGATTTTCTCTTGAAATGACATTCTAGTTTGTTGAGGAACTTTTGTATTTGTACATGTCTTATTGAGTAAACTTATTCTGGAAGGTGGTTTACAAGAGTAACCTTCTTCTAGGTATCTGTCCAATTATACAGTACATTCAGCACTACAGCCTAGTGGGTAATTAATTAGAGCACATTCTATTCTCATTCTTTCCTCCTGTCTGTCGAGTGCTGTAATTGTAACGCTGTGATTGCTCTGGGACTGACCGTTCTCACAGGAGATGTTAACGGAGGATGGCTCGGCGCTCTTTGCCTGCGGCTGGGTCTGACTGGGCTGGTGCAGAGACAGTTTGTTCAGATTCTGGGGGTGAGTCTGGCTCTGAGGCAGGCAGGGCATGCTTCTCCTGGATGGCCTCAGTGTCTTGTCTTTAATGATTTCACTGATACTCGTGTGCATACCTGAGGAGAAGAAAAGACAAACTAACGTTAACAGCTTGACACTGACACTTGCGACTAATGTCCGTGCCTACGCAGAGAACATTGTACATTTATGTTTGAATGAATGAATAAAGTAGAATGTGACGTTAAAGTTGTCATTATCTGTTTTTTTTAAAAAACAGACAGATTGTTTCCTCATCGCCGCACTTACAGTACTAACGCTGGGTCCATTATTATTTGTTTATTTAGCAGACGCCTTTATCCAAGGCGACTTACAGAGACTAGGGTGTGTGAACCATGCATCAGCTGCAGAGTCACTTACAATTACGTCTCACCCGAAAGACGGAGCACAAGGAGGTTAAGTTACTTGCTCAGGGTCACACAATGAGTCAGTGGCTGAGCTGGGATTTGAACCGGAGACCTCCTGGTTAGAAGCCCTTTGCTTTAACCACTGGACCACACAGCCTCCAGAAGTTAAAGAAATACTCAGTAATGACTGCCCTATCACTACAAATAATAAATACAATGTAATTGTCATAAATGTCAAAAATCCCTAATAAAAAAAAACAAGCAAACTAATGCCACAACCCTGCAGTATTTATTGCTAATATTTGTACAGTGGTAATCCTTAAAAAGTAATTCACATCAGCAGTGTCTACATTCATGAAGTTACTCAACCTTATCTCCCCTGTATAAAATGCAAAGACAAAAAAAGAAATACATCTCTGGGGATTGTATCAGTATACAGTGCCATGGATCAATGGAATAATGGAGGTTGCCTCCAGCCAGACTGTAATATTAGCTTTGATATCTGCATCAACAGTGAGTGAAATTCAAACAGAAAATCGCATTAGCATTTTATTACTGGTACAAGTGGATCTGCTCTGGGTTCAGAGCAGAGATAAGGATTTCTCCCCTTTTTAAAAGAAAGGCATTTGGTAATTATCTGAGCACACACAGAAACCCCATGGAAATGCTCTTGTTTTCATTTTGTTCAAACAGTACATTATTATTATTTATTTCTTAGCAGACGCCCTTATCCAGGGCGACTTACAATTGTTACAAGATATCACATTATTTTTTACATACAATTAACCATTTATCAGTTGGATTTTTACTGGAGCAATCTAGGTAAAGTACCTTGCTCAATGGTACAACAGCAGTGTCCCCCATCTGGGATTGGGCCCACAATCCTCCGGTCAAGAGTCCAGAGCCCTAACCACTACTCCACACTACTTACAACTGTTGTTGTAAGTGATTCTACAGCTAATGCATAGTTCACACACCCTAGTCTGTAAGTCGCCTTGGATAAAGGTGTGTGCTACATAAACAAATAATAATAATCATCGCTGCAGTTAAGCTACATAATGATTGGGGACAAGGTATGCAGTTGGGTTTTTACTGGAGCAATCTAGGTAAAGTACCTTGCTCAAGGGTACAGCAGTAGTGTTCCCCATCTGGGTTTTCAACATACTGTAAAGAAATAGTGCTGGTATGTATAATGTAATGCCAGAAAATAAGTAGTTAGTTGTGGGTGATTAAGGTGAGGCTGTAGTCGCCTGCTCCCTTTATGACCTCATTACTCTCCTCACAGTTAACTGCTCCACAACAAGCAAGCTTTCAGAAATTACTGATTCTGTTTGCAATCCAGCCCGCTGTTAAGATCTGGGGTTGGCTGTAAGGTTGCGGAAATGACTCATCAATGCTTCTCAGTCCCACCTACTGTAGCTTTACTGTAAATTTACAAGCTAGAAAACAAACCTCAAACATTTTCCACTTAACTCCCTTTTTATAATATTGCCTCACATAATGCATTACATTCTAAAACCATCCCACAAATAATATCTATCTGTAATGAATGATCTAATACCCAGATACAGTCCAATATATTTTTCCCAGAAATATCCTAATAGCCTCTCTCTCTCCATTTGTTTATTTCACTAATAGCAGGCCAAATCCAGACTAATGCTTTATAATACCCCAGTATTAAATCCCATTCTCCCCTATCTAATCTCTTCTATTGATGATTTTTTTTTTTTTTGGGAACAATGCTATACCCCAGCAGGCTCATTAACCTTCACAGCATCTGCAGAACCAGACCAGAACAGAAATCCATGGAAAACAGTTTATCGGGATAATCCCCAAAGAAAACTATCCTAGGGATGGATTTAGCAATAATATGTGCAGTATATTATAATGTATATATAAAAAAAACAGGAATCACAATAGTCACTCATATTGAATCACCTATTTTTTCACCCATGTTTTTATGTACCTGCATTTGTTTTATCATCTGAAAAGAGTGAACTGTTAGAATTGAAAGATGTTCAGAGTTCAGTGAGAAGTTCCAGAAAACAACCATAGAAATTACATGATTAAGGACTGGGTTTATATTGAAACTTCATATCTTAAAACTATGGTTTTGTAAGTTACAGTGGTCTTGACCTCAGCAAGCAATATCTTTATTAAGATATATAAAAATAAAAAACACACACCTTGTTTGTCTTATTGAAAGGATAATTTGCTCACAATCCCTTACTATTTCTTCTTTAGGATGGAACAACCCTAAAACAATAAGTGCCTGTGCTCTGTGACTGCATGAGACCTTGCTTCCAAACACTAGCAGAAACACCCCTACACAACTCCAGCAACTACACAGGGCATCCCTTTTCCATGCAATACACAACACATGCCTTAAAATTACCTAGCCATTCCAGATGTGTAGCTGTCTATGTCAAGGTATCTCACCCTGTACTAACAGCATTAGAAAATAATCTAATTGATACAACTGTTTTAATCCATGGGCATTAGGGACAGGTGGGCAATGGCCTTCTCCAAGCCCATCCTTAGGCTGCACATTTTGCTCAAGTTAAACATAAGTTTTGCTTGAGAACATTTTAGTGGCACTTCATAGCAATATGCAGCACTCGCCATGTAATATTACAAACTAAGTGTATCTCAGAAACAGCCGTAGATAATGGTTTAGATAAAGTGGGGAAGTTTAAATTACAAATGATATGCACATAGCCATACAGGACATCTCCCATGGATAATAAAATAAAATAATCTCTATTATCTAACTCAATTAGTGCTACTGTTGCTGCTTCGATTAAAAATGTGGGTTTAATGACAAAGCAGAGGAGTTGCAGTAATTGAGCTGCAGCAGCTTAAAGCAACACATTATGAAAGGAATCTTAGTTCTTTTCAGTTAACAGGCTGTTCTGATTTATTTAGGCAATTAAGCCCAGGCAGGATCCTGTTCGTAAAACATCATGGTTATTATATGGCTGTGCTCATCAGGATCGTCACAATTGGCATCAAACGCTCCCCTCCCCCAGCTGATCTTCCGTCCTCCTGACTGGTGTGTGGGTTGCAGAGGAGGGGTGACAGCTGGGTAGAAATACTGGGGTAATGTTTTTTAGAAGGTTGTGCTCTGGGGCTGCCTAAATCAGCAAATTCAGCTTCTACCATAGGTTTTGCTACAAAAACGATATTTTAGAGTGAGGTCATCCATTTTCCAACATACTGTAGAATATTTAACATGTAAAGCTTACTAATAGAGCTTGAAGAAGCATTTTTTTTTATTACGATTTCGAAAATGCTAGCCAAACTGATTGCCTCTGCCAGGACCAACCAATTGTGCTTTAGTGCAGACCTCTTTCTACCACCTGTTTGAATGTGTTTAGTTCTGTTACAAAGGAGTTCAGTAAATCTCCCAGGATACAGGGTTAAAAACATCAGTGGGCTTAATCCTGAGTATTACAGTAGGACCACCACAGTTTAGATCACTATAATCAAGCCCTGAGCCTCATTTGATATTGCAAGTACTTTTGTTTAGTTCCATTGAAATACATTACTCGATATTAGCATTGGAAAAAAACAGCTTAAATATTTTAAAGAAAAGATTAAAAAAAAGGAATTTGGATGCTGGCCAATTCTGTTTGCTTTACAATACTTCCCTGTGCTTTACCATACCTCTCTGTGCTTTACAATGCTTCCCTATGCTTTACCACACCTCTCTGTGCTTTACAATGCTTCCCTATGATTTATCATACCTCTCTGTGCTTTACAATGCTTCCCTATGCTTTACCATTCCTCCCTGTGCTTTGCAATGCTTCCCTATGCTTTACTATACCTCTCTGTGCTTTACAATGCTTCCCTATGCTTTACCAGACCTTTCTGTGCTTTACAATGCTTCCCTATGCTTTACCAGACCTCTCTGTGCTTTACAATGCTTCCCTATGCTTTACCAGACCTCCCTGTGCTTTGCAATGCTTCCCTGTGCTTTACCACACCTCTCTGTGCTTTACAATGCTTCCCTATGATTTATCATACCTCTCTGTGCTTTACAATGCTTCCCTATGCTTTACCATTCCTCCCTGTGCTTTGCAATGTTTCCCTATGCTTTACTATACCTCTCTGTGCTTTACAATGCTTCCCTATGCTTTACCAGACCTCTCTGTGCTTTACAATGCTTCCCTATGCTTTACCATTCCTCCCTGTGCTTTGCAATGCTTCCCTATGCTTTACCACACCTCTCTGTACTTTGCAATGCTTATCTATGCTTTACCATGCTTTCACTGTGCTATGCTTTTACTATGGGAGAGTTGTACAAGGCAGTTTAGAACAGTCAAAAGGATTGTAATTATGGGCAGGGGCTGAGCAGGCAGACGATGATCAATTCCTTGCTGAAGCCCGTTCTGCAAAGGCACTGAAAGTGATAGTCAGTTTGAAAGTTCGGTGACAGCTAATAGAAAACCTGTCCCTTTTCCAGCTGTCTTTGTATCTGGTTTGCTGCCATGGCCACTCAGACTCAAGCAAGATATAAAGCACCTGTCAGGAAGACAACTGATGCTAAGTGTAGTATTGTGCCTCAGAGTGTCTCACCGACTTCACTTCAGCACAGTCCATTGCTGGCCACTTCTTTACATAACCCACTGAATTATTCATTCGCCTACTGATGGAATCGGGCTCGCTAAAGACTGTGCCTGCCTTGTGGAACAGCACCACAGCTACGGCTTACAGGTAGGGATGTATTCTTTTTAAAGCCTCCTTTGCTGCTGGATGTCAAAGATGAATACGTAGTGTGGGAGGAAAAAATAGATATTTTGCAGTCATCTGTTGGAGTTGGATTTGAATCCACACTCCAAAAAAAAAAGCTATTCTTTGATGGAAGTGAAAGTAACAAACAAACTAACAAAAAAGTTTAACCGTTTCATAGCTTTACCACAAATTAACAGTATCAGAAAGAACCTTACCCTCCAATCAGAAAGAACCTTTATATTCTTTGGGTGGTGCATAAACTTATGCATGTGTAAAAATGATCATGTAATGGATTTAATGGATTTGTGGATGCCTAAAATGTAAGAAAAGACACTTAGATCATAGATGAATTACAAAAATAATTATTAAAAAAGGTTATTAAAAAAAGGTTTGATACTTCTTAAACGGTGTTATACTGGTACTCTTGTATCATTTTTAACAACAGCCTAGAAAAATGTTGTACAAAATATTTTATTAAACACACACCATGCTGAAAATTGATGCATTCACAAATGTACTGATGCCCAGTTAACCTTGGAGGTGTTTGGTTTATTATTTCTCAAACATTTTGACTTAAACACAAATACAAAAACATAGCAAAACTAAACTATTGGTAGTAAAAAGCAATTACCTAATACAGTGTAGTTACATGTAATATAGTAACAATGTAATAGCTAGGCTGATTACATGAAGGGTGACTTGGATACACACTAGCGACTGGTTAGAAAATTGTCACATGGCACCAGCCTCAATTGTGATGAAAATTCTGATGGAAGATTTTGAGCCCCTGCGGTCGGAACATGCGGTTCCCACTGGTTACAGTACGGTATGTACAGCATTTGTTTAATAGGCAGTAGGGGGCCAAAGATTCTCTCATAATAAGGAGGGTCGTTTTTCATAATCTTCTTCTGTATCCTGACAACACAAGCAGAGTGAGTGCATTGGGAAGCTGGGAATAAATCATCTGGATTCCTTTTCTATAGGACACTCTCATTGGGGGGGCGGGGTTAACCAGTGATTTATACCTTTTCAGTCTCTGGGGTATTTGGTAGTGTTAACTGATGTGAGCTGTTCTTTGTAATTGTCAATGAACAGATTGTGAAGTGCTGCTTTTTGACGTCAACCTTTTTTTTTTTTGCTGAATAACATTCAGTGGTGCTCAGATGCAGGTGTCATGACTGAAGTTAAAAATCTCCATGACAACTGAAAAATCTATTCCAAAGAGTGTACAGCACAACAAAGAACAGAAGCATTGACTGGAGCCGCATTTAACTCTGTCTGTAATGTCTGTCTGTTTGCACCCACGCTCAAAACTATACATGAACACTACAAGAACGGGTAAACAAGAACATACTGTGCAACCAGTCATAAAATAGCTTTTCAAAAACACGCTAGAACATTTAGACTGCAGTATGTGATCTTCTGAGATAAAACACATCGGACTGAAATCTCCTGTGGGCAACTAAATTGGGCAAAAATGCACCAGCATGTTCTTTAACATCACCTGTACAGTGTCAGGACCTTAACTGTACATCAGAGATAACCAGCAATCAAACCCCATAAGGTCAGGCTGCAGACACTTGAATTTCCTAGCTTTTTTACAATAGTCATTTTTACTGAAAAACAGTTCTGGGGTTTCTGTTAAGAATAACTGCAAATTTAAAACGGCATATCTGAAAGGGGCGCCTGGTTAAGTCATGCATACTGTAAGGTGTTTTATTCGTTTTTTAATGACCTGTGAATTAAAGCCACTTCAGTTCAGTATGCACTGCGCATAAGGGCTTTTCAAATTGGTTGCTTTGATCTTGACACGAATGAATGTGTAAAGAATCCACGAAAGCTTAAAACACAACTCAAAAGCACAACTTGACCTCAGTCCTTTCTTTTGATAGCTCCATGTACTGGCAATTCATTTTTATACAACAAATTACAAATGTAAAGTGCCTAAATAGCCCACAGTAGTTTAGACAGCAAAACCTTTTGAAAAACATCACTGTGTTGTCGTGCATGAGGTTTACCAGAAGAGTCATATTTAATACTGCCGTGGAAAAACAAACAAACACTTGACTAGTCAATTTCACTGAACTTAGCTAGGAAAGGAGCGGATTGTATTCCCTGCAATTTACGTTTTATTGGTTTCTATTTCAGCGACAACCTGGTGTTCCGCCTCGCTACTTTGAGTTTAAATGCGAGGGGGGTGGGGGGGCAACCACGTTATTTAAAATGTATTGTTTTATTGCTTATATATGCAACTAGACTAGAAATTTTATTTAGAATATGAAGTTAAAACTGCACTGCAGATCTCCTTCATTGGTGTACAGTACTCTAAACGCCTGGCTCCAGCTATTCCAGTAGTTTGCTGTTGGTGTAGCACTCGTGTAAAAACCTCTGCAGGCTGCACCACTCTGGCAAGCGTCATGTAAAAACCTCTGCAGACTGCACCACTCTGGCAAGCGTCATGTAAAAACCTCTGCAGACTGCACCACTCTGGCAAGCGTCATGTAAAAACCTCTGCAGACTGCACCACTCTGGCAAGCGTCATGTAAAAACCTCTGCAGACTGCACCACTCTGGCAAGCGTCATGTAAAAACCTCTGCAGACTGCACCACTCTGGCAAGCGTCATGTAAAAACCTCTGCAGACTGCACCACTCTGGCAAGCGTCATGTAAAAACCTCTGCAGACTGCACCACTCTGGCAAGCGTCGTGTAAAAACCTCTGCAGACTGCACCACTCTGGCAAGCGTCGTGTAAAACCTCTGCAGACTGCACCACTCTGGCAAGCGTCATGTAAAACCTCTGCAGACTGCACCACTCTGGCAAGCGTCATGTAAAACCTCTGCAGACTGCACCACTCTGGCAAGCGTCATGTAAAATCCTCTGCAGACTGCACCACTCTGGCAAGCGTCATGTAAAACCTCTGCAGACTGCACCACTCTGGCAAGCGTCATGTAAAAACCTCTGCAGACTGCACCACTCTGGCAAGCGTCATGTAAAAACCTCTGCAGACTGCACCACTCTGGCAAGCGTCATGTAAAAACCTCTGCAGACTGCACCACTCTGGCAAGCGTCATGTAAAAACCTCTGCAGACTGCACCACTCTGGCAGGCATCATGTAACAACCTCTGCAGACTGCACCACTCTGGCAAGCGTCATGTAAAACCCTCCGGTGTCAGTTCTGACCTGCAGAGCTAAAGCAAATAACGATAACACAAGACAAACAAGGAAGAGTAGAATGGTGAAAAAAAGGTTTATTTCCAGAAACTCATTAGCCTGGATCTAATAAAATTGTGTTTTATCGGCAGATAATCTATGGTTGTATAATCTAGGGTAGAAAATAAGAACACACACAGTTTCCATTACACTTTACCAAGCTGTAGTCGGGAGCCATAGTTAAGAGACCATGCTATTTGTGTTCCGTCTCATAACTAGAATACTAGTGTTAGTGTAATGACATTATGGGGCAAATGGGAGCCATGACCGTATCGCCTTATAACCTGTTACATTTTGGCAGGGTTTTTATTTTTTATAAACTGATGCAGCATAACTGGTACTACAATATAGCACAGAGTTGATTTACAATTAGTTATTTAATATTATCAGATATTTGATATATGTCAAAAGTTATTCATACTTGGCCTAAACTGAAACCCACAATGCACAAGGGCAGACATCAACGTTTTCCCTCGGTTGCCACAAGCTGCAGATCGATTGAAAAGACACATCGTTCTTCATCCCTGGAGTGCTGAGAACACGGGAAGTAGGACAGCACTCACTGCATTACGATTCACTGCAGAACTCTTTGTTTTATTTTAGTTCTCTTGACTTTCCCAAGGAATTGGAAGCCCCCAGAAGAATTGATTATCATATTAAAGTAAAGGATGACAGCTTTATTGCTCTATAAGGGGCTAGCACTTTGCAAGCTTGCATCGACTGTACCAATAATGCAATTACAGGCTTCCCCCAAGCTGGCAGTTTCTGTGCAGTAGTAAAAAGGACTGGGAATGGGTGTATATCCCTGACATCATGCCCGAGGCTCACACTTTTATTGAATGCAAGTTCTGCAACTCTTCCCAGCAGAGTGGTTTTACCGTGCCTCCCAGTAAAGTACTGGTTTCTATCCCACATTGTAAAACCCTGCTTTCGTCTTTGTTGATATGCTGAACAATCTATAGAATATTATTTAAGATTCCAAGACATGTCAAAGAACCTCCACACAATTCAGAGAGCTTAAAGTTATTTGGAGTTTTGTTTGGAGTTTTTTTTAAATTTTTTAGAGAGTGTTTGAAGTTTATTCTCATACTTCAAACCAAAGGCAATGTTTATTAACTTTTAATACTTTTTTGTGCATAATGCCTTAAAATCTTAAATACATTAACGTTTAACACATTGTAAAATGATTAAATGGTATGCTCACCCCAGTAATATTTAATATCTAGTTTACGAGCAGAAGGATGAGGAGCACTGCTAATAAAATATATTAATGGTCACATTATGGCTGTTTCAAATTATTATCTCCTCCAGTCATTCACACTAAATATTGAATACAATTGCAATAGAGAGTAGACACTGAAGCTACAGTGTCCCAAAGTTATCTGCCATTTTACACTGAAATAGGATACCTGGGTGGCAACAAAGTCATTTTAATTGGACACCGCGCCTTATAGAATAATTACCACGACACCTACAGTAGGTGCTTTTTATTTTGTTTTCATGCAATATTTTCTTCAGGCTGGCAGCCTGTCAAGTGTGTGGCTGAGCTCATCAGGAGTTAAAACAGTCAACAGTAAACAAGCCGTGTCCCTGCAAGCATTAAACCTCTCAGCTCTGAGCAAAGTATCTCAAAACACACAGCTTTCATTACCTTGGGGCACTGAGCAGCAGCATCTCATATCCACAGCCTGACTGCGGGCCCCTGTATCACAAGTGACCGGCTGCTTGCCCTGTGCACTGTAGCCCTATGCTATAGCCCAGTTTCTGAAGCACAGCTGCTTACTGTATGCTGAAGGTGTTAAGAGCTGGCATGGGGTCTGTTTTTACAATCTGCACAGTGGCATATCTTAATACCACCGTCCTAAAACAAACTGGAGCTTAGTTTTCATTTTTTCTTAACATTTTTATGGAGTTAAGAAAAAAGCACTTACTTAAAAGCCTCTCACGTTGACCGTTGTCCTACATCGCTGGCAGACGACATCGCGACTGTATGCATCCAAACTGACCTTTCTTAAAGACAAGGCTGCTCATGCTGAAACTGAAACCCCGATAGTTTAAAAACAGTATTTCTGTAATTACTGCTTATGGCGGAGATGGCAGCCAGCAGGAGCAATGATTAAGATCCGCTCTGGGCTTTTGATTTACTGTGGTAACTCATGTGGTGGTTTCAGCAGCTACAAGGTTCAGTACATTAAAGGATACGTTACAAACAAACTTTTGCTGCAAAAGTATATTTTAAATCTGCCATGTTCAGGAGAGTCCAGATTTTTTTTTTTATTGTATTGAATTACTACCCTCTTGGGGCCCTCGTTGGCAGAATGTGCTCTTGGAAACTGAGAGAAACCATTACTGTGTTATAATGAAGTTCGACAGTGTATATTTTTCATCCAGTATCCGTTTGCATAAATAACATGTAATGTTCTTTAGTGATTTGGGATTTCATTCTTTTATCAGCAATGGAATAAAATGCTAAAGCTGCTTAATGTTGCTGAAAAGGTCTTTAGCAGCTGTTTCCCATTCAGGGTTTAGTGTCTGCATGTTATCCCGGCTGTAGTATAATTGGATGAAGCAGGTGATAACCTACTCCTGCCAAAAAGCAGCTGAATTGCTCTCTTCATGACCACTAGAAGAGTGCTAACTTCATGCTACAGTTGTACCTGTACGACATTGTAAAGTGATATAATTGTTTAATTTGGAAAACAGAGCTCAGATTGGCAAACCATAACTAGTTTTATATGATGAACAGAACATTAAAAAAACATACTTTGCTAAGATACTCTATGTACGAAATGTTTTCTGAACACCTCTTACTACTCACTGTTATTCCTGACTGCGGCATAAAAGCAACACTGATTTATCTAAATCACTTTTCTGTTATGCAACCGCTGAAGGTTCAGAACAGTTTTAAGCTTCAAACTTCAAAAACACTGTATCCTAGCAGCAGACAGTTTCAAAACAAAAGATTATGAGATAAAACAACATCAATCGAGAGGTGTTGTTTTTTTTTTCTCCCTCCAGGCAATGGGAGAGATCTCCAGATTGGAGGACAGCAAGGACTTGCTCACTGAGCAAAGCCACATTTCAGAATCATTTACGGAGGGGTCCATTTCAAAGGTTTACTGTTCTTTCTTTCGTTCAATGTTTTGCTGTTGTATTAAGAGTCATTTTAGGTCCTGTATCAAACACTACTATTGTCATTTTAAAGCAAGTGTCATATCAGTCCTCCTTTGCAGCTTAAGCAAAATGCAGAATATATCCATTCTATTGGCCACACTGCGCAGGTGACGTTACTGTACCAGACCATTGGCGACATGATTAGGATTTGTCACATTACTCGTGGGAGGGCTAAGTGTTTGTCCCCAGCTCCCCTGTGTGGCTGGACCTGGGACGGTCACAGCAAACTTCCAACAACATTGAGAAAACCGACAAACACACAGTGTTGCAGACATGCAGACTGCTGTTTCTCAGACACACACGTAAACTAATACAAAAATAATCGCTGTTTGTGAGAATGTGCAAGTATGTTCAGCTTAATTCTTACCAGGTTAAAGGCAAGTGGTTGCACCTTAATTAAAAAAGATGAATCTTGAAGTCAACAAATCTCAACAATACCTCCATTGTAGGTTTGACTATAAGCTTTTCAAACCAGACTTATTTAACAAGTAACAAGGTCAGTTGCATCTAGCTAAATTTGTATTAGCTCAAAGTATGCTACAGCACTGTACAGTATATCCATATGTATCTATTTTATGTTCAGATATTACTAAAAACTGAAAACTGAAACTGTGCAGAATCCTGACAGATGGCAACACTGACCTAAATCTACTGCAAAGATATCAGTTGTTCACAAAACATTTCCTTTTGTTTTTTACTGTGCAGACATACAGCATGCTTTTAAATAGACACCTGCTTGTCACCCATATAGCTGCTATCTACAGTTCAATGCGTGTACACCAGGGGAATTGGAAGCAATAAAACTGTTTTATAAACATATCAGTAGCAAGTATTATTTTGAGCTTTGCAAATAATAGCACAGGATATGAGTAGGATACAAATCAATGGAGGTACTGTACAGTCTATAACAAGGTCTCAGTATAGCTGGAATAGAAAATGCGAAAGGAAATTATGTTAGTCAGAGGAAAACTGTTAAAGATGTATTAATGAAAATTATGTACATTAAGTATAGTCTGAAATTAATTTACTGTTTTAAGGAATCACAACTTAAATTTGAAATAATATGTATTATTATTATTATTATTATTATTATTATTATTATTATTATTATTATTATTAAACACGTATAAAAAAATAAACAAATACACTGCTTCTTTCAGAAACTGAGCACACACAAAAGTTTAAGAATTGCACTTTCGAACTAGAGTTTATTTCGTTTGCATAACGCGTTTTTAAGGCAACCCTTAATGCAACTACTGCAACACTCCAACTTCAAGTATCGTTTAGGACTGCACCGCACAGAAAACTGAACGGGAACGATACTTCTTGCATAACAAGCATCCCTATGTACCGACCCAGACTCGCACTGTAACGGGCACATTTAACAATCCTCATTTCACATATGGCAAACCAAACCTATTCCGAACTGACCTTTTTGCTGCTTAAAGGACTGAATGGACCACGAGTGGTGCACCATCTTTCCGGTTTAAATGAGCTCCTGGTTCACAATAATCCCCTTTTCATCAAGTCTAAACTGACAGTGCACGCCTCGAAGACCTGAAGGACGTACACTCAGCTCAGCTCCTCGCTCAAACCCAGGCGCATTCTGGAGCAACCCGAGCACCTGCTTTTGCGAGCAGCATCTCCACGCCTTTGCCGTTGTCATGACGACGCAAAGCAAGGACAGTCCAGCATCACACATGCCTTCGTGGCCACTAGCATAATACTGATCGCGCCCTTTATAGTTAACCACGGTATTTTTGCACTTTTACCATGCCTTTTCCAACTCTTAGTTATACTATGCGTTTACCATAGTTTTCCCCTAGGTTGCCGTGTTTATTAATATGCTTTACCATACCTTGCTGTTCTTTACAATGCATCCCTATGCTTTACCATGCTTTCACTATGATGTATTACACTTTTATAAGGGTAGGGATTTTACAGAGTTAACAAAACAGGGACTGCCGCATTATAACTTCTTTATTGGAATAGGATGCACCTATCTCGAAAAAATCTCATTTGATGATGAAATCAGCAGGTGACAGAAAAGCCAGAAGCACAATCTTATACCTCTGTTAGAATGGGTTTAACGTGGAGTGACAGCCATGGTGTGTCAGATAAATATTGCACCACGTTGGCTCCACTTATTGCATGATGTTATATTTTGCCCAAATTCATACATTGCATTTGGTTCACAGTACAATTACAGAAGGTAAGTAGAATCACCCTGAATACAAGGTGGGTGTGTTTCCTTGCTGCCAGACTGCATACCCAGCAGTATTTTGATGCGGCAGATTTTTTTATTTTAATAAAAATAATTGTAATGTTTTTTTAATTTAATATGCTAAAAAAAAAGGTTTGTTAACTGTCTGTCAATAAATGCTAATTGTGACGATTATTTCAGTGATTAAAAAAGCCAGATAGAGACAAATCAATGCTTGCTTTTGTGCCCAAGTGAAAACTCATCAAAAACAAGGACGAGCCGCACCCTGCCAAACCCAATACCCTGGGGTTTGTTACAAAGGCAAGCTCATTCACAGCTACTTTAACCCTCTCTTACACAGCACTGGTGGTGTTTGTCAGCATGCAGAATTCTGTGCTCTTTTTCACACTAAACCTATTACATTGCTGCCTTTTTTTTGCAGAATGCATTTACAAGCAATGCCCTAGACCTAGATTGCAAAACAACTGTGCTACATTACACTATAAATCGCCCAGTTTTCTCCAAGTGCCTGCCTGCTGCATGTGGCTCAAACATGTATTTAGATTGTCCCTCTGATGTCAATATAGAACAGTTATAGTTCAGTCACTTTCAATCACAATGGGCAAGACAGCACATCTGACAGAATTGGACAGTGGGCTGATTACAAGGGCTCAGTTAGTTGGACAGATTATGGATGTTTTAAGAGGACTTGGTCATAAGCATTCTAACTCAATACAGCATTCTGGAGAATAGTGCTTGCTGGTTAACCCTGGGTGGTGCTCATTAATTAAGGAAGGCTAACGCATCCCTCCAGAACAGTTTAAACCCCTTGTAGGACTTGATGCATTGAACCAGTATCCTCCTGGCAGCTCCTGATAGTGGAGCACCATTCTGCTCTCATAAGTAACTGTCAGCTTATGTTTCGGTCCAGATGTGATCATTGTTACTGTGGCTTACTGAAGTGTGAAATAACTTTTAAATGCCATACTGAAGCGTTTGAAGCCAAAACACAATACAATTATCTGATACACCTGGAATAGAGATATGACGTCCATTAACGGTGCTTGTTATGGAAAATAATAATCAATCATGTACAGTATATATCAATTTTATTACACTTTATATATCATGCATGCCATATTAGATACTGCTTAATATATAAGATAAAGTTGCATACCAATACAATCGCTACAAATTAAGAATTACCATTAACAGGTTGGATCTTCAGTAGCCCACTGTTTCTGTGCAATAAGCAGAAGCTACTGCACAGTACAGCCGGACACAGTTCCATTTCTATACTAACTGCTATTTCATGTTCCATGAGATTCCATGAGAGCGTTTATCGCCCTGCTTATCTTTATCATTGTCTGAAGCCTACTGTATATTGTGCTTTATGATTAGTGTCCTGTTACACGGTCTGATGCATCAAATGCAATTCTAATGTTCCGATTGTTTTTTTTTTTTTTTTTTAAATAATTTAGTTTTTATCATTTTCTCCTCAATTTGGCATATCCAATTATTTTTAGGCTCAGCTCACCGCTACCACCCCCGTGCTGACTCGGAAGAGGCAAAGACAAACACTCCGAAGCTTCTTTTACACGCTGCAGGCCCACATGCAGCCATCTCAGAGCTACAGCGTTGGAGGACAACGCAGCTCTGGGCAGCTTACAGGAAAAGTATCCACACAGTGAAGTAAAGTAGGATTGGTTTTAAACCATGCACACCAGTCACATCAGCAGCAACAATAATCACATTTTCCCCAAATCCTAGTTTTTGGAGTTATCATAAGACCATCTATATCACACCAGCTAAGCAACAGCTGGTCCTGTTTACAGGATTCTCTGGTTTGGGATTTCAAAGACATGAGATAACAATGAGCCTGAGCTGGTCTGGGTGTTGCAGCTGTAACAGGGCGGAGGCTGGGTGCAAACCAGTGACCCGGCACACCGCAAGTGAGCATCCTAACCGCTATGCAAAAGAGCCTTGCTCCTCTGCATTCATGGTTTTAGAGTTTTAAACCTCATCTCATCTCACCTACAGGCGACAAACTCGTTAACGCAGTGTATCACACAACGCTGCCCATTACACTCGTCCCACTCCTAACCCCTCTCTGGCTTTAATTCCACAATCATGAAGAGCGTATAGCAGTCTTCTAATGCACAGCAGTACAGGAACATTCTCTGTTATAAAACAAGCCAAGTTCACGCTCGCATCCTGTCATACTGACTCACCAGGGAATTAATACACTGAAATTACTGCTAGCCTCTCTCTGCTGTTGTCTATAATCTACTTAGAAGGTCATGCTAGGTTGGAACATATTTAAGCTGTGGCGGTGTACAGCCAAGTCTTAATAAAAATCATCTTTTGCACTCAGATTCCCTGAAAAGTGTTATTGATATTCATCTGATAGGCTGATGAAAGACTTGTGGTGTACAGTTGTTTCAAATTCCAGCATGTAACCCTGCATGTTTTGGACAGTCTCTGTGAGTATTTTGTCATTTCATTTATTCATTTCAGAATCAACACGGATGAGAGGTATTCCTCCAGAAAATGGTGTTTTCATGCAAATGATTTCCTGTTTAATCTGCATTGAAGCAGTTGGTGAAGAGAGGAGACAGATGCGGGGGGATATGTGAAGAAATAGAGCAGCATTGTCATGTCTGTGCTCAGTCTAGAGCATGTATAAACTATTCATTTGGACGGGTATCATGTGTCATTGACGCAACTCAGCCGGAGAGAGGTAACACTCACTATTGATGTGACTGCAAGCTGGATCATTATTAAAATGGTCTTCATTAAAATGCTGAAAATACCCTTCATATATCAGGCCATTATGGTTGAGGATCCAGTATGCAATCGATTTCATAGTGAAGCATTGCTTGAATTACTATGCTGGGCTCTAGTGGTCACTTGAAAGGATTATTGGGCTTTCTCTGATGAATCAAAGAGAAAATAAGGTCTGGAAAACCATACAGCAAAATGACAAGGGACTTGAAAGAATAATGATTGTGAACTACTGGAAAAAACATTACCAATCATCTGAAATGAGTGTAATAAAGCAGTGAACGCAGTGAAAGCACGGGAAAGCACATGTAAGCATTGCAAAGCACAGAGAGGAATGGTAAAGCATATTAATAAAAACCAGGGTAGACTATGGTAACCATGGGAAAGCATAAAAATACTGTGGTATACTCTTATAAGGGTAAATGAGCTGTTGTAGCTCAGATGGCTTTTCCTGCGAATACAATTTTAAATACATTTCAATACCCTTCTCAGCTCGCCTTCACTGCAGATGAAGCTGATATTAAACTTTCATCTGGAGTCTTGTAAAGACTCTCCCCTAGGCAGTGTTTGATGAGAGTGGCTTTATACCTTGGTAATGGGTCTGCCTGCACTCACCCGCCTTTCCTGAGAAAACTAGGTTACCCTGCTGAGAGCGGCATTTAAAATGAACACACACACTGCCTGACCCTCTCTCTGGAAGAACGGATAGTGGTGGAGATCCAGTCATTCTGCTCAGAGTCCCTCAGCAGAGATAATCAGCCCCTGCTTTAATATATTCTCCTGTTCTATTAATATCACTAAAAGGAGCAATAACGGCCCAAAAGGCATGCTTTTCACAGTATAGTTCTCAAATATTTTCAATAGCATACCTTGTCCCCAATCATTATGTAGCTTAACTGCAGCGATGATTATTATTATTTGTTTATGTAGCAGACACCTTTATCCAAGGCGACTTACAGACTAGGGTGTGTGAACTATGCATTAGCTGTAGAATCACTTACAACAGCAGTTGTAAGTAGTGTGGAGTAGTGGTTAGGGCTCTGGACTCTTGACCGGAGGATTGTGGGTTCAATCCCAGATGGGGGACACTGCTGTTATACCCTTGAGCAAGGTACTTTACCTAGATTGCTCCAGTAAAAATCCAACTGATAAATGGTTAATTGTATGTAAAAATAATGTGTAAAAAAAAAAATGTAATTGTATGTAAAAAATAATGTGATATCTTGTAACAATTGTAAGTTGCCCTGGATAAGGGCATCTGCTAAGAAATAAATAATAATAACAACGTCTCACCCAAAAGACAGAGCACAAGGAGGTTAAGTGACTTGCTCAGGGTAACACAGTGAGTCAATGAGTGAGCTGGGATTTGAACCGGGGACTTCCTAATTACAAGCCCTTTTCTTTAACCACTGGACCACACAGCCTCTTTAATAGCTTTGGACAGACTCTCTGTTGGGCAGCACAGATGTTTTTGTTGCAGCTTTTCTGAAGGAATCAAGTAATCATACAGGAATATTCACTCATATTCCTCCATTAAACCTGTCAAGTTGAACTGTTGCCCTTCTGGCTGCCCATGGTGGCCCCTGGCTCTGCTGAAAGAGTTACGACAACAGTTTCTATTTTTTTGTCCACCGCTTGCAGAGCACAAGAATTTAGCAGACTGCAAGTCAGCAATATGCTTTGCAAAATGTTCTGGTTTCCTGGCCAACAATACAAGATCAATCTCCGTCTATTGCAACTGGAAGTTGAAGATCATTGGGACTGACAGGAATCAACATTTCCGTCACTCAGCTCTATATGCACTGTGAATAATTTCCAATGAGGAAACTGCAAGCACCTTAGTGAAGCTAGACAGCCCATAAACCAGTGATCCTCCATATACCCTGCAAGCCTATGAAGAAAGATTTCTGTGCCAGTCAAAAAAAACCCCCAAAACATTCAACTACATACATAATTAAAGTAAACTGAAATATTTATATTGAAATTTAAATATGAAAAATATATATTTCTAATGCATCTGAGACATGAGATGGGAGATAGAGAAAACCTTTTTAATTCTGTCTGTCTAAATAGTTAATGTATTTCAAACAAGAAGTTTTCAGAAACCACAAACCAGAGCAATTAAAATTAAATTTGTATGACGTTACTGTCAGACAGACAGACAGATTCTTCTTCCAAGTTCTGCGTATCATCTGATAATCAATCATTATGCCTCTGAAGAGTCTTCCCTGTAATCAATACGCATGAAGGTCGAGTGGTGAGATTTTGTTTGGCACATTCATTTTATAGATGCTATTTCAGCAACAAAAAAAGAAGAAAAGAAGAAAAGGGAATCTGGCAGGCCCTTATTGTCATTGATACAACAAATGCATTCTCAGCTGGCAGCTTTGGGTGTGATTGTGATAAGAAACGCAGAAGGCTTGCGACCTTGTTCCAGAAAGATTGCATATTTTGACACTGGAAGAAATCATTGTTAACGGTGGCACCCCATAACTGTTCAAAAACACAAGCTTTCAAGATGGTATCGTTTAAAACTGAAGAAAATAACCCTGTGCAAAAACTCATGGGACACCAATCTTTGATTCGCTCTTAATAAAGCTGAAGTGTGAGTTTTAAAAATGAGCTGGAGTGAAGCTGATCCTTCTCTTAACATTTAGTAAAGGACAAGAAACCTCCCTGACACGTGTTAGTGTCTGCACAATATCAGACGATGAATTGCTTTTGCAATAGTGCCATTTTGGAAGAAATTTCTGTTCTGGAAGGAAGGCGACTACAATTACCCTTAGAAAAGTTTACCACTGTATTTTTGCAGCTGTTTCCATGGTTATACTATGCATGTACTGTAGTTTACCATGGTTTGTTAAGTTTTTTAATATGCTTTACCATACGTCGCTGGGCTTTACAATGCTTCACTATGCTTGACCAAACAAGGGGTAAAAAATACAAAATTACCATGCAAAAATAGCGTGCTCCACTTTTATAAGGGAGACAGGGAGGGTTGCCTGCAAGCATAGGATAGGGAGCAGGCACACAGACTGCGGGAATTCTCCTGAATTGAAGGGATCAAAGCTGCCAAGGACAGCTGATGCTCAGCTAGAAGGTAATGCTGGGTTAGCACCTCTCAGTCTCTTCCTGTTAATGAAGTATGGATTAACGAAGTGTGATATACAAGACGTGGGATGCCGTCTAACCTTGAAGTGAATAAGTGGCACAGTGTGTTAAAAGAAATGCACAATGCACATACTGTCATAATAAAGTCATTTATAGCCCTGCGATTGCATGCTATGTGTAGTTTAGTTAATGTGTAATTACTATCCAACTTGATGTGTAATTACAAAACAAAAGTGCATGCAATGTGTTTTTTGTTGTTAGTACATATGAATAAATACACTTTGATATTCACGTGCTTGACGTATGTCATTCTCAAAAAAAGAAAAAAAAAAAGTTAAAGCTTTGTTCTGCTGTAACTGTGCAATAGAACTGACCCAACTTTCTTTGACTGAAGCCCCTATGTGTGTCCTATATCACCACATGCTTATCGCCACTGCTGTTCTGATTATTAAAACTCTGGAGCCATACAAAGTTGCTTTGCGCAGCAGCCTACTTAATTAGGATTCTGCTGATGAGATAACTTTGTCAACAGTGCCACTTTGCTCAGTTCAGAGAGTGTTGACGTTGCAGTTTAGCAATCGGAAAAGTTGGAACCTATTTTTTCTTTATAGCGAGATAAGAATATAAAATGGGAATGCGCTCTCCTTCAATACCTTCATGGTGCAAATATAATGTATAATGCAGTTATCTCAACAGCTACAGTGCTTATGTGCTATCTGAAAGTAGATCTCTATCATCAATCATCCAGACCCTGGAAAAATAAGTGAGAAAGCGATACAAAATGCTAGCTGCACATATATTTTTTTATCGTGTTACACTGCTGTTAAGCTGTGGAAGCATGAACTGAGCGCATGCACATATTGGAAAAGAGTTAAACAAAGTTACTGGTAGATCAAATATCTCATGTGGTTTCTTAAAGAGAAACGTGGTATGGGTAAGAACCATTATAAAAGTTTCCCACAGTAAAAGCACAGCAAATTGTAATAAAGTACAGTGCCAAAAGCATGGTAAAGCATAGGGAAGCATTGCAAAGAAGAACAGGGTATGGTAAAGCATATTAATAAATATGGCAAACCAGGGTAAACTATGGTAAATGTAGAGCATAACCATGGTAAAAAGCATGGGGGGAAAATGCAACAATACAGTGCACAAATACTGTAGTAAACTTTGGGGAACTATCAGTAACTTGAATTGAACACTGATCTGTTCTTCTTTTGTTATGGGGCATGGGGTACTAGGATATGAAACTGAAATAGAATTCTCATAAACATTGAATCTAAACTAATTAGTTAGGATACCCAGGTCAAGTTTTAGTCAAGTTTAGGTTGTGTTTTCTATATATGTTATATTCTGCATGGATACCATCTGCATTTAAGACTGAGTGATGTGCTGCTTACAGTATTGCACATGTTTGCAGTTTTCAACCCCTGCACGTTCAGTGTTTATTTAGTAAAAGAACAGTGTGTGGGGCGTGTATTTTAATTGTCTTTCTTTTCTGTCAACACCATCTGCTGCTCGTTCACCCCCTGCCCCTCTCTTCAGCCTGCTTGCCATGTCTTTACAGTCCTCTGGGGCGGAATTGAAACAATCCCGCGGCAGACTCCATTTCAACAAAAACATGGTCTCTGTTTAATAAAAGATTAGCTCCCCTAAAAAGGTGACTGTCAATTTACACAAGGAAGCTTTCTTTTCTCAATGACAATGGCACCTTTTTACAGCATTAAGGTCAGACGACAGCTCTTACAGTGCAGTGTGTGAGCCGATACAGACAGAAAGAGGAGTGTCACAGAGCCCTCTAGTGGCGGACTAATGCTATAGCACAGATACCATTTTGCCCACAAACCTTGGAGCTAGTCACTTTAACGCATGACATGTTACTACGAAACACCCTTTTTTTCAACACTGGTATATTAAGAAACAAATTCTGGAGTATTGTACATTTGTGGAACCCTTTTTACTAAAGTTCTGTTACTGCACATAACACTGTTTGCATTTACTGCCTTATTTGCGTAGAGTGCAGTATGTAACATAATTTATATGCCCACTGGGATGTAGAATTTCTGAGGTGAGAAAACATGGTCTAAATGGGTTAACAGTCAGACGCACTGCTCTGCATAATGTGCTCTCTCGGATGCTTTCTCGTTCATTACAGTTGAGGAATATACTGCCATATTGTCACAGTGTGAAAGCGCTCCGAAGATCTTTAAACACTGCGGCTCCCTGGTGGAATACCAGCAGGGGAGGAATCTGTACCCAACGCAACAATCCTTGCAGGATTAGAAGATTACAGTGACCTACTTTTACCTGAAGCTAAATAGGTTACCTTATAATAAGGCTTCTGTTTGTGTGCATGTGTGCATTATAAAATAGATACATAGATAGGAAACGTAACATGGTGTAATTATACACACAGTGACCAAAGGGGGATGTAATAACAATATGATGCAATATATAAAAGATGCATATCCCAGTTGAAAGTTGTGTAAGGCATCTGACACTCTGAGAGAGGGTAGATAGTAGACGTTCGGTTGGCAGGAGGTTCTGTCTCCCAAACTGGACAAATTACTGATGCACTGTAATCCGTAGGACATGGTCTCAGTGAAACTCATGATCAGAGTCAGTTTTTGTTGTCAGGGTGCTTGTTTGAATCTTTTCCATCAGGCTGTAGGTTTTCTTGGAGAGAAGGGAGTTTATGGATATAAAGAAGCCCTGAATCATGTCTCTCTGGGGAACCTGCTTTAGATCTTGCTTGCGTAAGATCATGTCCTGCCTGGGGACATTTCCGCCTCAATCCTAATCCCTCAAAGATCACCACTAAACTGATGCACAATGTGATGACGAGATGCAGGAAATGACTTCAGCCTCTTGATGGTTCATCATTCATGAGTGACTACAGAGCAGGAAAACAACAGGTGCAAGCTGATGAAGTTTGGGATGGAGCAGCCTTCTGTTTGCAAGGCAGGGCAGTCATTCATTATCATCAGGCTCGTCAATTACCCCAGTCAGGGGTGGAGGAATGATCAGAGAACGGTTAACCTCCAAAAATGATGACAGCTCTGCTTATAAAGACGTCATGTGCTTCCCACGTGCCAGCAGAGTGAACAATGAAAGTGTCTGAACTCTCTTCCAATGGCAGTAGTGTTCTGGCTTTCTGTTTCTATCACTCTTACTGTACATCAATCCAGCCATCGCTGCAAGCGCACTCAAAGGAAGTGACTTACAAACACTCATGCAAATCAGCATTCTCACTGGTTTAACAGGGGATTATAACAGCGCTTTTTAATGCAAGTAATTGTATTTCTTCATCTTAAGCAAGACTAACTATGGGATGCAAATTTACTGTATTACATTTGTAGATATTTTTGCTGTAGTAGTTGATACATTCAAGTAACGGTCTAGTAATTATCAGCCATTTCTTCTAATTATTCACAATTATTAGTAATTAAAGCCGTCAGTACAAGCACATGATTATCTTCTAGTTTCCAGTCTTTGAAGCATGTGACTTTACGCCCAGGGCTGCAGTTACATGTCAAGTATAAAACGCCTCGAAAACTTGCACATAGGAGCCTATTAATAACATTACTACAGGTATATCCCCCCCCCCTCCAATTACATAACAATTATTCTAATAGTATTCAGAACAAAACATTAATACCATAGATTATTTATAATACATCTGAATATTTCATAAGGCTGTTGAAAACGCAAAAGAAATCCAATTAACAAAACAGAAGAGGTCTAATAAGGGGTGTCTGCTCAGAAATAAATAAATAAATAAATAAAATAATAATACACTGCGTTAAGATGGGGAATGAAAAATATCTAGCAGCAAATGAAACATGTACAGTAGAAGCAAGACCTGCTTGGTTCTTTTTTTATCTTTTATTTTGTGGTCTCTGGAGGTGTTGGTTTGAAAGCACTGAATAGTGAAACCCTCTCTTTGGTCCTCTGAAGTCCTCTGTCTCCATAATGTCCAATCTCTGGTCTCTTTTTCTTAATTTTTTTAATAAAAATAACAGTCAGGCCTACCAAACAATACACAGCACAAACAAAAGCTGTGCATCACAAACTGTCACAATGCTGCCTTCAAGCGAGGAAATTCCACGATCAAATGCAAAAATACAAATTTTGGCTTTCTCTCATTTAAAAGCGGACTTTTTTAAAATAGAAACTGCAATTTGTTGTTTATCTGTTTGAGAAATGTAAAAGCATGACTATCCTAGCAGTTTGGCTCTTGCAGCTCCTGCAGAATCTGTTAGAGCTGAAACTATGTGGTAGTTTTGCAATGCTGGCTATCATACATTGCATAGCTAAGTTAAAAAAAAAGTTATTTTATTTGTTGTGACCAGAGAAGCCAGGTTTGAAAGGTTAAAGGTTAAACTCTTAACACACTCTACTATCTCGGCCCTTTGTTTTTATTTTCTTGTGTGTGTTTTCCAGGGTTAAACTTAGAATAAATACAGGAAAGCTTTCATCATCTGTTGCTCGTTTCTTTTAAAAAACGAATTTATTTCTTTCAGGAAGTGTGTTTCATTTCCAGCCTTGATAACAGCTGTGGATTGATAACAGTTGCTGTACTGTGTGAATGTTTCACATAACACAATGATGAAAGGGGAATGGAAATGGGTGAATTTCCTGTAAATACAAACAGACTGTGTTGAGTGCCTAATGGAGTGTGATAACAGAATTATTTGTGTTCATACTGGAGAATGTTAAAAAGGTTAAAAGGACACTCTTACAATGTACTTGCTTGCCTATGCCATGTAATCTCTAGTACACAACAAAGAGGAGAGGAGCACAACTCTTATTGTAATTGTGGGATGCTGGCCTATATAAACTGTAAGATTATGAAAAAGTAATCTTTCAACTAATTATTAGCAGTGTCACAGTTCAGCCCCAAGAGGGCAGTAGAATCCTTCCATTCTGTTTAATTGGGATGTTTTAAGACATTCTACTGGAAAGTTACAAAGAGCTTACTGTACAATATCAACACTGTAAATTTTGTTTTAAGTATTTGTATTAATTTTTTTTCAGAAATTTAATTTATTGCATAATAATAATAATAATAATAATAATAATAATAATAATAATAATAATAATAATAATAATAATAAAACCTAACTGAATAAATACTTTTGAAATCATTTGACAGCTGATTTAGGAGAAAGTCAGTGTATGAGGCTGAAGGTGGGGGTAAGGAGGTGGGAGTGTCAACAATATAGATATTGATTTCTGGATGCGATGTCCAGCAGGTGGCAGTGTTCTAGAACCCCTGCTCCAGGGTTCCGCTGTTCTTACCTGTGTGAGTCTCCAGGGTTCCGCTGCTCTTACCTGTGTGAGTCTCCAGGGTTCCATTGCTCTTACCTGTGTGAGTCTCCAGGGTTCTGCTGCTCTTACCTGTGTGAGTCTCCAGGCTGGAGGGGCAGGCGGTCAGCGTGGATTCCCAGGACTCGGAGCAGTGTAACCCAGCGGGTCTCAGCAGCGACTGGCTGCTGTCCTCATACCCTGTGTGCCCTGAGAGGGAGGGGCTGGAGTAGCACTTCTGCAGGGGGCAGGTACTCGACAACACTGCAGCGAGAAAACAGAGAGAGGGGCTGTCACTAGGGGAGTACCGATTCATCACGTATCAATACATCTGAATGGATGGATCATTTGATGTTTTTTGCATCGTACAAGTAGTCGACGTATGGTATTGTGACATCAATGTATCATTACACCCCTATCTGTCACCCACTGTGCTGTCACTAGTGTTGTACGCACATGACACCCTGTCAGCACTTTAGATTAGGAGCCATCAGCAGAGTGAATGTGTTTTACAGGCACTAGTGCATGTTATATATTAATACAACATCACCATGTATGCACACATATATAATACTTCAACCCTAGCAGTTTACAAGGCAATAAAGAAGCGAGGTATAAAGGTGTACCCTATTTCTGAAAACAAGAGTGGAAGTACTATAGAATCTTGTCCAGCTAGCTCAGGTTACAAGACAAAACAATGAACAGGTCACTGTCCTGCCCTTATCAAAGACTTAAAAACAACAATACTGAAACACAATTCCCGTTAAAAACAAGCTTGCAATGTAGGACTCATGCATGGAGGCCTGTGTTTTGGTTTTTGGATGCTCATGAAAGTGTCCTTGTGAGCTATTCCGGTGCGGTGCCTACCACTATTACAGCGGCCGCCAGAAACTCCGTAGACCATAATTCAGTAAGCAAATTACAGCTAATGATAATGTAAACTGTTGTAATCAGACTGCCCCATGCTGCTCCAGTGAAGACAGGCTGTCAGGTTTCGAATTGCCCACCCCCCCTCTGTGTGGCAAGAGCAGAACACAGAATGCCTGCGAACTTGTGGGAAGCCTGTTCAGTGTTTGTTGTTCTTTTTCAAGTGCGACCAAAATGGTTTCCATAACCTTGTCAGCTTAGCAAATGCTTGTCACAGCTCTGCAATTGCAGTGCATTCTCTTTAGCAATGCTCCAGTACTCTGTTGCTGTCTCTGCAATGCTCCAGTGCTCCGTTGCTGTATCTGCAAAGCTACAGTGCTCCGTTGCTGTCTCTGCAATGCTCCAGTGCTCCGTTGTTGTATCTGCAATGCTACAGTGCTCCGTTGCTGTCTCTGCAAAGCTACAGTGCTCCGTTGCTGTCTCTGCAATGCTACTGTGCTCTGTTGCTGTCTCTGCAATCCTACAGTGCTCTGTTGCTGTCTCTGCAATGCTACAGTGCTCTGTTGCTGTCTCTGCAATGCATTGCAGTGCCTTGTTTGCTGGTCTCCCTGATGCCTCATTAAACAGGTTGCAGGTTGCTGTTAATACAAAATGCCACAGCAAGAATACTTACACACATTAAGTATATTTGCCATATTTGCCCAGTTTTAAGGTCACTAAATTGGCTTCCTTTGAAGCAGTGTATTGATTTCAAAACGCTGCACCTCAATCCCAAGACTATTCATGGTTCTGATCCTGCCTATCTGCAGAGTTATAAACTTTTGTCTTGCTGTTTATTTATGTTGTAAAGCATCTCGGATGCTTGCACATGAAGGACTTTGTATAAATGAAATTGTTATGGTATGGTATGGGGATGCCTCCCAGCAGACAAACTGGACAAGTTCCCTGAAAACAAGCAGTACTTTTATTAAATATATTCTTAACTGGCACCCCTTTGAAGTAACTTGGGACCCCCCCAACCCCTACCAATGTACCTCCTGTTGTATGTTATAGAGATAGTATATGTAGGTACACCCCAATAACCCCTATCAGAGGGCAATGAATCTGGTCTTCTCTTTCAGTTCTTGAAAAGTCCCTCGGAGGTATTGTACCAAACAGGCATGTGTTCACTCTTGGGTTTTGAATCTCATGCATGGTTTCTTCATCCCTTATCATTGTAAACATACTAAACTATACTATATGACACAGTGAGTGGAGCTAACACAGTAAAAAAATAACAACGGGTCACATATTAAAATAGCATTAAGAATTCAGAAAGCACACCTCATATTACGGTATACAGTTTGTCAGAAATCCCACAAAGCTGCATTAAATGTGACAATAGCTGGACTGGAGAGGAGACCCTTACTTACTGTGTAGATGTATTTTATTTAACAATAACAGTCATATCTGATTTGATAGTTTGGATAAATATTGAGAGTACAGTATCTGACTTGTTATTTGTCTCTTCTTTGGATGACTCATGGGGAAACTTGCTTAATAATTTTCCAAAATTGCGTAAATTATCGGCGAGATATTAAACAGTTATAAGAGAAGCAGGCTGTGTATCCGCCCTGCACATCGTTTATCAATCAGCAAGGTCAAAACATTTACACTCCACAGTGTAACCTCTCACCTTCTCTGTGCAGGCTTCCCAACTCTTTACATGTCTGCTCTCTGCCAATACAATATGTTTTAACACACATCAAACCCCAATGCTCGAACAGACGCCACCTCTAGCAAATTCTTCAAAAACAACATTTGCACCTCAGATTCTCTTTAAGCAAACAGAGAGTGGTTAAATATTTTAAAAAAGGTAAACACATATACTTTGAATGCAACAGTATAATAATAATTTACAGGAAGCGGTGCATTTTGACACCAATATATATATATATATATATATATATATATATATATATATATATATATATATATATATATATATATATTTTTTTTTTCATCGCCATCATACAGCAAGAGGCCAGGGTATTATTATATACTGAATAAGGAGGGCAACAGGACTCTGCAAGGTAATTTATCATCCAAGTTCATTCATTAATCTTTCTTGCATAGGATAGTAAAAACGCATTTCAAATTGCATTCATTTATAAGAGAGAGAGAGAGAGAGAGAGAGAGAGAGAGAGAGAGAGAGAGAGAGAGAGAGAGAGAGATCCTTTCAGAATAGACAAACCACATTCAGCTAATAATAACCCATCCACCTGAGAATACCTCCAATGACTGCCCCTCACTCCTTGGGGTCCTGCTCTCAAATGATTTAGAATATAATAATAATAATAATAATAATAATAATAATAATAATAATAATAATAATAATAATAATAATAATCCCCATTAGATCCCCATTAGATGATTATCAGGGACTCAAGCTTTAAAGAGTAAGCCGCTACAGATGGACGGAGAATAATAATGTTTTTATTGATCTTTAATCTTCAGACAATAGCCTTTAGGAAAAAGAAAATCACAAGCACGGTTCTGAAATACCTACTGCAATGCGCAGCATGCACTGTGCAATGATTGTATATTGTACTGTAAATACAACACAGTTAGAGTACAGTTGTGGTAGGGTTAGAGTTAGGGTTAAACTGGGGCTACAGAGGTGATTTTTTGGTCTAATGCAGTCACTTTGTTGAGGGACGAGCATCCACTACCATGCCCCTGTGAAGTCACTGAGATCCTTTCCCATTCAGTTTCCTCGTTCCTCTCAGCTAGTTTTGTTTTCAATCTTTTACGACAAGTGGGGTAATTATTTTCCAATTAGCAGCCATGATAAATGCAGCTGATATTGTACGTCTCCATCTGGTATTGGGTTTGGGAACTCTGGGACATTTCCCAGCTGATTTTACCACCTCGAGGTAGAGTACACTGATAATGCAAACAGAGCAGGGCTCATGGGGTGTATTAAACTGTATTTGTTGGCAATCCCACAGGAAGCTCTCCACACAGTAACACCATGCTGTGCTCTACACTTGCCGATTCTGTTCTGATTCAGCACTGAGACACCAGTGTTCGCTCTCTCACTGCTTGTTTTGCTGGTACGACTTATTCCAAACATCCTGTCAGGGAGCTGGGGAGGGAGATGTGCCTGGTACTGTATGCTAAACAGCCCAGTCAGAATTCTTACTCCAGGAACACCTCTTTGCACTGATCTGCAAAAAATATCAAACTGAAAACTGAGCTGAAGCACCCTGCTCTTTCCATACACTTCCCTGATGAGAAGGCATCACTTGGTGTGAACTGAAGCTCTGATCTGGTATAGCAACACTCTCTCTCCCGAGTACTGTACCTGCCACAAGCTTAATTCAGAAATGCACACAAGACAATGATATCGCGCAAAGATTACTATTGCTCAGCACAGTGGAATTCAACTCCTTGAGTCCAGTACTTTATTTCAACAAGGTCCTACATTATTAAACTTGGTATGTTTAATTTAATAATGTAGTACCTCATTTAATCTCTACAGTTACCGTACTGAATTGGTTCATAGCATTGTCATTCCACTATCAAAAATATGAACATGTTACCATTGTGGTACAGCTCTATCATTAGCACACAGTGTAGCTTAATCCACCCTCTAACTCATTATTATTGCCCAACGGCATGAATAAAATATCCCAGAACTCTTTAGCGTGAGTGTTTGATTTCAGGGCTGATCACCGTCTGCTTGTTTCACCTGGTGCCTGTAGCACTGGCAAGCTACGCTACAGAGTTCAGTGAAGAGATTTCTTTACTGGCATAAAATATAAATAAAGACGTTTCACTGCACAAATCACTGATGCTAAGCACCACATGTTCGAATCCCAGCCCAACCTGAAACAAACTCGGCCTATAGGCCATTTGTACCCATATGACTCTGGAGCTTAAATAGCAGCGACAGCATTGCTCTTGTGAAGCACCTTTAAGGATATCTCTGATGTCCCGTTTCTTATTTTAAAGTAGGGGGCGGACACTGCAGCTTTCTAAACCACCGGTAATGTGTGGTAGTGTGTGGTTATGTGTGTCACATAGAATGGCTCATATGAGGTAGCTCCTCATCTCCGAGAAACAACAAACAAACGCAAACAATAAAGAAGGGGGCTGTCGACAATGCCAAGGAATGTCGGCCCACACTTGCAACAAAGAGTCTCTGAACTTTAATAAGGACTGTGCCAGCATTGATTCATTTGAAGAGTATCCTGTGGGACACGCACCAGGCTCTGGCTGGCATTAGCATTCGCCCCCAGATGACTTTGAGGGATTGCTGTGCACTTACCACCATATTGTACACTTGATTAGAAACACATTTACCAGTGCAGTAATGGAGTTGTTAACTTTGATTAAGGATGTATTTCAAACTGGCATGCTCGTTTACTGTATATGGATATTATAACACTGAGCTGTAATAGGTACACATCTGGTAACGACTGGGCCCCCTGGGTTTGTTTGTGACATCAAGCCCATTCCTTCACGCTATCTTCATTGTTCACTCAACAACTTAGGTTTGCATGTTAAGAGGGCTATAATGCATCTGTGTGTGTATTTTTAGAGCACTTATAAATAACAGAGATGTGATTTTTTTTTTAGTGCAGTAAATTCACGACAGTATAGCTGACACAAATTATGTGGTAACTTCCCAAACACCATTAAAGGAGGGACCAGCAACTATATCTTTCATCAAGGCTACCATTCCTGTGATCCCAGCCAAACCCTCAAGGATAAATCTGCATTTTATTAAATCGACGGTATGGTTCAGGGCTTGGGCTCTGCTTTGTGCCAATTCAGTCATTTGAACTCAAACCTTGCAGCAACAGGACTACAGTATAAAGACACTTTTAGAGGTGTTTTATACGGTATAAGCATGGTAGGAACGGTTTTAGATCATTATGAAGATGTTTTGCCAAAGCAGGTTATTCTATTAGTCACAATGCCTAATGACGATCACTGCGTCTTGAATGAAGGCTGCTTAATCTAACCACCAATTTAAAAACAAACAAACAATACTGACACATGTTATAACAGACATGTTCAAAAGGACATATTTTGTCTTTAAATGGGCATTATTTTATTTTTTCTTCTTCTTTTCCCTTGTTCTTTTTTTTTTTTTTATAATCTGCACACTTTCCTAACCTGTCCTAGCCAGCAGACAGCAAATTAACACAAAACAGGCAAACGCTCTGAATTTTATATAAACTGTGAACAGGAAGCGCGAAACCGTCGTTCACACACTTATTATTTATTAGTCTCTGTAACTTTACAGGCTGCTTCCCAGGCCAGTCCATTAGTCAAACAATTGAACGAATCCCATGCTGTGCAATGCCAGACAGACTGAGACTTTCCTCAGTAACCCTCAGTCAGTTTAGCCTGGGATAAATGAGAAAGAGGTAAAAACTGTAACACTGACATATTTGTGAATCCCTCTTTAATAGCGATTACCTCTTGGGTAATGATATTGAATGATGCTTTTTAATTGAGTTCCATGTTTGTATTTGTACGCCCATTTTCTAGTGCGCCTGCGATTGATTGCTTGATTAATTGATTGATTGATTGATTGATTGATTGATTGATCAATAGTTAAGCAGACAAACTGCACTTGCGCTGAAGATCAGGTATAATGCTTTTTTAGGTATTGACCGTACATTAGGGGTTAGTCCGATCTGGGATACTGCAGTCCTTTCCATGCATTACAATACATTATTTAACCCTGACAATGCAGAAGATACATTATTCATTATTACAGTCATTTGACCAGACTGACTCAGTTTCATTTTCCTCTTTAGCTCAGTTGTCAAATTGATCAGCCTATACCTACTGGAATAAGCCACTGCTGGATCTGTTGGGTTTACTTTGTAGCATTAACCATTTATTTAGAGGTAATCCTAGGGTAACAATAGATGAGGCAACATGGTCATTTACAAATGCTGTAAAATACTCTAAATCCATCAGTGATTCCCTCCCCCACAACACCCCACACAATCTTGATTGTACAATCAAACAGACCATCCCCAGCCCCAGAGTAATTCACTTCTCATGCTGTTGGTGTTTGCATAATGAAGCCTGGAATACATAAAGAAGCCTACGGTGTGGTGAGAGAGTCTATCCAGCACTGAGCGTAAGCAATCCCTCAAATTAATAAATTATTAGCAGTACTGTAAGTGCGGGTGGATGGCTTATTCTGATACGTCTGAGCTGCTGATACTGCTGCACAATAAACTCAGTTTTGGATGTGAAGTGAATACTCCGGTATAGTTCATGGTCCAGGTTTTAGGTTCGTAGACACCATGGCACAAAAAGACTTCCAATACCGTATCTTAAATAACGTTCGCAGTACCAGCTGCATGCGTGTTTTTGTAAACCCTTCTTTTCATCAGGGACTGGAGAGCTCTGATGTACATTGTTGCTGTCAAAGGGCTCTACTCACTCACTCAATCCAAGGAAAGCTCGGATGTTAAATATGTTTCATTGATGGAGTTTCACAGAACTTAATATTAAACTGGTTCTTGACAAAGGTGGGTCGCTATATGGAGAGCAGAACACAAACATATGTATTAAGAGCCATTCACACCCACAGCATTTAGCAGGATCAAATGCAATAGAATGTTATTCAAAAAAATAGTAACACAGTAAGTTATCTATATATTTAGTGGGTGGGTTAAGCTACACTATGGGCTAATGATGTGTGTGTGTGTGTGTGTGTGTGTGTGCGTGCGTGCGTGCGTGTGTGTGTGTGTTCTTTTCCTTTGTTAATGAAACCATCAATACTCCACAACAGTTTCAGGAATATTAAATTGTTTTTATTCATAAAAGCATACTCAAGAGGTGTTGTGAATAAGCCAAATGTGTGCAATATTCTTGATGAGTACTCTCTCAGAGAAACCATTCTCATTACAATACATGTTACTACATCTCCACCTTACACTCAGTATATTCAGGATCATCATTAAATAAACGCTGTGCCCTAACAGAACAGCTTTCAACACTGAAACAAGTGATTGCATAAAACCGGGAGACCGTATCTGATGAAGAAAGCAGAATGTTCTGAGACTAATCAGCTTTAGACAAAGCAACTGTTTATTTTTTTTTTAATTCATTAATTGTATTTTGTTTGAAATGAAGTAGCCTGCTGGGAGGATGTTTACAAAGATCTTGACATGATACAGGCATGTTTTTATATTGAATTGTGGTGCTTTTCCGTTCTGTGAGTGCCAATTACAATAAATGTGGCATAATAATAGGAACATGTGGTTAAGACCCTGTGTTGTTGGTTTTTTTTGCACATAAATACATTCTGGAGGTTTTCCCTGAAAAACAAAACAAAAAAATCAAGACATAAACAAGGAGTGTCTCCTTGACAATGCTTCTGACAAGTGAATGCATTAGGCCCCTTGTAAATTAAACAATTTGACTAAAAACAGCCCATCAAATGCACCAAGTGATTCATTAAAACTGAGCGACTTGGTTGTTAAAAAAAAAAAAAAAAAAAAAGAAAAACTGTAAACTTTGAAAAGCCTGTGCAATTTCAATGACAAAGAGCTGTTAATGATCACAGCATAGTGCAAGCCATTGACTGAGTGAAACATTCCATTAAACAGGCTGGAGCGCTGCCTCTTAAATAAGCAAAGGAACTTTCTTCCCCGTTCTCACATGGAGTAACTACTCTGTTATTAATATTTATTTTAAACTTGTATCATGCTTGGCTTTGCTTTATAGTTCTGAGTGAAGAAACATCTACCCCTTAAAACGTGATATATAGAGGCTTGCAATTAAGATGTAGAGGCATTATGAGCAACAGGGAGCCTTTATATAGTTCATAGTACAGCTGTGTAACATTTGCAGGTGACAGACACAGACCATTCTAATGCATGCTACAGACGGCAGGGTTTTTTAGGGTGTAAGACACACGTTTTGAAACTGTCTTTATGTAGGACCGCCTTCTCTTTTCTGAAAGATGCTGTGTGGTCCAGTTAAAGAAAAGAGTTTGCAACCAAGAGGTTCCCGGTTCAAATCCCACCTCAGCCACTGACTCACTGTGTGACCCTGAGCAAGTCACTTAACCTCCTTGTGCTCCGTCTTTCGGGTGAGAGGTAGTTGTAAGTGACTCTGCAGCTGATGCATAGTTCACACACCCTAGTCTCTGTAAGTCGCCTTGGATAAACGGATCACAATTCCATCAGCTCACAGAACAGATGAATGCTGGAGAGAGGAGGCGGTGCTCTTAATCCATCATTGTGCACTAATCTGGGCTGACTGACAGAGCACAGAGAAACATAGCTACAGTATCCATGAACAAAGGATGGAAGCTGTTCATCAAAACCTACAGTGACTTAAGTCATGAATAAGCTGGTACTGTGTGTCTGTTGGTGGTCTATGGGTTGCACCCTTGCTTTGATAGTACCTACAGTACAGTACAAAGGCACATGTGCTTTACTTTTAATTAGTATAAGCAGCATTAGAACTGGTCCTCCTTCTATGGTTAAATATCTTTTTTTTCTGTTTGCTTTGATTTTAATTGAACTCATATCTCAGCTTCAGTTTCTATCTGGGAAGTGATTAGACACCAGGAAGAATCAGTTAATTTATTTATGTATCTGTTCTTTTTTTATCTGCATCACATATCTGGATATCCTAGATTAACATGTAAAAACAACACAGAGCCAAGATCCCAAGATCAAAGTGGGGGCAGTTATAATTCAGTACCTGCAGAGATGTTTTGATAGCGGCATTACTGCATTTCATTTAAAGGGGTTCATACGAGCCTAACCTCAATGGAATATGTCTCTCAATCTTAACAATCAGAGAAACAGTACATTTATATCTACAGGAGAAAAGACAATACTAGATGCCAAGCTGAAACCACTTTTTAAACCCAGGCTTAAGTATAGTAAGCTTTTTGCAAACACAGAGGACGATAGCCTTAAAGACATGTTGTTGTTGTTGTTGTTTTTTTTATTTTTTATAGTTGCTTAATAGTTGTTATCCCTCGTTAGCTGATCATGTGATTGATGTCAGTCCCCAATGGAGAGACCCAGTCTGTGCTGTCTTCAGGAATGCTATATTTACTCACAACATGGTTCCCATTCAGAATTAGCTGGTCTGGCTGATGTGGTCTAGACTGTGCCTGTGGGGCAATCGCATGCTGATGAATCATAACCCATTGCATGTGTGCAATGGATGTAAAAGAAAGCATTTTGCTCTTTGGGCTCCATGGGTAAAATGTTAGCCATAAGGTTTTATTTTGCAGTGTTGCATACAATGATGACAGAAATGCATTTCCCATCCATATACAGTACCATACCCAGCTTCCACATTGGTGTTTTGCAAAATTAAACGGTTCCTAAAGGCTCAAGCAACCTCTGGTCACCCATTGTGACCGCAGGGGTACTTATTTTGTGGTATGAAAGTGTAAAAACTAGAAGGTCTTAAAACTAGTCTTTGTCATCTGTGACCTCAGTGTATAGTTACCCCCAAGGATCAGTTTGGGGTAGTCTCCACTTTGGGTCAGAACATAAGCCCTGGTTAAGTGCTGGAGGACACTGTCTATCTCTGGATTGCCAGACACTGCACATGGGAGTTCCCAGGGCACATGTTTTTAACAAGAGCAATAGGGATAAACCCAGGAGTCATGGCGCATTACTAATTTCCAAATTCCAAGGATGTCAACAGTAATTATATCCCACAGAGGTATGTAATCTAAGAGATAGTGACCTAAAGGTTTAAAAAAAACAATCATATTGAAGATGTAACTGATAAAGATTCATGTTGTACGGTAGTTTTTGCAATTTTCCCATTTCTTTTCCCATGGTTACACTATGCATTTATCATAGTTTACCATTGTTTGCCTTTTTTAAAACAAATATGCATTACTACACTTCGCTATTCTTTACCATGCTTTCACAGGGCTGTATTACAGTTTGCTCTGCTTTTACTATAGAAACGTGTGTAAGGGATAACTTAAAAGCAACTATAATTGTCTTCTGTACACTGTATTTGTAAAATAAAGACTGGACAATCATTTTTTTTATTATATTATATAACCCCCAAAAAAAAAAGTAATTTACAGAGTTTTAACTTACCAGTGGGAGTGGATTTTGATGATGGGCAAGGGAAATCCAGGCTGTGCATATCATTGCTATAGTCGCTCGAATTCCTCATGTTCCTCATGATATCTGATTGTAAAGGTTTGCTAGATTCAGTTGTGACTGGAGACAAATCCCCGAGTTCAACATCCATAACTTCTCACTCCATCACCAAGACTGACACTGTTCTTAGTTAAGGACAGGAGAATTAAACTGACTTCATTAGTGCAGTTCTGTGATGACAATCCTTTTTGTTGGACAGCATTCAAATTGAAGGAGAGAGAGAGAGAGAGAGAGAGAGAGAGAGAGAGAGAGAGAGAGAGAGAGAGAGAGAGAGAGAGAGAGAGAGAGAGACCGTATTCCACGTGGACCATGAGATTATAAACCTGTTGCCTCGGTTTATATGTTATCTATCGCCCAGCAAGGATATCAGTTACAGTAACGCTGACAAGAGTCGCAGTGCCGGTCTGTACTAGAACGTGACATTCACTCGCACTTGTAGATTCTCTGCCATTAGTGGTGTTAAGGAGTCAGTTCCAGCTCAAGTTCCACTTTCTTGTCATTTGCCACCGCGTTCAATCACGTTCACTTATGCAACCAGAATAAAACAACTGGGTGTGGTTTATCATCCAGCACTACATACATTACATCCATGCGTTAGGAAAGCGGACCCACTTAGACCACAGACAGGAGTGCGGCTGGTTGGTTGCTCAGCCGCTCACTTGTGCAGTCTCTTCACTTGATGTAATTATTCTTAAATTGTGCAACAGTCAGTCAGTAGGTCACTTTGCTGGCTGCACGCTGAACCAGGCTTTTTCAGTCATGGTATTATTCATCACAGCACGTTTCGCTGGGGAGATGCAGCAGGGTCAAGCAATAATTCTTTAACGCCTAATGTTTCAGCTGTGATGGTATTTTATACCTGATTTAAGTAGGAAATGGATCAATGAAAACAAACTTTCATTTTTAATGCACAACTTTTATTTGGAATAGATAAAATGAAACAATGTGACTTGTTCATGTCATTATATCTATCTATCTATCTATCTATCTAGCTGAGGCTCCTAATTAAGCTATTGTTTTGCTTCTGCGTTATGCACACTGATTTCGTCTTTATAATTGCTAAAAAAAAATTCTCAAAGAGTATCTCCCAACTACAGTATTTCACGGTATTAATATACTATATATATATATATATATATATATATATATATATATATATATATATATATATATATATATATATATATATATATATATATATATATATATTCTCTTCTGCACGCTTTTGCGCTTTTCAGTGATCCCTGGTGGACAATTCTTGCATAGGTTGCTGTTGGAGAGATATTTAAGTAAATGCTGGTATTAACCAAGAGGTCCATGTCAGGATCACACTCCCAATTCAACGAGGCCAGTATACTTTGCAAAAAATAAAATAAAATAAAATAATAATCCAGTCTAATGCATAAAACAACAGCTTTGCATGTGTTTAGAACTGTGCTGACGATGCTTATTTCACAGTCCTGGAGACGCCGGGACATTTATGAAACGACTTCTATAATTCAAAGTGGATCACACGGCCACGACAGCCAGTGGCGTAGCCAGGATTTAGTTTCGGGGCTGGATGGAGATTTTGTTGATGATGGTTAATAATACTGGCGCAGCATTTCGTAACGTGTATACAATGCAGATGAAGGAATATCACTTAAATTTTCTCTCTAACTAACACGGAAATAATAAAAACGAATGTGTCCTTGCATTAAATCAAGGCTCAATGGGTGTTCTACATTTTTTTCCACTAGGTGGCACTATTACCAAATAAATCATTTTTACATTGACGGGACAACAGATGCAACTACTAGCAAGCGAGTCACTGTAGGGAAAGCGTTGGTTCTGGAGGCCGGTCTACTACACGATACATGCTAATTTAGCATTTCAACTTTTTTTTTTGTAATACATGGTATTACATTAACAACTTATATTACAATCTCGTAGTTTAAAACAAAAACACATTTGATTATGTTCTGTCTCCACCGACATATTCGACCCCATTATAAAAACGATTGCTGCTGATCTAAAACCACCAGGCTGTCAGGTAACCACTGGCAACCAAAAACGGCATCTCACATTTCAATGACTGATTCATTTGGAGTGTAAAAGTGTATATTTTCATTGCCCACTAAAGGGCGGTAGAGTTTAATGTAGACCATGAGCAATGTACTCCCGTGGGAGAGTGTTGTCCTCTGGCACAGTCTGCAATGTCTGTCTGATGAATCTGGGGGTCTGATGAATCCTGGATGAAATGATTCCTTGTGCCACCATAAATAAAATGGGCAACTAAAAGAATATGCGGTATAATAGTAAATCAGAATGGTTTAATGGTTTGCATATAATAAAACTAAAATAAATAACATCTGGGAGAGTCAGCTCTGCGTTGCGTGTGTGAAGTGAGTTACTGTAACACTAGGGGGAGCTCTTCCCTCTGCTTTCCAGTTACAGGAATAGTGTTAGGAAGGACTGTGTGTCAAGGATAGCTAGGACTTGCTTTAGTTTAGGGACCCATTTATAAGACCTCTATAAAATGTGGACTGTGCTTTATGAAGAATAAGAGTTTATTAAAAGGCCATTCTATTCAATCAACAAATCTTTATTTTATATAGCGCCTTTCATAGTGGACCACCATCACAAAGCACTTTACAAGGTAGTGAGGAAAAATGCATAATACATTAAATACAGTGAAATACAGGGCATAGTACATTAAATACAACATTATAAAACAATGCAAACACATAAAATATGGGCATACTACATTAAATAAAAGGCTAGGATGTGAATTCTAAACATTGTGGATGTGTGTGTCAAGCAGAATGATACAGATAAGATGGACTAAAAAACCTAAAATAGTAATTTAGACAACAGCTAATAACAGATAACAGGCTTAGAGTGCATTAAAAGCAAAAGAGAACAAGTGGATCTTGAGAGTTGATTCGAAGCGAGCGACTGTGGAAGCTGCACGCACTAAAGCTGGGAGAGAGTTCCAGAGAGTCGAGGCCATGAAGCTAAACGAGCGCTCTCATAGTGTGGTGCACTTTTGCTTGGGTATAACCAGCATGCCTGAGACAGAGGACCTCAGCTTGCGTGCAGGGACATAGCGGGTCAGCAGGTTGGAGAGATAGTCACATATTGGAACGTTACTAGTGGAATGTTGAATGGTTTATAAAATTGCATGGCTATAGCTTATTATTATTAATTACCCTCTAATGCTGTTTGTAACAATCCATGTAACACATGTATTGATGCTTTATACATGGTTTATAACAGATCCTTTTACTAAAGTATTACTGACTTGTTAAATGAGTCTATGGAGAAAAACAAACATCAATTGATAATAATAATGTTCAGTATTATACATCTTAAAACTCTGTAAAGAGATAAAGCCAGAGGAAAGGTAAGCGTTCATTATCATTATTATTTATTTCTTGGCAGACGCCCTTATCCAGGGCGACTTACAATTGTTACAAGATATCACATTATTTTTTACATACAATTACATAATTTTTTTACACATTATTTTTACATACAATTACCCATTTATACAGTTGGGTTTTTACTGGAGCAATCTAGGTAAAGTACCTTGCTCAAGGGTACAGCAGCAGTGCCCCCCACCTGGGATTGAACCCACGACCCTCTGGTCAAGAGTCCAGAGCCCTAACCACTACTTCACACTGCTGCCCTCCACAACCTTTACACAGTGGGATAAGAGCATTGTACAGTCAGTTTCAAAGTCTGTTTTGCCTTAGAATTTATGACATTCAAACTATTTACTTCTTTCTTTTCATTTTCATAAATAACACAATAAAAATATCCAAAAAAAAAACAAATGGTCCCCTTCCTGGTTGAGAAGCATTTCATGCACAAAAAGGTGTTATCGGCAGTCCCAGATATGACTACAAAGTAAAACAAATTGTGATAGTGCCTTTTTACAGAAAGCATGAAAGGAACGGGCCACCGGGTTATTAGCTGGAATAAATCACTGCGCTCTCTTTGCAGCAGAGAGCGGTGCTCTATTAGGCTTTGTGCTGTGTCTCATGGGGGTTGTGTGGCTTATTACCTTGAATATGGCTCTCCTTTACTTTACAGCCGGACATGTTTAGTTTTTCATTAGCTGCAACCATTTCTTTAATAAAATTTTATTGCCCTCATTTTGTTAGAGTTTTTTTTTTTAAATTTTATTTGAGACATAGCACAATAAAAATGATTAAATTCATTCCTGCACAAAAACACGATACTCTTGATAAACAATAATAAAAAAAAATCCTTTCCCTACAGAAAAAAGGATTGAACTTTATTAGATCATGCATTTTCTATAAAGGGATAAAGGTTACAAGTTTATACTTTTATGGGACTACCTAAGTCCCTAAAGAGTTAATACTATTCAACCATGACCTGCACAGTTTTTTCTAACCTGCAGACTCACAGGCATACATTTTATTCATACTGGTGCTTCGTGTTATTTACCATTTAGATATCTGAATGGATCCCTGACATTTTAAAGTGGGTATTAATACTTGAATATGTCCCTGAAAAATGTGAGCCTTGCTCATAACAATGTGTGCGTGCCTGTACGATACATCGATACATATATATTATATATATATATGTATATATATATATATATATATATATATATATATATATATATATATATATATATATATATATATATATATATATATATATATATATATATATATATATATATACACATACATATATACACACACACACACACACATACAGTGCCTATAGAAAATCTACACCCCTTTTCAAAATATTCACCTTTTGTTGCCTGGAATTAAAATGCATTAAATAGGTTTTTTTTTCCATGTATCTACACATCCTACCCCACAACTTCCAAGTGAAAAAAATATTCTAGAAATTTGTAGAAAATTGATTAAAAATAAAAACTGAAATAGCTTGGTTGGATAAGTGTCCACCCCCCTTGTAATAGCGATCCTAAATTAGCTCAGGTGTAACCAATCGTCTTCAAAATCACACACCAAGTTAAGTGGCCTCCACCTGTGTTAAATTGTAGTGATTCACATGATTTCAGGATAAATTCAACAGTTCCTGTAGGTTCCCTCTGCTGGGTAGTGCATTTCAAAGCAAAGACTCAACCATGAGCACCAAGGCGCTTTCAAAAGTACTCCGTTGTTGAAAGGCACAGATCAGGGGATGGGTATAAAAAAAAAATATCAAAGGCCTTGAATATCCCTTGGAGCACGGTCAAGACGATTATTAAGAAGTGGAAGGTGTATGGCACCACCAAGACCCTGCCTAGATCAGGCCGTCCCTCCAAACTGGATGACCGAGCAAGAAGGAGACTGATCAGAAAGGCTACCAAGAGGCCAATGGCAACTTTGCAAGAGCTACATTCTTTTATGGCCAAAACTGGTCAAAGTGTGGATGTGACAACAATATCCCAAGCACTCCACAAATCTGGCCTGTATGGTAGGGTGGCAAGAAGGAAGCCATTACTCAAGAAAGCCCACCTTGAATCCTGTTTGAAGTATGCAAAGTAAAATTGAACTTTTTGGCATAAATGCAAAGTATTATGTTTGGCAAAAACCCAACACAGCGCATCACCCAAAGAACACCATCCCTACTGTGAAGCATGGTGGTGGCAGCATCATGTTATGGGGATGTTTCTCATCGGCAGGGACTGGGGCACTTGACCTAAATCCAATCGAATCTTTGTGGCATGACTTGAAGATTGCTGTCCATCAATGCTCCCCAAGGAATTTGACAGAGCTTGAACAGTTTTGTAAAGAAGAATGGTTAAATATTGCCAAATATAGGTGTGCAAAGTTGGTAGAGACCTATCCCAACAGACTCACAGCTGTAATTGCTGCCAAAGGTGCTTCCACTAAGTATTAACTCAGGGGGGTGGAGACTTATACAATTATGATCTTTCAGTTTTGTTATAATCCCTTTATGCTGTTCATCAACCTCGACATCACAGTGCTAAAATCACAGATGATGTGCTTATCTACTGATTTGATGATTGCTTCTGATTGGGAATTGGCTGCTTGTGTTCTTCGCCATGATTTTCTCTGCGTTTTACATTGCCTTGCAAACACATCATGTAAAATAGCAACTGGAGACACATTGCTTCATGTCTTCCTATTCTTGCTCTGCAGTTATTCAGAAGTCAATTCCCTCTGACTTTGCCAGTGGCCTCCCTCCTGTTTTAATATACATTCCTTCATACTGACTGCTACAGCTTATGCACATGTAGATCAGGGTAAAGGCTATCAAGGACAATACAGTCACTCTCAGCTTTCAAAACAGACCATATACTGTATGTATGCTGCCCACCATATCTTGGCATCAATATATTTTTGTTCGATATTGAAGTTTAGATCGCCTTGTTAAAGTCAGCCCAAGTATACTTTAGCGATAACTTTGAGTGTATAAAATCAGAGACTAAGTAGTTTTTATCCTAGTCGGGTAGACTTATGTGCTATGTGCTGCTTACATTATCAACCGGTTCAAGAAAATATAAAATTCTCACTGAAACACCAAACGGATGCCTGAGGGCCAGTGTTTTGAAGTGCTCGGTGTGGAAATACAGAAGGCTATGCATTGAACTTATTGCACAATAGCTCAAAGCTTTTTAAAAGTGCTTTAAAGCTGTGGCCTGGCACTTCTTGCACTGTATTATTCCAAACCGTTTCATCTAGGATTCTGTTTGATCCGGAGATAGGTGGGAACTGCGTGGCACCGACAGTAGTGTCAAAATGAATGTCATGACTTGCAGTTCTTTGAAAAACAAGCAGAGACTGTATGCTAGATGAGATTCATGTTATATACATTAATCATGTAATAATTGATATCATAAACATTATTTGTATTGCATTATATTTTCATTCATTCAGTATTGTTATGTCTAAACTTAATTAATAATTGCTAATGGCACAGTTATTAACATGTTTTATAGATTTTATTTATCCACATAGTACGGATACCTGAACTAGCTCAAACATCCGCATTGCCGCATCCCAAATCCTTTGTTTTCTTGGAAAATTGGTATAAGTTTCCATTCCTCCACAACAAAAAGAAGGAAAACCATGGTAAAATGTGGTAAAGCATTATGTTAGCACGGGGAACGCATGGGATAAAATGACATTGCAAATTTATAGTGGTAAACTTTTATAAAGGACAATCCACGTTTAGCAAGTGTCCTTAAAATGCACATGTCTGGGGGAGCCTACAAATACACCTGCAACTTTCTTCTTTCACATGTATGGCAGTGACTGAATTGTCTTCCTTTTGAAATATAAGAAATTGTAATTCCGAAACAGAAGAGACACTGCACTCAAGTGAACAGAGAAGGCTTTACAGATGTGCATAATGATGATAGTACACTCCAAAGCAGTGACTTAAGATATTGAGCGAAATCTTACAGGACATTACAGAGTAAATCCATCATGTCCTTCAAGGCTATCATTTTAAGCATTTGATTAACTTGCAACTGGTTTGAACGCTTGACATTTTTGAGTTTCTTTCAGCATTGCTCCCTAGTTTAAACACCGAAGGTCCAGACTGTAGGATTTTTGCCTTGCTCATTGTGCTTTCACATGGACCCTGCACATTGACCTTATGCAAGGATAAAAACTGTAAGCGCATCTCCAGAAGTGAGGTTTTTGCAATACTCTTGGGTATTCACAAAGTTATCGGTCTGCGTCAGGTTGAAAAACTCAAAATCTGCATGTCAGCGAAGCCTTTCGAGATGGACAGCCTTGTCAGTAAAACCCAGGCAGACAGTCCTTGAAACGACAATCTATCCCGGCGGGGATTTAGTTGCTTAATGCCGCTATTGGACCGTCTATCCGCTATCCGCTTCTGCAAAAGTCCTCTTCGTTAGGAGCTCATTTCCAATAGGGTATATTGGCCTTTAGACTCTCTATTGCTCCCAGAACATTTGCAGTGTACTAGAGAGAGCCTGGGAACTTCCGGTTGAAACAAGCTGTCAGTTTTTAATTTAACCGGACAAGACTTATGTTGATGCTCAATTACTCATCTTTCTGCGCTAGAGTGGGATGCCACAATTCACCTCTCCTTGTCCTCCAGAGGTTTTTAGTGGGAAAAAATCATCTCGGAAACATATTCTGTGCAGGGTGTATAATCCTAATGCTCTAAATCAGCTTGTATGACCCCAGATCAACCTTGCTGGGTGCAACACAGGGAGAGGATGCAACACCACATGGATAGCTGAAGTGTAGTTCATAAAGACTTGAGTGTTGGACATGAGAAAAGGGCTTGTATTGTTGTAACAGGCAGTGAGGGTTCTCTGCCCCATGATATTTTCTTATGCAATTAGTATCCAGAATCTAGCAGGGAAAAAAATGACCATTTCTGCAGTTTATTGTAGAAGTCCATGAACAGTATCAGAAACATCATAATTACATGAACATGCAAAATCAAACTTTCCATTTGTATCAGTGTGATTTGTTATAAACCTGTTCTCCTTGTTAAAGATCATTAAAAACCTTCAATAACAGCCTAATGTTAAAACTTTACAATGCATTAGTAAGCTATTGCTGTTCTAGAAAGAGTGCAAAGAAGAGCAACCAGAATTATCCCGGGTTGTATGCAGACAGGCTAAAATAATTGAATCTATTCAATCTTGAACAAAGAAAACTACGCGGTGATCTGATTCAAGCATTCAAAATCCTAAAAGGTATAGACAATGTCGACCCAGGGGACTTTTTTGACCTGAAAAAAGAAACAAGGACCAGGGGTCACAAATGGAGATTAGATAAAGGGGCATTCAGAACAGAAAATAGGAGGCACTTTTTTACACAGAATTGTGAGGGTCTGGAACCAACTCCCCAGTAATGTTGTTGAAGCCGACACCCTGGGATCCTTCAAGAAGCTGCTTGATGAGATTCTGGGATCAATAAGCTACTAACAACCATATGAGCAAGATGGGCTGAATGGCCTCCTCTCGTTTGTAAACTTTCTTATGTTCTTATCTCTTTGCTACAGCTAGTGAGTGCACCACTGTCAATGCAACATGCTTGTATGTGTTTCAGAGTTAATGACACCATCCAGAGGTCCGATAATTGTACAGCAGTACAGGATCGGTTATTGGATGAAAACACTGGCGGGTCAGTCAACATCCTATCTGTAATTCATTGTGTCACAACCCCCTTGGAGTAAAAGGAACAGTGTTGTGTTCATAAATGTAGTCACCTTCTTCATAACAGCATGACAATGGAGCTGTAGCTCAACCCTCATCTCCACTTCAGTATGGATTGAGCCACCAATTAGTTGGATTTGTATATCGCTCAGGAACCCGGAGAACAATGATGCATTTTCTTTTAATGCAGGTTGACCTTGCTAGGATCGACATAGAGCAGTACAGTAAGAATTAACCCACCATTCACAAAACACTCCAGCATTTATCTGATCATCGTTTTACCTGCTAGTAGTTTCCAAACTGCTGTCTGAAATGTCCAAGCAAATCAATTGTGTTGCAACATGTCTTTGTTTGTTAAACAGGTGCATTAAAACCCTGTTGCTTCAAAGCTCAATGTGATGAATGAATAGGTCATCTTACTAATGAGAAGAGTGTCAAAAACTAAACCAGACAGGCTCGGCCCAATAAACCAGTGAAAGGTGGATTTATGTCTAGCTCCATCATGTATTTATAAATAGTTTCATTGAACTTTACTTTTAAAATGACATCATCCTGTCATATTGTAAATCACATATTTGAAAAGAGATAGGCTGTCATAAGAATAGCCCAATTTCTTTTAGCATCCATAACCTGGGTCCCTAATCTGTCACCATATCCGAAAAGCAATCATTTGGCAGGACTATGAATTGCGAACATACTTAAAAAGTAATCATGCTGTGAAATGGATTCAATTAAATGACCCCTGTTCGCAATTAGGACTTCTTTTTACCCGGCTCTCAAATGCTATCTCCTTTTGAGTTTTATTGCATGATCACTGAAGTGTCTGACTCATGTGTTCAAGGTGATTATGATTCAGCTGTGCAGCACGCTTCATCTTTAAATGAAATGCGAAGCTGATGACTGGCAGGTCTGTGCAACAGATACAACTACAGAGTTCTAACTAGATTTCTTTTTGTGTTACCGGGAAGGTAAATTAATTGAAAATATCCCATAAGCTACACACAAGCATCAGGCTAGTGCCTTTGTGTGTGTGTGTGTTTTTTTTTTTAAACTTTTTTTTAATTGTGCCTAATGCATGCAAAACTATTGAGGTTTTCTCAACTAAAAGTGTTTTATAGCAATTGTAACTGTAAATATAGCAATTAACCAGGATAAAATAAAATAAAATCACAGTGAAGATGCAATCATGAAATTAAGTCTTTGTATGGGAGAATGATGCCAACAGAGTCAATGCTACATGCTGTGGCGTATGACAAATGGCTTGGCACACAGGCAGCTAGGATAATGTCACACGTTTAAACCCCATAGGGAAAAAAGGGGGGGAAAAGCCATCACAATTAGAGAAGCGATCGCTCATTATCAGCAGGAACCCTGCACAAGTGGTGCTACCAATGCATAAACAAAAAGTTATAATGCATAATGCATAGTGTGGGGAAACAAAGCCTTGCTCTTTTCTATCATTCATTTGATCTGATTTCCTATCCATGGAAATATAAGTATCCAATTAGATTAGTCCATGGGTTATTAAACACACTTATTCCTCTTCCCTTCCTCTACCTCTGCATCTCTAATAGTAAAGGCCACTATCAGGCCAAAAGGATGACTTAGTTGGAGAGCGAAACTAAAAATTAACTGAACATATTGCAACACTTTACATGAAGTGTCTCTAACTACACTGTAATTCAACTGTAGCAGCACAGTAATTACACATAAGATGACGCAGCTACAGTGTAATAACATGTTTATGGGGGTGGTGTAATAACTCAACGGTTTACTCATCTTTAATCCTGAATACCAGCAGTATGGTTTTGACGTGCACACCTAGTAGAAAATTGAAACAGTTCCAAACCAGGGGTGCACAATTCTGATCCTCGAGGTCTGAACCACCACAGCTATGTTCACAATTTCAATAGCATTCTGTATTCCTTGCTGATGAACTTACAATAAATATACAACTGGACTATTACCGTGGCCACATCCACAGTAATCGATCTTAACCTGGAAAGAATGAACAATCATTCTGCAACAGACATTACAATCTATACTTTATAGCAGTGCGAAAACCTTCCCATTTCCCCCATTGTTGCTGGGCTTGTCCGGCAGACTGTTAGCATATGGTACAGGGAGTTTAAGACACTGGTCAAGCAAAGAGTTGTTTTATGGGAATCAGATCCATTAAAAGAGCTCTACAAAGTCGAATGGAGAACATTGAATTTGATATTATTTCCCAGCTCTGTTTATATGTGAAGATCATAAATAAAATATATAACACATCCCATTCATTCACACTGACATGGGTATTATTTCTATCCTAAAATGCACTGGTTAGAGTTTAATCAGAAACAAACCCTTCCAAAAACCATTCAGTATGTTTCCAAGGGAATCATTTAAAAGCCCATTTTGAAAGTCTTCAAATATGAATCTCTTTTTTGAACTGTAAGCTATCTTACAGTTTCATAAAATCTTAAATTTTGATCTAAAATAATAAAGTCATTTGAATTATTAAAGGAGTCCTTTATTTCTATTTCACAAACCTTGATGTTACGAAAAAATGAACAACTAAATTTCTATGAAACACAAATACAATTTTACCAAGAAAGTGATTGCAGTGCAGGCTGAGCTCTGGAGGCAGCATGAAACATTATTGGAATGTCCTGGACCAAGGTCGACTTCGGCTGTGACTACAGCGTGTTTGCATTCCATGTCCTGCATGTGACCAAAGAATTAAGTGGCAGGCCGTACATTTGTGTAATACGCAGATAAGGTGACCTCGGACTGTAGTGTATACTGTCAGTGATCTATGGGATGTTATCTGTGATGCCATCGCCGAATCTCCTTGATAAAGGGTTTGAAATCTGAACACCGTTGACCTTGTTTATTCGAGGAGATCAAGGTCGGCTTTAACAGTAGCTTTTACGAGAGGAGCGCTGCGCTGGAAACCGATTTGTAAAGTGGATAAGAGGAATCCCACTCGCCCACGTCGATAGAGAATATAAAAATATGCATGCTGTTGTCAGGCCAGCTGATACTCTTCTGTAACTTTACAATCAACCGAACAGTTGCTGGTTTGAACATTTTAAACATACTTTTTATAACCTGTGCTGAAGATCCTTAGCCGGATTTAGTAGACCGTGAATCTTTGTCACTACATGTAGCTGCACAACTGTCCTCTATTTCTCTGTTGAGCTTAAACAAAATTGTTCTTATGCTGCGCCAGTAATGTACTGTTCTGGCCCCTGGTAATCCAAAGTGGTGCTCAGACAGATTATGCTGATTTAAGAGCTGCTATTTTTTTTTGTAACAAGTAAAGCAGGGTTCCTGGTGGTGGAGATAAATCTTTAGTGAATAGCACCACAGATAAAAATCAAGGAGATAAATAGCCCGCCTTCTTTAGAAGTCTCTGTTAACCTGTAATTATGGTCCGCTCCTGTCCAGAATGATATGCCAATTACAGGCGCCGGCATGGCAGCTCTGTGCGTTATAAGAACTCGAAAGAAGGAACTTCCTTTCTGTGGTCTGCCAATTCTGAGGAACGTTAAAAGTACTGTGTCAGCGGGTTGTTTCTCATTTCTGTATACACCTATTCACTTTTTTTTTGGGGGATGTAATTATATGAGTAAATCATTTTCGAGGTGCACTGTGTTTGAAATGAAAAGCCTTTTTAATTTGTGACAAGATTTAGATTGTGTCCTACCAATTTCTCTTTTACTGATAGTCATGCAACCTACAGTAATAAGCTGAACTACCACTTCCTGTAGTCCTCCGATAATAAATCTTATATTATTATTAGTAATAATGTGGCTTGTTATTTAAAACCCACCCCTGCCAACTCAATGTGTTTCAATCAACCTCTCAGTCACATGCTATATAAAAGAAAAAGAACAAGTGAGTAAAGTTCAGTGAAGGCTCTGCCCAGCCTAAACAGTTCTTGTTAGCTTTTGTGTAAACCTGTAAGCCCCTGAGTCTCATAACTGACACTATCCTATCACAGTCCTCTTTAGGTCTTCTCCAGTAGACATCTGTAGCCACAAGTCTCCCGAGTACCAGTAACCTTTTGATTAGTCAATGCTTGTTGTCTTTGACATTTCGCCTCAGACTTCTGTTGAGAATAATTAGAATAGCACTATCCACACTGATTCAAGCAGGTGGGGGTGGGGGTGGGGAGGGGTGGGGGTGGTGCGGGAGGAAAATATCAGGAGAGCAAAAAATGCTCATTTGCCAGCATTACATTTTCTTGCAAGATGACATTCGTGAGCATGGGGCCCCTGTGAAATAATAAGCAAATGTTTGTCGACTTGAGTCATTCTGTCACAATTTTCCTTTTGTGTTTTAAATCATATAAAAACAATTTGGTTTGTGGTCTCTAATTTACACAACAATGGTCTCACCTTTATGGATGGAATTTAAGAAGTTCCATGTTGGACAGTATAGCACTGTACATTGAATAAATGAAATGTCTATAGCATTATATTGGACTAAACAGTTCAGGCATAAAGAATAAGAAAAGCTACAGTGAAGTGCAAATTAATGAAGATAAAACTACTTGATACAGTACATTGTATAACAATAACACCAAAACTGAATTACAGTAGTAAGCTTTATAAGAAGTAGGCTTGACAATACTGTGAAGGTGGCTTACTCCAGTGGAATAATGGATGAGCGCAGTACACTTGAACGTTGAGAGGATCTCTTGACTTGAGCCTGTCGGTGTTGTATAAAAGCCTCTATTTATTGTACCTGCCCTGCTGGGGGCTGGGGTTGTCATTTTAAGCTCTTCCATTCATGTTGTTGACTAAAAGCAAAGGGTAGGTAAAACCACAGCTTGAGAATGGTACTCTGCACACTTTTTAATACCCAACAAACGCTTGACAATTATGGCACTTAAACATATGTGAGTAGAAACAAGTCCTGGCTATTAGGTTACTAATTATGCTTCTGTCGCAGTATGTGTGGATAAATCATATTTATTACTTACTTCATCCCATTCCGTACAAGAGATACTAATTACTTTTTTTTATTTTTTACTTGTTCTACTTAGCAGTATAATGGCTTAGTAGGATTTCAGTGTCTCAGCTAAATTGGAAGCTTAGTATCAAGACTTATGCTGCTGAAAGAGCTGATCTCACCTTTAACAGCAGACTTTGGCACCCAAGTTCAAAGACACGAAGAGTAAAATGTCATGTATTAATGTGAATTCATTTGTAGAGCTGTAGCACAACACTTTCTTTAAAACATGGTACAGAATTTTGCTATGTTACCATACTGTTTGTTTTTTGAAGGTACTTACAATGACCTGTGCTGTGGCACCTCTAACTTTTTTTTGGGGGGTGGGGTGGAGACTGCAGTTAGGAATTGTATGGTAAAGCATTGGATCACTATGAGGACGATCAAAGATAAACGACTGATGTTGTTGGAACAGAGAAAGCCATTGGTGTTGGGGATTTACAGTCCTGCTTTTCAGTGATGGTGATGTTAGTTAGTTTGATGCTCAAGGATGCACACACACAAAAAGCAATATCCTTTTGTTTTTCTATTTCAAAAGTAATTCATCCAGACGGATATAGATTATCTTCATAAACACAGACCATGGCATTCTTGGCACTGCTCTAGAAAAACCGGTGTGCAATTCTTTCTGACACCAACAGAACAATTCACTTCATATAGTCTCCTATAGATGTTTTATTTTTCCTTTCTTGAAGAATGCGCTGTGGATGGGCTAGCATAAACCTCTTTCAGTCGCATTCTGTTCTCCACTATTTACAGAGAAGTACATCATCTCCAGCTAACAATAGGCGATTAGCTCATTTGTATGTATCTGTATTAAACAGAGACTCCACAGCAAGTTACTCTGCATATATTTAAATGTGATTTAGGAGTCAATTCTGCAGGCTCCATAGAACTCTGTCTTAAGCTATTGTATTCACTGATCATTATTAAGCAAATATCGAACAGCAGCTGAAAGCATCTACTTCAGATCGGCTAACTGCTTACAGACATTTCAGTTGTGATGATAATCTTTTCTTTGACCAGCATTGTGTTCTAATAGATTTATATATTGACCTTTTATTCAATAATGTGAATATTACTGTGTAATATATACATTATATAATATATGGATGAAGGCTATATTTGCATCCTGAGCCATTCTAAAAAAAAGGCATAATACCACAGTAGTGACGTCAAAAAATGATCATTCCTCTAGAGGAAAATATACTTGAACTTTGACCTGAGCCCTTCACTTTCAATTTAAACACAAAATGTCTCGTTTTCAATCACTCGACAACACCCACAGTACAGAAATGTTCATTAATGATCAACAAAATGAGAATACAAAAAATGAAAAATAAAAAAAATGTAAAGCTGGTACATTCGTATCTCAGAGAAATGGATAACGACATAGAACGTCTGTACAGCTCTGAAACACTAACTGTACTGCTGAACCTCGTCTTCTTTAATATTAGCATCACAAGAGTATCCATGTATTTAAAAAAAAAAAACAATAGATGGGCCTCTTCAGTGAGTTACAGGAAAACAATTCCATCTCGGGTTTCTGTGTCAGTTTATATATTACTCGACCTTCGGTCTCGTAATTTATGACATCACAGAAACCCTTGATGAAATTATTTTTCTGTAAGTCACTGAAGCCCATCTATTAGATATACGGGTAAATAAGCTGGGCTGAGTTGAGTGGGGGACGGAGGGGGGTGATGCTGGGATGCCAGAAACACCGTCGAGCCCTCTTGAGGTGTTGTGGGCTAGTCGACGAAACACCGAGCATGGAAGGTGCCCACTTGAAGACCCCAGAGATGTACCCTACTTAGCTCAATCCAGATGGTTGTCATGCTGATGCGCTGGGGAGACAGCACTGTGGTTGATCCCAGGAGCCAGCATCGCAGCCGTTGCATGTGCTGATGCGCTAGGGAGGCAAAATAAGCTGATCCCTGGAGCCAGCAATACACTTCAGCCATCAACACCGGGCAGAAGGATATCTACATCATGATATGGAAGGAAACGCAAACGGATGGAGACACAGATGGATCACATTAGTTTACTGTAAAGCTACATTTTAGTTGGTGCTTATCTTGGCGAGAGCCAAGTTCAAATCAGCATGAAGTTTTAACATCTACTCTCATATAATAGAAATCATGATTATATATATATATATATATATATATATATATATATATATATATATATATATATATATATATATACATACAGTATATATATATATATATAATAGCCATCTTACCCAAGCCAGCTTTATCTTAGCTCAATTATAGGAACATTACACGCAGAGGTGATATTACTGAACCCACGCTTTACAATAAATGCCTCTCTGCAATGCAATTAAAATTGAATGAAGTATGCATATTAGTCTTGTACTTGTAAGGAATTTGCTAAATCGTATCAGTAATTATTATTGTAGTCTTCTAGTCATATTCTTTATTTAGTGGCAATTCCATTAGAGTAGGTGTAGATAGGATTTTCACAATAAAACAATTGAATTGTTCCATGATAAAAACTGGGGTGTGCATGAAGGTAGAACCCGAGTCACAGACAAAGATTTCTGCTTCAGCACCGGACTCTCTTCCTGGGCTCGCTTACCACACAGACACAATGTGGAAGATCCGAATAAACCAAAATGGTCAATTAGCTATCTGCATGCCAAAGTTTCATGGGGGTTATTATTATTATTATTTTGTTTATTTAGCAGACGCCTTTATCCAAGGCGACTTACAGAAACTAGGGTGTGTGAACTATGCATCAGCTGCAGAGTCACTTACAATTACGTCTCACCCGAAAGACGGAGCACAAGGAGGTTAAGTGACTTGCTCAGGGTCACACAATGAGTCAGTGGCTGAGGTGGGATTTGAACCGGGGACCTCCAGGTTACAAGCCCTTTTCTTTAACCACTGGACCACACAGCCTCCTATTAATATTTAATATTGGGGGTTAATATTGGTGTGGACAGATTGATTAAACATGTAAATAATTCAAACATATGTACTGTGCAGTATTTGACATAGCCGTTCTCTATCAAATATATGTATAGTCACTTTAATCTAGTTTAGTTCAGTGTTACGTACTACAGCTCTTTCTTTTAATGATGTGCCTTGTCACTGCGCCACACCTGGAGATCCATTATGTATTGTTTAAATCAATGGGACGAACATAAGATCTCATTTAAATCAAGAACTCAGATCTTATCTAGTCAGTTTATAATTGACAGACTGGTAATTTATCTATCAGAAAAACAAGACTCAAGGTTAATTGGTTGACCTCAGCAGTTTTTGGCATTTTTCAGGCTCAAGTTTTAAATTGAGTGTCACTGTGGCTCCATCTAGTTCAATACTAATAATCACGCTTTACGAAAACGGCACTCTGGGTAAAGAATCATCACTGAACCCAGCCATGTAAACCATGTGCTTTTCCAGCTGGTATTAAACCACAGGGAAGCAATCAACTGGGCCAGTTGTGTCTCACAAGGACGGCGGCTTGTATCCCTCCATTCAAACTCCTCAATAGCCACAGGGCTGTGGCACTGAGGCACACTGAGTTCAGAAACTCCTCAATAGCCACAGGGCTGTAACACTGGGGCACACTGAGTTCAGGAACTCCTCAGTAGCCACAGGGCTGCAACACTGAGGCACACTGAGTTCAGGAACTCCTCAATAGCCACAGGGCTGCAACACTGAGGCACACTGAGTTCAGGAACTCCTCAATAGCCACAGGGCTGCAACATTGGGGCACACTGAGTTCAGGAACTCCTGAGCTTTATGTTCCTGACGTGCCTCGAGGAACATTTAGATTTACTTGCTTTCAGAAACATAAACCAGACTCATAGAACGTAACCTCACACAAGTTGTGAGATCTTATCTAACTCAGGGTGGTATTAAAATACATTAAGGTATCACTTTACATGAAGTGTCTCTAATTACTGTGGATTTACACAGTAGTTACTTGGTAAATACATGTGCACTTACATATAATTACAATAGTATTATGAATAGTTACAATGTACTGAATGTGTACATATTTTTGCATGGTATATGTAGGTTCACAATTGTATCAGAAAAGGGTTAGATTTACACATTAAGTACATTGTAACTATGCATAATAACATAATGGGGAATCATATTAACATCTATTTCACTGGCATCATATAAATATGTGGCCATTAATGACAGAAATAACACAGTACCTTTTAATATCATATTCACACCTAAATCATGCATGATCAACACATGATGAAAATGTGGATGGAATGACAGATTGCATATTATTTAAGCAGAATGAACAGAGATATACAAGAAATGTCATACTTGTGCTTTCTTTAATTGAACTGAGTCTATGCGTTCTCCTGCATTTGACTCTGCTAAATACTGTGGGTGTGAATGGCTCTTAATACATATGTTTGTGTTCTGCTCTCCATATAGCGACCCACCTTTGTCAAGAGCCAGTTTAATATTAAGTTCTGTGAAATTCCATCAATGAAACATATTTAACATCCAAGCTTTCTTTGAATTGAAACTGATTGCTGTAACTGCAATAATAAAAAGATGAAGTCATATTATTTGATGTTCTGGTTGGCTGGTGCTCCCCTTCCTGCCTAATAGAATATTGATTTAGGAGGTGAGAAAATATTCTGCATAGCGGCAAATAACACTCAGAATGGGGTTCTCAGTTGCTTGAGCAGCGCTGACATGCAGGAGGATTGGCAATCACTATCTGTGCTTTGCACTCTGCAATAAGTTCTCTTGTTATCAGTCCTTGTTATCCCCTCTAGGATAGATGAATGGCTGTTTTTCTTCACAAATGAGTCCTTGGATGCCAAGGTAATTAGCAACCAGTGGAAATTATTGGAAAATAGACAAGCAGGAAAAGCAAATGCATGATAAACAAGGTTTAGTAATAAACGTTGGCTCCTCCCTGCCACTACTTTATGTATATGAAAAGAGAAAAGGCTGTGTAATAGAGCATGTAACTTCTATTCAATGGGAAAGCAATCAAATTGCTTCACCTGTACTCAAAAGAACAGCTCGATAGGATAGAGGTGTCTCAAGCAAGTAACTTGCTGGCTGAGGATCACTGGAGGCTGGTGGGAAAATGTAGAGAGAAGGAAAGACTTTTCAAACCCATTGAGATTCATTTCTGATGCGGTGATTACAAGGCTCAAGAGTGGTAATTCTATGCAAGTTCCATCTTTTCTAGTTGCTTTATGGCTTTATTTTAATTACAGCTTTGAGCTGACTTTGAGAGAGCTGAGCAAGAGACATGGGATGTGACTCTTAGAAATGTCCTTTAAGAAAGTCAGGATGCAGACAGTATTATAAGGTCAGCGTTTTGCAAACTAGATCTGGCGTCATAGTCTGGGATTGTTGCACGTCCTTGATCAAAGTACAGCAATGCTCCTAGTCAAAGTAATTAGGAAATTATCTTCAATCAACTCTCCCCAGCATGAAGTCAAATATATCCATTTATGATTCATGCAAAAGTCATTTTAAGCTTAATTTTTCTTATTATTAGCATGCAGCAGTTAAAACATGCCCCTTTGCTTTTCATTTAACCAAATCTCAAGTTTTAACAATAAAATAAGCCCTTAATCAAAAGCTTAATTTATCTAACGATTTAGAATCAAGCTTTTGAACACAGAGTTTCAGAATTCTTTTGCATGATTTAATATATTTTTACTTTATGTCAGGGCAGAATTGATTTAAATCGTTGATTTTAATTAAAATGAACCATTTAGCTACCAGTCATTTTTTTTGATCACCTATATGGGGAAAAATGAGGGATAAATACTGTTCCAATACACAAAGGCTATATCAGCTTTTATTGAAGAGTCTGGTGTAGCTGCATAGCATTGGTCCCTTGCTGAAAACCCTTCACTAAGGATGCAGTTTTAGAACAAAATTACTTCACTGATCCCAGGATTGGCAAGAATGATAATTACAAGTTATTGTGAGGTACGCAACTCCCCTGCTCCCCTACTTTTCAGACATCTAAATTCAGACAGATGAATAGATTCTTCTGGGAGTTGACTACAGCAATTTATGCACAGTCTTCTGTGAATACTACAGACTCAATGTGTTACAATACATAAAGCTGACTGTCACACAGTGTGCACCAGTACAAATAATATACAGTACTCCTTTGGCCCAGCTGTCCATTTCCATTCATACCCTCGAAGCCACAGACAAAACTGGGAACAGGATAAACGCCTGCCCATGTTTGGGTACCAGTTGCTACCATCTGTGATTACAGTACATATCAACAGCAGGTTTTGCATGACCCAGCTGCACATTGTGGGCACAGCTGCAGAGGAATGTGGAGACAATTCCCAGAATCACAGATTTTAGAGCAGGCAGGGGATGAGCAAAAAAAAAAAAAAAAAAAAAAAAAAAAAGAAAAGGCATGCTAATTTGTAGGGTTGCCACCTCAGGGGTACAAAAAAACTGGGACATTTGTTAACAAAAGGGCGGTTGATAAAAAGTTTTGAACTCTCAAGAAATCATATTGTCATCCAACAGGTAACATTGATAATAAATATTGCACGTCTCTTGCAGGAATATTGCATTTTGATTGATCTAACTTGTGCTCAATTTAAGGTACTGGTATTGAGGTGTTGCTGTACTAAACTACATGGATGTGGAAGAAAAAAAAAAATCTTCTCAAAACGAGGTCGATTCAGGGAAAACAGGGTACCCACTCATGCAGATATCTCTGCAACATGCGTGACTGCTGCAGTGTGATTACATTTTCATCATTGAAAACATATTGGGTGATGGGTAACCATACAACACGCTTATGTTAATGCAGACTTCAATTGTGCAGTGCTGGGTAAAATAGGGTTGAAGAACTGGTGTTATGTAACACTAGCTACACAGATTGCATAGCGATGAGAAGCACATGTTAAATGGTGGTGGCACTGCTCTTATTTGGACCAGCTGTATAAGTAGACTTGCTCCTTTTCCAGTGTTTATTTTTCACAGAATATTGAAACACTGTGAAACCTGTTTATTGAGACCGGCAGCTGACAAAATCCAGAAATTTCCGAAGCCAAGGAAAATCACAGCAAATTAAACGGGTGTCAGTCACACCTGACACTTTCCTATTGACTTTGGGGTAGCACTTTAATTGTCTCTAATCACTGGGCATGTATATATTAGTTACACAGTAAATGCATGTGCAATTACACAACATTTACACCGATATATGCAAGTACACAATTGTATCAGAAAAGGGTTAGCGTTAGGGTTATATCATGCAAACACTTTACACATTAAGTACAGTCCATTGTAATTATGTGTTTGGGTTTGTGTTAGGGCTAGGGCTTGGATACTAGTATCTCTGCCCACTCAATCACAGCTCAAAAGGAGCAAGCCTACTGTATGTGCAATCCATTCATTGATTCACCTTACGATCCCTGCATGCAATACAACCAGTCACCAGTAGAGGGAGACACAGATACAAGAGCAGAGCCTCCAGATTACATTTTAGGAGCACTGCAAAAACAGTGGTCAAGCCAACATTACTGTTTATGTGTGAATAAACTGAGGACTTGAGCCTCCAGCGTTGACAATCTTTTCACAAGCTACAATACAGGTGATCACCAGAAAAGCAATCCATCTCTGTAGGATGTCAAGAATGAAGTGAAACTAATTCAAATTGGAGAATGGGTCAACTTCACAATTTGTTGTGTAAAGACTGAAGAGATTCATGGTTTGAGTATAATTGGCTTCATCATTAGGGCCAAGGAAGAGTCATGTGAATATCCAACAGGATTGTGTTGAAGTGAGGGGATTGCTGCAGAGTTACCTTGCAAAGTCCCAGAAGAGGCACAAAACGGATTACAGCGCACTGGCAACACAGAAAGGCTGTCAGATTTGCAGGAACATGCTTGCTAAATGCTGTGTAATGTCACTACAAAGCTGTGCGAGGAGGAGGCACTTAGAAGTCAAGTGGAATGCAGCTAAAAATAATAACTGCTGTGCTCTAACAAAGAGAGCTGTAATCTGGCTTTAAAAAGTAAACTCCCATTAAAAGTTTACCACAGTGAAAATACCAGACAGAAATACTGCGGCAAGCTTTTATAAGGGATAGGTAAGATTTCATACCATTGCAGAAGTATGTTGTATAATACAGTTGATCTAGAATGAAGTATCATAACCAGGAGAAGCAACGTTTTCACTACAGAATAAGCACAATGTCTGCTACTCTTTCCTTCGCAGCTACACAGACTTGAACCCACATTTAAAGCCTGACTTATTTCATTTGTATTTGGAGGGGGGTAATAAATGAATGGTAAATGAGAAGTTCAAACAATACATAAAACAAAATGAGAGAATGTGGAGCAATAGAGGAGGCTGTGTGGTCCAGTGGTTAAAGAAAAGGGCTTGTAACCAAAAGGTCCCTGGTTCAAATCCCACCTCAACCACTGACTCACTGTGTGACCCTGAGCAAGTCACTTAACCTCCTTGTGCTCCGTCTTTCGGGTGAGATGTAATTGTAAGTGACTCTGCAGTTGATGCATAGCTCACACACCCTAGTCTCTGTAAGTCGCCTTGGATAAAGGCGTCTGCTAAATAAGCAAATAATAATAATATTTGTTTTGATTTCATTAATACATTAAATCGGTAGTGTTAAAGCTTCCTGGTACATTATTATTATTATTAGCCAGTTAAATAGTAAATTGAATTGGGACTTCAGTGGTTTTCTCGATGGGTTCCCTATGTGATTTATAATAGAAAAAATAGAAGTACATGTCACTGTGGACTTCAAGTTAAATAGAAATGGCCTAAAGCATGACTTTGGTGGTTACTGTCTGCAAATCTTTGTTAGTTAAACAAACACAGAAAGGAATGAAAAAACAAACGCAAAATGCCCCTCAATACTTGTGGATACCCTCAACTACCCAGAGATAATTCACGGAACAAAAATAACATGGAGACATTTCAATCCCAAGACAAATACATTGTTTCCAAGGAAATCATTTACATCTAACAGCTTTATAAAATTGGAGATGCTGGTGCCCGAATGTACAATTATCCAAGAATATGAATCTAAAGTTGCGTATTGCAGTGGGGCTAGTTATTCCACTCACTGCTGTGTGCCTTTAAATAAACAATGCAGGGCTGTGTTAATGGTGTACCGCACCTCATGGATCTCTGGAGCTCTCTTTTAGCACTAGGCCTCCTGTTTAGCTCTCAAGTAGAAATAAAATCATTAGGGACAGGAGTATAGTTAGAACTGCATAATGACCTTTCAATAAAGTGTGTGACTTGCAGTCTGTGCTACACAACTGAACAGAAATAATTACATTTAGCTTGCCTTTGAGACATCCCATTAAAGCAGTGGGGTGGGGGGGGGTGTGTACATAATAATCAGATAGTTTTACAACAGCCCTACGAATCAGTCTGTAAAGTTAATTTGCAATCAGGCATGCAGAGAGTTCAAAGATTCAATATGTACAGTATAATTCCCTTTTATAGATCCCCATCAACTGCCTTTAATATTCCCAGGTCTCAGGATCTCATTTTGAGGTCTCGGCACGTCTTGATCTTGATCTCGGCACGCCAGCCTTGACAATGCTCTCTCTACATCCCCATTTTCACCCAAATTAAACATTATCTGAATTTTTTTTCAAAATTCATTCATTTGTCATTTATTGCAAGAAAACCTCAATTCAATTTTATGTCAGTAATCAGCGATATAGAAACAGGCACGCATGTGAAAATGTTAGACTGCTTTGTGCTTAAATTTGACATCTTAATAAACAACTTCTGATTCTGAATAGTGTCATGCATTTAATCATTTTTTGGCTATGTGTTTTTCTATTACTATTTTAAATTAATTGCATGTGTGACATTTTAAAGTCAGCAATTCATTTAGACAATCACACATTTTTTTTACAAGTTTTGACAATTTTCCAGGATTTTTGGTTAAAGTGGTTTGATTTCATAGGCACAACAAATCAAAACTGCAGAAGCAATGGTGTGTTCTAATATTATATTATATATATATATATATATATACAAATAAATGAATACATTCAATTTTTGAGCAATGAAACAGCAAATAAAGCAGCAATTCTAACAGTTGATTTCAAGCAGAATGTATACAATACTGTTAAACAGCGTCTTCTACTAATCCACTGTGAAAAATGTATCAAGTAAACAATTTTTCAGCCTATGCATAATTTTATATCATGCTTATATTAATAGTAATACTACTACTAATAATAATATTTTTTAAAAGTGAATGCATTGTATTGCTTTATTATTTTTAAAAGTCTAATGTGAAAGATTAAGTAATTTTAAAAGCACAATTCTATATGTGTATGTGAAAACATGAGAATAGAAAGATTGAAGCCACTGAATATTACTTTCTATGCAGTTTGCATATATACTGGTCTCGGTCTTTTGGTCTTGACTATATCACTGTTTAGTAGCCCTTCATTCTGCCTTTCTCATCGATCACATTGAAAGGACAGCTACAATAGTATAATTACATTAGCAGAATAGCAGGCAGGATCTGCAATGCTTCCCTGAAAGGCAAGTCCTAAAGATTGCCGTGACTGTGCAGTGTATTTCCAATCACTCCCATTATCCTATTAAATGCTCAAAGAAAAACAAGCAGGTATACCAAAAACAGCAATACTAGATTGCCTTCACTGCTTATAATGTGAGAATTGGCAGTCATATATGGGCACCGTTTAAACTGTCCCACAAGCCCCTTTCACAAAGTGCATGGAGGGATTCAATTAGAAGAACTACTTTTTTAATACAACCATTGTCAACATTCACTCGGGGACTATTTCACAGCCTAAATATAGAATTCATTCTGCGATCTTTCAACCCTATACATTTTTTTTTGTACATTTAAAATCATTGAATAGAGGGAGAAAAAGTAAGAGATTACTTTCCATGGCCAATTAGTTTTAATAGGGATAGACCCTAATGAGAAGAAACAGAGTGGCTTTTGAGATTATGTGCAAAAGTGCTCTTTATCCACATTATCCACATCACTCAAACACATCCATATCTCAGGCAGAGGGCGTACTGGCTACTGATTGCAAATTATCTGCCAGATATGTGCTTTACTGTAGGTGGTCAGACACATTCTTGAGTTTATTCAGCTTACATAATCAGTCCAGGTTTAGACATCCCACTGCTAACACCATTCGAGTTACCAGATCTTTCAGAGAGAAATGTGTAGAAACTCTAAGCCGTTCAAATAATTGTATATAACAGTCATTGGTTGTATGTTTCTAAGAATTCAGCAGCTACCTCTGATCAAGTTGAGAGTGCTGTCAACCTGATCAGAGGTACCCCCTGAACACTTACAAACACACAATAAACAAGTCATTGTTTTCTTTCTATTGTTCCCTGACAAAGACATGTGAAATGTAGAAAAAAGCCAGGTTAAAAAAAAAAAAAAAAAAAAAAAAAATCGATAAGCTATTATCATTTAAAACGTGATAATGCGAGTACCGGGACAAAAAAAAAAAATAAGGCTGAAAATTGGGACAATCCCATATCAATCACTCCCTTAAATGACAGCATGTTGCATCTATCTGGTGGACACAATAAATAAAGAAGGGGTAATCTGTGTTGCAGTTTACCAGTTCACCAGGCACAAAGAGGAACGATTGACCAATAATTTAAAATGACTAATATATTCAGCTGTCCTGCTGGACAGTACATGTGATAAAAGGTCTATTAACCTGAATGAGTGAGAGGCTAATAAAAAGCTAAAACTAAGCAAAATTGATTTATAGTAGCTTATATATATATATATATATATATATATATATATATATATATATATATATATATATATATATATATATATATATATATATTCTCTTCATCTCTCTCTATCCTCAGAGGACTTTCCACAGTGCTCTGTGCAGCAAGGGCAAGATCTGGGTGAGAGAGTTCATGAGTCTTCTTCACAGATTTAACATGGTGTTGATTCCTGAGGAACGCTTTCAGCCGATTGGCTGCTGTGACCCTTGCCTGACGGAATGCTTAAACATTAAAATGATTAAATTCAAATTATTAACATTACAGAAAACGTATTGATGAAATAAAATATCATATTGCTGCACATTACCTCATTTTGTTTAATTTATTGATTGCATTTCTCATTTAATATTCATTTCCTTCCCCCCTCCAGATACAAATTAGTCAGGCTCTGTGTAGCTGCTAAGTAAAGAGTAGGAGACACTTTGCTTATTCTGTAGGGACAACTTTGCTTCTCTTACAAGTTTCTGGAAACTCTGTTACCATGGTTATGATACTTCCTTCTAGTTTTTGTTTTATACAACAAAATGTCAATCATTAAGGCATTACAGAAAAGAAAAATAACAATGTCACAAATGATGGCATTTAAATTTAAAGTCTTCAGAAAACGCCACTGTTGGTTATTTTGTGTGTCAGTCAGCAGCTGCAATTGTAGGTTTGTCTGCAGGGAATCAAGTGCTGTCAGCAAACACTGCTTACCTGTCAATATCAAAATTTGTCAGGCTGAATCATGGAGTGGGTTTCAGGCTGGAGTCGTGGTTTTTAAAGATGGCGTGCAGAATCCCAGCGGTTTGAGGGAAGATATTGTCAGATCTTGAAGCTTGCCATTACTTGTCATGCATATCAATCAGAAATGTCACTGAGAAATGGCAGCATTCATGGAGGTGAAGCACTTTTTTTTTTTTATTCAGGTGATCAGGATTTATAAATACACTGATTCTTGTCTCCGTGCCTTAAAATATGCATGAATACATCAAATAAAAGGTATTTGCAATTCTGATTTGGTTATTTTGCAAGGCTGTGCTTATATAAACTTGATAGATCTATCTATCTATCTATCTATCTATATATATATATATATATATATATATATATATACACACACACACATATATATATATATATATATATATATATATATATATATCCATGTTTTCTTTTTTATTATTTATGCACTTTACTAGCGTGAGGAGGGGGGAATTGCAGCTGGATGAATCGTATGTCCAATAAGATGCACACCACTGGATATGAAGGAGTATAGTATGCCTATGGTTTTCAGGAAGTAGGCTTTAAAATTGACCCTATGGTCCCGAGGTGAGTGGCTACCTCCCGAACTGGAGAAACTGAAATCGGTCACGCTGGAGCCACTTTTCCCATTTATACTACAGCTTTGTGTTAACCCTAGGAGACTGTGGTACGCTGTGACCATCGTACAGCCGTGAGAATGAGGCAACACTTTGCAATTAAATCCCAGAGCTGTAGATTATAAAGGTTCAGAGAAGAGTGTCGAGAAATCAGTGGTGTCTGAATGAGATCACTGCTTGAGAACCACGGTGTTCTCATGAGTGAAAAAAATTAATTGCAGAAGGGTTAGGAGTTGGATTTCAGAGCCAGTGCTTCAAAACAAATGAAGAGAGCTTAACCTTCAGTACATTTTAATAACAGGGCTTTCTTCGAACTAATTCATTATTCATTTTATTGTACCCCGCAAGGCTTGAGCTGTCTGGGAATAATCTGTCAGTTGCGGTACATATAAAGCCACACAATAATCAGGTAAGATGTAAAATATTAAAAAGTTAATGAAAAATGTATATGAATGTAGCACATCGTATACAGTGGAAATGAAGTGGTTTTGTCACTTAAATACAATGGTAACACATCAAACTAGAACGAGACAATTAAGCCTTCTTAAGGCAAGGTAAAAAAAAACATGTCTGTTTTATTTTAAAAGGTACAGTAAAATAGGTTTGAATGTTTTCAATTCTTTAACGTCAGAAATAGATCAGAAATAGATTACACAATTCAAAATAACCATTAGCGAAACATCAACACCGTTTGGTAATAAGTTAGTGATCTAGTTATTTAACAAAAAAAAACAAACAAACAAACGTCCCCTTAAAATCCTGCATTGCTGTGAAAGATTCATATTGACAACTCACAGCCATTCACTGTGAAACAGCGCCCTGGGGTTTACTTGCAGAAGGTTACCCTCATTCCTCTAGAGAGACTGTGTGCTAAACAGGTTCTTGAGGTATATCAGTAATTCAGCATCAACATGGCTAGGAAACCTAATGCAGGCCCTCACCGCCATCAGTGTAAAGAAGTGTCTCTTACCCTCTGTCCTCATTCTGTCTTTTTTTTTTATTATCTGGGACACAGACATGGCCAGTAACAACATGCCTTTGCAACGTGTTAATTTACAGTACATTTCTAAACATGTAGTGACACCATGGTTGCTGTCTACTAATATAAAACTCAGACAAAAAAATAAAACTAATAAATAACAGTATAGAGTGGTATCAGGAGTAAACTGATGCCAGAGAGGATATACAGATACCCTTTTGCATTTAAATTATACTGCTTAGACACCTGTCTCCAATGTGTGCCCAGATCAGAACTTATTTTGGCTTAATAAACTCTATCCTGAAGTCTCACCATTAATTTTCCTTGACCTCTATGTATCCAATTATCTTTCTCTGTGAACTGTAAAAAAAATACTGTACATCTTTGCTAATTGTGTCACATGGGTATATACATTCAGCTTTCCGGCTTCAGACAGCTATATGCATTATTTACCTTAGGTGCGGACTTCTGTGCTCATTATTCCATATATCTAACCATACAAGACTCTTGAGGCAATGCTCTCACACAACTGTATTTCATGTACGACAGTAGAAAAGGGCACGAGCTGACCTCATCACTTCTAGTATTTGGGGAATAACCACACATCTGGAGCTTCAGCTGACTTCAATGACAAACAGAGCAGAAACTAGTCAGAAGTCTATGGCTCACAATATAATGAAAGCATCAACTACTGTGTTTTTTTGTTGTTTTTTTAGCAGCACACTGGTTGAAATGTGTATTATATCTAGAAGAAACACTGCCTTTTATAAAGACATGACTGATGAGCAGGTATGACTGACAGCTGTGACAGTGGTCTTGATCCAGTGACTGTAGAGACCAATATGTGGCTGCATGTCATGATACATTGCCAAGTATATTTGTCCAAAAAAAAAAAAAATCTCATTACAAAGGACAGATCCACATCACTAACCAGTAAATGCAGCTCTTAAAAAGGGAATCGCGGTGAATAATTCTGGTAGTGAGTCTGAGACCTAAAATACAAGGCTTTACTTTAAGATGTACTCTGTAAGTTTTATATTTCTCTTTCTGTTTGAACTAACACATATTGCAGGATACTGAATGACAAATCACTGCTTGCTGGCATGTCCAAATATCTTTGAACATTTATGCTAAGGTGTACAAACCACAGTTTAGTTTGTTTAGTTTTTCCAGGCTTTATTTGAATTGGGTTGAGCCCAAGCACCCTAGCAACAACACTGCAGATTCACTCCCTGTGCGGCAGGTATTAGGATCCAACCTGACACCAGCAGTGTAAGGAGTTCCGTGTTTCAGGGGAGATTCTAATAGCTGTTGCACAGGAACTGAATAATAAGTAATTTTTTTGTTTGCTTTTTTTTTTTAAAGTCTTACTGCTTTGTAGGCTTCCAAACTCTGCTATTGCAAAGTACTGGTAGGTCTTTTCAGTTGACCAAGTGCTAATGTCATGTCACATTAGGATCAGTGTCTGGATCTGAGGCATCTGTCCCTCTCTGTGTAACTGCACAATCGAACGCATTAACAGAGTGACCCTTTAAGTAGAGGCCACTTATTGGCACTCACTGTTGAGTACTGCTTTATAGCAATCCATATCCTCTTCACAATCCTCTCCCTACGGGTAGCACCCGCTGACAGAGCCTTCAAAAAAAACAAAAAAAACTGCTCCCTCTATTTTGTGTTTAATGGAAACAAAATGATGTAAGTAGCAGATTCTTGGAGGGTATCCACAGGACTGTGGAGAATAGTTCCCAAAATGTCTTCTGTTACATGTGGTTTTCTGTTACTTGTGGTTTCAAAAAGACCTTTTACAACAGAAGCCTTTAATCTTGGAAAAGTGTATTTTTAAAAAGGTACAGGTTGCTGTAATTTTGTGGTTTCCTGGAACTCAATTTTCTACAATAATTATACAATAATTGGTTACTGTGACAGTATGGCAAAAGGTTAGAGACTCAGAGACAGTAGCTGTGGGTTTAAGCACTGGGGCACGCATTTATTTTACAAAAATCAATCAAAATACTGCTCACAGAGCAAAATAAAAAGGCTAAACAAACCAAGTCTCAAACACAAAACAAGACAATACTTACATCCAGCTGGACATTCGCCTTCACAGACCAAGAACAAGGCCAAATCCAAACTGGCACTGCACCCAGCAAGACCTCATTCCTTTCCCAACACACCCTCAAACAAAGAATTGTCTCCCCTTATATATAATGTGGCTGGGGCCTAATTGACCATCAATTATTCAATTAAGGCTCCAGCCACATTCTCACATGTTTTTGGCAGGGATAGGAATTAACCCCATCCCTGCCAACCACCAACACACCAACCAAATATTATTTACAAGCCGGGCTCTGCAGAGCAAAACAATGTTTGACACACATCCCCTCCTACTCCAAGTGTTCCTGCACTTCACACACCTCACACACCTTACAATATTATTATTATTTTTATTTTTTATTTGGGGTCCAGGGGCCAGGTTTGTTATAACTAATTCGGATGAGATGTAAAACTGAGGTTCTGTTGTAAGTGACTCTGCAGCAGCAGTTGTTGATGCATAGTTCACGCCCTAGTCTCTGTAAGTCACTTTGGATAAAAGCGTCTGCTAAATTACTAATTCATAATAATTAATTATAATAATGTACCTTATACAGCCTATTTGACTAACTCTGCAAAACATACTCAACTTTAAACAGTGTTTAAAGTTGAGTATTGTGTAGGTGCAGTGTTACATTACATAGCCAGTTGTCTCTATGCATTTTCTATGTGTAAGTGTGATAGATAGGGTGTCATCAATATTTGAATACTTTCGGGAAATGTTCTGCTCACTTTTCAGCACCCATCGGCATAAATGATTCCAAACTTCCTATAAATGTTCTTGTAACTGTGCAAATACACTATTACTGTACGCACAATAATGTATGGATATTCCTCTCAGTAAAGTTATAAAGCCCTACTGTGAATTGTTATATACCTTCATTGATGGCCTCTTAAATATTCAGAAGTCTGTGCAGGGAGCAATATACGATGCTGAAATACTGACACAAGCATGTTGTAAAACAGAACATTCTACAAACCTTGTTTTTTTTGTTTGTTTTATTAATGGCACAGTGATTTGCTGAGAAAAAGGGGATCAAACATAACAAAATAAATATTGTTGAACATTTTCTATTTAAATGTCACCAGCACAATAGCAACATGATAGCAACTATGGTTTCCTTTACATCGAAACTTCTGTCGTAAAAAGATTGATTGTCATTAGTAACAACTGACAATAGTCCTAAAGCCTACAGATACAAGAGTCATAGTACAAAGTTGTTTATAAAAAAATGCACACAATCATTGTTTTTTTTTTCTTAATCTTTAAATTATTGCTTTGAAACAAACACACAAACACGTTGTAGTACAGATAGAAAACCCTTGCAAAAATGAAATATATTGAGCTACAACAGAAGTTTTGATAGAATTCCTTTAATGCCATGTAGAAAGTTTCAGTTTACGTGTGCAACACTATCTGCAGGGCCCCACCAGTAATTGATCAAAGGTCAAGAAAAACGGTTTTTAATCTTAAAAAGTGGACCAAAATAGAATATCTTGTTTCCTGTGTTTTTTTTTTTGGGGTTGTTGCTAACTTTTAAATCAATGCACATGTTGATTAATGATCCATATCATGCTATTAATAAATATAACAAAATTTATTTACAATATATATATATATATATATATATATATATATATATATATATATATATAAGAAACTATGTCAAGAAGACACACTTTTCGGCCAGGCACTAGGCAACTTAGTCTTTTTAACGCTATTCTATTATAACATGTGTACTGTACATAACATTTCTTGTAATCTTCTTGATTATCAGTATGAAAGGTATAGGATGCACTTCAAATACAAGCTCCACAAGTGTTACTGTATTTATTACAGGCACTTTGACCAGCATTGGAGCAGTAGGAGAATAACTATGTTACATAGAAGCTGTTGCTAGTGCCGCCCTTGTGCTTCCAGGAATGAATCTATTCACCCTTTCTCTTTTAAAGATTTGTATTCATCAATAAATACAGCTGCAGTGTGATTGAGGACTGAGAGTGTGCTGCTGAATTAATGAGAAACTAAAACAACCCGAAGAAGTTGTTCTTTGGCCATTAATATTCGAGTCACCGAGTGTGATGTGACATTTCAGCGGCAATATACACGTGTCAGGATTTTCACATTTAAAGAATTACTGCAGTATTATTTTATATTTACTATTTCAGCAATTACTTCTGGAGGCAGTAGTGATTTCATTGGGTAATGCCGCATTGGTAGCTGCTATATATCTCCTGAGGAGAAGTTGCTGGCACTTAGCATACCTAGTAGGTCTCTGTTTCATGATACAACTCACACCTTAGGATCGTATAAGTATTATTAACTGTGTATGAAACCTGAAAATGATATCTATGAAGCCAGAATAACATATGGGTTATTTTGTGTATTTTCCTCAGCGTTTCAGCTAGATCTTTGAGAACTCTAAGATTCTACCATGGAATTATTGGTTCGGAACAATTCTATATGCCCCAAAAAGTTCTGAAAAAAAACTTAATTAAAAAATGAATCTGGAATCAGGAGATTGAAGCAGGAATTGAGGAGTGGAAGTGATGTGAAAATACTGGGGTGTATCTTAACAGAGGCAGATCGAAATATTGCCATCTTTTACCAAATTAAAACAGGGCACTCTGGGTACCATGGTCATGTAAATCAAATGGTAAAACCTTACATTGTGTCTCTTATTACTGTGCAGTTACATAGCGGTTACTCAGTAAACACATGTGTGCTTACACATGATTACAATGTTATTATGCATAGTTACAGTTTACTTGATGTGTAAATCGTTTTGGACACAATTGTTTCATGTTAGGGTTAGGTTTAGAGTTAGGGTTAAGGTAAGGGTTATATCATGCAAAAACTATGCATAATGACATTGTAATTTACTAAGTAACTACTATGTAAATAAACAGTAATTAGATACAATTAATGCAAAGCTCATGAATCTCTTCAGTGGATTTCTGTATGAATCAATATAGCAAACATCAGAAAGGTGATACTGCTTTGAAATATGTCTTTATTTAGATCTGCTGCCATTTTGATGCAATTCATATCTCACTGTTATTAGAGAAGAGACAAACAGCTGCATGTGCTATGGGTGTTATTATTATACAGACGCTTTAGACATTACAGTGACTGACGTCTCCACATTATTAACTTTGCTGTTGGCTTCATCTGGCAATTGAGTTAATTTCATTTTAATAAAATATTCTGAATATTGGTCTGTCAACAGAGGTTTTATTTTAATGAAATGAAACGGCGCATGTTGTTACAATGTGTTTCATTTTCACAAGGGAAGTTCCATTTAGAAATAGACAAGTACTAAAGTGAAGATAGGGGTGGGGGGTGGGCCATGCCTCAGTGCTGAACTACACCTCCACTAGAAAGAAAACCACAGTCTAGCATACAGAATGTTCCAATGCAAGTCTCCACAATATCTACAATTGGATTGTTACAATTTTGTGAATCATATTCCGTTGGCCTCCTTTTTGTTGTCCTCGTTTTCCAGTATTTTCTTGTTGCCTTCAACTGACTTTAATACGTCAGTTTTTTCCCACGAGGGTTCAAGGGCTTTCTGCTGTAACCAAAAAAAAAAAAAAAAAAAAAAAGCAAACAAGAAAACAAACATCAGTTACTTTGTTATTATTTTAAATGCAAATTACAATTTTAAACCAAATTTAAAAACAGCTTAAGACTACTGACAAGCACTTCAATGAAATGTCCAAGTTGTTTATCCAAATAACGATATGGAGTGAATAGCTTTGGGAATCCAGGCTCGGAGTTTGACTGACATGTGTCATCGTTCTCATTGTGGGTCCCGCTCTCCCCAGTCTACACTGAATCACTGTGTACTGCAGCTCAGTAAGTGCCACATGGATGTTCTCCACCAGTTTGTCTTCAGGCTCTTGTTTGAGATTGTGCTCTGCATTGTAATCATACTGAGAGGACAATTCCAGCTTTGGTACTTGCATTAGCATTGTTTTCACTGATTGGGGTTTGTGTGCTGGGACAGAGCATACAGAGAAAGTCTCAGGCACAATCTAATAATTGTTGTTCGGGGTACTTACTTGGCAAACATTTCACTCAATAAAAGAAATGAATGTTCATCGTTCAAGATGAATGCAATCCAATAATCCTCCTTCATTTCTAAGATGTGTCTTTTCCATATTGTTTCTCGAAATGCAATTAAATTAAACCAGACGTAATGCAAGTTTACTGTTTTATTGCAAGATGTTCTGCTAGTCGTATAATACAAAATACATTTTTTGTTGCAAAACAGCATCTTGTGAACAATGCTTAAGAGACTGAACCCTAATGTGTTCCTATGGAAACAGAATACCTTTTCATTCTTTCAAGGAAAGACCCTAAACCTTCTCTACATGCTGCACAAGTAATACATTTCAGAAGATTGGATCTCATTTGCTGCTAAGAATGACCCTTTATTCAGAATGCGGCCTCCGTTCAGTACCTGAACATATGGATTTAGTTTAACTGCCTTCTTCTCCAATGACCCTTCAGTTTGGCTTTGAGAACAATTCTTGCCAGCCTGCAATAATAATAATAATAATAATAATAATAATAATAATAATAATAATAATAATAATAATAAGTGAATTCTGGTGTAAGTGTAACAGGGTAGAGGCTGGGTGCTACCCGGCGACCCCGTGCAGCGCAAGAGAGCTGCTTAACCACAATGCAAGAGCCTTGCTCGTCTCACTGACTGGAGACAGAATCCGTAACAGTGTCATTAAATACAGGGACTGTCTCTTTGTCTGTAATGCACAATAAGGCATGTCACATGCAAATAGCGCCTAGAATGGTATCACTCCGCATGCTCAGTGTTTTCCTTCAGCTCAACAGACAAGTGCATTCATGGGCTCTGGGGTATACCATTTATTACAAGGGTTGTTCATGTTCTGCCCTCCCTCTGCAGGCATGTCACTTGGTTGCATCTTGTAAGGAGCAATGAATTGTTTTCATATAAAAGAAGTGGTAACACTTTGCATTGTGTCCCTAATTACTGTGTATTTACATAGTAGTTACGTAGTAAACACATGTTTACCTATGCGTAGTTACAATGTGCTTAACGTGTACATCTTTTTACTTAAGTGTAAGGTTTAGAGTTAGGGTTAGGGGGTTTAGAGTAAGGTTTAGAGTTAGGGTTAGGTATTGGTTTAGGGTTATATCATGAAAAAAACAATGTACACATTAAGTACATTGTAACTGCATAATGACATTGTAATTATGTGTAATTAATTAATAAAGGGTTACCAAGGATGTATATTTTTTATACATGTAGCCGGTCCTGCATCAACACACAGTCCAATGTTCATCAATAAACTGCTTTGTCTTCATTGCTGGATTCTAATTAAACGTGTATATTGCAAATGGTGGCTCACCATGGCCATGCTTCATTCAAACATGCACATTGAATCTAATATGCTTATGTATGCAGTTCACTTTAAACAAATGCATTAAGGACATCATTCATAGTCTAAAGCAATGCCTGGGAATGAAATAAATGTTTAGCAAATTAATTCGGGAGATGGCCACCTTCTATACAAGGTTTTTAATTGTGGATGGGGCTTCCCATCCACGCTGCCACATCAAACACACATGACTCTTCACCGTCACATTTAACAGAAAAAAACGAAACAATAACAAAACACTGAAGGACGGCACCTCGCTGGTCCTATATAAAAATACATCAATCATAAAACACAAATACAAAATAACACAAATGAGACCCAGGGGCAGATGGGGAGACCCCATAAACAATCATGGATAGGGTTCCTCGCCCTGTTACATTTGCTATAAAGCCTTCATGGTTAATACAAAATGTGATAAGGAGTTTGCAAAACTGGTGGGTTCATTTGTAATTATTTGTTTCAGTTAAATGAGATCTCATCAGCAGTGACTCATGCCCATTTGAACAGGAGCTCAGGGGCCCATATGCACCTATAATGATTAATGACCTGGAAGCTTACTGAACATAAGCACATGTGGCTTCAAACATAAATCCCATTTGGGAATCGCTGAAAAAAAAGTGTCCTTGTAGAAAACCTGACCTTTATATGCTGTATGCCAACACATTCAAATGAGAGAACATTTTTGGAGAATGGGAAACCCTGTTCTATAAAAACAAGGACGTTTGAAGCCATGATACCAGACTGTAAAGTAGCTATCAAACCGGGGACAAAGCCAAATTCATCTCCTGCATACAATCTGTTCTGCAGCCGGATGTAGGTCAAAGATCACTTAAATGAAGGAAATATACCATTCCATAATGCTCCTGGTATCAGCGTGGTCCTGGGTTGTTTATTACTGGTTGCACACTTTTTCTCAGTAGCTGATCAATGACAGTATTCTCCCTGGTGTGACCTACTGGGTTTTCTGCCTGTGTTACTGGAACCTTTCTGTAAAAGAACGGCATGTGCATGTGTTTACATGTCGGGTGCCTCGACAATGGTGCAATAACTCACACAAGCCCATGCTTATTTAATTATCGATGTGCCTTTATGAGTAGAGTAATATAGAATCGATTCGATGTTGAAGGCCACATGTAATTTGAACCGATGTGTTTCCAAACTGGTTACTAATGTTACTTGTTTACAGCTACGGTGTACACTTTACCTTTTCTTGCTCAGCAATGCCTAACTCATAACTAGGCACTTAATTGTGCACTAGTCTTGGGGATATTACTGAACGCCAGTATCCCTAGATGATCTGCAGACAGAGGTACTTTATGAATTGTAAGGAATCATTTATGCCTTGTGTGTAGCAGCATCTCCACTTAGAAAGCATTAATGTCAACACAAGGAATTGATATAGCAAGCAATTAGGTGCTTTAGTGCTAGTGTGAATAAGCAATGAAACAAGCACCTTTGTAGATAAGATTCCAGCAGCTAAGTACTTTTATTAGTGCCTTCACTATATCGAAGTACCTAGAAAATATGTGCCAAGGTGCTTTCACCTAATTTCATTGTGCAATAATTTATCAAGCCAGAAGAACTAGAGATCAATAGGTCTCTTTTCATTAACAGATCAGTCAAGCAGAGAAACTTCTTGACCGAACTTGAGATTTATTTTTTTTGGATCAGAGGGTATTATGGACTTCGCATTACCAGAAGTGGCAACACAATGGATTGGGAACCAATAGGTAGCAAACATACAGGACCGTTGCCACCAGTATAGCATTAGATCATACCATTGTAGCTGCTTTTGTGCTAGAATTTCCCCTTCCTATGGAATCATTCCATTGCATTCCCATTGAAGATCACAAAGCAATGGCTCAGTGGCATTGACCTGAAACAGAGTCTATGGTTGGACTTCTTTTCTTGGCGCTGTGACTATGACGTGCACTGCCCAGTATAAACCTGAGAGTAAAATGCATTCCTTTTCTTCAGTGACAGTGAGTGGGATGGAGATAAGCAGTCAATAGAAAGTAGGTTGCGAGATTCTGTCACTGAACTTCAACTGGCTCAAAATCTGTTGATCTTACATTTGAAGTCTGACACTCTGGGAGCCCCCGATTACCCTTCTTGACAGGCTCGCCATCCGTGGTCTCTGTTTTCGATGCTTCGCTCTTCCAAGGAAGAGAAATATCCTGTGTAGAAAGGATTAGATACACATTTGTTATGGAGCATTCCATTTAAACAGCACCAGTTAACTTTTGCAATTGCAGTTACCTACTGTACTGTACATTAGTGTTCTCCAGTAAAACAAAGAAACATGAAGTGAAAAAGCTAACTCTGTGCAACTTTTACATAACAGGCATTGCGAAGAGCATGCAGCATACAAAATACCTTTTGATATATATATATCTAAAAAATAGCCTTTTATTTAGGATTTACGTGATTTTCCATTATATCTCATGTGCTTTTATCTTGTCATTAGCTTCATCCGTAACTGCCTTCTTCAATACCTCGTCCCTTGATTTCCCTTTGAAATTGACCTAAGGTGCATTTTATACCTGTCAGTGCTGTCTTGTGATAAGAGTAAGAACAATACTTTTCCAGGGAAGATCGCATTTTATAGATATGAAGCGTTAGATAGGACTTCACATCTGTAGCTACAATTATGCAAATTCTTAAAAGACAAATATCATCTGGTTGTTTTCAGTTCTACAGGAGAATGTTTAAATAGATGCAGGACCTGCATGCTGTAAGCACATGTGCGTTGAGAGACGGAGCAGAATAATGTATTTAAAAAGAGCTGTTGCCTACATGTACCTAAACATTGACTTCAATGCTGTGCACATGCAAAGTCCTGGTTTACACCAGGCAGATACAAAAGGTAAATTAATATGTGCTCTTCAGGGAGACAGAAAATTACATTTATCATCATTTGCGATCACTGCAAAATTTTTCATTCTGCTTGCAAATATCATTAGAGGCTTAATCAGCAGATGTTTTAAGATTTATCACACTGCTGATGGGGCATTAACCTTTTGTTAAGCACTGGCATTAAACAAAGCCTGTTTTTACCCTTTCTTTGTAGTGCTTCCCATATCAGAGGCTGGTTGCCTCAATCTATTAGTAATCATAAATAGAGAGGTATGTACTGTATGTTTCAGGCTGGATCCCAGGTAGTAATCAAACACTTTATAGCTGTAGCAATGATTATAATATAATGCTGTGGTGAGGCAATCCCACACTTCAATTCCATAACCTCCGGGACAATACAGTCTACTTACATGAGGTTAAATAAATGAAAATTGATCAAGAAAAAAAAAAATCTTTTTGATGCTTGCCCATAATTCTTTTGAATCCACTACATTGTAATCCACATCTAATCTCCTTTCATCAATCAATGTATTCCTTTAAACCAACAGCCAAACTAAGATGTCAAAGCTTCTCTATGGAGAAGTGCCCAGTTTTGCAGCTGGGGTGAACTGAGGCCAGAGCAGATTCTCTGGTTTGACCCACAGCATTTCTGTTCCAATTTCCAGGACCACACCGTCACCACCAACTAGCATGGAGGAGCTATTAAAACCTTGAAGAATGCAAAACATTACAGATGCTGAAAATAAATGGTAAAGGAAGTCAAGGAGGTCTTCATTACTTGCTATGATTAAAAAAAAAAAAGTTAAGAGACTCTAGATATGTTATGTAAAAAACAATGTCTGATTTTCTGACTTACAACTGCAGACATCTACATACATCTGTGATTAATAGTTTCCAGAGCTAATTGTTCTATTCATGCTCGAAAAATTTGAAATAAAGAAATAAAGAAATTGAAAGAAATAAAGAAAGAAAGAAAGAAAGAAAGAAAGAAAGAAAGAAAGAAAGGTGGTATAGCCGGTCTGCTGGATCTGCAGTGTTTGTGTGAACATGCCAAAAGGAGAAATAAAATGTATTATTGTAGACTGACATTGAGAAATAGGTATGCATCATTTGACAGCTCCAAGAGCGCGTTAACAATCTAGCAATCAAATGTGGAATACTTCAAGCAACGGACACAGTGAGTCCTCACTTGTAAGATTCACAGCCCATTACTCGTCTTCTGAAGCTTCCAGTTTAAATATTCAGTAGTCTCATCAATCCATTTTCATCCCCACACTGCAGTAACACAGTTTAGTCTTATCTCTCAATTGAAGAAAGGCTGAATTGGTTTTCATGCAGTGGCAATGGCAATGCTCTCCAATACATTATTTCAGTTACTATGCATTCGTAAATGAAATCCCATAAACTCGGAAAGCTTGTGTAAATTTGGGTGAAGCTAATGCAAATGTATTGGCACAGGAATGTAACATGATTCGATTAATTGAGAGCTGTTGAGAGCTGCGCTTCTCCAGAGAGACACCTGTAGTGCATGGTGTTGATTATATTTGTTTATGCCGTAACACTTTCAATTAAGTGTCTATACTTGTGGTGTACTTACATAGTAGTTACTTAGTAAATACATGTGTACCTACACATACTTAATATGTACTCTAAACCTAACCCTAACTCTTTTCTGATACAATTGTGTAATTACATATATCGTGCAAAAAGATTTACCGTACACATTAAGTATATTGTAACAATGCTAAATAACATTGTAATTCTGTGTAAGTGCACATGTGTTTACTCTGTAATTACTATGTAAATTCACAGTAATTAGAGACAGTTCATGGAAAGTGTTACCGTTTATTCTTGGCTATTCTCCCAAACCAAGGAGTAGTCTATAGTCAGTACACTTTTCATTGTTCAAATGAAAAAGCAAAGTATTCAAACAATGAGAAACCTTTTCTATGTACTGTAAAAAAAAGTGTTTTTAACTATCACTTGTACAAAGCTTCTAATTTCAATTAGTTTAATAAGCACAAAAAAGACACAGTGTACACCACTTAGTAATAAAACAATAATTGAATACAACATTATGGAAAGTTGAAATAAGCTGGCCCTCAATATGATAATGATTTGGGTACTAAAGAACGAAAAATGTAACTGGGTGAGTATTTTCTTTTTCAAATAATCATACCTTAGTCACAGGGTCTCAGCCATACAGAATAATCCTTTTTCACAACAAAGAAACTGTATGACCCAAATTGGACCTCTGCTTGTAAAAACAGAAAGCAACATATTTTTCCCTGTCATAAAAAAGGCTTGTCAATGGCCAAAAGGGTGTCAAATGTCCAAATGAAATGTAACACAGAAAGTGAATGCAAGTTTTGCCTTATGACTAAACCCTACCCGAAGCAGTCATTAACAGCTTCATCGGATCATGTTGCTTTAATGTGATGCATGACCTTTAGCACTGAGGGGGAAAAGAGCTTACAAATTTCAGGATGAAGACATGGTACTTCCTTTTTTTCAATAAGCTAATTGGGCATATACTATATACTGCAGAATTCTAAGATGTGAATAAAAAAGATTAACCATAAGGAAAAGTAAGACCCAACTTAGACAAGGGAATGTGCCCCTGATATTCTCTTGTAATTTATACATAGCTTTGCTGCGGTCAAACTGTTCCCAATGGAAAGGCAAAGTACTGTGAACTGGAGAAGCATGTGAAAATCTAGAGGCATGACTCTTCAACATAACTTTTCTATGCTTGAAAAAGTATACAGGTTTCATTGACATTTATTTGCCCTGGAATTAGAGAAAGAAAAACCCTGAACAAAAGAAAAAAGGGTATAATAAGAGACATGTCTCTGCAAACTTAATGAAATGTAGTGTAGGTCTAGGAGGAGACAATAGACTAACTACTCTCACAAATCAGGCATGCTATCGCTAGGACTTTGGATGCTTTCTTCTCACTACAGAGACAAATTAGTTCAAACTTATGGGCCAACTAAACACATAATGACATGCTTTACTTACATTTTAACGAGTTGTAAAAACGCATTCTCATATAAAGGGTGCATTTTCAGCTTAATTCAGGAGCTACAGTATAGCAATTCATTTTGGTGGCACAATAGGAAAAGGTGGCAGCTTTGATTTGCATTATACATAATGCAAGTCAATGACCCTAGGTCCAGCTCAGACATCGTATCGTCATTAATATGCACATTCTTAGTTGTAATCCACCAAAGAGTGAATACAAAAAGACAAAGCATGGCAACCCCATACATTACAGGAGGTATGTGAAGCACCAAGCCAGAACGAAGCAAAGCTGCAGAAAATCTTCATCAGGCAGGCGTGGTGCGGAATAATAATAAGTACCCAGCTCTTAAGAATCCGCCGCTGTCTTATTGATATTCCATGATTCCCAACGGTGGCAAGGCGAGATTTTTTAACAGGCCCAAGCCACATGAATCGTGTTTTTGAGAATCAGATTCAAAATGTACACTCTGAGTTTAAATTGGGCTAAACTGCGTGCATGTTGAAGCTGGAATCGTTTTGTAACAGTGCAGTATGCATTCTTCAGTGACAGTGAGAACGAAGCAGAAAACCAGAGGGTGTTTGTTTTAGAGAGATGGCTGTTACCAACAAAAATGAGAAGGAACCTTAAGCTTAAACAGCACAGGTCATCACCCCACTGAACCTCAAGAAAAACTGCTAATGAACACTGTAGGTGTGTAAATGCCAGCCCAAAGTCCGTGCAAAAAGATGTTCTTCTACTGAAACAGATTCCACTGTGCACATTGACACATTACTCAATGTTTAAGTTACAAAATCCATTTTAGACAATGTTGTATAAGAATGTCTGTGAACAGCTGATTAACGATACTATCCTATTAATAAAATTGGACCTGCAAGAGACAGGGACATGAAGCAACATGGTTTAACCGCTGTGTGCATGGGTTGATCATTAAATAATAATGTTAAAGGGTTGATCATTAAATAATAATGTTAAATAAACAATGATTTACTCAGGATTACGTTACTTGACAGTAATGAGCCTGATTCCGAGAGCATAATTATGGTTATCTGACATCTGGTAATTATAGTAAATGTCAAAGCTGCTTGTAGTTTGACGCATATAATAATGACCAGCACATCTACATAAATAAACAATACACTGGACATGCAAGAGAATGGAAGACAATGATTATTAGCATGTTAATTAATGCATATTATAGATTTGTATTTACATATGCATATTAGGTCATTCTGTCACGCAAGACACCCCGTACAATTTGGGCAAATCATTTTTCTAATTTATTTCATTTGCATTTAACTATTTAGTTAATTCATGTTGCAGTATGCAGAGAATGGTGAATTCGTCCTTTGAGGTAAGTCTCACTCAGAAGTTCATTTGTAACAATTGACAGTAACACTTTACATTAAGTGTCTCTAATAATTACAATGACATTATACATAGTTACAATGTACTTAACGTTTAAATCTTTTTGCACAACATACAGTATGTAAGTACACAATTGTATCAGAAAAGGGTTAGGGTTAGGATTAGAGTTAGGTTTAGGGTTAGGGTTATATTGTGCAAATAGATTTACACATTGAGTACATTGTAAATATGCATAATAACATTGTAATCATGTGTAAGCACACATGTATTTACTAAGTAACTGCTATGTAAATACACAGTACCATACCATACATAGTCATTGTTTCTAGTTTCAATTTACAGTTGTAAGCTTCCCAGGAATTCTTACAGCAATCCTACACATCCTTTCCAAAGAGCTGTATTATTATAACACAGAAACACATTACAAAATGAAGTCTTGTTTGACGGGACCCTTTTTGAAACTTTGAAATGTGAGTTAATGAGTCCTGACAGACTCATTCAACACATTCACTTTGTGTTCAATAGTTTTGCCCTACAGAGATTCGTGTGATACCAATTTCATTTTGTGGGAAAATAGAATTAGATTTGTGCTGAGGATATGCCTCATAAGTAAAGCTATATTTCCCTAATTATAGAAAAGAAGTATTTCCTGACATGATTTGTAAAAATTTAAATTATGACAAACTTTCATGAGAGAAAGATTTTCGACTAACTTTAAAACGTTTTATAACATGGATCTCATAATACAATCTGCCATTTTTCCAGTGCCATCCAACTCTATGGGCAGGGCTTTCAAAAGTTCGTAAATGATAACTCCAGTGTTAATCAAGAAATCGGTATGCAGCATTGATTTTGGAATTTTCAAGCGGTCGTCATGCCTATTTCGTTATTAAATAATCATCCAAATGTGATTCGAAATTATGTTGATTTACAAAATAATGTTAATATCTTAACGAGCAGGCCTTCTTGCGACTATTTCTTTTGTTTGCGTGGGAATTTAACAGAAAATCTGTGTTCATTGTCATCATTTTTATCAGTTAATTTGCACTTGGAAAAAGATCTGTGATGCCGACAATACAAAGTGTACAGGACCCGGATTAATTTCTAACAGACTACCTTGATAATTCAATATTTGTAGCTATGAAAATATTTTAACCTTTTCTATACTTGTGGTTATGAATGAGATTTATTCACTTATTTTAACCATTTGTAACCTCACAGAACGTTTGTTGTATTGCTAAAATGATATAGCGTTATTTGATTTTATTAACACATTTTGTTTGAAAATCACTTGCTAGTAAAGCTCTCATTACTATACCATAAGTGTGATACAATAACACTGTTTTTTGAAAATCCTGCCCTAAGAGCCTCATTTAACTTTCTCAAAAAGGACTAAATGTATGCAAATTTGACATTTAATAAAATATAATTTCCAAGTAAGGGGCTTTGAAATCTCACCGCTGAACCATCCAGTACCTCCCTAAAGGTTAAGTCACTGCTTATCAAATGTAACAGAATTCATGAGAAACTCACCTGAGAGATCCATTCCCATATTAAAAACATTAATATCTTAGATTATTATGCTCTGTTTCCGTGCCCCAGAAGAATCATGAAGCACGTCGTTTCTGGGTTATTGAAATGTAATAAGAGAAACACCAGGATGAGCAGTACGTATTCTGAAATGTTGCTTCTGTTTTAAAATACAGTCATTGGAATTCATTATACAGACTCCCTAGCAGTGCGTTACACCTTCCCAGTTTCAATTGTCTAATTTAAATGTTAAGGGTACCAAATATATATGTGCCCTGTTGAATTTGTCTTCAGTTTTTGCAAAGTCATGTAAACATATATATGGTATTTTTATTATTATTATTATTCGGTAACACTTTATTTTAAGTGTCTCTAATTACTGTTATTCACCCAGTAGTTACATAGTAAATACATGTGTACTTACACATGATGACAAAAACCCTTCTCTGATTTCTAAGGTGAAGCTAATGTAGTCTGGACCTACCAAGCTGTAACCAGTAATACACAGAATTCTTCATCTTTCATTGAAATGAAATTGACGCTTCAGGAAAGTGATTCACACGTGTGGCTCTTCCAGTGCATTCCAGAACAGGAATTTGATGTCAATAGTTTTATAATTGAACTTGCTAAATGAACCAATGATTAGGGTCCATGTTAGAACTTGATTCCTGGCTTGGAATGGGCAACTTAATTCAGTATCAATGTACAGCAAAGTACTTCCTTGCACTAAAATGGTAAAAAACAGATAAGTGAATAGCAATCGCTTAATTGATAATACCTGAGATAAGATATACTGTACAAGATCGGATATAATTAACTAAGCTGAAATAATTGAAACTGCTATGCATTGATGTCACCCTGATTGGGTAAATACAGTCTTTTCTTTGCAGACACATCGGACCACCAGGCCAGTTCTCTCTCTGTAGCCCCTGAGACATCCTTAAAGGTAAAAATAGTATCTTAAATTCTATGGTATCTTTCAATGAATCCTATTCCTCTATGCTTGAGTGGACCTGCAGGACAGACACATGCATGTTGGAGAAGCAGCTTGTTTGAAACTGTTGAATAAACTTGCGGCGTACTACCTTGGTGTGTGGATGCTGGAACAGAACTCCAGAGCTGTTTGAGAGCAGGGACGTCAACCTCACCGATGGCTTTGAAGGGATACGATTCGCAGTGGGAGGCTGATTGTGCAGAACCAACGACAGGCAGAGATGTACTGTCTCCTTCAGGGCCTTCAGCTGTGACTCCTGTGCCAAATGTGAAATCAAACGCTACTTAAAGATGGATGCATTTAAACTCAAATCTATTCCTTTTGTGGCTTGTGCTTGCCAAAAGAATGGAAAGGTATGTAATGTATTTATCTGTGTGCTTGTCACTGTTTTGTTTTGTTATTTGCCTCCTTTAAATTACATTTTTCCCTTTTTTGTTTTTACTTGGAACCAAGGTCATCTGTCATTTCCTCAGCCGGCGATATTGTGAGTGACACAGCACAATTGACACAACCTGGCGCAGGCTACAGGGATGGCCATTGTGATGCATTTTGGCTTTATTTCACATCATTTAAATTCAGTCCGAGGACCCCGTTTGTCATCAAATCACATTTAAAGTGTCAGCGACTTTGAGGCAGGAGATTTAGTCCAGGCAGATGGCCAACCTAAGCAGAGTTAAGTTTTGTTCTTGGAAATCCTGCACTATTTAGAGCAAATTCCCTGTGTGTTATAGTTTTCCAATATTCTCCAATTACAACAGACTGTAAATATAGATTAGATAAGATAGTTCAAAGTCTGTAAATGATTCAGCAATTCCTGCCTGATTATACTGCTTTCTTAAAGGAACACTTAGAACACAATAGAGTTTTCCCACACTGCAATAGCTACATCACATATAGAGTATTCCCACACTGCAATAGCTGCATCACATATAGAGTATTCCCACACTGCAATAGCTACATCACATATAGAGTATTCCCACACTGCAATAGCTACATCACATATAGAGTATTCCCACACTGCAATAGCTACATCACATATAGAGTATTCCCACACTGCAATAGCTACATCGCATACCGAGGTATTATTTTCAGTGTTTTCTCAAAGCTTACTGTTTTGGACAATAAACAACATGCCACATTCACAGAGCTTTTTTAAAATTTTTAAATGTTTTTATTTTTATCAAAGTCTATTTCTATTAGTAAACTTTTCCATGACAATACTGAGAATGCATTTGAATAATTTACAGGATCCAGTATTGTGTCAAATAAAACTGAGACACTTCAACCTTGCTTTGACCTGGTATGGCGGTGATATGGTGTGAGTTATCCACAATGACACATTAACACTGATAATAACAGCCATTACTATTAATAAAGGTACTATTAATAACAGCAAAGGCCTCTCTTTTCTGTGTTGAATGACTAACACAATCTATAAGGTTTAAGTGCTTTGTCTAAACAGTCTAGTGGAATGTGTTGCTGCAATTACTGTACATACTGTACAGATTTCTATTATAATGGTGTCTTTTTCTGTGACTTACAGTACGGTTCTCTAAGGAACCATTCAGAACTGTAACAGACAGAATGCTTTTAAATTTAAAGGTAGAAAGTCAATGGGGTCATTAGGACCTTACATTCATTGTCATTTATGGGGACGGGTAATGTTTTAATGAGACATCTCACATAATTAACGTCATAGAAGTTCAAGGTCCATTTAAAATTTTAGCTGTTATTGTTACTTAACTAAAGGTCCATGAATCGATTAAAAGCCTCAAATTAACATTTAAGGAGTGGGTGATAAAATAAAATAGTAATTTTTTGTTTGTTAGTGAGGTGCTACCATAATTCTAAATTGCAGTTAAAACCTTACTAGACTTTCCAAAAACGCAGAATGAGTTTTGGTTTACATGCAATACTGTTCCTTTTTGATTTGTAAGAGTTTCTGAGTTTTATTATTAAAAAAACACCTCTGTGGTAGATTTCATATTTATTGTATTTAGTGAAGTTGTTAAGGGTGGGGGGAATTGCTGGATCAGCTTTCTGTGCGCACTCCTCTAGATAAAAAAGCCATCCCCAAGGATACATTTTCAAAACATCACTTTGCTTTGCATGGAGGGGCACTTTTTTTAATATGCTGCTTGCAGGAATGTATTTATTTTTTCTGAAATTGCATCAGAAAATGGAATACAGAACACAGTCACGCATAGAAACAAGCACGATAACACGAAACTCTGTGTCCAGTCTAGTTGTGACGTCCTAGAGGAACACTGCAAATTATTTCATCAGTCAGGCCAGCACTATAAAACAGAAGGGCGTTACAGGGGAATTCTCTGTTTGTAGAGATCCAAGATAAGGGTTTCTGTGTTGCCATTTCTTTGTGAGGCCATGTGTGAGGGGCCATTAAATTGCTAAACACTGCAGCTGTACCTTGTCTAGCGCTGCCTTCTCCAGCTCCTTCTTAGCAGCAGTTAGTTTGAGCTCCAGATCTGTGAGCTGTTGCCCCTGTTGCAATAAAAAAAAGAAATGAATAAATACGTTATAATATAGTGACGGTGGCATCGCCCTCCATTACTGCAGGTTAGCTTTCGTTTACTGTCTATCCCCTTCCGTCACAGTGTGCACAATTGTACCATGTATCTATTTTATAATGCATATGCAAACTTTTGGCGGGGCAACTTCTCAAACTCCATAGAGTTCACACAAACTGTATTAACATTTCTAAAAAAAAATTATTAAAATCTTGACCAAAGGCGATATATATATAGTGGAACTCCGTTTAGCCGCGTGCTTGGGGGAACATAGGTCCACGGATTGTGAAATCCACAGATAAATGAGGTGTCATTGCGTGTGACTAGAATGCATGAATACAAAACAGAAACTAGTAATGTAAACCAAATTAGTGTTTACTGGAGATGTATGCAATACAATACATTACAATGACAGAATGATGTTTTAAAATGAGTTTACTTTGACAGTGTTACTCCTAGCAAAATCAAAATGTGATACACTTCCAAACCCATTTCCAAATAATAATAATAATAATAATAATAATAATAATAATAATAATAATAATAATAATAATAATAATAATAATAATAATAATAATAATAATAAATTAAAAATACTACAAGATCATAAGACATTTTATGATGGGAATAAGCTATTTAGCCCACCAGAGCTCACAATGTTCCTATAAACTAAGTTGTGTGTCTAGCAGCTGGAAATATCACAAGGTATTTGCTCATTTATTCCATGCATTCATATTAAATAATGTTAGCTAAGTGTTGCTAGTTTTCTGGGATTTCAAACAAAAATACAATTCTACATTTTTTTAACTTTAAAACTAAATAAACAAGCCTGCTGTGTAATTTTTTAACTTGTTAAACTAATTTTAACTGTGTAATTTTTACATTTCAACAAAATACGTACCAAAATAAGTGTTTTTTTTCCATAACAGCTTTTCTATACAATTCACTCCTGCAAGTCGTTCTTTTGAACCTTGAGAAAGTCCATCATAGTCTTTTGTTTCAGTGAGGCAAAATATGTGTGTTGGGATTCACAAAGTAAATGCCTCAGAAGAACTCATTTTACAGAATCTGTATCCTTCTGCTGATCATACCAAGAAATGAATCCTCCCATCTGTAGCACTGCTGTGTTCAGGTTTTAGACTGACACTTGCGACGTTTATGTGTGATTCATGATTGCATTTAGATTAAAAACTTTTTATTATGTATTAAAACAAAACATGAAACAAACACAACACAACATGTTTTGACACATAGTGTGTCATCATCAGGTGTTATATAAGTGTTATATATAAGTAATCATTAAGGAGTATAAAGAGTAGTTAAAATGCAACAAGATGCTTATTTACAAAATGAAAACAGGTTGGCAGTTTTTTGCATATTTTGTAATTACACTGTAATATGTCTGTGTATTTTTTTAATAATGAAATTACTATGTAATAACACATTTAAAACCAAAATAAATTCTCTATTCTAAGTTATACCAGAATCTCTACAGCTTTCCTTACTGTTGCAATCCAGCATTTAAACGTATAGGTAAGGTAGGTGTAGACAAAAGAATAATTTTATTGATTTGCAGATCTATTTCATTCAAGTCTCAATAGCATGTTACTGCAGGTAACTTTCTGTAAGCGATGCTGTGTCACAGTGTTATTGAGTTCACTAGTACTGACTCCAGACACACCTTAGATCCGCTACATTACCTAAAAGGAATGCTTACCAGTCTTAGAAAAAGCTATATGGATGTAATCATGCTGAAATGGAGAAATAAAAGAATACTTGAGAAAGAGGATTGCAATGAAACAGGTGTAAACCGTAAAATTATATCTCCTGCTGAAATGAAAACTTAATAGCCACTTGCATTTTAGAAGAGAGAGGCGTATATGAATTTGAAAGCAGTCACCCAAACAAATGTGCATGTATCATGTATTTGATTATGAGCTCGATTGGTAGTAAATTATAGCAAAATGCGTTTGCAGGTTCTTTGCTGTCTAATGAGCATTTGCAAACATCGTTCACTTGAATAAGTCCTAATTGATGCCTTTGTACAAAATAATCTATGGGTTCAATTATACGTAAAAGCTCATAAATAGATCTGGAGCACAGCCAGCCAAAAACTTTGCAAACTGAAAAAAATAATACTGTCTGTAAAACTGTCGGTAACACTTTACATTGAGTGTCTCTAAACATGGTGTATTTACATAGTAGTTACTTAGTAAATACATGTGTGCTTACACATAATTACAATGTTATTATGCATAGTTACAATGTACTTAAAGTGTAACTCTTTTTTGCACAAAAGAACCATAATCCTAACCCTAAATCCAACCCTAACCACAACCCTAATCCTAACTTGAAACCTAACTCTAAACATAACCCCACTAACCTTAACTCTAAACCTTACCCTAATCGCTTTCTGATACAATCGTGTACTTACATATATCGTGCAAAAAGATTTGCACATTAAATATGTTGTAACTATGCATCATAACAATGTAATTATCTGTAAGTCAGCAGTGCATATAAATTAGTATTATTACCATACAGTCAAAAGGCCAACCTTAATCCGGCACGTTGAAAATGAAAATGATTTCAAAAAGAGCAGTCCTGCCCTTACCTTAAAAATCAAATCCTTCTTGCCGTAGCGCAGCTCCTTCAGCTGAGCCTGGATTTTTTTGGACTGCAAGAGCAAGATAAGAAAATATGAACTGGCTTCATTTAAATATCAAAATTGCTTTTGGCTCACTTACTGATTTTCCATCGGCCTTTGAGGACCTATTGTCAGTTTTCCAGGGAATAGTCTCAATTTACAAAAAAACCTTTTCACTAGGAGAAACACAAACCAGTGCATGCACACAGACGCACGCACGCTCACACACACGCACGCACACACACGCATGCACGCACACACTCTCAAACTGTCACTGTTTTTTCAAGTGCAGGCAGAGTTTGCAAAGCATGTTGCCTTTTGCACCGCTGAGGCAAACTCAGCTGCCAACGTAAGGCAAATACAGACTGCAGCTCAGAAGGCTTCCGATGGTATTAAATCACTTAAGTCTCATTTTAGGAGGGATTTAATACATGTGAAATGTACATTTGCACAGGGGATATTTTCTCAGCAGTTTTTGTAATTGCAGTTTCCTTCCTAGTCATGCATAGCTACTTAAAAAAAATCACATTTTCATGGAGTTAAAAAACAATTGTAACGGTATAAAATCTAAGCAGCAATTGCTTTTTAAGTTAAAATGATTTTATTATACTTTTGCCTCCACTGTATATTGTAATGCTTTAACACTTAGATGACTAGCAGTGGTCCGGTGCAACACGGCAACCTTACAAAAGGGCTACCTGTACATTCAGGCGAGGTCTAAGGTACACAGCACCTGATGATTATGTTTGCCGAGGATGCTGATTTGGAAAATGCTTGATGCTGTTTAGAGAAGAAACAAAGATCGTCTCCTACCTCCTCTGCATGGATACCACAGAGCTTGCTTCCTGACAGGAGCTTGTTCTTTAAGCTTTTGTTCTGTGAATAAAAAAGTATACAAACAGATATAAAACTTGTACACAATTATTTCTCCATATTGTTTCTATAGCAATTAGGCTGATGCTATAGAAGTCACACAGCATTAGCAGTCACTGGGGGAATGAAAACAATGAATAGAGAACAATGGGTAATTCTCTATTCATTGCTTTCATTCCCTTTAACTCAAAAGCTTCTTGTTTTTACTTACTCTCCTGAGCTTGCGCTGCACTGATGAGCTCCAGACAGGGCGAAACATGCCTACAGATACTATGCTTTGACTTTTAAAAACGCTGTGAATGTAGAAGCCTTTAGGCGACTTTCATGCGATTTGATTGGCTCTTGTAATTCTTAATTTTGCATATTTCCCGATTACCCATTGTTCTCTCTCGCTCTCTCTCTCTCTCTGTCTCTCTCTCTCTCTCTCTTTCTCTCTCTCTCGATAGATAGATAGATAGATAGATAAATAGATAGATAGATAGATAGATAGATAGATAGATAGATAGATAGATAGATTGAATCTCAGAGGTATTGCACAAGCTTGGTGTTTTGGTGTTGACACACTTTGCAGTGGCAATGAAGTTATTAAACTAAAGGGGATTATAAGGGATGCTCCTGCAAGCATTGGACAGTGACACACTTACCTCCTGCTGCAAGTCTTTGATTATTTTTGTCTTCCTTTCCATCTCTGACTTCAGGAAATTAATCTAGTAAAAATGAAAAAGATTAAGAGACAACCTTCCCAGACAGGAATTTTTTCCTTAAAACCCAGAAGATTTAGGGAGGCCAGTGGAGGAGTGTGAAGGCTATTGGAAAGGTAGGACTGCGGAGGCACATAGACTGTACAGTATTTCACCATGAAACACAGAGAAAAACATCAACCATGGCTGAAACCACTTCCCCCTTAAGGCTGTTGCTTACCTCGCATTTCAGTTGGTACAGTAAAATAATAAGAAAAGCGGTGCACCTCTAAATAGAATTTGTGCCTAACTGGTTAAATTCCACGGCTCTGATATGTCTTTCATAGTGCCCTGAAGCTGCTGTTTGTGGGTTCATTTGTGTCAAGGTGTTCACTGGTCAGTTTGTAAGCGTGGGAATTGTGACTATGAGTTTCAACTGTATTTCAGTGACAGCATATAGCTAATATTGTAGATATGCTATCATTTTTAAAGATAATTCCCGTGCATTTCTTATAGGGATTCCACAGGCAGTGTTGCATTGGCTCCCGTGGGTCAAGGACAGTTTCTCCTCGTCGCACTACAGCAGACCCTACTGGCCAGGTGCCTGTTGAGCTCAAAGCGGACACCTGCAGGGCTGGCCTTTGCCCACCAGCTCGCTGGATACCACTGTAGAGCTCTAAGATGTAATGAGGCAGTTGGCTTGGTTGTGGGATTGGAGGACGGACTTGGCTATACAGGGGATTGCTGCTGTGAGCGAATATAATTGGGTATTCTAACTTGGATAGAAAAATGAAGGTAAAATAATTTTAATTACTTTAATTGCACCCTTTAATCTTGTGCTGTGTTCAGATGTTAAAGCCACGCTTGTTCAGAAACAGCAGCGGCTGGCACCCGGTCCTTGTGCTATCAGTGGCTGTTTGAATTGCTGTTTTCAATAATTCCATCTGCAGAAGCCAGTTCTCCCTGGACGAGTCAGAACATTGCACAGCTGGCTGCAGCGTCGCAGCTGAATCACTGCAGCATTTATCTGTTTATTCAATAAGATTGGTTTCTTTAGCAACGTAATAATGAAGTGGAAGAAATCATATTTAAACTCTGTGTCCTCTAGACATTGCTTCATCTGCCTCATCAGTCTTTGGAAAGTAATAACAATATGTTCTTAACATTATTATTATTATTAGTTTATTTAGCAGATGCCTTTATCCAATGCGACTTACAGAGACTAGAGTGTGTGAACTATGTATCAGATGCAGAGTCACTTACAATTACGTCTCACCCGAAAGATGGAGCACAATTAGGTTAAGTGACTTGCTCAGAGTCACACAATGAGTCAGTGGCTGAGGTGGGATTTGAACTGAGGACCTCCTGGTTACAAGCCCTTTTCTTTAACCACTGGACCACACAGCCTCCTTATCAAACATTATCAAAATCTATAAAGAGACTTGCTAATAATTGTACACCCATATAAGCCAACAGTACCGGTACTAATAACATCATAAAGCTAATTATTAGTAGTAGTCGTCTTGGCTTTGACATTTGCCATTCCTTCTGACTCCCCCTTGATTTGCTAGTTGCAGACCAAAGCTAGCCAATATCAAACCCCTACAGCACACTGCTCTAGTAACATGACATGTTAATACTAAAAGGAAAATATGTCAAGTAGAGCAGTTTTTCACGCAATGCCCTTCGGTATTTATGATGAGCAAAGGCTTGAAGTCATGGATTGTTCAGTTCTGTTGCACAACATAGCTCTATAATGTGTCTGTGTTATGTATTAATTATTCCTAATAGTTCTCATAAATGAACTGTTTTGGAATGTCCCAATCTGTCTACTGAGGTCCATTAACTAAGATCAGATGCGTACATTACATCCCTCATCCTTCACCCACAGATTGGGAGTGTGCTGAGAAACTTGCACCAGGGAACTGAGGCTCTGGTTTGCACCTGACCTAACAATACTGCTGTGAGCCCACTGTACAAAATACAAGTTAATACTTCAGCACATCCCAGCACGGCATTTCAAAATCCAGGTGCAGCTTTAAAACTCTCCCAAGAACTGTACAGCTGATTAGAAAGTTTTAGCAGGGACTAAAACAGTAGACTATCTTGGGTAACACTTTACATGCAGTGTCTCTAATTACTGTGTATTTACATTGTAGTTACTTTGCAAATACATGTGTACTTACACATAATTTCAATGTTATTAGTGAGGTTTAGAGGTTTAGAGGGTGAGGTTTAGAGATAGGGTTAGGTTTGGTTAGAGTTAGGGTAAGGGTTAGGGTTAAACTTGTACACAGTAGGTACATTGTAACTATGCATAATAACCTTGTAACTATGTGTAAGTACACATGTATTTACTAAGTAACTACTATACAAATACACCGTAATTAGAGTCACTTAATGTCGGTAATAGAGCTCATTTATAATAAATCAAGCAGTCGAGACGACTTCTGGGCACTAAATTCTAGCATTAGTCAGCAAAACAAGGATTTTACTGCAGGCAATTTCAATCAGCTGCTTTTCTTCAATTTCTAGGTGGACTTTACCGATGGTAAATGTGCATAAATAAATAAATAAATAAATAAATAAATAAAACAAGTACTAGAAAAAGAATAAAAAACAAGTGCTTTATCTTAGTTTAATCAAAACCAAAATGTTAAACAGTTACATTCTCCCCGGAGGTTAGTTGTAAGGCAGAGAAAGTAATAACTGCTGAACTCCAATCTTGCTTGTTAGCTCACAGGGACAATTGATAATTAAGCTGACAGATTCTGTTCAGAGAATCTATGTTTTATAAAATACTGTATATGAAGGATTTTGTTAAGAAAAACATTGACGTTTTTCAAAAGGCTTAAACATGCAGAAGCAAACTGAGAGCATTGGAAATATGCACAGGGTCTGAGGACACTTACAGTAGCCTGCTGCTTCTCGGCTTTCTCTGCGGCTTCATTAAGCTGCTTCTGCAAAGCTTCCTGGAGGGACTTCATCTCCTCCCTGATTGGAACAGAATAAAGGCAGTCAGACAGTATTGTCAATACTCTGCACAACACCCGCTGTTTCATTTGCAGTCAAGGCATCTGGCCCATAAGCACTGTTATCAAGGATCTGTTATTCATTTCTCAGGATACTTCCACACAATACAACATGGGAATCAATGCAGTTTAGTATCAGCACAGCTCACATCATGAATACAAAGAACCTTTATTTAACAATGTTAAATTTTAAATCTTCATCGCAAAAAAATCCATAATAAATCACTCACCTTTTGTAAAGTTTTCAGCTGACGTGGGTATGCCTGTACCATCAGCCCGGTGCACAACGAAAAGGTTTTTAATGATGTTTCAATGAAGAGTCAGGTACTAAAAGACGTACTTTTTATGTAAGTACACATGTATTTATTAAGTAACTACTATATAAATGCACTGCTATAAGTGGGAGTCCCCAGACTGGAAAGTGATGAGCCTTCACTGATGTCTATCTGTATTGAGCTGCTGATCTGATAAGCATTCACCATCCAGCTGTGGGGCAGGAGTCAGTAGCAGCTTCAAGGACTCACAGGAGTCAGTATTGACAGGTCACTGACTCACTCTGTGATGGAAGTCTACATCACAAAACCTCCCACAGAGCAGCTGCTTTATTCCACCCTATTTCTGTGTGGCTCTGGGGGGTGAGGGGGCTGGAATTTGGACCGAAATAGCACATCATCTGTGACAGGGGGGACAGAGATGAACAGCACCATTTATCCTGACGTTATTTGTTAAGGGAGATATTAGGGGTGACACTTCAGGTGGAGATAGATGTTATAAATACAAAGATACGTTTATGTGATTTGATCTAAGGTTAAAGTGATTTCCCTGCCAGAACCACCGTTTTGCTTAATTTCCAGGGAGAATATAACTATCTGAACTGAACTATAATCAAGGTTTCCAAATGTAATGCTTCTTTTCAGCACTGGGCAGTAAAACATCTATTATAATAATGATACTAGTTTTAATTGGGTTGTTTATTTTCATGGTAAAGAACAGAACAATGTGGGTGTTCTTTACACCAGATACAGGGCACAAGAAAACAGGATACTGCACAGACAGCTTTTAAAGGAGGCTGTGTGGTCCAGTGGTTAAAAAAGGGCTTGTAACCGGGAGGTCCCCGGTTCAAATCCCACCTCAGCCACTGACTCATTGTGTGACCCTGAGCAAGTCACTTAACCTCCTTGTGCTCCATCTTTCGGGTGAGACGTAGTTGTAAGTGACTCTGCAGCTGATGCATAGTTCACACACCCTAGTCTCTGTAAGTCGCCTTGGATAAAGGCGTCTGCTAAATAAGTAAATATAATAAACTCTTTTCATGTACGGAGGCCCAAGTATCCAAAGACACATAATGGCGAACCCAATAGAACGGTCAGCCTGAGCTCATGAAAGCCCACTGTTTCTCCTCCAGAGGCATGTAGCAGAACACAACCAAGGCAAAAAAGATATAATGGTAATGCTTTATATTGCATAAATTAATATTAAATAGATATGCAATTGCATATTAAATTAATGTTAAATAAATATGCAATAGCTGGTTTCTTGCTAAATGTTAACCAAATGTCGATTGAAAATGTATTTGCATATCACGCCCATTTATATTACATTTTGTTACCCTTGAAAATACGTAATTATTTCCCATTGTTGACATGTTTTTAATTGAAAATACAGTTAATCTGACTTAAATGTTAATGGAAAGTAACAACTATTTAATATTCATTTATGCCACGCAATATAAAGCGTTACCAATATAATATCTGCTTTCTGGACTACTTTAAACAGAGTACTGTCATCACATGGCTGGCACGTTGTGGAACAACTGGCAAATTAGGCATACAGAAAAACTGAAACATGCTGTAAATAATAATATATCCATTCATGAGTTTTAAAGGATGTTATATTCCCACAATGCATCGTACAGTGCAGACAGGATATCAGGAAGGGAGCTGGAATGAATCCTTTTTACGAGTAACGGAAAGACAAGGAGATCATAACATGACGCAACTGAATGAATGGAAGGCAGGTTATATATAATTTATTTATGTGTTTATTTTTTTTACCTTTGCTTCTGGCTCAAAGCCAGAATTCGCTGTACATCTTTCTTGGCCACTGCTTCATCATTTTTCAGAGACTGTGATAAACAAAACAAAAAAAGGGTGTCCATTACCCACTTGGCAAAGGGCGTTTATTATTTAAACATACATTCAAAACACTGACAGGTTGTATGAAAGGAACTAAGGTCAACACAAATAACACATATGAATGCAGTGTCATTCAAATCCTATCAGACTGGTTTTCAGTCTGACTCGGAGAGCGACAAGGCTGGGAGTTTACACAAGAAGCCCGGGGGGGAGCTTGTCACCTTGGATTAAGAACATGGCTTTATCCAGCACTGCTACACAGTGCCAGTACTAAGACACCCCAATAAGGAATATTCATGTATAAGGGGGGCATTCAAGTATTACCACGTGTTACATAATCTAGTGATTCATTGAGTCTAATAAGAGAAACTGAAATGCTCTTGGATTACCAGTCCAGCACCCAGAGGCATTATGAGAGCTGAAGGGTGTAAAAGTTATTAAATCCATGAGGAAGCATATTCACATAATTCAGAGCAATTGTCCAGACCCCAGCGGACACAGAGAATCATAAGCGGCCAAAAAACTAAGCCGTTCATTACGGGAAATAGAAGATGCTGTCTAAGGCTGTTTTCCTGGCTTGTCGTCGTAAAGTTCGTTTGAGAACAGAGAAAACAACTTACTGCTGTACTCAGTCTGGCCTCTGAATAAAAAAGGCTTCATTCTCCAGCTCAAAGTGCGCGAACACAATATCCCATCAATATAACACGTGTCATGCTGATAACAATCTTTCATTAACACTGTATAATAAAAACACTAAGGATATAACCTGCAGGTTCCCTTTAATTCCATCCAGCTCCTTTGATGTTTTCGAAAGTTGTTGCAGGATTCCACTTCTTTCCATGAACACTTCTTTCAGCTTCCTTTCCAGACCCTCATAGCCCTGTCTAACATGATAAGAGAAAGCACATATTAATCCATGGATGTCCCCGCTTTCCAGAGCAAATCGCTTTGTATGCACAGCATTCAACTCTGCGTGGAGAATTAGCAGCAGGAGAGAGCGAGCCTGTGTGGTATTAAAACTTGCTGGGGTATATGAAAGGTAATTATGGCTCAGGGGCTGAGCGATACAAAGCAAACTGATACCTTCATTCTATTTTCTGTCTAATGATTCCCACGTTTTTCAAACTGCAAGTATTTTTCAATCACGATCAGTGGTTATGGACACACAACAAATGTCAAACCGCAGTTTAAAAAAAAAAAAACTCAGAAGATGGACAATTGTATAGCGCAACTCTGTATCCCATTGGAGTATTTGTGATAATTCCCTTTCCTCCTGAAGAATCTCATCATCTCAGCACTAAGGAGCTTGGTATCTTCTATTGAGGCTCCTGGGACTGAGATCAAGGACTCTGATGCACCTGTAGTTCACATCCTAGAATTATTTTATTCAGCAGAAACCTTTATCCAAGGCGACTTACAGAGACTAGAAGAGACTAGGGTGTGTGAACTATGCATCAGCTGCAGAGTCACTTACAACAACATCTCACCCGAAAGACGGAGCATAAGGAGGTTAAGTGAGTCAGCGGCTGAGCTGGGATTTGAACTGGGGACCACATGGTTACAAGCCCTTTTCTTTAACAACCGGACCACACAGCCTCCTCTACTGTCAAGTTGCAGAAACTGAAAAGGAGTGTCAAAACCACAGTGAGTGTAGAATGGGTGGCGCTGGAGCTGAAATACACCATGAAATGTTTCCCTGCTAAGCCAGAGGCAACATTCATTTCCGTCAAAGTCACTTGCTCAGGGGCAAGTGAATTGTTTAAGATTGTACTGGAGGAAGCAGTGTTTTGTAATGACTCCTGTCAATAGAAGCATGAGGTTATGTGAAACATGCTGGACTGGCTGACAGGCTGCCGTCTACCAAGTGCAAGTTTGCATTGTCCAAACCCACAATGATTTCTGTTAATAAAAAAATACAAAACTACGCCATTGAAAAGGTGTTGATTTCTAATGCATTGTAATTTGCAATTATTAATTCTAGTTGCAATCTAAAACTGCAAATTGCATAAGCAATAACACGTTCATAGATTGTATATAACCACTTACAACGGATCCCTAAACTAAAGTGTTAGCCAAAATCCTAGCAATGCCACGGACAAGATGAGATTGCAGACTGGCTGCCTGATGGACATGTGACATTAGACTGTAATCATAAGGACTTTCTGAAAGTAAAAGACTGCGATGCTATGTATCATGGTAAGTGCTGGTGCCTTCCTTGCAATGCCATGCGCTCATACTCTCAGTAGGTAACATGCTTTTTTTTTAAAATGTTACTATAGCTTTGAACCATCTTTTACAGAATGAAGCAATATTGCCTGGAAATGGAGTGAGGCGTAAAATTGATATCGCTCAAACACTGATACAAAGTTCTGGATGGCCAGACAAGCACTGTAATTTGTATCTTTTAAGGCTGGCAGCATGATTCACTTGCTTGCCATCCCCAGCTAACAGCTGAATGAGATGGGCAGAAACACAGGCCCAGGCAGACTGGGCATCCCTTGTCAGCAAAGTGCCAGAATTTAATAGTTTTTTTCTTTTCTTTGTTTGTTTTATTGGTGGGCTGGTGGAAATTGCTCTTGTCATACCAATTTATTGCACTGCTTTCTGAAGCATGAGTCTGTTTGTTTCTTAAATATTTATGAGGTGCTGTAAAAAAAAAAATACATAAGGCCATAGCTTTTAAGCTGTTTAAGATTTATTTCTGAAAGTCTAAACAAAAGCAAAGCTCTTGAGTAAACATATTGGTCTCATGCTCGGTTGAATTTACTTTGCGACAATCTGCGTGGGGCTCTGGCATAAGTCATGGGGAATAATTAATTAACATACTTATTCCGAGAACAGATAATCACGATTTTAATACCTGAAAATGGATTCTGTCCAGTATAAAGTGATTTTAATACCTGAAAATGGATTCTGTCCAGTATAAAGTGATCAGACAATTAGATTTCACAGTGTTGTGGTATGGCAGTAATGTTCACGTCCTTCATTTTAATAATCTCTTGCAAGAGGAAGTTGGATAGGGAGCAAAACATTAAAGTTGAATAGTTTAGCGCATGTGTAACACATGCATACATGCGTGCTAAACAACACGAGACAATTATTCATAATAACAACAGGCTATAGCATTAGAGTGCTATAAGAACTTGTAGGAACATTTGAATGACTTTATAACATACAGCTAAGTATGCAGCAGACACTGGGTAAAAGCAAGGCAGATGCCAACTGCTGAATTGTTAAATTTACTTTAGGAACTCGGCAGTATGCACAGGTTGAACTTGCATGCCCCTGTCGTGCTTCCCAATTGGAAAGCCGTGCCATCTGGTCTGTTCTGGTCTTTGGAACCAGTTGGTAAACCTAACTGTATGTTAAGTCCACAGTTCCACTCTGCTCAATGAAGCTCAATACACTTTATACATTAACAGAGGCTCTCTCACTGCATTCCATTGATTGGGCTGGCTTCCTCACTGACCTACAGAATAACGCTAACTAATTATAATTGACTCCCATGATTTTGCTCTCAACTGACTTCTGGATTATGTGTTCACCTAGAATTGATTAAAGGTGCTGTACATTAATTTGGCCTTTTATTACAGATATAGTTTCAGTTTGAAGGACAACCCAAGCTATATTGTTCTTCATTTTAAAGTGTCATTAGGTGTTTGAAGGGAAACCTGTGGACTCGATAGGTCTCCACAACCATGTCTAAAGTCTAAGTACATCAGGTACACCAGAGTAGCCATGAACCTGCCCCCTGTAACGCTGCCTCTAGTGGATATAAAACATGCACAATATGCTCTAAAACAGGGGTTCCCATTCCTGGTCCTGGGGACCCACTGTGTTTGTTGGTTTTCATTCCAACTGAGTTCTCAATTACTTAATTACATCTTTAATTGAACTAATAATGTGCTTAATTAGGCTTTTTAAGTTGTTCTAAGCTCCTAAAAAGTTGACGATTTTAAGTAACTTATAAAATTGTATAGTTAACTTCCAACTGTTTAAAAGCTGAAAACAATTAAAAGGTATAATTAAGCTAATGAACAGTTCAATTAAGGGTTCAATGAAGTAATTGCAAACTCAGTTGGAATGAAAACCAGCAGACACAGGGGTCCCCCAGGACCAGGGTTGGGAAACCCTGCTCTAAAAGAATAACAATGGCTTAATGATTATCCTGTTGTATTGGGACAGTTTAACTGAACCTCAGATTAGTTTAACTAACTATAACAGCATTAAAACGTTATACGCTGCTGTAATTATACTACAGCATGTGCATGAAACTGAAAACAGATCCCTAATACCCAATTTAAGGGACTCAGAACAGACAAAGACTAGGGGTGTCCAAAGTTGGCAATTCCAATCCTGGTCTTTGTTCCAACCCTGTTCTAAATTGTTTAATTCCACCAATTAAACCTCCATCAAGATCCCAAAGTAGTTAATTATATCATCGTACCTGTTAAACCTGGAGTGGAATGCCCCTCCAGGATTGTGATTGGACACCGCAGGACAAAGACATAAAGTATTAGGTAACTCCAGTAGGAAAATGTAAAGCATTTTGTGTTTCTGCTGGCCCCATGTCTGGTAGAGAACTCACGAACAGAGATCCCATAGTCCCTATTTTTTTTTTAACATGCATTAAATAAACCTGAAATAAATGGAACCAGTCATTGAACCAGAATGTACAGTGACACCCGGGACTTCTTCTCGCATCCTGACACTGTGTCTGGTGTGAGGGATGAAGCAAATAAAACTGCAATGAAACAACATGACTGCTGGTAATTCAATAGTGATCACATTGCCGTGAAAAGGATACAATGCAGTGACAGAGAAGAATCCCAGTCTGTCCCTGTCCATCCCCCAGACCTTGCAAATCAGTCAGCAACCTCACCTACAGAGCCGGTGTTTATCACTCTGCCCCATGCATTTAAAAAAAAAATCATTAAAGAGGCCAACATGACACTTTCCAGAGATCTATAGTACAGACTCGTTGTAACATATTACCAGGGTATCTCTGTTTTGTTTACATTTCTGTTGGTAACACTTTACATGAAGTGTCTCTAATTACGGTGTATTTACATAGTAGTTGCTTAGTGAATACATGTGTACTTATACTTAATTACACTGTTATTATTCATAGTTGCAATGTACTAATGTGTACATCTTATTGCACTATATATATATATATATATATATATATATATATATATATATATATATATATATATATATATATATAAGTGTACAATTGTATCAGAAAAGGGTTAAGGTTAGGGTTAAGATTAGGGTTAGGGTTATATTGTCTACATTTTTACACATTAAGTACATTGTAACTATGCATTATAACATTGTAACTGTGTAAGTACACATGTATTTACGAAGTAACTACTTTGCATGGGGCTCCCAAGTGGCACATCCAGTAAAGGCGCTCTGCGTGTAGTGCAGGATGCGCCCTATAGCCTGGAGATCACAGGTTCGAATCCAGGCTATGTCATTGCCGACTGTGACTGGGGTTCCCAGTGGGCGGTGCACAATTGCCGCGGTAGGGAGGGCTTAGGTCAGCAGGGAAATCCATGGTTCACCGCCCACTAGCGACCCCTCTGGCTTATAGGGTGCCTGCGGGTCTGCAGTGGAGCCATTCAGATCTGTGTTGTCCTCCAGCACTATAGGTCTGGTGGCTTCTCTGTGGATCCGCAGTGCGAAAAATGACGGCTTGGCAGGAACACGTTTTGGAGGATATGTGTTTCAGCCTCCGTTTCCCGAGTCGCCGCGGGGTTGTAACGGTGAACTGGGATTAATAATAACACAATTGCTGATTCCAAATTCGGGAGAAAACTGGGGGAAAAATCACTGGCAGAGACTAAAAATCTAAGTAATTACTTTGCAAATACACAGTAATCAGAAACACCATTTAAAGTGTTACTTTTTGCTTTGCTTATTGAGTTTTAAACAGAGCTTACAGATGACAGCCACCAATCTAGCTCATGGAACACGACTAATCACTCAGATTTGCTCTATTTAATCTCATCAGATAACAAGGCTGCTTCGCTTGTAATTGTGTTTCCAGTCGAGTTTCCAGCAATAAATTTGAATCTCAATTTGTTTATTGCTGGGAAATTAATAGGAGGGTGGAGGGTATGAAAGGCCCATTTGGCTGTAATAGCATGTTGAATTTATACAAATGGAGGTGAAAGACAGGGCCGCGTAGCAATTTTTCAATATGTGGAGGTCATCCATGACACCGGGCCTGTAATTGTTTGTTCTCTCTGTACAATGTATCGATCTGGTCCCTGAATGCAATTTAAATGTAATTTATTACAGCAGCGGATATTTCTGTAATAACCTTTCCATCACAAGGACAGGGATCTCTCGTATTGTCAGAACAGTTTCCAGTGATGTGGACAGCAGTCTAACAAAGGCCCTTGAGCTTGGACAACAAGTGGGAGGGACCACTTTGCTTTTGTTGTTGTCTAATGGAAACGCTTATTTTGCATAAGACAAACGGACTGCATTAGACTTTCACCTGCTGAGAATTGATTTAGCGCAATGCTGTTTTTGTCTTTCATCACAGATTATCGACCATTTCCTTTGGTCTTTAAATGTTCATTACACAGAACGACAGAGTTTGCTCATTGAGAACTGAATCATTCTTAATACTAATGCTGTACAGATGGTGGCAACACAGGGGGTCAGACAAGTGATGGTTATGAGAAGTTAACTTTCAGAAATACAGAAGTAGTCCCTTATGCAACAGGCAGTGCTGTGTGATACACCAGATTAATATTCACACTTGCAGATGAGGCTCACTCGTTTGTATAGTGGTTAAGACACTTGCTTACAGTGTGCTGGGTCCCCGGTTTGAGATCAGCCCTGGTACATTTGCGGTCCCAGTATTGCATATCCTAAATAAACAAGAAGACCAAAAAAACACTTACACCCCATGTGTAATAGGCAGTGTGTGGGCTTAACACATTGTACAATTCAAACAAATCCCATGTTGGTTTTCATTCCACTGCAAGCAAATAACCGGAGACAATAAACTGATACATACCCAACAGTTCTTCTAAGCATTAGAATCTATAGTACTGTGTGCTTCCTTTATGTGGTTTTTATGCTTTAGGCTTCCTATCTAAACAGTGCAACAGGTTAAAATACGCAATATATATATATATATATATATATATATATATATATATATATATATATAAACATTACATTGCAAAATAAAGAACTGGTCTTCTATAAAACACAAGCACAAGCCCCTGCTGTGACATATCACACTTCTAATCTAAGAAAATGAATACAATAAAAATAGTTTACAATAAAAAATAGTTTATAAACCAATAAGACATCTCAATGTAACACAAACTCACCCATGTAACGACACAAGCTGTATGGAGCTAGCATCCATCTTTACAGGCAAGTTTTCATGCCGTGGTCACCAGCCCTAAATGACTTGTCAGGAGGGGAAATCTAGGACAGATTGTCTTTTCTCAACTGGATAATCTGCTGGCCAGTCTGATGGCTTTCATTGTTGCAGAGGGTTAACGCTAACCTCTGGGTACTAGATGCAGGCCTTTGGCATCTGAAGCACGGCATCACTGGTTTCAACTCATCAGACAGTGGGCTCCCATCGAACCCAGACCACATGCCAACATTCCTTCAAGCTGCATTATTTAGAACGCTCCGCTCAGTGATCTTAATGACTCCACAGCTGTTAGGCACACACACGCAGACTCAAATCTAAATATGAGTGCTTTGACAATAGAGGGATTTAGCACCGGAGGAATTCACACTCTTTTGAACAAACGTTGTAGCATTTCATTACTTAACTGTAGCATACTTCCAAAAAAAAAAAAAAAAGGCCCTCCCAAAACAATGATAGAGAAGAAAAAGAATGTTTTTTTTAAGGAGTGTTACAGATCCCTAAATAAAGGGTATATACAACATTAAAAAAGAAGCCTGTTGTTAATAATGTTACTATGAATAATATATGTTTATTGAGTTATTCAGGTCTATTCAATTGATTTCAGCAGCAGTGGTTCTAAATAACCCCACCTTTTAAATATTAAAATAGGACCAATGCTTGAACTCGACTTAGTTTTAAAGATTTAAATACACTTCAGACACTCACAGTCAATGTGAGAGATGCTGGTTTTCACAAACCCCCCTTTCAATGATGTTAATGGTGGCTGTATCCGCATGATGGTATAAATGAATGTGCAGGTTTGCCTGTTTGCTTGTTTACCCCCCAGCCCACTCACCCGCCTACTCACCAAGTTTTGAGAAGTGAAAAACCATGCCCTCCTGCTAGGTATTAGAGGATGTGGCAACCTCTGTGATCCAGCTTCATTATGCAGTTCTGCAGGCATCAAACCCACCCTTGATCTACCTCAGTTACAGCAAGTACCCATGTCTAGCTTGTGTAATAAGCAGTGTGTGGGCTTAATAAATTGTAAAATTCTAACAAATCCCATGTTGGTTTTCGTTCCACTGCACAGCAATATCCGGAGACAATAAACTGATACATACCCTACAGTTCTTCTAAGCATTATAATCTGTTGCGCTGTTTAGATCTGGAAGCCTAAAGCATAAAGCACACATAGAAAGCACATTGTGAATGGTCTTGCAGCTTAATTCAACGATATAGGACCCAGTAATGCATATTCAAAATAAACAAACAGCAAAAAGCACTTGTTGTTCAATAACAGACACTTAATGGGCCCACAAGAACATAATTTGCGAACAAGGAATATTATTAGGCATTTTGAAAAGAGCAGTGTTGTAACGACTTTTCCATTAAAAATGACTCACAGAATTATCCAATGTTTTTTCCACTTATGCTAATAGAATGAGATGGGCCTTTTTAACCTGATGCAAGTGACTTTTTAGCAGGCTGTTTTCAAATGCACCAGTGAAAGTGAACATCTATTAAACATGAATAGCCAAACAAATACATTTTTTCATGTTTTTCATCCGTCCTTTTGAGTTTCATTTCCTATGTTTTACAAGCTTCGAGGGTTCTGTTTTGACCACTCGTTGCCAGAGAGGACATTTGATTTAAAACCACTCTGGCCCAGCAGACGAGACACATGGCGGCATTAAACTTTTACTGCTGCTCAATATGGCAGGGTGGTCTGGAGACATCTATTTTGCTAATTTAATGTCCTGGCTGTGTTGTTTTAGTCCTCTAATCAATAGTCCACATGTAAAGCTGCAAGGAGATGTCATTTAGATTTGCAACAATTAGATTAATGTCATCTGAATGAACTTGAACCAAGCTGAGCTCTACAGTTCAGTATACATTTAGTGTCCTTATCAAGAGTTCTCACAGTACTCTCTGTAGTGTTTGGGTTTTTCATCATCCAAATAATGGCAATACCTTATATTAAGTGTCTCTAATTACTGTGTACATACATAGTAGTTACTTACATGTATTTACACATAATAACAATGTTATTATACATAGCCCCTCCTAAACTCTAACCCTAACCCTAACCCTAACACAATTGTGTAATTACATATATCATGCAAAACATGTAGTGATTAACCCTTTCACGCATAGAGGTCACTACAGTGGACAGCTATTTTTAAGTGATTATCTCCTATAGAAACTCTGTTTTGACATCACTGATGCATGGTATCCTCTTCAGTGGACGTCTACCGAAATTAAAATGATAGGTACTACAAAAAACATAAAGGTGACAGTACAATGGCAGAGAAAAGTTCAGCAGCACCGAGCACCTCAGGGATTTCTGTAAAATCATTTTACACAAAAAGAGCAGAGCAGAAAAAAATATATATTCAAAGAAAGTAATGTTTAGGGAATAATATGATATATGTTTTGTTCTAATAGTCACTTTATTTTTTTCACGGTTTATGTTAAACCTTATGTCCACTTAAGTGGACGTCATGCACTATTAAGATTCATAATGCACATTAGGCGTATGTTGCTCTATAGGCCTATGCTAAATATTTTTTGTCCTATAAGAGCTATATATTGCAATGTGGTCCATAAATAGGCTCTTTTGGATCATTTTATCTTCTCTCAACTGTTTTTTAATTGAAAATGAATTTTCTGAATAATTATTATTAGCAGCAGCTGTGTGGTAGTAGTAACAGTTTTATTAGTAGTATTGTTATTTCTTAGCCAGACATCAAGAGCATCTAGCTCCAGGGTAGTAGAGGAGTTTCCATCACAATCAAGTGATAGTGATGATGGTGAATGGCAGCCAGACATGCAGGGAGAGGAAGCAGGGAGCCCACATAGCAGCAGTGAAACAGATGAGGATAGTGATGGTGATGCTGAAGTAGGTGAGGGAGTGGGGAATCACTGGCCAAAGCTAACTGATGCAAAAAATGCTAACAGGTGCCATGATGAGGCTTGTACACGGAAAACTAAGTACATCTGCATGCAGTGTTTTGAGTCATTGTGTCCTGGGTGCTTTGCCATCTTCCACACCCAGCGCTAAAATCAGCCAAATTCAGTTCACTACAGAGGGAAGAATGGTAACTTGGTGTGTATGACACACTGAAGTAAAAAAAAATATTATTGTTTCAACAATGAAGACATTTTTGTTACAAACATTGAGGACATTTTTGTTTCTGGGTGAATACGTCCATATTTGGGCATAAAATATATATACGTATATATATATATTTTTTCAAATTTGAGGACATTTTTGTTTCTGACAAAAAAAAAAGAAAATATGAGAAAACATTTGAATACATATCAGGAATAGTATCAGCCATTTAGTTTTGCATTTTGTATTAGCCTACTTTTTCCGAAATAAAAGAAAAAGACTTTCAGACATAATATGCGGTTCCAATATAATAGGGCAATTTGTTATGTTACACATGCATGTTGTCCAGTCAAGTGGACATATGTATAACTTCTTAAATTTTGTACTAAAAAAAACAAAACTTTTTAAAAATGTTTTTATAGGCCCTGAAGACTAATAAAAACCATTTGAAAAAAATCTTGTTTAAGGTTACCATAATTCATGCATGAAAGGGTTAAGTACATTGTAACTATGCATAATAACATTGTAACGATATGTAAGTACACATGTATTTACTAAGTAAGTACTATGTAAATACACAGTAAATAGAGACACTGCATCTAAAGTGTTACCCACATGCATTACATTTTTTTTCACATAAATAGTGAAAACAATACTGCATTGTGTAAGTCATTTGTAGAAAAGACTTTTCCTCTTTGCAGAATTTCAAATATTTTGCTGCAGATTTTTGTAGGGGACAATGAAATGTAACATTTTGTAAAAGGTTAAGTAAACATTCCGTCCTTCCAGGAGGAAGCTTTAACTATATCCTAACCTTAAAGTCAGTATCAGATTGGACAAAAACTATTCAGTCCTCAGCTAGAAAATAGAAATAATATCCTCGATACAAGAGATGCTATTCGAAGTGTGAAAGAATCAACAACCTGCAAGCGCACATTTGTGTAATCTAGCAAGTCCAGTAGTGTAGTCAAGACGGAATTAGCATAATACGCAAGCTAAGCATCTCCTGGACAACAGTTTGATTCCATCAGTAGTCCTCTTGATGCAATGGAAAGAGCATTAGGAACTGCTTCTATTATGGACTACTTCTTTAAGAAGGCTAAAAATGCTGACGAAGATGCCAGCAACGAAGATGCGTCGACAACAACTGTGTACAAATAAAATGTGAATTCCAATAATAATTCTTGTTTAAGAAAATCTATATTTTAGTTCCAGTACCTTCAGATTTAGGACTGCACAACACTGAGAAAGGCTATTGGACACTACAGTACAATTATCCCAGTCCACGTTTTTTTTTTTGTTTTTTTTTTTATTTACAATGGTTGTATTAATGATTATGTATAACAGATCCTGAGAGCCTGCAAGGTTGTAAGGTGTTTGAAGTGTGAAACGACCCTCCTTGACACAAACAGCCCCCAGGCCAAGTAGGAGAATGAAAATTGACTTGAGAAACCTTCCATCCCCTAAACATGATTCAATTTCATAGACCTGTAAAGCGCATTGTGTAAAAGAAACGTGTTGTATTTTCAATGTAAATTCCCAGCACATGGAAACAGAGTTCCGCAGGCAGTATTCAGGGATTTTGTTTTCAGCTCCCATTGGTATTCCTACCCATGGCAGACTCTGATCCTTCTTGCGCCTTCTTTAATCATGCATGTCCTCCTCTTTCTTGTTTTTCTCTGTTTATGCACCTTACTGAGACTGCAATGTCTAACTTACACATGAATGCCTTTGCAAACACTGCAAAACAGGGCCCATGGGAAACCAATTGACTTCAATTATAATGGAGAGTTAGTGGAGCAACTGAGATGAAAATTCTAGTTAAAGAAATGTTCGAAGGATTGTGATTTCAGTATTTTGGATCCCTTTCTCATCCTTGCAATGCTTTCTATTATCTTCCTTCAAATATCATATCTATAAATACAACGAGCCAGGCACAATGCTTAAAAAAGTTCACCACAGTCAATTTACACTGTAATGTTGCTGTTTTCCAATGTTTTTTCCCATGGTTATACTATGCATTTATTATAGATTTTTAAAATATGCATTACCATACCTCTCTGGGCTCCCCTGGGCTTTACCGTGCTTTCACTATGCTTTATTACACTTTGCTATGCTTTTACTATAATCCTAACCCAAAACCTGACTCTAATCCTATCCCTAAACCTAAACCTAACCCCTTTATTATACAACTGTGTACTTACATATACCATGTAAAAATATGTACACATTAAGAAAATTGTAACTATGCATGATGACATTGTAATTACATGTAACTATACATGTATTTACTAAGTAACTACAATGTAAATATACAGTAATTAGAAACACTTAATGTGAAGTGTTACCTTTTTATTTTAAATCTTGATTTACCATAATTCTGCATGCTATATAGGGAATAAGGATTCAGGGACTAGCTGTCAATTGGTGTTTTTGCAAAGCTAGTCACACTTTGTTTTCTGTGTTTCAACTGTATTCCTGTTTAGATACATAAAACAACACTACTTTCCCAAGCTGGGGAATCATGTTTTTCATTGTACTTCCCTTCTCTTTGCTCTTATCATGTGTAGGCAGGCCCCTGCAGAAAGCCAGTAAAACAGAAAATCCACTTCCTCACCCTGATTGACATTTCTCATCCTTCCCTGCATCTCATCTTTGATTCTTGCAGTCCCTGCTTTGAACAGACTGCCAGGACTCAGAAGCCTGGAGGATGTTCTCTTTACAATGCTGCAGCTACTGGGTCTACTTCCCAAAGCTCCCCCAGCCCCAAGTTTAACATGCGGTGCAACGGAGAAACAGGACTAGAGGGTCTTCTCTTTACAATGCTGCAGGCTCTACTTCCCAACCCCCACCAGTTTCACTACATCAACTAGTGTAAATCTATTCAAAGTACTCACATCACAAAAAAGTAATAATATTAAATGAACACTAAGAATGTTCTTTTTCTTACTTCCTATGCTAGGAAAACAGTAAATGAACTCTGTGATCAAAAGGCTTCCTCATAATTTAACGCTAGTTTCATTGATCTTCACAAACCATTTTTTGCTCCTTGTGTAATTGCATCCCTCTCCCTGTTTCTTTCGGAAACAAAATTGCAAACCAAGCAGGTTTTCTTTTAATGCTTATTGTATTGGTTTGTGGTCTCCAGGTATCAATTTAATGTAACCGTTTTAATTGCATTGCTTAGATTATCGATATGTTAAAGTCTTTTTTTTGCTTCACTCTAGAGGTCATTGGAACATTACAAAGCCTTCTGATACCATTGCCTTTTTGGTTGAATTAAGTTCTACTCCGGCAGTTCTTGCCTGGTACATGAGGACATCCCATTGACAGAGTCAGTCAAATTCAGCTAGTTTGGACTCTAACAGAAGAGGTCTGTAATGACACAACATGTTGCAAAAACTGAACCATGTGACATGTCACATTATCCCCACTGTGCAGTATCAGAATATAAGAACATTTAGAGGAGGCCATTTGGCCTATCATTGCTTGCCCCATTCCTGGTATCTGGTTAGTCCAAGAACTTTCAGGTCATAAAGGATCCCAATAATTCAGATTCAAAATCGTCACTTTACAGCATGCTGTGCCGTCCTGCTTCCCTGCCACCATGCAACGACATCCCAGAGTCTCAGTGGGATAGCCAGCCTGCTCGGACATGAGCAGAATCCCAGATTCTCAGCGGGATAGCCAGCTTGCTCGGAGATGAGCAGAATCCCAGAGTCTCAGCGGGATAGCCAGCCTACTCGGAGATGAGCAGAATCCCAGATTCTCAGCGGGATAGCCAGCCTGCTCGGAGATGAGCAGAATCCCAGAGTCTCAGCGGGATAGCCAGCCTGCTCGGAGATGAGCAGAATCCCAGATTCTCAGCGGGATAGCCAGCCTGCTCGGAGATGAGCAGAATCCCAGAGTCTCAGAGGGATAGCCAGCCTGCTCGGAGACGAGCAGAATCCCAGATTCTCAGCGGGATAGCCAGCCTGCTCGGAGATGAGCAGAATCCCAGAGTCTTGGCAGGATAGCCAGCCTGCTCGGAGATGAGCAGCGTGTCCGGATAATAGACTGGCAGTCTTCATTTAGAAGAATGCCTGTCGATGCTAATTTGAATGCAGCTTATTAAGGTCAGACGTGAAATTGGTTTGTGATTGTTTCAGTCCTTGAAAGCTACTATTTAACATCACACAACTGTCCCACAAAAGGTCTGATTTAACACACGGGACCCTGCACTAAATAAACCAAATGACTGCTTGTCAAATTCTCTGCACAGCAGAGACACTAATGATAGCACCTACATAGGCAAATACCCCTGTCCCTTTTTTATTTGAATGTTCGCATCCATGCTAGTGCTTAATGCAGATTGCAATTATTTGAAAGCAAATCTTAATTATCAGCAGCTTAATGTGTACATAACCGATTCATTTAATTAACACTAATCCTAATTACACCAGGTCCTTTTTAAAGGGAGATTTTATATACCAGCTACTTTTTTTAAGCTATGAAGGAAGCATAAAATTGTATTTTTAAGAATCTTCCAAGACTGCTATCATCATGGACTGTAACTCTTTCAGTTGGGCATGACGTAGAAGCTGCTTTGATTTACTTCTTGATATGGAAACAGCTTTTAAAACAGTGAGTTTTCAAGCACAGCAATATGATGTAATTAGCAGATTTAAACTATCAATTTGTAATGCTGGATGTAATAAGCCCTTCAGCAAAAAAGGGGTTTAATACACAAAAGTATAAAGCGATCATACACTTGACAGTTGTCTGTTAAAGGTTTATTTTTTCCTTAGACATTTAAAAGATGCATGCACTTATCGCTTTAAGTGGCTTCCACTGTTTAATTTTAATTGCATTGGCAGAAAAAAACTTGTGGCAATTAAATGAAATGCTGTAACAGTATAAATGTACAGTATGTATTTACCTCTGCACAGCATCACCAAAAAAGAAAGCTATTATTAAAAAAAGCATTTTTGCAGTACAGAAAGCTATTATAAATAAAACCCATTATCCACCCAATATAAAGAAACCCAGCTTAGTGAACAGTCTTTTTCCCGGTTTGAGGATCATTTGGGCAGTGATTCACAATGCTGTTTATGATGAACACTCCCTGCAGATACAATAAGCATGTCTAGAAGCCTGATCTAAGTGAATAATGAGTGAATAATGCCCTGTTAGCTATATGGTTACACTGTAGCTGTTAATTTGCTTTTGTGCCTTAACCAAAGCTTATACCACTAAGCAGGAGCTTCTAGTAACTATAATTAAATTATACTCTACGGAACTAATAGATAGTAATTTGGACCTATGCACTGGGACACTGAAACTGATAGAAGATTGCTTGTGTCCATTTCTGTATTTAAACGTGTTATACAATTACCCCCTGCTGTATATTTATGGATATGCAATTTATTGCCTTGCCGAACAAATTCGAGGGTGTCTTAAATTTGAAGGAATACGGTACACATTACGTACATTGTAACTCTGCATAATAACATTGTGATTATGTGTATGCACACATGTATTTACTAAGCAACTACTATGTAACTTACTAAATAACTAAATACTAATAACAAAAGCATTTGTTTCGTTTAGGGATTCATCTTAGCTCCTGGATATACAGAACAGCTCATAAAAGATGACACTTAATTCTAATTTGTATAAATTCAATAAAGTGTCTCTTTAGAAATAAGCCCCATTTCAAGAGCAGGATGGAAATTGCTTACAGCTCAGTTAATGTATAACACTCTTCTTTATAGCTGGCTCACTCACAATCTAATGTGGACATGCTAAAACAATATTTCTTCTCATCAATAGTTTAAAAAAAAAAAAACATTGACTGACACACCATCAAGTTAAAGACTTGTGCACAGTGATTGCCCTATGAATAATGCTAAACAGTTTCTCGCCATACAATTGTGACTTAATAACTAATACCAGGGCCTCCAATAGCTGCAGATCTTGTTTTTATCTCATTTAATGAAAATTAATGAGAATATGGTATTTGAGAACTGCATAAATAACTACCTAAATAAATTCCGTTTTACTGTGATGTTTACGAACATGACAAATTACAACTCTCTGAGCAGCATGTATGAAATGGGGTTTGCTAAATTAGTTCTCGATTGCCTGGCTTTGCCAGCTGAGACCAGGCTAGTCCTATGACAACTTGAAACAAATATCACATCCTTTCCAGCAAGTCTTATGGGCCCTGTAAATTGACAACAAATGTTTGTAATCAATCCATCTTCCAAAGACAAATAGCAGCCCTCAAAACTGCATCTCCTTTCCTCTATGTTTGACGAGCAAGATTGTTTTGGCCAGCTTGGTGAACATTTATACACTGTGGTTATGGCAATTTTTCAGCATCTAAGGAACAAATCAAACTGATACCAATACTTAATCTGAACAGAAACCCCAGGTGCTGTTCTAACTTGGTTTTGCAAGATAAAGAATCTCATTTTTTATACACACTCCGCACTGAGGTCCTTAGAACGTAACCAATATCTGAACCTGCAACAGGATTGCCTCTATCAAGAGAAAGAATATTCACATGAAAAAACTGTGAAAGTGAAAACACAATACTTGAAAATTAAATAAAAAGATGTAAATACATATTGACACATACAGAGTAACACATGTGTGTGTAAGAATATGGCTGTTAGTAGTTTATTGATCCCAGAATCTCATCAAACAGCTTCTTGAAGGATCCCAGGGTGTCGGCTTCAACAACATTACTGGGGAGTTGGTTCCAGACCCTCACAATTCTCTGTGTAAAAAAGTGCCTCCTATTTTCTGTTCTGAATGCCCCTTTATCTAATCTCCATTTGTGACCCCTGGTCCTTGTTTCTTTTTTCAGGTCAAAAAAGTGCCCTGGGTCGACATTGTCTATACCTTTTAGGATTTTGAATGCTTGAATCAGATCACCGCATAGTCTTCTTTGTTCAAGACTGAATAGATTCAATTATTTTAGCCTGTCTGCATACGACATGCCTTTTAAACCCGGGATAATTCTGGTTGCTCTTCTTTGCACTCTTTCTAGAGCAGCAATATCCTTTTTGTAACAAGGTGACCAGAACTGAACACAATATTCTAGGTGAGTACAATGCACACCTTATAGATTATAGGGTGAAGCCTGTGTTTTCCATGGGGCAGTGGCCTTTACCTCCAGAACCCTTTTTTTTTTTAATTAGCCAGGGGACATGGCTGGGGTTGTCCTAAATCACCACACAATCTAGTACTGGAATACGAATGAGCTGTGACATTCATGATTGTATGTAGTACAGAGGAATAATCATGAATGTGGAATTGATGCTGCATTTGCTTGCTTTGTTTGGCATTTGAGAGGTTTCAGTGTATGAAAACGCTCAGTATAAATGCAAAGATTTATACAGCTACATAACTCTGCTTGTGTTACATTCTTTGTACCAGGTACGAATGGACATCTTTGGGCTCAGGCTTCAATTTCTAACCACATGTGGCCATGTCTTATTCTGAAAGGTACAATTTCTAACACAAAGAAAGTGAATGAAACATGCGGCCTTGGAACAGAACAAGAGTTCTTTTCTTGACAAAAAGAACAACAAAATCACAGCTTGAATTAGAGTTTTTGAATCCCGCACTCCCATCTCTAAGCAAGCACATGAAGCGTTATCTGTTAAATTGTACACTTAATTCCAAAATCAAATATTGACACAGAGTCTCTCCCACAGAAGCATACTTAAATTGAATGCCTCTGTTTTAAAAAATAATAATAATCATGTACTGTAATAATTGTTTTAATAATTTTCACTTTTTAGAAAAAAAAAAAAAAAGTTCTATTTGTAACTGATTATTGTTTGGAGTGCAGATTAATTAACACTCTTCCACAGTGCATTTCCAGCCCTGAGACATGCAATAATGAGACAGCACTGTGAGGAACATTCTCTTAATCACTAAGCCCACAAAACACTGTTAAAAATAAATCCAATCCAATCACTGACTCCAACAGCCCGATAAGATTTGAAAGGTCCTATTGATTTGGCCTGAACTTCAGCAAGAATGAGTATCAGTTGATCTAACAGTATGTGATTACAATACTAAAATATACTGAAGTGCCATACTGCAGTCTCTCCTTTAGGGGGGAACCAGTGATTTAGAGTATAAATATTAGATAATAAACCATCAACAGCGTCTGTTAAGAGGGGCTGGCATTTATAAACTTGCTCTACTCCGAACTAGGTATTGTATAAATGCATTATTAACACTTTATGTAAAGGTTAGTTTTTAAGGCATTTACAGAGTATGTTCTAAAGATTTTTGTTTTAATACTTAGTTAAAATGTATCTTGCAAAATTCTGGGTAATAGAGATTGCTCTTTACCTCAGATTAGCGTTATGGTTACTGTATCGAGTGCATTTAGTGACGCATTAGATGTTAAAATCTTAAGGGACTTTTGTTATTCCTAAGATCTTTGGGTTCGCTTCTGCTTAATTTACATCCAACTAACTGATCACATGGCCCGGCACCTTTGAAGATCATTTCATTAAGATGTGCACACTTTATTTCTTCATAGTTTCCAATAAAGTAGCCAAACCGTTAACCAAGACACTGTATTCCATCCAAAACCAAAAAATCCTGGAGAAACCAAAGCCAAGCAGTTTAATAATGGTAGACAATTTGCTTGACTGCTCCTTAAGAGCAGCCTATCTGGGTTCTGTTTACCATCATTAAGTCTTTATGTATGTTGGCTCTCTCCATCAGATTTTGTCATTAATCTTCTGCGTTGGTAACAGCACTTGTTGATTACCGTTTGATTGATTGGAAACTATCAAACTGCAGTATTAACACCATTAGATTTACAGTGCCTTGCCCCTTAACTTTGAATTGAGGGATGAGGGTCTGTACTTGAACTTTGCATACACTCTGAAATTCATAACACCACCTGGCGTATGCTCTTACGGCAGCTGCTCTAGCCCCATTAAGTTCCTGGACTGCATGGCTTTGCTGGAAGCTCTGGGGATCTGGTGAAAAAAATAAATGTGTTTACTGATTTATGGGAGGTCACTCCATGCACACCTGACAGAATGAGTTTCCCGGGCACTTAACCCCATGCATGTAAAACAGTTTCCTGACTGAATGTTGGAAAAGCACGAGGTCAAATAAAGAGATCTGTGTGCATGACCTGTAAAACTAAAGTGTTTGCCTAGGAATACTGAGTGAATACTGACTAATGTCACCAGATAGAAATGAGATCCTAGAAAAACTCAATTAAATCAGGGAGCTGTAATCATGAATACAACCTGTCTCCTTTTTCATAGATCTCAGTTAGAGTTATGTTACTGATCTATGTAGCACAAGATTTCCAATCAGCCGTGCAATGCTGCTTTCATTTTTAACCAACTGGCGCGATTAAAGACGTTCTTTATTTTATAAAACCATTCACTGTCTCACACAGACTCAATGTACTTTAAATGTGTTATTGTGGCTCTTCAGAAAGCGTCTCATCATGACTTATAACGCTAATATCCCATATTTAAGGCTAATATCCCATATTTACAATGCCCAAACAATGCCCGCTTAGCACGATTTCCATTGACAATCCCATTTTCGACACACACTTATTAGCTAGTGCCCTAGCCATTAGAGGTATTTAATCCAGAGGTGCTCTTGTTAACTTGTATTTGCTTATTTGATTGCAGCTTTAGGCAAAATAACTCTAAGCCCCTTAGTAAAGGGTAATGGTGGCATTCAAATGGGTTTGATCAATGAGGTAAAGGTTAAAAAATAAAGATGGTTGTCAATGAATGATTAGTGAAAGTGTGTTTGTGTGTGGTTGCGGGTGGACGTGTTGTAGTGGCATCTATACTGAGATCCATCAGAAATAACTGGAACACTTGCTTTGGGTTTGCATAATACCTCTTTGCAATCGTTAGGTTGCATTCAACCACTGAAACCCTCAATAAAGACTGATCCAGCAACCTCCGATTTAGCCTGCAATGAATACTCAGCTGCACCAAGACCTCAGCAATGACACCAGCTCTTCTCGTGCATTCCATATGACTTCAGTTTTCAACGCTGAAGGCATTAACTGTGCAGATGAGGCAGCGTCTCAAGCCATTCAGCGGAAACCAGACACAGGCAGAATGAAGAAGAAACTAAAACATGCATGCCCGAGCTCAAATTAAAAAAAATATGGGACACATGAACTGCAATTAATAAGTTCTTGATTCCAGGATTCTCATTAATCATTAAATAAAGGTTCTGTTTCTCATTGTGACCTCAAGAAAGAACCAAACACATGAATAATAATAATAATAATAATAATAATAATAATAATAATAATAATAATAATAATAATAATAATAATAATAATGAAAACATGCACATCACACAGACTGTTCCTGGACAGCAATATAGGTCTGCATAGAGGTTCATGAATATTTACCCCACGTTTTAGATGCTGAAGCATTATATATCATTTAATAAAGCAGCACAATGCGTATGCTATAAGCTGTGCATTTGTCATTGTTTTCTGAACCAATCACCATTTTGCTTGCACCATCAGTGGTGCACTAAATCATCCCTGGTTCTGAGTTGTGGAAAGGGTGGTTATTTATTACCACGCTGTCCAGTTATTAGTTAAGATAGATAACTGTTCCTATTTCCCCTCTCTGCTAGGATTCCACTATATCTAGCTGCTTGTATGTCCCCAGGTGAATTCACCAGGTCAGTCAAGGTAGAGCATCTGTTAAAACTGACAATATATACATATATACAATATATAGCTGTGAAGACCCCCTCCAGGGAGGACCAGAATTACAACCACAGCACACAGTGGAGCGTGACTCATTTTATTTGTCTATTTATTTAATATGCAGCAGTATCCTTCTTAAAGGTGCTTCTTATTTTAACCTCTAGTAATGCACATATGCAAGATAAATGGTAAACTACAGCTTGCTCCTCCTGTACAATGTGTTCCCTGTCTCTCTGTTCCTTAAACAAGGTCAAAACCTATAAAACTTGGTATGAACCATGGGATAAGACTCCAGTTAAAAATGATAATTAGTTATGTTATGGGTCGGAAAATATGATCAAACAATAATACATCTCCAGTTGGTTTTGGGCAGTAATGCACAGGTTGCAAAGTAACCTTTGTTAATTATTTCAGTAGGGACAGTATTTAGATCTGGCACACCTGAGATCAAATGATTATACTCCAGTGTCTGTTTCCTCAGTCAACACAATGCACTTATTTAAACACTAAGCTGATAGGTGCCAAGCAGATAACATTTAAATACCACCATTTGCATTAAAAAAAAAAAAATGCCATTATTCAGAGTCCTGCTTGTGCTGAGATCCACATTTACTGGCTTGACATGCTGTCTTCTCAAAACAAAGGTCACTAATTCATCTTAATCCCCTCAGTTTTTCCTGTAAGTGACTGACAGATTGGCATTTATGTACTGAAGGAATTCGCTCAGTTCCAGGAAATCCAGGCGATTTATTCGTATCATTTTTCTATTTAGGCAAACATCATAGTCATGCGTTTTGACACTATAGAGAAGTGTCAAGAAATGTAGAACAACTCATAAGCAACCATACCATCTGAATACCAATTTCCCAGAGGAATGCCTTGCAGAACCATTAGCAAGCCATTGAATTACCAGCAATGACAACGCAATGCATTGCGAACGCATATTGTACAGTGATCTTTATACAGCAGCACACCGGAATTGATACTGTACTATGATACTGCAGTTGAGTCCCAGTATGTAAAAAGTAATTGTTATGTATTTATTTATTCGGTTATGTGTTTATTTTTATTTAGCGGCCACTGCTAAAAACTGTATTGCAATGGTATTTCTGGTTCAGTTGCAAGCATTACTCTGCTCCAGAGATAATAGTCCAATATAGACATTACATTGACATTGCCATTGGGTATGCTTGAGAAGGTTATCAACAGAGCAAAACATAGAACAAGAAAGAAGAGTGGATTTAGATATCTACATACAAGGAGAGGTGTTTCTCTTGCTCCGTCTGACCCTTAATATTATCTTCTTTGGGTGTGAGAAAAAAAAGTGACACATTGTCAGAGAATGCGTCACTTGCTTTTGTTTTGTCTTCTATGTTTCATTCCAGAGCAGTCATAAAGAATGCATAATGCTATCTCCATGAATATAACATTAGGGGACACCAAATCTAATCACGTTGAATTATTTCTCCCTTACATCGTCAACTTTCTCTTCAAGGTGATAATAACCTGCAGCTACTACTCAGGAAGCTGGTCGCTCAGGGCGAGCAATGATCCACGCTTCCCAAAAACTAAATGTACTTAACTTTTGATAACAGAATTACTAACCTGAGTAAATGAATTACCACTGCACACCTCTTTTACCAGCCTGCTATTGCATAATGTATATAGCTACATTATAATTTAATATCAGAGCCTACTGCACGGCTGTCCAGTATGCATTCTAACAATATTCTTGCATCTCCATGCATGTCATATTGTTATGATGATTTGATGTGATAAGCTTACTTTCTAATCACTCTGTCTATATATATATATATATATATATATATATATATATATATATATATATATATATATATATATATATATATATATATATATATAGATAGATAGATAGATAGATAGATAGATAGATAGATAGATAGATAGATAGACACAATTTAACAACCATTGCTTTTTCATTCCTTATGTATGTATAAGTAAGGTAGCTGGTTTAGATGTACTATAGGTTATACAGCAGTAAAACTGTGGTGTAAAGGGCAGATTCCAAGTATGTAGTGGATACCCAAGTGGATTTAACCTTGTCTCACACAGTGCTCAATGCAAAGCACCATTCCTTCTTGACTTTCAAGTGAAGAACATCACAATGGTAGCCCTGAGGCACAGATAACAGAGAGAGCTGTCTGTAAGTTAGGATGCACAGATACAAACCGATAATAAACAGCGGTAACAAAAGCAGATGGAAGAACCCTGCTACATTGCGATAGGGTGGTAAGTATTAGACAAACTAGCTTGTTACAGAAGATTGCAAATATCTTACAAGTTTGTAGATTTATTTTTGAAACAGCGGGAGACTGCATTGCTGACTATACTGTGGAAGCTAGACAGCTGTATCTTTTTTTTTACCATAGCAATGCTGTGCATATGGAATCTTTAAAAAACAAATCTTCACAAGATGTAAAAAATGGTACATGCAAGGCAGTTCTAGGAAAATCACAGCAAACTGTTATAAAGCATAGCGAAAGCATAGCAAATCATAGCTACACATTGTAAATAACAGTGAGGTATGGTAAAGCATATTGATAAACATGGCAAATGAGGGTAAACTATGGTAAATGCACAGCATAAGCATGGTAAAACAGCAACCATGCACTCTGATAGAGTATCTTAACCGGTGCATTTGTGTGACCAGTATAGAGCTTTGAATCATACAGCAATACAGCGCTTGCATGTGTATGTTCCTCAAAGTACTCTAAAAGATTCATAATTACAACAGGCAAGGCACAGGCCTCTTTCTCCGGAGGGGAACTGGCACACAAAACCTATTTTGTGCAACAGGCAAGGCACAGGCCTCTTTCTCTGGAGGGGAACTGGCACACAAAACCTAATTGCACGTAAATTACCAGCTAAACTGACCTAGATCCCCAACGCTTCTCTCCAGCTACAGCCTCTCTCAGAGTGCAGTCTGGTGAAACAGACATCTTTACTGCAGCTTCCAATAAGCATGGCCAACTTTCATTGGACAGATCAACTCTGCTTGTGCTTGTGCTTGCCGATTATACTACAACAGCAGTTATAACCATCACCAGTATTTTATTCTAGCAACCAACACATGCCAGATTGCCAATAAGACCATGAACTCTTGAACTCTTGTTCTTTGTGATTAAGGGTCCCCTGTTTATAATTCTTGGGTTTGTGTGGTTTGTTTTAATATCCTGAGGGCTGATTACCTCTGTGACAGCAAGGGAAGAAAATCACACGTGTTCTGTTTTTCTCATCCTGTCTCTCTGATTGGGTAAGCTCTCTGGGTATTGTTTTGGCTAAACTGTTTCATTGCCAGTCATGTATCTCATTCTGAACTGGATAATGTATCGGACAGTCCTTGCATTTAAAATATATGGTTTTTGGACTTTTGGACCTGATAAAAGCAGGATATCTGCCCCCTGAAATGTATTATAATCTGGGTTTAACTCAATTTCAACTGAATATGCTGTCAAAAAACTTTAAGCTATTACAGATGTTTTTTTAATAAATTTTTGTTATTTCTTTTAAAAAATAGAACCCCCCAAAAAACATATTTTACTCTGGAATGTCTTTGTGGATGGGCAGGTGCGATATGTCAAAATATGTTTAAACACATAAAAAGCCTGATACACCTACCGTATATTACTGTAGAATTTAAGAAAATGGTCAAGACAATAACATGATGTGAAACATTAGACCTCAGTAATGTATTCAGCTGCACTTTATTTGCAGGTATATAGGGAAAACATTGTGTTACACAGTGTTCATAACAATTACTTAGTTTGTGACAAACCTCCAACAATACATTATTCATCAGATGTTTATTACATTTACCAATCTACATATGCAAATTAATCATATTTGCAGGCTAACAGGTGGATTTTTTTTTTTAGAGAGGAGAATTGCATTTCGTGGTTTATGGGCTATTGGGATTTAATGGCAAATTGAGTACAACAGAGTCACTAATTAAATCAATTGAGGTGGATTGGAGATGACATCAACCTAGGTGCTCGAATTAGGGAACTGTCTTAATGCATTAAGCAACATGCAATTCTACAGAGTCATCTGGCATGACAGCCACCCTGGATTGATACACAGCTGTTAACTCTAGACACCTCTAGAAGGGATTGGTGAACCTTTTTTTTCTGTGCTGTTGCCCCTGATTGTTTCTCTGAGGTTGAATTAACTTCTTTGGGGACTAGTAGCAGCTTGTTTCCTTCCTTTTTGTTATACTGTGTGTAAACATTGATTTCAACCCAGTGAAACAGAGACTAAAAGCCACCCTCTGTGTCCATTTATTGTAAGGTTCTTAATATTTACAAGGGTAAGACCACACACCTTGCAAATGCTGCTTATTTCATCTTTTGTACTGCACCGTATATAAACAGGAGAGTATATTTTTTTCCTGCTTGCAACCAATATTCCTCCAGTGCAAAAGTAAAGAATAGAAAAATAAAAAAGTAACAATAAATAATGGAATGTTGCTGTTTTTTCAAAGTGGTTGAGTCAAGAAATCAATCAAAATAAATATCCATAAGCCCTTGCAAATACTTCTTGAAGTTTTACTAGAATGTACACTGCGTCATTCCAAATATTATGTGTGTGTGTATATATATAAAATCACAGAAGTGCCTAGTTCCTGTTTTTGAAAGCTGTTGCCAGGTTCTGAACATCTCCCCTCTCAATTCTTCTTCAACGTTCCCTGTTTTTTTTCTTTTCTGTTAGCAAAAATAATTACCCTGAGCGTCTCTGCCTCCCCTTTGCATCAAGTCTCCTCATCTATTTAAATAACTGTCTCTACTGAGATACTGAAGACTCCTGAGACACTGATTCCATGCTTCAGTCAACACCTGGTGTGAATATTACGCAGTGGCAATGAAAAGAGCTGTGTCCTCAAAGGGAAGCTCTGGATACACTGTATTCATAGAGGGAAGGAGTGAATCCATCACAGGCCCAGAGTCTCAGGCTACATTGGCCCTGCTTCTGGAAATAAGGATATTTACTGAGTGGGAGGGTTGGGGGTTTTAATGATTTTTTTTTTTTTTAAATCACCCTTTCAAGTTAGAAATTAAATACAAACAACATAAATGTACTTCTGAGACCTGAAACCCTGGTGTGTTTATTTTCTTGTCTTGTAAAATTTAAAAGCACTGACATTATCTTTGTAACTGCAACTGAGTTTGAGTTAAGGTTAAGGTTGGGGTTAAGGGTTAGGGTTAGGGTTAGGGTTAGGGTTGGGGTTAAGGTTTGAGTCAGAGTTGGGGTTAGGGTTAGGGTTAGGGTTAGGATTAGGGTTAGGGTTAGGGTTGGGGTTAAGAAGCAGCATACAGGGAATTTTAGAACAGGTAACTACCAATCTAGCATCCGTCCATATGGTTTTACAGCAACTTTTAATAACCACACTGACTCTGTGCGTTTTTCAAACCGTTGGTTTGCGATGTCACATCTGCCAAAATGTATTAAACTGTAATAAGAGGCACTTGTACTAAAGGGATATTAAATTCCAACTGGGATTGGCTTGTATCTGTTGGTTTTAAAAAGACACAGAAGCCTATCTGTTCAAGATAAACTTCTGCCACATACTTGAACTGAAATAATTACTGAACATATGCATACGGCACACACTTACATGGCACAAATACTTGTATTTTTAAATAGATTCTATATTGCAAAGATCTTACCCTAGCCAGAGCTATACGCAAGCTGTTATCTACTCTCTCTCTCGTGCTTCTTTTTGCCACTTGGCTAGCCTATTTGTGTACCACGGCACAGCCCTTTTGGAAGGAAATCATGAGACTATCTTGGCAACTTAAATCTGATTACTGGTGCTGAATTGATTAATGGCCCATCAATCAATTCGTTAAGAATCTGCCACATTCTACATATGGATTTGGATAGAGGATGGGATTTAACCCAATCCCTACCAAACTTGCATGCAAAAAAATTCCAACCAAGCTGAACAGTTTTCTGCCATATGGCAATTTAATTGTGGGGATTTAACCCAATCCCTACCAAACTTGCATGCAAAAAATTCCAACCAAGCTGAACAGTTTTCTGCCATATGGCAATTTAATTGCGGTGTTACATACCACCATTACTGAATTAAGCACAATTGAATTTTCAACAAATTAGCACATGTTTTGCTTTTCCAAATAAGGCTGAAATGAATGCCCATTAAGCAGGGACCCTCGCATGTGGAAATCTCTGCTTTGACGCACATTCTGTTGTTATTTTAAGTGTCTCTAATTACTGTGTATTTACATAGTAGTTACTTTGTAAATACATGTGTACTTACACATAATTACAATGCTATTATGCATAGTTACAATGTATTTAATGTGATATAACCCTAATCCTAACCCTGCATCAGGAATGGGGGGATCTTTCCAGTACTATGGAGCATGACAGTTCATTTGTATTACTTTCCCTTTTAATTAGCTTCAATGATTGCTGCAGTGATGGGAGAATAGATTGATGTGGATGGACATGCAGTTAATTAAAAGAAAGAAGCCTGCAGTTGTTGTAGGTCTGGACAGTGGCACATATATCTCATTTCTACAGTTTGTGAAAACTCTTTAGAATTGCACTTATCTGACACTGACAAACTAGCTCTGCCAATTAATCGTACACCGACATCCACTGGGCTATGCAGCACCATACCAAGGACAATAGGACACTTGTATAATTAAAGGCTCATCTTAATATCTATTCACTTGTGGTTCAACAATATAAAAATAACATATTTAAGTTCTTAGAAGTTAATAAAACTTTTTTTGTTGTTGTTTTGTTATTATTTATTTCTTAGCAGATGCTCTTATCCAGGGCGACTTACAATTGTTACAAGATATGACATTATTTTATTTTATTTTTTTTACATACAATTACATTATTTTTACACATTGTTTTTACATACAATTACCCATTTATACAGTTGGGTTTTTTTAATGGAGCAATCTAGGTAAAGTACCTTGCTCAAGGGTACAGCAGCAGTGTCCCCCACCTGGGATTGAACCCACAACCCTCCGGTCAAATGTCCAGAGCCCTAACCACTACTCCACACTGCTGCCCGATGTAATTACACATGTATCCATGTACAGGTACAGCAGTATTGAATCACAATGTAATTCGAATGTTAGTACATACAGTATGTGATCTCAGAGTAATGAATGTCACAAATGGGACTATTAAAACTCTTGTACACACTGTTGTTGATGTTAAGCAGCATGATCAGATGCCATCTAGACCTTTGCCATCTGCTTAGATAGCGGCGAGACTCCAGAATAAAGAACACGCATGTGGATCAGAGGAAGGCACTGGCCCAACTCTCTGAATGATCTGGTCCAGTTCGACGTGAAACAGTTGGTCAAATTACTAACCGTTGACATGCTTTAGCTCATTATGTCAGTGAAGCAACTTGACTCCATATAGCCCCTAAAGAGACAAGTGAGGCTCTCAGAGCAAAAGCAAAACAACAAAATAAATAAATTAATTAACAAAAAACACACAGAAAGACAAAGCACAAAGCAATGCGTTTCTTAGCTTCTTGACTCATGTTTGCTTGCTACTGTTCCATTGAAAAATGTTGATAAAAAAGTTCTAAAAGTTTTCTATAGTAAAATCATAGCAACTACTGGTTACTGGTCCATAATTTGGTAATGTATCTAGAATCAAGTGTTGTCCACACATTCTTTGGTGTCTACCAGGGTTCTGGTTGGAATAAATTCCTGCAAGACAAGTCTAGGTTGTCTAGCCCTGGTATAGAAGGTATATACGTTCTTTGCTTACATCCGATACAAACAAAACTTCCAGTTTCCCATCCCCAAGCCCAACAGCAGACATAGTCACAAACTCACGTAGCCTAGTCTCGCACATAGCTATTAATGTCACATTGAGACAACCATCACTTTTGTTGATGCTGTTTTGTATTTGTGTGCGTACAGTGAAAAGGGGCACAGAACTGTCTTTTTGACAGGGTGAACAGGACTGACGGATGAGTCTGAGCACCAGTTCTGCCAGTCAGTTTGGACGGAGACCAGATTGTGAGTGTCAGTCTTAATCAGGTCATCCAACAGTAGACGTGGCCTCTCTGTTGACTCTTAAATCAAAAGCAGCCTCTGTCAATGAGAACACTCCAAATATTGCCCTTTGTGCAGTTTAATGGATTAGCGTCTTTGTAAAACAAACATCAGAAGTCTGATATGAAAGTGGAGGGGGGAGAATTGCTATTTCTGCCATACTGCAATTACCTGGTGTGATTGTGAACAAACTTGAAACCAAATTCCTAAATCTGAATAAAGCTTTTGTGGGCATTTTCATAGAAGTCATTATATAAAATCCCCAAGTGATATATACCCTGCCTTATAGTAAAGGAACTGATATAAAATCAGACATACAGTGAGTAATATGGGATGAACATCATTCCAAATATGTGTCTCTTGGCTATTGCAGTTTTTGACTACAAACAAAACACAATTGGTATTTATTAAAGACCTCACTGCAAATGTGAAGATTATCAAGTGTGTCCGCATCGGATGAATTTGATGCATTTTTAATAACTGGATAATGCCGCGCCACTCAACAAAAAACAACGTGGGAAAAGAAACCATTCAAAGACTGAAAACGAATGCATTGTCACTGTGTTTATGGCCCTCTGGATACATGGCAGCTGGTAATATACTACTTCAATGCAAACAAAAGGAAATTTCTCAAGGTGAAGTTTAGTTTGTCCACAATCAATGTGAGTCATGTCTGTAGTCAGTGCTCATTGCTCATACCTGCCTGTGGCTATCATTAATTAATTTAGAGAAGAATTATATATTATTCATTATTTGTCATCCACTGGAATGAATTTCCCTCCAGTTAACAATGTCAGCTAGGCACATGTCTTTGTGATCATCAAGCCATTGACAGAATAGAAAACCAACAGCTTTTTTTACCCTACTTTTTGGATTATTATTATTGTAATTTTTTTTTGTACAATATGCTCAAATCAAGTGTTTACATAACTAGGAATCTACCACTGCTATATTTGTGTGATGCTCTGCCGTTACGGATTCTGTCCCCAGTCGCTGAGATGAGATGAGGTTAAAAGCTCTAAAACCACAAATGCAGATGAGCCCTCTTTTGCATTGTGGTTAAGAAGCTCACTTGTGGTGCGCAGGGTTGCCGGGTTCGAGCCCAGCCATCACCCTGTTACATTTGTACAGTCAGATAACCCTATGATCTGTAGTTTTCCTGTTACATCTGGGACTTTTTTTTTTTTAGAAGTATGGTACATTGACTTTCTGTATTCCATTCTGCATACAAAATAGCAGTAAAAAAACAACCTTATATAAAATCAGTGCATTGCATAAAGTACATTGATTTCCATGTGCTGCTTGGTGAAATACATACAGTATCTTAATCAAGAATTACAAGATCAACTACAATTATCAAAAAGTTTACAAGACTTTCTTTCTTTCTTTTTCCTTCTTTCTTTGAATAATCAATATAATTACTATTAGTTGGATTTTATTCTATTTCTTTTTTTTGTGAGGTTATCTCCATATGGAAGAGCAGATTGCAGCTGCAATATCGTCGGCTTCGAGACATTTACAATGCTTCTACATTTTTTTGCTTCTCATTCATCAGCACAAGTAAGTTAAAAGACCATATTTATTTATGGAAGGCATTTGTATCAATTACCAGTATCTCAGATGCAAACACCTGTTTTTGTTTGCTGTTCTGCCAACTCCTCATATTCTTATAAACTGCATGGATTAGGCAGTGTGCTCCTATTATAAGTCTTATAGATTATGGTGCATATTTGTTAGAAATTAACATGCAAACGACTAAAACGAAATCACCAGTGTGCTAATTCATCCCAAGAGGCTCTCTCTAATAGATGTATTTGCTATGCTAAATGTTTTTGATACAGTTGTTTGGACATTACAGGATAGGAGTCTTAATTATGCCTAAAAAAAGGCATAATCTGTATGTTCCAATTTCCCCCTCTACTGAAGAGGAAAGCACTGACCTTCAAACTACAGTGCAATACATTCATTAGAAGTTTAGGCAGCAGTTTAGCAATGCCTCTGGTCATCCATTTTACTTTGTATCCACAACAACGCTGGGCACACAACGGATCAAGGCAGATGGCTTGTTCTCTGAAAATGCCAAACATGTTTGTAGCTCTGGAAGACAATCAAAAATGCCCTTAACTCCTTACCTACAGTGTGGGAGTAATGCATTTTTATCCTGGATCATTTACAGATGTTTTAAATTCTAAGAGTGTGTTTTATTTCAGTTATTTATTTTTACAAATTACTCTGCTGCCAAGAATTCTCTTTTGCAAATTCCTCTGGGAAAGTTGCACCCTCTTCTCCGTCACCCTTAAATAAAAAATTAATTAAAAAAAATACATCCGATTTTACTTTATTCAAAATGTTAAATATTTGGGGTGTGCACAAAGCCGGAACAAAATCATGAACGCTTTGAAGGAGTCCTGAGCAGTATACATATTATAGCTCCTATTTCAGATGCATTACTGGTAAGCTCTGTGATACATCAAGAAGACAAGATACTGAACCTGCACCAATGTCATTATAAGTGCAATATCACTTATTCTATTTGTATTTTGGCAACATTGTAGCCGACAGATCTTAGAACTGGCTGAAATGAAGAAACAGTTTAAAATCCAATTGCAATAAATCTGAACATCTGCAATGAATCTCGGTAGCTGTCTATTTCTTTGTCAGGAAACTATTGCATCTTGAGAAGCCATCCATTTCAAGGATTTGGAACTAAGCACAGATACATGATAGCAGCCTGACTATGTGCTAAGAAGGGACTAAAATTAAATTCAATTTTTAAACCCAGGACACCTAACTAAATTTCCTTTATGCTTACGTTGTAGAATAGCTGGGGGGAAAAAAATTACGTTTCACCAAAGCTCAGTGCACACACATAATTACCTTTAATCCAATTCTGCTAGCTTTGTTTATGTATTATTTTTTTAAATAGGATGCGGGCAACTGCTATAGCAAAGGGCACAAAGGCTGAGGTTAATGCTGAGACTGTACCTCCAAGGCTATTGCTACGAGTATCAATCCTAACTATTAACTGAAACCACCTGAGAGCTCCACATGCCTTTGGCTGTCATAAATTGGACACCAGAAAAATGTCCAGTGTGTACCTACAGACTCAAGGGAGGATTGGTGATGTATGTATTTATTTTTCAGCCAGAGAGGTCTTACCCTCCTTTCAGCCACCATAGTCCCAAACGCCAGTATGGTCTTGTCTATCTGAGTGCTTTTTAGAAGGGTGATTGAGTGTTTTAATTGTAGTTTTCTTTCAGAGTTAGATAATAGCGATGGGGAATGGGGAGTCAGGGAATACTGGCTTTACAACGACTGGTTTTGTGTGACACTGGGTACGAGGACAAAGTCAGAGCATGTTTGCAAATACTTAATTGGCATCTCGTCAGGGGTCAAGACTGGAGATGGTCTAGAAAACTATTATAGAGTATATAGCTTGATGCATGTGTTTCTGGGTTGGGACCGGTGCTCTTCAGTGCTAGGGATTTCAGTGCTCTGGGATATTGTTGATCATGTGATTGTGATTGTGGGGAACGGTGTGTGTTTCCATAAGCTCCAGAATTTTTTTCTCTCTTCCTGTTATAATTGATAACAAATCGTAAAATGTGGAATGCAAAGTTATCATTGCTCATTTGAGTAGTTTTCAGAACTGGCATTTGTACGCGAACATCCTCTTTAATATTCAGCATACAGTAGATGATAATTCCTGCAAGAATCAATTTTATTCGGCACAGGCTGTCTGTTTTTATTTTTTTCCTGTTGTAAGAGCATTGGAAGCCAATCAAAAAAGTAATGTTTCCAATTGCTACCCAGTGCTTATATCACTTTCTCTGCTGGCCTTTATTAGCCCTTCAGGAACTATGTAAGCAACAGTACATGCCAGGCCTACAAAGGAATGGAGTTGAATCCCAAACATTCTCGGGCTCCTCTCTTATAAATCAGCGCTACGGGAGAGAGTAGGGCTATATTTTATCCTCTGCCAGACTGCAGATGACCAAGCAACTGCATGCATAGTCTTGAAGACGGTCGCAAATCATGCCCTCTACGGGCCCTTTCCAGCACAAGAAACACCTGCCATAGCACTGTTACTAGGCAGGTATGCTACACTGATTTAACACAAAGACGTGCAAGGTGTTTAAAATGCTCAGATTGTCAGCTAAGTTCTCTTTTAAAAAGACTGTGCCATGGCCCAGCTTGCTTTGTTTGGCTGTTACCTGAGGAAGCAATCATATCACTTGTCTTTAAGGGAGCTCATTTTTTCTTTTTTACCTAACAAAACTCCATTATGCATGTGAGATGAAAAGACAATATGTTTCTATTGCAATCCACATGATAGATCTCCTAAAGCAGAGGGCGAATATTGTGTTTCCTCATGCATTACTACAGCAATGCTTCAACTTCCCTTAAAGGAACCCAATATATGTATCATTTACCAAGAGGAACTGTGTGATGAACAGTGTGAGCCGAGGACCATCTGTCTGTGTACCCCAGGCATCTGCAGTCTGCCTGTGATTTACCTTAGAGAAACTGGGGAAAACAACAGGTGTGTCATTTTGGAATATTCTCTGTTAATTACTGTGTAGCGGCAGGTAGCGAGTTGGGAGAGAAGGTTTGAAGGAAGATGCATTGTTTAGCTGCTTTGACAAGCAAAGCCCTCCTTGCCAGTGAACCCAGAATCGAGTTAGAGAGAGACGCTGTCAGGATTAGCGGATATATTCACCTGGTTTCTCAAAGCATTCTGCTCAACATTCGGAAGAGAGCCAAGAGGCTTTTAAAGACACCAAATACAAATCAGAAATAGGTACAGTAACTGTACTGCATTATCATTATTATTAGTATCACTGTTATTATTACAAAAGACGTTTCTGGTCTGTTGGGAATAACACCTGTTAATTTAAATTAATCTCAACAGATAAGGGGATAGGTCATATTGCACTCACAAAATCAGACTCACATTCACTTTTTCTTTTTGAGGTGTTGCAATGGCATGATGTATTTTGGCTTCTGCATTACACAATAAAATGATAAAACATGTAAAGTAACGGCTGTACACTCACGGGTACCGTTTCTGCTTGCTGACCTCTGAGGGTGAGAGGAGGTAATACAATGGGCCACAGTTGCGATTGATTAAAGGCGCATTGGGCACTGCCCTTTTGTGCAGTGGTAGTTGCTTGCCTATGGATTCTGTGATAGCCATCTTATCTAACCTTCGTCACTTACTGTACAAAAGCTCCTCTCCACTTCTCACCAGACCTCCACAGTTAAAACCAGAGCGGAGCGCAAGGTCTGTCAGAAAATCCAAAAACAGCCTGTCAATACTGCTTGGTGTAAAGTGTTTAATTGGAAGTAAATGCGAATATTAAAGCCTTTGCGATTTCAGCTACAGACTGGCAAAGTATTCCCTCTCAATTCTATTCCAGATGGTGTCCTTAAAACTGGAGAGTGCACTTTTTAAACACTTCAGAACAGGATTAGGCTATTGACAAATGGCAACTCCATTAACCAATATCTTATATTGTTCACACAGGCCAGTCTGTCTCTCTACTGCAACAAGCGTAATATATCAAAGGTACTTTTATAATGGCGTTACAACTTTCGAAGATTTTGAGAAAGACCGCCTCGTCAAAACATTGAATTTATTATGATTGTTTTTCTATATTTAGCCCTATTGAATTTTGAATTGTTATGGATGATGTCTCTCTACTGAACTGGACTGAAATAAAAATAATTTCCAGTAAAATAATCTTTCATAGTTTTCAAATAACTTATCTACTGTCATTTAAATGATCCAGTGGTTGAATGTATATCTTCTAACATCCCTCAGCTCAGGTATGATGCAGAGAATGTGTTAACATGTTTGGCGGAAATTCCTTTCTTGAATTGAGTTTAAATAGCGGCTTTGCGGTAGCGACACAATGCAAAGTGAATTATAAACTCCGTAAGGCCATTGAATGCTAGACGAATGCTGGATTGTCTAAAGGATTAACCCTGGAAAACAACTGCTGTGCATGTGTTTCAAGTAACAAAAACAAAACCAAACACTTTCAACAATATTGTGTTCATGTACAGTACATACACAATCTAAATTTCCATTTAGATTGCTTTTTCAGAAAACATCCTGCAGTTTCCTTATTGTACGATGAAGGAATCCTCACACCAACCCTGTACGCTCTGCTATGCAGTCTATAGGACACGTTACAATAAATGAAATCCTCTGTCTGGGTATGCTGCCGGCAGGTGAGCAAAGGAGGACTGCAGAGAACTGAAGACAAAACAGGGAGCTAAACAAAGCTTCTTACTTACTCCAAATCCTCTGTTGCACATTTATATTATAAGGAAAGCACTCTGACATTTAATTTGGTCTGTTTTTCACTTTTAGTTATAATCATGCTAAAGAATATATATATCAGGAGTGAAAAAAAAAACCTGACATACTAAAAGTTAAAGACACAGTTATAATGCTATCGCCCATATTCTATAACATATTTTACCTAATGCATTTAGAATGCTGGAAATGCTTTCATCTTGCCCTATTCAGGAACTGTAAGTGCGGTTTTTAATTAAAGAGCATAAATGTTATCTGCTTAGCTTTACCGCAACTCATGGCATGTCCTGTCAATCGAGGGTGTTCTGTTTGTATCTGTTTGTAGCAGACCTGGGACAAATATAGTTGTATTTGATATTTTATTTGTAAACACCAACTATTTCAAATAGTTGAAATATTTAAATACATATGCTTGAATAAAGCAATTTTGTTTTTTAAAAATTCAGATATTAACTGCACAAAGTCAAATATTATTTGAAAATATATATTTTTGTTTTGCAGAAAACAAATACTATTTGAAAATATTTAAATATATGTAAGTTATTTGAAAAAAAAAACTATTCCCAAATAGTTAATGAATAATCAAAAACTAAAACCTAATTATTACCCTAGTATAATTATGAACCAAGTCTTGCAATTACCACATGGCGGTTGAGAGGGATTTCTAACAAGGAAAATGCTAAACATGTTCAATTCAATAACTTCAAAACAGGCCATTAAACCAATCGTTAAAGATATTTCATTGTTTTCAAATATTTACCCACTGAAATAAAATATTCAAATATTTCAATTAATTGATCAAATTAAATGTAATTGAAATAGAGCAGTTTCCAAAAGATAATTGAGAGGTTAACAAGGACAAGACAACCTGCTTAGAATGCAGGATAATAATTAGGCTGCTGTGTGTTACAGTTATATGTTTATGAAGAGTTAAAAGTATTTCAATGCATTTAAATAGTTTCAAATAAAAGTTACTTTCTGCAATTTGTATTTAATTATTTTCAAATAATAACTTTTCAAAAACCATATTTATAACTATATTTATCCCAGGTCTGAGTTTGTAGCTGTTTAATGAAAGCCAATGGTGATATTTAACACAGGGCAGTGAATTTGTTTAGTAAACTCTGCTACCCAGGATAGTTCTATAGAAACTAGTCTATTTTACAAGAACGTCTCCAATCAGCTCAATGCTTCTCCGGTACACCTATGAAGGCTCAGTTAATAGAAACTGTCCTCATCTGGCAGGATAAAGGACAGCTCACCACAAAGGAACCTCTTTCTTTATTAGCCTCAATTTGATAAAGCAAGATTGCAAACATTGAAGCTTATCTTTCTTTTTATCTTGTAGAGAGCACAATGTCACTCACTCATCTTCACCCTTATATGTGTACTGTGTTGCACATGCTAAGAGGAGGTACAGTTCAATATTGATTTGGTTATGGGTTTTACATTTTAAATTAATAAATAGAAAGTGGGGTGATGGTTCAGCATAGGTATTGTAAGCAGGCATAGTAAACCATAATTAACTAAGATAAAGAATCATTTAAAAAAAAAAAAAGTAAAAGCTTAGCAAATTAATAGTAAACACATGGCTAAACCTGTGAAACATCTCACCGGGAGCTTGTGGTATCATTAGTTCTGAACCTGATGGGCAGACACCTCACAGCATGCAGTATAACTGAATGTCGACCTCTCTGCTACTCAGAGCGCTCACAAGCTGAGAGAATGTACCAGATTGTGCTTGGCTAATTGGTGTTCTCGGTGTTACGGATTGCTCTGATTTATAAACACATACTTTCTGCAAATGAGTTTACTTGAAAAAACAACAACAACAACAACAAAACACCAGTAGTACACTCACATTTACTGAACACTTCAAACCCTACAATCTGGACTCCAAGATTACTACGCAATTTCACTTTCTAGATGGTTTACTTTAACAGTATGGTTTCAATTTTACTGTACTTTAGTGACTTCACTTTACTGTGCTATCTCATGAGAGTCACTCTGCTAGTATTGGCCTCAGACAGTCTCGCTGCCTTATGTGACTGGCATTTATGTTTAGGGTCCCCTCTAGTGGTAAAGATCGGCATTTCAGTAATACAGCTGCATGTATTAAACTTACTTCTTTATTTTTCCCCACTCCCGTCTTCTTGTTAACAAGATTAGTCTCAGGGATTTAAAAGCAGTAAGTGTCCCGAAGACAATAGGGACTCTTTTAAAAAAAAGACTTTTAAAATACTGTAAATGATTTTCATGTTCGTTTTAATATTTATGAGCACCCCAAGGTATTATAAATGCTGGAATTAGGCTCCCGAGTGACGCATCCGGTAAAGGCGTGCTGCGTGTAGTGCAGGATGCGCCCTATAGCCTGGACGTTGCCGGTTCGGCATATAGCAGCTTACTGCAAGCCGAACCCTTGCAGTTCGTAACTCTCCTGCTTAATCCCATATGTGAGTCCAAGAAAGTGTCTCTACTTCTTAATGTTACACACATGAGCTAAAGGTTTTGTTTTCTTCTGTTTAATCAGCATCCTAAAAAGCAATGCTATCTGAAGCTTTACCACTAACTGGAACTGATTATGACAGCAGTTACTACTAACGCTTTCCGAACAGTAAAGTCATTGCTTTTATTCAGAGCTCCAAGGAGACAGGGGCATTCAACAAGCAACAAAACAAAACAAACTCCACCTTTTAAACTCAAATCAAGCAATACGACCTGCCATTCAGAAGGCAAGATAATTAGTTTTATTTTCCAGTATGGCTACCTTTAAAAGAAGTTACAGGACTGGTAAGATCGGTAAGATCTACCCTATTATTATCAATTCCCTAACCCATAACAAATGAGGACAAGCGACGTTACCATCCCAGCAGATGTTTAAAATGCAGGTCACCACCCCAGTATAGTACATGGCAATTACATGGTAAATGTTGTATCCTGCTTCTTGAAGCCTGGGGGGAATCTCAGATATTTCTTCTGGAAATGCAAGTGCAACCAAAGCACAGTGCTGATGAATCAGACTTATTAAATAAGTAAGAATGGCAGAACGTTTCTCTGTAATATTTATGGTCAGGCATTTGCAATGCTAGTGCCACAATAGCAGAACAAACACTATGTTTTATAACAAAACATGGAAACTGTGCTTATGGTAGTGCTAAATGTAAATAGGCACCTACCATAAACTATGGACTGCCTGCAGTACTTCATATGAGCCAGTGTCTGGCAGTTTTTAGAATCTTATGATTAACTGGAAATACAATGTACAACTACAATGCGAATAAAAGAAAACAGTTGATCAATAAATAGAGTCACATTCTGTACATACACTTACATACACATACATACAAACACACACATACATATAGACGCACATCAAGAACAAGGTCTCGATCATTCCGGAGGATCGCAGCAGGTTTAAGCTTTGTTTTCTTCATGTTCGAAGGTACTTTAAATAAGTGCTTCAGTGAGGAACAGAAGACAAGGACAATCTCTCCTGATTGTCTCAATGGAACAAACGACTTCTCCCCTCCTGCACTTATCTTCAGGTAATTACCAATTGATTTCAGTGCTGGCGCAGATACCCGCTGCAGAAAGCTTTGTGGGAATGACAGCTTCACATGGTCTCGGGACAGAGGAGCTGCTGTTGCTCCAGTCTGTGCTGCTGCCCTGACCTCAGCAGTGTGGATCAGAGATAAGAGCAAAGCTTCACACATCTCCGTACAGGGTGTTCTGTTCAGCATTTACATTAACCATGTGCCCCCTGGACAAAGAGCAATAAGTGTCAACAGAAGTTCACACACAGTCAAAGCTGGGTACAAAGGAGGAACAACTCGGCTTAGTGTAACCGGCGACCCTGCGCACCGCAAGCGAGCATCTTAACCACAATGCAAAAGATCCAGGCTCATCTGCATTCATGGTTTTAAAGCTTTAACATCATCTCATCTCACCAGAATCTGTAATAGCAGTGTATCACACAACACTGCCTGTTACATTAGCACAAGAGGAAAGCGAAAGCATTCATCAGCATGAATGTTTTAGGCAGGTAGTTCTGTCCATGCAGTGTTTAACACACGTTTGACTATGCAGTGTTTAATACACGTTTGACTACAATTTCTTTCTGTTTGAGTTATGCAGTACATTGCATAGCCCTCATGTGGGTCTAACATTCATGAAGGCATCGCCAAAATGTTTGTCCTCTTCACTTAGTTTCCTACTGTACTGTTTGCCCTCATAATAAAACGATTGAATGTTTGAAGCCTGCGATGTTTCAATGGTTTTAGATTAAGGGGTGGGTTTTCTAGGGCAGTGCAATATTAAAGGTGAACGTTGAATAATTCATGCTGTACAGGCGGGTTATTGCTTTAGAGACAATGATTGTTCTGAGACAATGCACTTTCAGAGGCTTTCAGAAAAGGAACAATACAGATCTGGGTGATGACCAGAACGACAGTGACTGTTTATAGGGAATCAATTGACTGTTATATATGAACACTGCCGAATGAAGTCTGAAAGACTGAACCGTCTGTATTTTTTAATACAGAATGTTATTTCTTGTGACTCTTGACTACAGAAGATTCCAGCTTTATATCTGTAGCAAGGATATTAACTGCATACAGAAAGATGGATGAGGCTTTTTAGTGGTTTAGGAGCTGAAAGGAAAGAGACATGTGGTGAAACAATGCCTAACTTTAAAAATATTACAAAAAAATACTGTTGCCTAATTTACAATGCTGACTTGCTCCTCTCTGAGGCATTTTAAATGGCCATAAAACAGCATCTATGTAATTTATGGAACAAAACAGATGCATGTGATTGTAAATCAGAAATGCATTGCATTTGAGCTATATCACAGGTTTATAAGGTATATAACATGTATGCTTGATGTTAGCTGGGATAACAGGAGTTACAGAGCATTTAATTAGGCACAGTTATCTGTAATTGTTCAGTTTCTTGGTAATATCAGATGATTAGATTAGGTAATAAAAAGGAAACAGTACAAAACAATTAGAATATCTATTACAGTCGTTATGGTAATGTGGTACCTGATTTTCAACTAAAAAGGGTAATGCTTTATTTTTACTTCTGTTAATAAAAATATGAATGCATATATAACCCATAATTGACAACCAGATTATTTGATTCATATTGAATTCAAATTGCCATATTTGCAGTTTGGAGATTCTTCCCTAAAGAAATACTGCCAAAGGTAAAAGGTAATAGTGACACTTTTGTTTAATTTACATGCATGGCAACTAAATACAGGTACAGTACTTTGCAATCACAATGGAGTTTGTATGCACTAAATATTAATGACGTTCACAGTCAAGAGTTACGTGTTGCTTCCAGCACGGTAACTGTACTGCAACTGTAATAGCAAAGCAGTTATAATGCAATGACATTCTTAAGAATGAAACTTGCATAAAACCTGTGACTGTTAGGATTGCATACTGTATTGCGCCAGACAGCTGACTATAGCTTTGATTACAGGGTTAGCACAGATCAGGTATGTTGTACATTTCAATTTACCATTAAACAGAAAAAAAATAAAACAAGAAGCTGCTTTCAAGAGGCCACTGTACTCCTACTGTATTTAATCATCTGAAAAAACAATCTAACATCCTGTGCTTCGTTCCCCTAATTACAATGCACGCCATAGGGTGCTGAAGCACACTGTAGTATTTCTCCACATGCCTATAGAAGCACATTTTGTGAATGGCTCATTTAATCCTGCCTATAGACAACACTCTGCCTTTTTTCCCCATTTCTCCACAATACAGCATTTTGCACACAAGCACCAGCAATGGAAAAAAAAAACTCCTCCAAGTAATTCTACAGTTCCAGCAGAGGCCAGAGCTCGTTGTTTAGCTTTTGCAGACTCATGCATTCAAAGATTTGTGATTGCAAATCTAAAACAGACCAGCACTAATACAATGGAAATGTACATTGTCCTATGAAAAAAAAAGTTCAGGATTAACTGCAAAGCCTCTTCAAAACATGCTACAGAAAATGCCAGTAATCTGTCTTATAAGGGATCAAGTACAAAGCTATTTCAGTTGATTTGCCCAAGCAAGGCTAAGCACAATTCCTGACAACATTTAACAAAGAGGACAGGTACATCCTTAGGTATTATATGGAATGGCTAGGGTGTAAAAACATGCTTTCTACTTACCGAGTATTAAGGCTCAGAGCTGGAAAGAGTAGAAGCAGGGAAACCGCACTGATGAATTTCATAGCTTTGTCTCTCTCTCGATCTCTCCTCTTCCCTCTCTCTCTCCACTCTTGCTTTCTCTCTCTCTCCCTGTTGCTAACCCTCACACACACACAAACACAGAGAGAGACACTGCCTTCTTTGAAAGGAGGTACTCCTGTTTTAAAGTATCTACACAGACTGACTGATGAAAAAAAAAAAAAGCTCTGGTAGTGATTTGAGATTGAGAAGTGATGTCACTGGCAATCGAGCCAGTACTGAAAGCCTCCTTCCCGATTATCTGTGATTATTCAAGGCAGCAAGTCTCCTGATTAGGGATTTGTAATTTCTATTAGTTTAAGTGGCAGACAGGGAGCCATGTAATCTGAATGCGTATGTGTGTCGATATGCAGGTATTTACACACAGAATATATGAAATCCTCACAAGGGGAGAAGCGCGCATTTGCTCCTCAATACTGTGTGCAGGTGCCTCACCGGATGTGGTGGTTTCACATGATTAGGACATGATGAATGGTTTGCATTACCGGTTTAATGGAGTTTAGGTCCATTGTCCGCCTGTAATATTTTTCTCTTTCATTCACCTATCTCATTTAGCTTAATTAAAAGCAGCAGATGGAAAGTGCACTTTCTTCAGTGCCCACATAATAATAAAGGACCCTCTTTGATGCACGGAATTGGAACTTTCTCAAAGTCATGAATGTGTATTCAAACCAATGCGATGCAAAGCTTCTCCCTGATGCGACCAACATAATGTGGTAACACTTAAGTGTCTCTAGATACTGTGTAGTTACATAGTAATTGCATGTGCAATTACACAACATTTACAATGTTATTATATGTAACTATATATGTTATTATATAGTTACAATGTACTTAACATGTAAATATTTTGCATGATATATGTAAGTAAACAATTGCATCAGAAAAGGGTTAGGGTTAAGGTTAGGGTTAGGGTTAGGATTAGAGATAAGGCTAGGATAAGGGTTATATCTTGCAAAAAGATTTACTTGATATTATTGCATTATAACGTTGTGATTATGTCTAAGTATGCATGCATTTACTAAGTACCTACTATGTAAATGCACAGTAATTAGAGACACTTCATGTAAACTGATACCTATAATGTAATATTGCACAGTATATTTAAAAACCATTCTGTCTGAAGCCTTCAGGACACACAGCATTTGCCCCACTTTACTGAAAGCCCTGCTGGTGAGGTGGTGTTTTACTGTTTTCTTACAATTAGACAACATCACTTCACAATTCTAAAAGGAACTAGGTGTTTTTTTTTTTTTCAAACTGCATAACCTCTTGAACTTGCTGCTGATAACCAGTACAGCTGCCAGCTCTGACCTCTAGGTAAGACCTTGTTCCATCTTCTGCAGTTTCTTGCTTTTCTTTATGGATCCGGTTCCTGTGGGAAGCCAATACGCATTTCACCTGACACAGTTCTGCTGTTGTTATCTGTTCTGCACAAGCTGCCTGTCATAACGTGACCCACTCTTGAAGGGGCACAGGAAGTCAGGCCTGGGTAAAACGTCATTTAAAATAATCGACAAAAGCAAATAACATGTTTCATTCATCAAAAGTAAAGATGTTAACGCAGTTGAGCAAGAGCGTGTTAGATGATTTATTCTTTTAGGAGACCACTGCTAATCAAGCTTCACCTATATTGATGAGAATGACCTGGTCCACAGTTCTGAGCTTCCGTTTCTACAAGTTACGTTTAATTTGCTATATCTGCAAACATCTGCAACCACACACACCCACACACACCCCCCCACACCCACACACCCACACATAAACACACACACACACACACCCCCACACCCACACACCCACACATAAACACACACACACACACCCACACACACACACACACACACACCCACACACACACACACACACAGAACACTGCCTTTGCAGTATAAATTATTCTACCCTTAACATTGTTGTCAGTTCTACATGTGACTCTTTAATATAATGCTGGGTAACACTTTACATTAAGTGTCTCTAACTGCATTTTAACAACATAGTAATTACACATACAGTATAATAAGGAAGTAACAATGCAATGCAGTGCGTAATAGCAAAATGATCAGTTGCTATTATCGTTTGCATACAGTATGTGGCTAGTAGTTAGAATGCAATCACTATCTAGCCACTAATGTAATTCCAGTGTACTTAGAGGCCCTTGATGTTAAGTGTTGCTATAACCTAAGGAAGTTACTGATGAGATTGTAATTTTTTTAAGGACAGTAGGCCTGGCCCTCTGCTGAAGCCTTACAGTTTTTTTTTATTTTTATTTATTTCATTTACGTAGGGTGCTTGTTTAAACACAGCAGGCAGACATGAGCCAGGATCTTTACAGATGTCACAGTCAAGTCTCCTAGCCTGCCCTTTCATTGCACCACATTCCCGACACAGAGGCGGGAGGCTCAGGAAATACGTGAAACAAATTACCTGGGGGTGCTGATGAGTGCAGGGAGAGTTTATTTGTCAATACACAACCGTGAATGTATATTCAGAGAAATGCACATTTCAAATTGAAGCAGGTGAAGTGAAGTGGGTGAACACAAATGTTACCCGGGTTAATTATCCTGGTAACGTCTTACATTTCTGCGGTCAAGTCTGATGAATTGATTCAGTTCAACTGGTGATAGTTTAACCCATTGAGGTCTACAGATGCACTTTTCCATAGGGCAAAGGAGTACAGTATATAAGATTTACAATTAGGGGTGTGGAACAAAATAGAGCCAACTATTATCTGTTGTCTGGCTTCCCAAACATGCTAGGTGTAATAAATTGCACACATGTTGCAATATCCTCAGGTTCAAGGAATGAAATTGCTTTCCGAAACAGAAAACATCATTATTCTTGAACTGTGCAAGTTTTATGTGATGCTCAATGTATTATCGCGGATGTAGTTGCCAAGTTCCCTGGCTCATGTCAGAAGTAATTTATCCTGGAGAACAGTGCCTTGTTCTCCAGGACAAAAAATGGAGGCTGGTTAATTTTAGAATATAGTAAATACATAATTAATATATGACCATTCTAAAACATATGGAACAAATGCATATTAATGTTTAACATTTGTATTATGATTTTTCACAAACATACACAAACATTCAGATATTGCATGTAAAGAATTAATTCATATTGCATCAGCGAATACATTGTTATATTTAAATAAATGATGCTGTATTATTATTATTATTATTATGAATCACAACTGCTCTTCTGCGCTTTAGATCCCAGAATAGTTTTTGGACTTCTTTATTTGATCTTTTTTATGGAAGAGGTTGTGTTTATTTTTTCAGTTATTATTTTATTATTTATTATTATTTAGTCATTTTACAGATGTGTTTATCCAAAGTGACATACAGAGACTAGGGGGTAAACTATGCATCAGCAACTGCTGCTGCAGAGTTACTTACAATAGGACCTTGGTTTTACGTCTCATCCGAAGGACGGGTATATCCTTCCATATTGTAAATTTAGCAGTGGCTCCAGATCTTTTGCATAGTTACAATGTACTTAAAGTGTAAATCTTTTTTGCAGAACATATGTAGATGAACACTTGCATAAGATAAGGGTTAGGGTTAGTGTAATATCATTTTGTTTGGTTTCTTGCAGACCAGGAAGATCACAACCTGTTCAAAGAAAAGTAGCAAAATTATTGCTGCTCAAAGTCTAAGAAAAAGGATTCTAAATAGTTGTCATTCTTTAAAAATGCAAATCTGTGGCAGATTTACAACTTACAGCATGCATTATTTATATATCTAAAGGATTTTTTTCACAAGAATAGTTGTCAGCAGTCTTGTTGCAAAGAATCAAACACACACGCACACACACACACACACGTGCACACACACACACACACACATGCACACACACGCACACACACACACACACACACACTCACACATACTGTAAAGAGCTTTTGTTATGGTTATTATAAATATGAAAGCGTGAAATAATCAGAGGGTTGGGGCAGCACTTCGACTGCATTAAAGTAATTTCACTAAAAAACATCATTAAAAAAATCTAATCAATAATACATTGGCAGGGATTCTCTATGAAGGCCATCCATTTTTGATTGACGAAGACGTGAAAATTGAGAATTTAACGAGTTTTTAAAAAGCCATTAAAATCACAGATGACATGTTTTCACTCGCACACACCGACACACACATACACACACTGAAATGTTATATACAAGTTTAATCATATCCCAGTGGACATCCTTGGTTATGGATCACCTGGGTTTAATACAACCCTCCTAAAGACATTTAAACATGTGGTTATTTTAGTATGTGACTTTCGTAATATATATGCTTGAAATGTATTTTTGTTTACGACTGTAAGTCGCCCTGGATAAGGGCGTCTGCTAATAAATAAATAAATAAAAATAATAATAATAATAATAATAATAATAATAATAATAATAATAATAATAATAATAATAATAATAATAATAATGACACATATCAGTTATTATGCATCGTTACAATGGACTTAATGTGTAAATGTTTTTGTATGATATAACCCTAACCCTAACTCTAAACCTAAATATAGGTACAGCATTACAATGGAAGTCTAATGGTGGAGACACAGCCTATTGCATAGCTATTGACTGTTTATTAATACATAAATGAACTTCAATAAATGGGTAATTGCATTGCAATTAAATACTTATTTTTTTCACTCAAAACAAAACGCTACCGAAAGATTCATTCAGCCCCATTACTGAATGCCGTGAATCTGCCTTTGAAAAGAATGTTACACAGTTTTCAAATGCAGTCAAAGCCTCCTTGAATTATATTAAGGCTCCTTTTTGTTTTTGCATTTGGCATATGATAGTATGCTGTGAAATGATGTTAAGCAGTTTATGTAAGAAATGCAAACCATCCATTTAAAGTTTAATACATTATTGGGGAACTGTCAAGTTGTAACTGCAAATACTCGTAGGCTCAACAACATTACAAGTTGGTCAGCAAATTATGCTAAGTGAAAAATGAGTTTAGCATTGTCATTGATTTTGGTTATTGATTGGGTGCATTTTGTGATACAGTACCTGGACCACCATGGGTCAACGCTGTCTCCTTGATATTGATCCGTTATCTTGTAAATAGACTGCACTGTCTCCGTCTGTCAATTCTTGGAATAGTTAGCTTGACGCAAGCTGTGTCCACAGAAACAAATCCAAGAGGGGCTAGATCTCTGGATGTGTTGGTTAAAATGTGGTCACAATAAAAATGAGTGTAGGGAACTCAGCCTGTGGCTTTCACCAAACCAAAACAACGTTCTGCACCAGTTGCATTGGGTACAGAAATCAGTGGGCCTGGAGACTGAAAAACCATGTGGAAAAGCAGCAGACAGATGGCTGTCACTTTGCAGTAAAGGAGGAGTTGGGCACAGCACTTACAGTAGATAGATTCATGTTCTGCATACACAGACACTGGTTAATCTGCACTTTCAATATTGAGCGTCCACTTCAGGACACTGCTAGTTTTTTTCCTTTGTTGTATATGGCCCCATTAATTACAATCAAGCTTTCACCATAATGTTGTATTACCCTGAGTTTAATATAGTGATTATTACTCCACATGAAACTGATGGATATTAGCTCTGGATTCCCAAAGGTGAGACTTTCGAGAGTTTTTGAAGTGGTCCCTGTTCTGGACTATAAACACAAGCATTTCTTTGATATTGCCATGCAGTGAAAGTAATGAGCTATAGTGTGGCACCAGATTAAACTTCTTAAAGCATGGGGAGGAGGAGAGACCCCATCCCCATTGGGTTTGCCTTGAAACCATTTGTACTGCACAACGACTACCAATTACATCAAACAGACTAATCTGGTGTACACAAATCGATCAAGATTTCTGAACCCCAGCCGCAATCATTCTTAAGGAAGGGCATTTGTTATGCATTTAATGTTTGTTCTCTCCATTTACTGTCATAAATTGATCCTGCGGGCTGCAGCGTTAATACAAAAATTCCTGCATGTTAAATTAAATATCGTTAACCAAAAAACACCTGGGGATATTCAGCATGATATATGCTGTGACACGGAACTGGCATCATGTTTGTTGGACATGGCAGCAGATTTATTACTAGACTGTAATCGAGGTAACACAAGTTTATTGCATTACCGGGGACATTTTCCATGGGACATACTATACTCCCAATTGCAGTTGCAATGCTATTTTGAAGAAAATAAAAGTTTTTTTTTTCCAAGCTTATTTTTTTTGTTTACTTATTTCCTTTTTTTGTAATCAATTATATAAAAAAAGAAATAAATACAGAACAGTATTAATTGTATTCAATGTGTTGAATTCTAAAAATACTTCAAAATGAATATAATAAGCCGATAGGGTATTATACAGCTTCAAAGCACTAATGAAAAGAACAGTGTGCTAAGCTGTGTGTGCCGTTTGCATAAATCCAATACGCAAACCGACTCATTGAAAAGCAGATTATATTATTAAAATTCAAACTACCTTGTAATTCAATCAGTATGTTTTGAGCAACAACACCAAAAGAAAAAATAAAAGAACTAGAAACAGCCTGGAGACTTGCAAGTACCTACAAACAGTGTCAACTAAATTTATTAACAGTTAGACTAATTACGGTGTATTTACACAGTAGTTACATAGTAAATGCATGTGTGCTGACACATAATTACACCCTGCTCATGATGTGTTCATTTATATTAGCCTTGTCTGGGCAAGGTGTGCAAAGGAAGGTTGTGCTTATTTGGCACAGATACTTTACACACCGCAGACTGTAAATTGCACTAGATGGATATTCAAGTCTCCTTGGATATTGTGTTGGATGCACATCACAGAACTACCCAGGAAGTGAGTCCCTCTCACACTCTCCTTATCTTCCTTTCTCTGTGTGTTCAGAATATATAACAAGCTTCCTTGGGTTGCAAGAAGAATTTGATTGATAAAGTGCGATCATGATAACCATGCTCGATACAAGAGTCACACTTTTGAGGTCTGCAATACATATTCATTAAGGGGATAACTAATCCTGAAAGCTATCTTCTCTATTGTTACTCATGTCTGTCTCGGGGAGTTACTATTTTTGTTGTACAACCTAATCTTCTTAGACTTGACCTTTCAGCAACCGGCTAGTCAATGTATCCAAGCAACATTCCAAATAAGAACATAAGAACATCAGAACAGTCTGGGAATGAGGGTGTTCTAATCCCTGTTTATTAAATTAGATCCTTTAATAGAGACAAAGGCTTTGCTATGTGTTCCTACTAAGGGGATATCATTAATTAAATAGGACAGAATTGAATTGTCAGTTGTTTCTCCCATTGTTTCTACACATCATTACAATATTATTATGCATAGTTACAAGGTACTTAGCATGCAAATCTTTTTGCACAATTTATTCAGGAAAGGGTTCGGGTTATATTGTGCAAAAAGATTTACACATTGAGTGCATTGTGGCTATGATTAATAGCATTATAATTATGTGTAAGTGCACATGTATTTACTAAGTTACTACTATGTAAATACACAGTAGTTAGAGACACAAAGTAAAGTGTTAACCGTGTAATCCGACCCTGTTTCTGGAAACGCGTTTCATTGTCTATGTTGAACAAAGCATCATTATATTCTTTCACAGTAACAAATTCTATTATTTCTCATTTAACACTCATTAAACTTTATATAAAAACCAGTAACTAATACAGGCCTACTGTAATTGTAATACTAGGTGTTGGACTTCATGTTTACAGTACTGAATGTCAACTGATAAAGTCTTTATCTGTTTTCAGTGGATATGTGCTAAACGTACTTTCACCCAACATTATGTTTTAGCTTCACCCAACAACTTTTATTTGTATTATAAATCAATACTGTCATTTTTACAATCTGTAAGGCTGCATTGAGCTGACAGATAATGGAGGTTGTTGTTGATTTATATAGTTATATGTTGTTAAAAAATGACATGTCTATCTTTACTATAATGTAGCACCATATTAAAACATGACTTCACCTAACATTAAAAACACCGTGTTGCATGATATTATTACATGAAAAGATCAGCATGTCACGATATCTAAATATTAAGGTGCTGCTTATTAATGTTTTATAAATATAGTATATATGCTTAATAACTATGTTATAGAATCTTAATAAAGGATTATAGATGGTTTGTAACCATACAATAGCCATAGGTGGAATTATGTTAAAACATCCCAAAGTACAATTGGTGGCTAAAAGCTGTCCCCTTTATAAAACTGTAATTCCATCTATGGCTACACCATATATAATGCTTTATCAACACTCTATAACACAGTTATTAGACACCTATTATATATTTATAAAACATGTGTAAAACATTAATAAGCATCACTATAGTATAAAGCGTTACCTTACTTATACATTACTGTTGCAAATCCTTGATTTTATCAGACCGAACTCTCCAAGAGGGCAGTGCTATTCCCACTCTAATAAGTAGTTGAAGAAACAATTTGTACAGTGGTGAAATAAGAACAAGCTTTTGGAATAAGTCAGGGTCGCTAATGATCATCTTCTGCATGTTCTCAGGTGACAATATACATTAAGTGTCACTAACTCCAATGTAATTACACTGTAGTAGCACAGGAATTACACATGTGGTTGTTGTTGCAATGCAACAGCATGCTTAATTAAAAAAGAAAAAAATGCTGGCAGCCGTTTAGTCTTTGGTAATTACATTAAGAAACACTTCACGTAAAGTGTTACACAGTTACAAATGTAGCCTGAGTTGAATACTGTATATATGCACAGGGTTACCGATGGAAGAAATGTACTTGACTTTCTGTTCAAAATTAGTCAGAGTTAATGCAAGAATTTGCACATGCCAGTGTTGAAATTAACTGTTTATATATTTCCAATATCAGATTGAATTGATTTAAATGCAGTATTATGTATCATACCATACAAGATGTAAAGAATAAATACTGCAGGTGAATGACTCATTATAACAAAATGATTAATATACTATATATTGGACTGGAGGTGGTTAATAATACTGTAATATATGCAAGCTTTTTACCCCTGTACTTTATAGCAAATTTCCCTGAAAAAAAAAGATCTAAATAAGTTAAAGTGAAGGCTGCCGTAAACAACAAAACCAGTCTGACTTATTGGTGTCCAGTTTGCATTTGCACCCGTGATGATGCTGCACACAAAGAAACAATCTCTCCATAGTAATGTCTGACCATCAATGGCTGTGTCACAAATAATACACAGAGGGGAATGCAATGTTCCACACATTCCGAGGTGCAAATTGTCAAATGCATAGTGGTCCAGGTAAATAATCAAAACAAGCACCTTTTGTGCATCTTTTTGAGAACAAACCACTCACTCAAACAGGGTCAAATAAATCAGTAAGGAACCGAACTGCCTGGAATACAACTGAAGGTTTCAATGACCCTCGGGTTGAATATCATTGATCAAAACCCTTCCAGTTCAGATCTTTCTTCCAACCATGATGTCTTTAAATATTAAAAGGACACAATTATTTAAGTGGCATTGGAGGATCAGAATTGCTTGCCCCTGATCACCATCAATGCAGACATTCAAATACAATCAATATCATTGGCAACCTACTGGAAATGGATTTTGTTAGTTTCAGTCATGTATTTGTTTTGCTTACTCCAGAGCAACTTTGAGCTTCTGCTTTTGTGCTTGAAAAGAAAAGGTCTGTCTGCCTGGTGATCTGAGTCGCAGAATTTCAAAACCGTTTCCCTGAAGGCTCCTTATTGTATGTGAAGAACAATCCCAGACACCTCAAAGGAAATCATAACAAAGCGTCGGTTTGCAAAATGTTCTGAACTGTTCTTGAGGAAGTCCCTTGCACAACTGAAGGTCAGGGTATGGTGCAAATGTTATCAGTTATCAATAATTCCCACTAGATTAAGCGTCTTTCTTTTAACAGACGCACACTCTCTCACACACTCTCCCACGCACACTTAGGAGTGGATAAGACACCAAAAAAAACTAAGGTTTATATGAGCAAATCGATGCCTTAAATATCTTCTATTATGATTTACTGTATTAACTAGTATCCTGGAAGGAAGGGGACATGGAGAGGGAGAGAAAGACAGAGAGAGAGAGGGGAACCTTCATTTGACGTGCATTGAAAACCCTGCACACAATAAATACTTAAACATTATTATGTGGCCAAACTTGAATACTTCCAAATTCATATGTTATGTTGTTTACAGGTTCCAATTCCTGTTCAACATTTCTAGTCCAATACAAAATAAGATGCCACACATGTATAAGTGTATAAAACCCAAACCAGTGAAATCCCTGGATCTGATATTCCTGGCACATACTTTTGCCAAACAATTCCATTGTCAGTATGCAGGGGAGGATCTCCTTATCAGACAAAGCAGCTGTCAGATGAGTGTTAAAGCATGAAGAGGCACTGCTAGTTCGGGGCAGTGTCCCCATCATGACCCATCTATCAAACTCAGTGGTCAATATATCCTTCCGCTGAAGGTTTCCAAAAGTGGCTACAGAACACCCATTTCAATCAGAGCAACTATATCACAGTATTTGGAACTCGCCCTTGCTATAAGAAGCAACAGTCAAGTAATCGTTTTAGCTGTTCCCTTATAAAAGTTTACCACAGTAAAAGCACAGCACAGTGTGCTAAAGCATAGTGAAAGCAAGGTAAAGAATAACAAGGTATGTTAACGCTTATTAATAAACATGGCAAACCAGGGTAAACTATGCATAATATAACTCTGGGGAAAGCAAAACTGCAAAAAATACAATGCAAAACTACAGTGGTAAGCATTTAGAAGGGCTGCCTGGTATTAGCTGTACCTAGTAAAAGAACAAAACACTAATTAAAACTTTTCCAACAAAACAAAGTGTGGGCCCCTATATTACGTTATTCACTTTATAACTCCTTTATAACCACTGATCATGGGTTTCACCTACGGCTTCAAGTCAGACTATATTCAGCACATATTCTTCCTGTTGTGTTTCTTTTTTTTTTTTTAACATACACCTGCTATGGCAGCAGTGCGCTCTAGAAAAGATTAATGTGTGTCTCATGTTTGCTGGAGAGTGCTAAATCAGAGCTATTACAGCGTTTGAGAGAATGGGGTTGCAGGTGCTGGGATGAGGGACCATTAGTAATATTTATACACCTTTCTGATCTTGCAGCTAATTTACAGAGACTACAGCTATGGCCAAAAGCATCACCTAGAATTTTAGGATTTAAACACGAATACATGTAGCTGGAAAAGGAATGAGAACAGAATGAGAAGCACCACCTGTATCAAGTCGGGTCCACTGGGATGGTATGCGGCGTAGATATAGTGGAGAAGATTCCTTTCATTAAGCCAAGATAATCCTGTAGAAATAAATAATGGCATGGGTGTGTTTCAGTAATACAAAATGCTTGTTATCTGAGCAGATCGTATGATGACCGTAAACCACTTTTTCTTTTTTATCTGCACCCCTCCAAAACACTTTACTAGGTTGTAAATGCAGCCCTGTGTATCTGTGTAAAACGTGATTGCTGAACTGCAAGTGTGTGCTAGTATGTTTGACAAGGAGATTGCAGCTTCTCAGAATGATGTGTCCTCCACCACATCCTATAAATCCGAAACTAATGCATGTTTGAGTCAGAGGCATAACAGTGTACTGGTATTAATGACATTAAATGGAAATTGTACTTCTCAATGATATATCATTTCCCTAAGTGGATGTCATATTGAAGTAGGGACATATTTGGTGCACAGAGGTCTTCCCTTAAGGACTCACTACACCAAAAAAAAACTACACTACCATCTTTTCAAAATGTGTACTACAAGACACTGCAGCCTAAGTACCGTGCAGCTTAAAAAATATAATAAATTTAAAATGTAAAAAATATAATAAATAAATCCAAATTAAACCCCACAAGTCATTTACCCACTTTTGGGGGGATATTTTGCCACAGCTTACTATATACAACTCTTTTAATGTGCATTGTGCAATCTTTTTTGGTTAAAAAGAAAACAAAAATACCATAAGCCAACCAACTCCCCAGAAATGTTGTTGAAGCTGACACCCTGGGATCCTTCAAGAAGCTGCTTGATGAGATTCTGGGATCAATAAGCTACTAACAACCAAACGAGCAAGATGGGCTGAATGACCTCCTCTCGTTTGTAAACTTTCTTATGTTCTTATGTTCTTATGTATACTGGTTAGAATTTATTTTCTACTTTTGTCTGTACTTTAGTATGTATGATTATAGGCTATACATAAATACATTTGAAGTGCCATTGTGTTTGTAGTTGTTAGCTATATTATACATGTATACCATGAATGTAACACTTGATTATATATTTATTAGGCTTTTAAAATTACGATAGAACTCCCTACCCAATACACAATTTGTTTATAATTAATTGTTGGGTGAATCTTCTAATCATGCATTTTCTCTGGTACTCTTTGCTCGCCTCAGCAATAAATAAACAACACCTTGATTAGAAGCAGCCACCGAACACTTACAGTATTATAAGAACATTTTATATGCATACAAACGGGTGAAGGTGAAAGTATACATTGTACATAAAGTTGAGGGGAGTCTGACAACATTACAAATACGCCTAGGCAAAATCCATGTCAATGATCTCAATCACATTCCTAGTGGATCTGTGGGCCCTTTTACGACTGTTCTTCTTCTTGTGTAGATAAGACACAGGTGTTAAAGCCAAGAACGCATTACAAATCTGCAATATAAGGAAACTTTATTGTAATATTTAATCTGCCGTTTTCTATACCAAGATTTAAGTTGTATAATTCAAATAAAATCTACACTAGAGGTCTCTCTCTCTCTCTCTCTCTCTCTCTCTCTCTCTCTCTCCCTTTGTATCGTCAGTCGCGTTCTGTTAAATTTCTGTTTCAAGATGAGTTATATACTTTCGTTAATTAAAACGCTCCTTTTCCAAGTGCAAATTAACTCCTGATAAATGATGACAATTAACACGGATTTGCTTTTAAAATTCCCAAGCAAGCAAACAAAATAAACAGTCGTAAGAAGCCCTGCTCGTTAAGATATTAACATTATTTCGTAAATCAACATAATTTTGGAAATCACATTAGGATGGTTATTTAATAACGAAATAGGCATAACGACCGCTTGAAAATTCCAAAATCAATGCTGCATACCGATTTCTTGATTAACACTGGAGTTGTCATTTACGAACTTTTGAAAATCCTGCCCTTAACATCTTAAAGTGCTGTGGAAAGGGTATATTGTTTTATTGATTTATTTTAGCAAACTGTGTAATGCTCTGTGAATATTGGTCTTATCCAAGCTGAATTCTCATACAGAATCTCACTCTCTGGGGGCCAAGTATCAACAAATAGCTGACACATTTAAACATAAAAGTAGCAACTGCTGCCAAGTAATCAGCTAATTAGAGACAGGGTATTTATCAAAAGTATTTGAATCTGGGAATAATTAGCAGTAACTAAATTTACTTTAGAATTTTCTAAAGAGTTACTGAAACTAAAGTGAATTTTCACAAAAGGTCATTGAAGCCTCCATTATGGTCTTATTTATTTATTTACTTACTTTTTAAAGAAAAAAGTAGTAGTAACCTATTTGAACTTTACTGATACACTTTAGGAAATAAGTACTTATATGTTTGATAAGTGTTTTTCTTTTCTTCCACCACTGCAGAGTTTGTGTGGCACAGAAAAAAATTGCACTTAACAAACAATTAATAGGTCTGTGATCCCAAAGAATATATATTAATGATGGCAAACAACTACTTTGGGAGTCAATTCACTCTGTCACTTTATTTATACATGGGAATGTATAGCTTAAATCTGAATTTAAAGGAGCTCCTATTAAATCAGAGTATGCCCACACATCTTCATCGACTTCATTTTCAATAACCAAGCATATTAAACATTGCCTGGGTTTTGCTGCAGTTTACTTTGCAGATACCTGTGTAAGGTGAGTTCTGATGTCATTTTCATCTATTAGCACCTGCTCCAACAGCACTCCGGCCCAAATTTATAAAGGGGAAAAACCGACTGCAAAAAGCCAAGTAATGTGAGTGTTCAGTACGGCCTCACTCAGTGTCAAAATAACAACCTATTTTATAAGACTAATTAGGTGAAGCAGGCGCTTCCGCAATCAGCCAATTTAAATACCCCTCACCGCAATTAACGGTGGAGGATGAGCCCTCATTTTATATGAGACTTTTTCTTTAGTGCGCCTCGGAATATCGTTCCATCTTTTCTTAATCTCCTCCACCATTCTTTTAATAATGCCTTCACTCTAAGAAGTAAAGGCTCTCGTTAGAACCTTGCTTTGCCACTGTGGGGGGACCTTTTTTAGGTGCTTCTGAGACCCGTTTTTTACATGGATTCTATATTCTCTATTTGCAGACTTTCTTTTTTGTCATGTAAGCTATGAAACATGTATTGACAATTGGAGTTTGCAAAACAATACAATATTATAAACCGTAATTTACAAACTGACTTGATCAGAGGGTTTAAAAAATGAGCTCTTTGCAAAATATTATTAAATGTTTCTTTGTCCTTGAAAACAACGTCTCCTTCTTGCTGCAGACAAGTCTCCCACATCACCTTGCCTTTTATATAGCCTACTGTCTGACTGCGGCAAATTAACGCCTGCTTTTCAGAGTTCTTAAAATAATCAAGCAAATACGAGGCCCGCAATTACCAGCAGCTTTAATAAATTAGACAGAATATTTAATAGACCTCATTTGCAAAATCCCCTGCCAATTTTAGCGGTTTCGTTCAGAAACGCCCCAGAATTACATATGCATCAAGGGCTAAATAGCACAGAGACATTGCCCCTGCTGATCACATCTTAATTGCGTGCTTATTGCGTGTGTTTTATAAATCCCATCCAAGAATTCAGAACCCTCAGCATCCATTTTACGGGCCTCAGTGTTCCTGTGGAATTTTCCCATTTACCTATCTGAGGCATATTCTACACAAACATGCATCAGTTTTGGTTTCCACTGAGGGCCATTCACAAATGCACTTCCCTTGGTATTTACTAGTTGGCAGCATTAAGCACCATTGCTCTCTTTAATGAAGGTGACCTCCAGTTTGTCGGTTGGCTGGTGACTGCAGTCGATAACTCCAAGGGTATATTCAATTGTAAACAACCTTTCTGACACCCATTGCAGAAATTAAAAACCAGAGCATGTTATCAGCAGCAAGTTTTGCAGTATTATAGTTTGTTTATTTCTTTTTTTCAAATCCCTACATATCACCCAGCTTAATTACCGATCAGTGCATTCTGAATCTCATTTAAATATCGTAATCTGTCTAGATATTGATAGCGAAACCTTTGGATTGAGCTCATTAGGGGTGTCCCATAGGCATGGAATCTAATGAGTAGCTCAGAATAACTGTTCATTTCTCAAATAGTGTCTGCTGTAGACGTTCTGGCATTCTGCGGTTCTGTATCTCTTGGGAAGAATCGAGGGAGCCTGGGTTAAACATGTGAGAGCCTGCAAGGCTACAGAAAGAGCTGTGTCCAGCTGCTGACTTGGTATCTGTTTCTCGTCTTTCTTCGAAATTTAGTAGATTGGGTTTTCATATCCTTTGTCATGCTTGCCCATATAACCTGAGGACTAGGGTCAGATAATCAATCAATTTACCTGATGAAACTGAGGATACATTTGCGTAACCATTTAAAAGCTACCATTTGTAAATCATTTTGAAAAACCTCGTCCTTATGAAATTGTATGATGGTAAATGTCTACCCTAATTTTGCAGTTTACCATGCTTTTCCCATTCCAATGCAATGAGTTTATGATGTTTTACAACACTAAACAAACTAAACACTAATTTACCATGCTAGCCTCTGCTTTACCGTGCCTTCACTAAGATTTTGCTACACTTTACTGTATACTACAGTACAACTTGGTTTAGCTTTGCAGTTTAACATGATCCTTCACCCATCTACAGCAACTGCATGCTGGATTTTTGTTTTTCAATATGAGCGCTCATTTCCTGTTGGGAGATAGAAGATTTCAATTAAACAAGAAATAAATACTGTACTTTCATCTGCAACCTCGATGGTAACAAACAGGTTTCAAAGCGTTCTAAGAATAACACAAACTGAAAGCCTGGGACTTTGAAAATCTCCAGGTGACTTCTCTAACCCTTCAGCTAAAACGTACAGCAATAGCTTCCTGATTTATTTACTTACTTGACGGGAATAAAACCTGTGAGAGGGAACATCTTTCTTTCAGGGTTATTCTTGAGACAACAGCAAAGAGAGCAAACACATAGTAAAAACTTCAAGCAAGCGAAAGTACGAGACTAAAACACTGGCCTTGCTTCCCTCTTCGGATTGTCAGCTTTATTGAGTTTGCAAGACACTGACCTTGACTCTACTGTTTGATAGAAAAGAATGCTTGCTGAATTGAATCGATCTCTAACATTTTTACAGCCCCATCATCATCACTTAGAACAAATTAATACATATTAGGTAAGATCTATGGCATTATTGAATCATATTTCGTTACATGCTGTGGCATCCCGCTTTACTGAAACTGTAGGAAAGGGACTCTGTCCAGCAGGGAGAGCACTGGGAAAAACATGGACTTTGCATTATTCAGAACAAAGAAGAAGTATTGGAAAAGGACTTTTGAATTAAACAAAGGGGAAGTGTGGAATTCTTCTGAAGCTAATTAGAATTCGGGAATTCATTTGAAAACTCTCATTACTTACTTCAAATTTAAGAGCACTGTTTCCCATTCATGCCAAGACTCGATGGCATTCAATTTGCAGCAGAGGGAAGTCCTTGCTCTACCTCATTTTCCTTTCCTCAACACATAACTGTTCCTCCCAACACATAGAATTCCGCACAGCATTCCTAAGCTTTGCAACAACTATCCCATCCTCCATAGCTCTCTATTTAAACATTTACTAAAGCCCCCCTTCTTAATGTTGAATGCTGTTATGGCAATATATAAAAGCCCATGCTTGTATTTTATTGATTTCTCCCTTTATTGAAGAAAGATCTCTTTGATTCTGGGTTTGACAATACTAAGGGTAAACAAACCCTTTCAGAAGTTCTGCTTTAGACAGCTGACCCCTCTTGATGAGGTTGGAAAGGAACACTGAAGTTTGCAGACTCATCAGAAGCTAGCAACAGCAAGCAAAATCACAAACCTCCTTTGAAAGCGTTTTTTGCTGTTGTTGTTTTAAGAACTCGGATTAAACCTGTTCTCAACTGGAGACTTAAAATAAATAATAGAAGAGGGGAAAAAAGTGGAATGCAGTTGAACAACATATCACATTTTTGTATTTTAAGGGGAGACAATCATTTGAACAGCAAATCATTCAAATGCCATGTCGTGTATTTATTCATGTATTTGTTTGATTATTTGCCTGCCTTTTAAATAATTCAGAGTTCTGTTGCTCAAAAATTAATGCTTAATAATATTTATTTGTTCCAAAAATCCATCTGGCATTATCTCCGCCTGTAAAAATAATCACAGCTGTCCGGCTGGTCTAACTAATTCCTGCTTCCAAAGCGACTGCGCAATGCAGTGAACTTTCAACTCTAGAGGACTCACTGAATCCTAAAACAAATACATAGAAATACACCAGAAGACCACTTATACCCCAAACAACGTCAGAAAATGAACACGCTGGAACTGTATAGCTGGGTTTGCAATATTAATGCTGTGTTTGAACAGCACTGTCAGTGAAACAACACAGTCCTTCTGATATCAAACTGTCTGTCAGTTCACTAGAAAGCCCAGCTGCTTGAAAAATAAATTCTTTCAATCGGCCAATTATTTCACTTCTAATATACTCTGGACCTGTGATGATAGACTGAATACTGCGCAATAATTCAGAATCATCAAGATTAGTAATATACTCTGGACCTGTGATGATAGACTGAATACTGCGCAATAATTCAGAATCATCAAGATTAGTAAGAGACTTAAGTCAAGAAAGCAGAGATCTGAAATCCCGGAATCTTCGGTTTCTGACAGCAAAAGCAAAATGATAAAGAATGGATGGTTTGTTCTGTGCTCTGCCTCATTAAAGAATGTATTTTAAGTCTGGATTGTTACATGTTTATCTACAAATGCAATTGAGTCAGGAACAGGGGCAGAGTGGTATTTGTCTGGATAAGCACATATTATTTATGTAAATGTTATATTATATCTTAACAGCACAGCTGACACAACGTTACAAGTTATGCTGCAACTGACAGACACACTATTGCAATGTATGCCATTGTGAAATGATATAGTGCCCACTCAATGATACAGAATATAGTGATCATGAATATAGTGATCATGAACACAGTGATCATGAATATAGTGATCATAAACATTGTGATCATGAATACAGTGATCATAAACATAGTGATCATAAACATAGTGTTTTATACATGCATTCCTTCTACTCTGGTTGTTTGTTTCTTGTTTGTGCAACACTGGCATAATTAAAGATGGGAGTAACCACTTTGAAAAGATCGCTTGTTGCCCTTTGTTATCAAATCTGTCACTTGAAGAATGAGCAATTGGATGTATGGTTAACTGCACTGTGAATCCTTGTAAATCATCTTTAGTTAGAATGAGATCTGGACCCACATATTTCGTTAACAAATTGAATTTTGGCAACACATTGCATTGATTGCAATTATTGCCAGTGTGTGTTTGGGTTCACGCCACCAATATCCTCATGCCATTGATGCTCTGCTTTTATAAGCTCTTTATACAGATTCTCAGCAGGGGCACCATGACTTCATTGTCACTGGAGGTAATTTGGAACCAAATAACCCGAATATTTACTCAATTTTGTCTTCATGTTGACTCCTGAGTTTCTAAGTCCAGCTTCAGTCAAATCCCTACTAACATATACTGTAACACTTTAGAATACATTAACATGTAGTATTGTGTATTATAAATATGTGGTAATTAACTGATAAGCAATTACATATTTAAGTTCAATTGAGAAACTTATGTTAAAAAAAACAGTCAATGGACATGCAATCAAGGGAAATGTAACCATGTGAAAATGATGAAATAACAGCATTAACAGCACATTTACCAGGCTTTTTCATGTCTTAAATAGTGTCTGCAGTAGGAAAGCTGGTCTTAATAAACATACTCTAGATGCATATAAGATAGATTGGCATGTCTAAAATCAGATAGAGAGTCAATCTTCTTGACCATCCAATAGGGAAGCATGAGAGCCATGGGTGGAGGGAGATCAGGTGACATCAGAACCTGCTTTAGCCAGAACAACCTGGATTCCAGAAAAAAACATGTCTCCATGCCACATGCTGCCAATGTAACTGAACAGTAAGGAGATTCCAGATAACAGTTTTAATTGATTCATTACATATTCACTGCTAAAAGTACCTAACAGGCTCTTTTAAGAAACAAGTCTTTGAAGGTTTTTTTTTTTTTAATCCTGCGCTTCCTTTGATGTTTACAATACCCCCCATTTGTATACCTTGAGGTGCAATAAAATTTTAGATAAAAGGGATCTCATTATCAAGCGCTGGCCTAGTAAATGGTTTAAATGTGTTCAATGTTGAGAAAAAAAAAAGATTCCGATCTGGGAAACTGTGTCCCTCAAGACTGCAATATAGAATGTTTCCCTGTACCGAATAGAACAAACTAGAGCAGACTGTTTGTAAATCAGAAGATCTTTATTATTATTATTTTTTCACTACTGCATTATCCCAAAAGCCACGTGTGAATGGGATCGCTTGCAGTGGTGACGTCAGACCAGAAACACAGGCTCAAAACAATGACTGGCGGGTGAAACTGAGGCGCGGTGGTGCTCAGTGCTTTATTAAATAATAGAAAATAAACAATTTAAACAAACACAATACCAAAGGGGCATGTTGGCCAAACAAACAGAAACAAACAAGTATCGTGCTGGTTTTTAGCCAGCATGTATAGCAATTGTTTACTCTAGTTTTTCTATTACCTCCTCTCCACACTCGTTCTCCACTCTGAACCCTTCACCCTCAACAAAGACAGCTGCAGACTTTTATATTCTGGCCAAGGGGTTAACTAGCTATTAATTATCTTATTACCTCTCGGCCATAGTCTGCATAGTCAGTTAAATAATCAGTAGCTGATCAGTCACGCATCCTCACGAGGTTTTAAAATCAAAATTACAAAACAATAGCAAATAATGACAGCGGCTTTCCATCCAAGCCGCAAAAAATAATACTACAAATATTAATAAAACAGCGTCATATATATAGGGGCGGGACACCATGCTAACCCTTTCACTGTCAGCGATGAGATTTTGGGAAGGTACAGTACATCTCAATGTAGAGTTATCTAAGCACAAGAAAAAAAGATTGAATTTAGTGACCCTGCAAAACTCTGCCTTACCACCCCTTAATGTCCGTTCCAGAAATCATTCTCGATGATTAAACACTGTCAGGTTAAATGATCTACAAAGCAGGCTTGCTTTGTTTCCGGCAAATTTACATCGGATTGACAGCTGAGGCTATGTTTGCAGCACAGAGATTCGAAGGGCTTTCGCGCGCAATCATCCGTGATCCATTCCTCTTGATTTTTATAATTGAAGGGCATTGAACTACGAAGTTATTGCACAAAACCAAACAAGATTAGCATGCCATTCTGTAGTTCTGTGTAACTTTCTGAATCATTAATGGTCATTTAATCGTTTGTATACTGTATGGGCATTGTTCATATAAAAAAATTAGCTGAAAGAATTCCTTTTCTCTACATCCACAGTGCTTCCTTTGTGATAAAGTAGAATATGCTGAAGTCTGAGCTATGGAAACATGAAATACACAGATGCCAAAAATCTCTACTTGTGGAGAAAAACTGCAGTCGACACAGACCACGGATGAACCTGAAGAATAGACCTTAATGAGCATTGAAAAGGGACTGTCTGCTCTAATGAAACACTGTATGCAAAACACTGACAATGCTTGAACTTGGTTGAAAAAGCCCTGCTTTGCTTACTGCTAGCTGACAAGCATCAATCAGGGCCTGTGTGTCCCTTGTGGTTCTACTATTAAACAACGCAAACAGCTTTGACACAAAGGCATGACAAGACTTTGCATTCAGGCTTGTCCACCTGGACATATTTTTCCCTTTCTTTCTTTCTTCTTCTTTCTTTCCCTTTCTTTCTTTCTTCCTGTTGCCTGGTGTCATAAAGATGCAAATGCATAGAAAAATGGGCTGCTTTGATGTCATGTGGGTAACACTGCCAGCCCAGTGAATTCAGGTGAGGGATTTAAAGTTTCCTGAACTGCTTGCTATTCAGCAGCACCTCCCCTTTTAGTCCTCTTATACCTGTCTACTTGTAAACCCGAAGACAAACGAAAAAGTTCTGTAACAAGGTTTTGTTTTGTATTGATTTCTGTTTTATGTGGTGCATTGTTTATATATAAACCACTGCAAGCTGTGTGTTTTGTATTGCTACAGCCCACACCCCATGTGTGTTATTGCGCATAATCAAAATGCTCATTAAGGATATGGAAATGTGATTTTCCTGACTGGAATAAAATGAGATCGGAACCTTTGGTTGAGCACTTTTTAATCACATGGGATTGTAATGTCAGCAGCAATTTGGTTGCATGATTTTTCCAAGCTGAGGAGCACTTAACTGTAAACGGGAACACGTTAAGTTAAGGATCTGTTATGCATTTTTGCTTCTGTCACACTCTAAATGATAAAACACTGAACACAATAATTGTCTTGAGTTTGTATCAGTCTTCACTCTATGTGTGTGTGCGTGCGCTGGTTCCTAGTTTAGTATTTCCTATCATTTCCCAACCTCCAGTGACCTGATCTGGGTCACAGTCAAGGTGCTGATTATAAATGAACCTTTGCTGTTTGCAAGAGGATGTCACATTTCAACTTGTGTCTTGTCAATGTGAATGGAAACTCATGGCCTGTGTCAAGGGAAACATTTTTGTATTATTATTATTATTATTATTATTATTATTATTATTATTATTATTATTATTATTATTATTATTATTATTATTATTTCCTATCTGCCATACATAGCTGGTATGATATTACTCTTGTTGTGTGTGTCTTGCAGTATGTGTGATATGCACATGGTGTTAACAGTATGATATTCGCTTGTTTAAATGTGGTTTTACTGTAATACAGTTGAAACTGGAAAGGGCACTAGAAACGTGCATGGCTCTTAAGGCTCTGTGCTTTATGTGTTTATTCAACTGTTAAAATGTGATAGGAATGTATAGGGGGTTCTTACCTAGCTATCAAAATCTATCAATAAGTATTATCACAAAATGTGTCACTCATTTTTTTAGTGCATTAACTGTTAACAAATAGCTCATTTTGTGTTACTAGCTCGCATACCAGTTGTAAACATTGTAAAATAAGATGTATAATAATATAAAACCAGGTCTCATCTGCATGATATGATAGACTGGGAGTTGATAATCTTTAACTAGGAAACTGATTTTCGATTAATATATTTATCTGACCTTTTTTTAATCAGTTTAGATTACTGTATTGTAACTAACCATAAACAAAACATGAACACCCTGTTAGTAAGCCAGTTGCAGTTAATAAATTACAAAGTGGCGTTTAAAATGAAGCACGACCTAGCAAGACTCTACCTAAAAACACATCTGTTGGGACTCAAATGCATGTGTGTATTTCTTAGGGTAGGGATTGCTTGATAAATCAGTTTGATTTTCCAATATAGTTTCATAAAATAATCTAGGTTTCTTGATGGAAATTTTAATGAGGGGTGTAAATACAGATAGAGAATTGTGCTCATCTTTTTTTTTTCCTGGCGCTGTTTTTCAATCAGTGAATTCTTGCACAGCAGATTGCACATGTCAGTTTGGTTTATTAAGAGGAGCTTTCCTGGCTCCCCCGCAGGATGCAGATTCAGATTAGTAAATCAAAGCAGCTGATCGGAGGCAAAAGGATAAGGGAAATGGGAAATCACAGCCAAAAGGGCAGTCCATTACTCACCCCACACCCCAATCACCGAAAATCACTTTCGTTTTCGTGTCTGGGAGAAAAAAAACAATATTATTTATACTTTAATAACCACTGTCGCTGCAGCCAAAACAAACCATTTATTTATTTATTTATTTATTTATTTATTTATTTATGTATGTATTTATGGAAGCACTTTATATTGTGTCTCAAATTACTGTGCATTTACATAGTAGTTTACATAGGATCATTTAGAGTGTGACAGAAGCAAAAATGAATAACAGATCCTTAACTTAACGTGTTCCCGTTTACAGTTATCTTGATGCATCTAGCGACTACAGTATTCAAACAGACAAAAATACATTCTTTTCTATGAGATTTAAAAGCTGAAACACTGTAGTGACAAGGCATAGGATTCCTTAAATGTGCTTTAGCACCCTCTGGCACACGCTGCTCTAAAAAAAGACAATAAAACACAAAAAAACAAGAATGTTCAGTGTCAAGAGCCTTGGAGATGTACGAATATAACATGTTAGTGATGGACTGGTAGACCAGTTATCTGCTCAGATCTTTCAAGTCAAGATTAATGTTTCCAACAAGGAACCCGTGAATCAGCTAACATGAAAAGAAAAAAAAAAGCTGATTCCACCAATTATATTCACATTTCACTCTGATCAGCTGCCGTTGCATTTTTTCACCATTGTCTGTCTTTCTCCTGGGTTTTGAAATGCCGTCAGTATGCATGTGTAACCTGGAATCTGGATAAGCAAGCTTGGGTATCTCACTCCACTGTTTTCTTCAATATTCCACCAAGGAAGTAGCTGCAAGGCAGCCCTGGAGTGCTTGGCTGAGACCACCGTTTTAATTGTTCAAATAAATACATTGAAACTAATAGTGCACCTCTTCAACTGCGCAGGGGGATTATTTAACGGAAGCCATAAATGTATAGCACAGTCGACCTAATGGCAGAGTGTGCTACACTGGAGAAAGAAAAGACCTGATAGGTAGAAGGAGATTTGCACCTTTGTCATCCGTTAACTCTGTTGTTTCTACTACTTCTGGACAATCAGATCGGTAGATTCAAACTCTACCCTTATAGCAGTAGTAGGCAAATCTTTGACCGCATGTGTTCAGAAAAGTACACATTCATTGGGTGAGGTGCACACTAAGTCACAGCCTGGTCTTCTCATTGGGCGCTTGACCAGTAGTAATCACTGTAGAAATCGTTATTCCTCGCTTACCCTGAATGCCCCCTGTAGGATCAAGATGGTTCCATAACAAAACACCATTCTAACTTACTCAGCAGACTATGTATATAGACCCAGGTGGAGTTACATAATGCTTCACATTTTGAATCAGTAATTAAGGACTACAGAAATGAATAGAAACTCAGCAAATACTATTGTAATCGCCCTGCTATTCCTTGTGCCTTCAACAGCTTCATCAGCACAACACTAGTGAATAACAATGCCCTACCTGAAGGCAGCCAATCATTACCAGGAGGTCATTCAGCCTTCACTGAGCCTCGTATTAGTGGCTTACTGCCATAAAGTAATTAAGGCAGCCTTGTGTACCATAGTGATGAAGATTAGTGAGGCAGTGCCAGGGGCTAAGGTTTCTTGGAGCACCTGCATCTGCAAAGGTTTGCTCAAAGACTGCAAAAAGGGTCCATGCAAACACAACTGGGCTGATTTAGAAATATATTATTGCATTTGGTAACACATTATATTAAGTGTCTCTCATCAATGTGTATTTACATAGTAGTTACTTAGTAAATACATGTGTACTTACACATAAATTAATTCTTGCTCGTGCACCTGCAGCAGACTTCCTGAAAAAAAAAACGGGCGGGTTTGTGCTGCTCCACATGCGGGAAACGTTCTTCAGTCACTTAGCTCTGCACACTTCTGCTAAGTACCGAGGACTCCAGCTCCAGTTCCACATGGTTTCCACATGTGCTTGTGTGGATGTGTGGGTGTGTAGGTGCAATCACAAACAAATCCTCTTTATTTCCTGCACCCTTTGAGTGAGCTGACATTTTTCTTTGTGCTCTGGAAACAGCAAGTCAATAGTGTGTCCCCCGGGTATATCAGTCAGCAGCAAAGAGAGTGTGTTTGTCTGGCAGTGTTGGAGTGTGCAGTCAATCCTTCAGAGGCATTATTGTGGGAAATAATGCGTGATCACATTAGCTATTCTCTGATTTTGCTTTAAGGTTCTCTGCCATGGAGGACTGCTGCAAACTTCCATTGTTAAACTTCTAATTACAGGACAGGGGCAAAATCGGAAAACAAGGGTAGTAATATAACAAAGGAAACAGAAAATCCAATACACTACTAACACTGAACATGTTAGCAATCTTTTTTATTTGTCAGTTCAATAGTTAATTATGCATTTTAACATACTGTACAATATCTTTCCACAATCCAGTCCTGAACCCTAACACTAATCTAAAGGTACAGTTCATTTTTTTTTTGCTAATCATGTACTTTCAAGAGTACCTTTGAGCCTAAACCTTTTGTGCTGTATCAAATTGCTGTTTTCTAAATTCTATCATTCGAGACTAGAGTGTTCTGTACAGTAAACCTCTTGGAGAATATTGTTCCAAAAGTTAAGTAGTTTCTGCGTTTTAATTGGGTTGCTCAGTGATAACTGGTTCAGATGGTTTTACTGGTACAATGGGGGGGGTTGGTGGCTGGAGTAGAACAAGAGGCTAAAACTTTACATGAAGTGTCTCTAACTACTGAGTATTTACAAACTAGTTACTTAGTAAATACAGTGTACTTACAAATCATTACAATGTTATTATGCATAATTACAATACACTTTATATTTATTATTATTATTATTTGTTTATTTAGCAGACGCCTTTATCCAAGGCGACTTACAGGGACTAGGGTGTGTGAACTATGCATCAGCTGCAGAGTCACTTACAATTACGTCTCACCCGAAAGACGGAGCACAAGGAGGTTAAGTGACTTGCTCAGGGTCACACAATGAGTCAGTGGCTGAGGGGGATTTGAACCGGGGACCTTCTGGTTACAAGCCCTTTTCTTTAAGCAGTGGACCACAGAGCCTCTTTTTGCACGACATAACCCTAACCCTAATTCTAAACCTAACCTTAACCTTAACCCCCCTAAACCTAACCCTAGTCCTAATACTTTTCTGATACAATTGTGTACTTGTATATATCGTGCAAAAAGATTTGCACATTAAGTACATTGTAACTATGCATAATAGTATTGTAATGGTGTGGAAGTATACACATATTTACTAAGTAACTTATAGGTACATACACAGTAATGAGAGACACTTTGTGTAAAGTGTTAACAACAAGAGACAACTGGGAGTCCTTGGATGGGTAAGGTGTCTCAGAAAGTGGTTGTATGAAAATGATCTATGGGTGGTGAAATGTGCCCTGCATAGAAATTAGGCACAGCTTGAATGGAAATGTCAATGAACAATTATATTGCTTTGTAAGTTTTGTATGATAATTAAATAATTCTGTGGAATTACTATGGTAACATATTTTCAGGGCTGATTTAAAAAGATGATCACCTGACGTGCAATGCTTCCAGAATTTAAACTCAAAGGTATGGGCAAAGATAAATGGCACACTACACTATACAATGACCAGTAAGGGCGTCTGGTGCCTGCAACATTTGGGGTAAGGTAAATAGCCTCGTTTAAATGTATTCTCTGATGGTAAAAACAGATTTTCCCCTTCTAATGCTTAGCGTCCCTCGGCTGATTTTGCTCGACTTGTGAAAAATAATGAATAGTTGTCTGGAGTGTTTCACACTCATCTCGTTTAATACCAGCTCCAATGCCATGCTGTGAACAGACAGACCTGCAACAGAATGAAGAGCCATCTCATTGAAAGTGCTCTTCATTAAATCTGTATGAAGTTATCTTCTGTGGACTTGACGGCTGAGCAGACTTTCAATCCAATGCCAGCTAATATTTGGTCCTAAATGGCTTCCGCACATGATTATCTGTCTGTTTTTTATCTAAATAAAGCCACAGAAGATACTTGAGTACTCTTTGTAACATTTACTACAGGAGGTGTTTTGATAAATCCCTACTGTGTCATTATTTGGAATCACACATCTGAATGCTATTTCTAAAAACATTTTGCGTGTGCTAGTTGAAGGTTTGGCTAGGCGCAGTTATTATCCTATTCACTTTTCAGCTCATGAATTCCACCTGATGAACCTACAATTCTGTGTGCTTTGAAGTGTGCTCAGGAGGAGCACTGCAGGGGTCTCTTAACTAAAGGAGTATATATATATACATATACTGTAATGCTTAACAACCCCCTGCTATCATCAAAACACTGATCTTGACTCTTATCTTGACCTGCACCTGCAAATATACCAGACAAAGGTCAGGAGGGCGTTTAAATCATCAATAATTCTGTTCTTCCAGTACTGAGATAAAGGACCCTAATGACAAAGCTTCTGCAGTATATATATATATATATATATATATATATATATATATATATATATATATATATATATATATATATATATATATATATGTGTGTGTGGGGGGTATTTCAGTTTGGCAGGGATGGGGTTAATTCCATACCTACTGAATACACGTGGGCATGTGGCCATTCTCCATTTAGGTAATAGATTGCTAATTGGGGAATGGCCACATGTGCATATAAAGCAAGGGTTTTCCAAGAATTGTGCATGAAATCCAAGAATGAAATAAATAAACCAGAAAAAAATAGATATCTAGTATATTCCAGCAGCCTGAAGCCTCACTGTCTGAAAAATGTAGCACTTTGTATTGCCACTACCTGAAGGTTTATTACATTCAAAGGATAAACTCATTCTCCTGTGATACACCACAAAGCTTATTCATATCAACCAGTGGCAGCTGTCTGTCATGGCTAGGGGAACTCTCGTCAGTTTCAATAGGAATGGCCTTTATCAGCAAAAAGGCACTTACACAGCAGCCCATCATTAAGGGTAGCTGAGTTTAATCAGGGATCGACACCAAAGTAAGTGAAGTACACTACTTTCTACTTGCTGCACAAAAGAAACACACACTTAGGAGGGGAAGGAAAACAGCTCTGTTTTAGATCCACATTATAAAGCTGATATAATCCGCTCTGCCAACGAGTTGCTATGAAAACAAGAAAGAAAACCATTTTCTTTCCACTCAAACTTCCAAGACGTGCTGATTCCGAGAGCTTTCAAATGCTGTAGTTTTATCAGTCCCCTGTGAAGGATGTTTCATCTCCATGTTTTGACAGGAGCTTGGGACCTCTCAAGTTATATAAATTCATCCAGTATTTTAACCTAAAACCTTTTCCTGTACTTCTTTGGTATTTTGCTGTGCTAGTTCTAACTTCCTTAATGCACAGAGGCAGGCTGGAGGTGGACATTGTTTTGAGTTGATTTCAGATATTTTAGTTCTGAAGACGTCAGCGCTGGGCATTTGGGACTAAAAGTCATTTCACTGTAATGACTGTTGACACTGGCTGTAGATGGGGTCAGTCAGGCCTATTCCTGAAAGACAGGCAGGTGTACAACAAAGCAAGCACTCTTCAATTGCCTTGCATGCTTTTCACCTCTGGAGACCCGACGCTGCATCTGAGGTTGAAAGTAAAGAGAGTTTGGAGGTTGTATCTCAAAACCGACACACAATTCGTCACAAGACCCAGGACGCATGGAAAGGGGGTGCTCAGGTCAGGACAAGTGTGCTCATGGTGTAGAGTCGCTATACCTGACCCCTCTTTAAAATAAATGCCCACAAGGGTATAACAGTAAAAGAGTAGCAAAGTGTACTAAATCACATTGAAAGCACAGGAAAATATGAAGCACATGCACAAGTATATAAGGACAGGAAAAGCAAGTTGATTTGATGTTCAGCTGCATTACATTCTCTAAAAGTATCAACTCCAAGGTCTCAATTATTCTGAAACCAGATAAGAAACAGAACATAAATAGTTTAACATGATGGCTTGCTCCTGTATGAAACATAAAGATCCAGCAGCCCTTAAACCAAAGGGAATGTTTTCAGAACAAGTAAATCTGGTATAAGCAGCCGCTATAATGCAGTCCCTGTGGATATGCCATGAAGAGAAGGTTTAACACGGTCTGTCAGTAACTTACTGCAGGCTCGTAGAATAGATTTGGCCGAGCTAACATGTGGCATCCTTGTAGCAAACTAAACCAGGCAGGTTTGAGATAAAGTGTGTGCTATTATGCTGTGTCACTTCACCTAATGGAAAGCTGCCTCTGCTTGTCTATGTGTATGTGTGTAAAGAGTAATTACTCTGAAGTGTTTTGTTCTCTACTCAGTAAGTAATGGGTGGTGTGTGTGTGTGCGTGTGCGTGTGTGTGTGTGTGTGTGTAAACTCAACAGCAAGAGACCATCACACAGAGGTTTAAATGATGCCTCCTCAATGCCATTCAATACACACTTAGATGGTTACTGTTGACTAATCACTAATCAAAAGAGAATTAACTGCTAACAAAACAGCAATTAACATTATAGTTTAGAATTAAACAAAGTAGATGTCTTGTTCGGAATTATCCATTGTGTGCAAGTCAATGTAAATGTAGGTTCCTAAAAAAAATACAACACCAAACCGATCGTTAATTTAGAGTAGTTAACAGCTTTTATTATTAGCTTTGGGTATGTGCTAGGCATGCACTTTGAGCAAGGATTTTTTAAGCAACATATTATGATGGATATCAGAGACCATATGGTGCTGTATAATAAATTGTCTAAGAAATGTAATTATTGTTTGCTGAGGTCATGTATACAGTAACCACAGGTCAAGTGCTCCAATGCGGTTACAACAGGCATCAGATCTCTCTTACATATTTTTGACCATTTCTGGGGTTTCTGGGAGCTAAATCATGACTATTTTAACAGATTCTGAACTGATTTCTCCCAGACAGTGTGGAATGATTTAATACAGCACCTGTGTTCCTTGGAGGAAGACCTTTCAAATGATTGGGGTTTAGTTCAAATTAAAGACACGTCAAGAAAACTAGGCGTATTGACAGAAAGAATGAAAGAAAGAAAAAAATACTCCACCTTTCCGATTTCCTGTAATAAATAATAAATGCATGTACCAGCACAATATTAGATTCCATGTCTGCTGTTTTTTTTGACAAATCAAACCATGTGAACTTTAATTTGATACTAATATATTAATAATATATCAATAACATTTTGAATTTCAAACAATGTCAAGCTGCAGCAGGACAAAAACGAAAACCATATGGCCACTCTGTTTGCAATGTCTTGGGGGGGGGGAGGGGGGAGTACTACACCTGTCGTCATTCCTTTGAGGGTTCCTGTCTGCTGCATAAAGATTTTACTGTTGTAGGCTAGTACACAATAAAAAGGGGAATGGGCTCATGGGAAATAAGCAGGGAAGTGGAAAGGGCCCAGGAAGGAATAAAAGAGCTTTATGCAATGGTAAATAGAAAACGCATAAACTGAGAAAAATGACTCAGAGCTAAAGAAGCAATCCTACTTTGAACTAATGAGAAAGTTAATGGAACCCATTTATCTCACAGCCAGGTTCATTAACGTGCCACTGTTTTAATTGTGTCAGCTGATCCAGATACAGGCATTAAGCACATTGTTTGGTTGCTTCATTTATTTTACAAACTTGAACTGTATTTACAATGATTTGCTCATGAATAGAAGAGGCAAGACTCTTCATTTATATTAAACCCCCACTGATTTCAGCTCCTATAACCCAGGCAAGAATAATCTATCGCTCTGAAAGACACCTATTGCATATCAGCAGACATTTCAGCCCTTTTACTGACCACAGTGTGCTAATTGAATTGTGGAGCCCGATTAGATTCTGTGCTTGTGCTAGCATGGCATAATAATTTGGGGCAGGATAAGATTCTGTGCTATAATAAGCATTCAGAAGAACTGCCCCATGGGTTTAAGGACATTGGGTCACAGATGAAGTGTCAAATCCATGTATACATCTTTTCTTTCCAAAAACCTCAAACCGCAGACAAACGAGAAGTGCTTTGTAAAACTATCCCCAGCATTTGGAGATTTGCAAATAGAAGACTGCTGTAACCCTTTATTTTAAGTATATAAGCAAACAATCAATGCATCTATACATGTGTTTTAAAGGATGACACAATACAACAATAACAACAGCCTACTAAAATAGTTGTATAAGAACTTGTAGCATAGGCATGTATAAAAACTAATAATTAGATGATAACGTGATGTGAAGCTTTGCACTTTGAATGTATCTTTACAATGTTATGGTAATAAACAACCATTTATAACACATGAATAGAAATTTTGGGAAAGGTATCCTTAAACTAAAGTGAGACTCAGACTCCTTATGATTAAGTATGCAATTAGTTTGAAAAGGTACAGAAATGGACTGTAGAATGACTCGTACACAGAAAATATAAATCTTTATATTCACTAACCAGTGAGTATTTTACAAGGAAGTTATGCATGGTTTAGTGTGTATAGGTCACTGTCCTCTTTGCACTCTACCTGTATTAAAATAATAATGCCAAACAGCAATGATTTAATAAAACAATGAGGCTTGCTGGTGTTTTGAGACACACTGTAGGTACCCAGGGGGTGTAGTCCACTATGCCTGTTCTAATGCAACCCTAATGGAGCCGAAAGCAGAATTTCACCTGTTCAGTATTCTGGTTGTGGTCATGATTTGCTCGTCAGCAACAGCTAAGGGACCAATCAACTAGATCTTGTCTCCTTTGACATTTGTATTTCAACCAAAGATCAGTAACCTGCAGGATAGACAGGTGGCCATAGCTCAGGCAACCTTCAATTCCATGGCTACCTGCATTGGCCATTAGGCCAAGTAATTGGTTGCATTATGCATGATGGAGGCATGGCATTTTCCCCTGTATTTCCTGTAGTAGAATAATATAAATAATCCCAAATACAAATAGCCAGCCAGTTAAGACTGCCTGGCTTATACTGGATTCTACAGCTGTACTGAGCATAGGCCTGCAGGCGCTTAGCCAGCCACAGGGGTCGCTGGTGTGCAGTGAGCCAAGGATTCCGCAGCCGACCTAGCCCTCCCTGCCCGGGCAACGCTTGACCAATTGTGCGCCGCCCCTGGGAACTCCAGCCATGGTCAGCAGTGGCATAGCCTGGAATTGAACTGGTAATCTACAAGTTATAGGGTGCATCCTGCAATCCGGGCGGAGTGCCTTTACTGGATGTGCCACTTGGGAGCACCCTTGGGTTACATTTGAATATACCAGATGATACCCGGTATATATTCTATGAGGTAAACAGACTTAAAGTTAATCTCTTAAAACTGATCTGTTTGAAATATTTAAAAAGAAACGTCCTGACTAAAAGTCTTTCTCAGTGTCTCAGACTTTTAGTCAAAAGGTTGGTCATTGAATTAACTACGTTTCTTGTAGTATTTCTAAATCTACCGATATTGCTTTTTGCTTTATAGGTAGGTAAGAAAGGAAATTCTTATAAAGGTTCTGAGTGAATTAAATGGTTAATGGGGCAATTGCAGTGAGCCTTCATGCTAAATAAACAAATAATAATGATAACCACTGTTTCATTTGACCTTGTAGGTGTGCACAAACCCAGAACCTGAAACCCAAGTAGTTACTAGTCTTTAACAATTGTATAGCACTGAAACATCTGAAGGGCCACTTTATATTGCAGTTCACATTTAATTCCCTAACAGGTCAATTTGACTATTTCTAGTAAATATTTAACTATGCATAATAACAATGCAATTATGTGTAAGTACACATGTACTTACTTTGTAACTACTATGTAACTACACAGTAATTAGAGACACTGCATGTAAAGTGTTACCAAAACTGAAAACAACATTCACAGCCGTTAAGAAAATGCAACATGTGTTCTGAATGTTTTCTGAGCAATTACTGCTGTGCTTTAAACAGAAAAGGTCATCACTTTTGCACGGGTAATATTGGCAACATTAGGTAAGAAAAAATAAAGCTCTAATTAGTGAGAGTGCCCTGCATTACAAAGAAAAGCTGCTGATGCATTACAGTAACCTTGCAACTGATGCATTTGCTGATGTGTCTAAACTCGTAGTAGTTTTAAACTTAATAAAAAAATCGAAGATGCTAAAAAAAAATGCCTGTGTCATTAAATCCATTTGTCAGGTTAATAGTGCTTTGATTTTCATGATGGTGTTTGTCTAAGACACCATGACATGAGCTTACAGCAGAAAACTGTCCCCAAATATTATGACTGCAATGTAAATTCAATTAGTCTTAGTGAGTAAATTAATGAAGTCGGAGTAATTCTAAATGCCTGCCAATGGCACGCGATCGAACACTTAGTGGCATTAAATAATAACACACTTTTGGCAGAGAAGTGTTGTACTCCATTAAGTATTCCTTCTCTGGTTCTGTAAAGATGTAGAACACACTGATAGAGGAACAGTGCATGGCAATGCTTTGAATATGCACACAGGTATCACGGCATTACATGATGGAACAGAAATGCAACTTTACAAGAGGCCCTTGTTTATTTCACTGTTTAATTTTAAAGTGCATCTTTGAAGGCTGGATTGCAGTATGTAAGTATGCAAGAACAATGTTGCGCTAAAGTCAGCAAGAAAAGACTTATTGAGCACAATACCTGCAAAAGGGAAGTTTAAAAGGTACATTGCAAATACATTTTCAAGCTCTCTTTCTAGAGTTTGCTTTCACTTTCAACTTTCAGCATTTTCTTATGAACGTTGTGGCAAAGGTTTTCATTTTCACTGGCCTTGTTTGTTTTTTAGAGATCGATTTCTGTGCAACACAAAGGTGTTATTTTCAGGGACAGGCTTACATCAGCAAGTGACAGAATTTAATTCCATACATCTGCAGGTTTCCTATTCTTTTGAACGTCCTTGCAGATAGCTGTATTTACACAAGGTTTTAGATTAAATGACAGCATTAAACTCGGTTCTCGGAAACAGAAAATTCAAATCAGTGATGAATGTTTGCCATTCAGTTTCCAAAATGATGATAGCAATTTGTTCATTTTTATCAGACTGTAGCCAATAAGTGAATGACCTTTGAGTACAGGCTTAGAATATGCATGATATGGAATGATTCTTAATCACTGTGAAAGAAAAAAAGAGACAGTGCTTACTGCAATTGTCAACTCTGATATCTCACACATGCTTCCTCAAGACAGACTGGAAACAATCCTTATCAAAAAAATTAAGCTGCTTTATATATAAGACCCACTGCTTTGATCTTACTTTATTTTAAGGGCTGCTTTTTTAGTTTATTAAGAGTTAACAAACATTGTTCATTTAGAGCTAAGGATTCTACATTAAGATCTTTATAAACTAATGTAACGGGTGGTATTGTGTGATGCACTGCCTTACGGATTCTGTTTCCTGTCAGTGAGATGAGGTTAAAAACTCTATAACCACGATTGCAGACAAGGTCGGCTCTTCTGCATTGTGGTTGAGACACCCATTAATAAAAACATGATTTAATTTGCTCAGCGTTACTACAGTAACAATTTGAACCGATTTCAAATATATGATCGACTGGGAATTGATAATCCACAGGGCTCTGATATTTGCTGTTTTAGCTGGCCTATTATATATTAACTAACAATTAACACAAAAAGAAATACTGTATATTGACATGTTTATTAGCTGGTTGTTAATAGTTAATAAAATAAAAACGTGACCAATAATTCAATCTCTGGCTTTCACTTTGCTTGTAGCATCTACCCTCAAGATACATATTCAGGCCCAATTAAAATAAAAATAACTAATTAATTCAACTGTCATCCCTGAGCACCCCATTGGGTTCCCTGATTTTAATTATTATTTGTTTGATGCATTGTCCAAATACACACGTTCCATAATACAAGCAGAACAAAAGTTCTAAATAATACAATTACAAGAAAATTGTTTTTTTTTTAACAGTACTGCTGGTAGAATAGTTACTGCGAAGGTTCAGATATAATTTTGTATCTTTAATTTTTCTCTGCTTAATAATAGATGATCCAGGATTATACTATCACCTTGAATATGAAAGCTGATTTAATAAGACAGGATTTCAGGGTAGAAAATGATTCCCTCTGTGTTTCAGTGCTTGTGTGCGTTGAACCTGAGCTCATTAGAGAGAGATTAAAAAAGACACCCAAAGCACATGCAGTTATAGTCACCTACCATAGCACTGTCAATAGAGTCTAGGCCAACAGTGGGCAACCAGGATGGCATGGGTTCGGGAAGTTTGCCACTACATAAACAAAGTTTCATTACGTTATACAGAAGACATTTATGTTGAGGGTGTCATATATACCAATGTAACCACTGGTCACACATGCATTTCATCCCATTAACTGCTCAATAATGGTAAACAGTGACAGGTTTGGTTAGTCATACCACATGCCACCAAAGTTTTATCATATTGACGAAGGACAAGAGAGAACCCTTGTAGAGGAATATCATAGATAAAAAACTAATTAAAGGTTTATCAAAATATATTTGTCTGGCTCATTTATGCAAACTGAAATAAACAATGTAAATAATATAATTACTAAATTCTACTTACTTTTTTGTCCCTGTCATCAGTTCTCTCCTCTCTCCCGCTTGAGTCATCACTTTAGTTGCTGGTCCTTGAAAGCATTTTAAAAAGTTTCAAAAACCACCCCTCGTTTCTAAGAAATATTGGATCAAGTCCGGATTCTTTACTGAAACAGACAGATCAATATGAAGCTGTCAGTCTTTGGGGTTTTGCACACCAGGTGTAACAGTGGGAAGCATATCTAAACCCTGCTTTTCAGAAGCTCCTGATGTGAGTGCTCACTGCTTAAAGGCAACATCAGAACTTGATTTTGAAATTGGTGACATGCTGTGCAGGTGACATTCAAATGCATTACTAAGTGATCATCAAAAGATCAAGCAATCACGGTAAAGCCAGGGTCAGGCAACTCCAAATTTAACTCACCTAACTGGACCTAACTGATATTTAGACAGACTTAAAGTGCACTATAACTCACACTGCATGCCTTGCCACCAGGAGTCTTGAGTCTGAATCAGAATCAGAATCTGAAAAACCTGCCTCAGCTGCAACCCCTACAGAGCCCTTTCTACTGTGCACAGCAGGTTGTTAGAATCAATTGACGTCATCAGTGCAGTTATATGTTGTCCCACTTCATCTTGCAAGTAAGCAGCTTAAACTGCAAGCACAGTTTTGTGTGTCAAATCATCAGACCCCTCCAATCTGAAATGGCTGCCCTAAATGGTAACCACAGATGTTGATTAAGGAACTTGATTCTCCAGAGCTACACTGACTTAACCTCCACTCAGTGCATTCAACATTTTCAAGTGTTACTGGTGCCAAACTGCAGGGTGCATTTTATTCTGTACAGTGCGTACATTTATTATAAATTAGCATGTTTATTAATGCCTGTAACAGGGATTTTACCTGTGTGGGTCGTCAATGAATTACAATGAGTCAGACTTAATAAACAATACAGGTGCTGCCACTAGGGTACCAGCAAAGATAGCCCGAGTGTCAGATTTAATAAACAAAACAAAACAAACAAAACAAAGCACAAAATAAAAGTTTGCCACACAAGGTGAGCGTTAGCCTCATTAAAAGAGACGTCCTGCTCCAGGAACCTACAACACAAACTATCCCTCACCATATTTGTTCGGGATCAAATCCCCTAAACTGACCTACTCAAGTCCTGACGTCCTGCCAGGACCTGCAGCTTCTTCCGACGGACCCGGCTGCCCAATGCAGTTGTCATTTTCCTCTGGAGCGGACACTGTCCTCGATGTAAATAACCCAGGCTTTCGCTCAGTGTAGCCATGGTGGTGCTTTCTGAGCTGTGCACAGGCTCCCCGGGCACGCCCCCTAGCCAATCAGGACCTCCTGATTAACTCAGCACCAGGCAAACCTTCCTGCTGAATTGGTTACCTAGCAACACATCTACTGTTACACGTCCCAGCTGCTTCCATAAAGGCACACATCCACGCAAAAGCCAGCGACAGGGTCCTCCCTGTCACAACGCACAGTTGAGAGCCAAGCTCTCCTGCTTGGGTACAAATTAGTAAAGATCTTGTGAGGTTCCTTGCCGGAGTAACATTGGGTAGAATAATATTTCACTGAATAAGAAGTCCATCGATCACACATTCCATTAGCCCTTTCCTCACATTTGGTTACGTGCCACATATAAATACAGCAACCTGGTGTGCAGTACAGCACGTTTACTGAATTTGCCTTCTAGTGCCAGTGGGGTTAGAGGTCTGTCAGCAGGAATCAGAGCTGGAGTATATATATAAGGGAGCTGTACAACCTCCAGGTTTTATCCAGTACGCAAATGCTGAAATGTTTTTTTTTCATATTTTATATGTAACTGTAGAGCCCGTGGTGCACTGAGTTCCAGTGTGTATGTTGCATTGAGCTGCCTGCTGCCACTAATGAAAAGCCAGAGTGAGACAACCTAGGCCAGGAGTGGCCAACTCTGGTCCTGGACAGCAGCTGGGTCTTTTGGTTTTCATTCCACCTGAGTACCTGAGTAACTGGTCAACACAAAAAATAAAATCCAAGCCTTGACGATGTTGAGAAAACCAGATTGTGGCTCTCCAGGACCAGGGTTGGCCACTCCATACCTTGGTGTTTACTGAGGAACTAGGATTGACATTCATTTAGAATCATAATTCTAATTCAAAGACAAGGGAGAACATGTTTTAAGTTGGATGGAGGCCTAGCATGTGATTTAACAATATGCAACATCCACAGAAAGGTGACGTAGGGAGCACCTCGACTGGGAAGTACCTTCTCAACCCCCTAGCAGGTAGACGTGTTTAAATGAGCAGGCTTGATAGCCCATGTTCTCTTAGATCTGGAACCTAGAGCCTAATCAAATTGAGCACTGTCTTCACAGAAGGATTGTAGACACAAATAATGAAACCTCAAAAGAAGAGAAACCGAGATATAGCTAAAATCCAGCATGCAAGCTCACACTTGCTTCTCAGTGTTAGATTTCAAAGCCCCAGGATATTATTCAGTCATGAAAATTAAAATACAGAGTAACACAGCTATTGAATGTTACATCTTTTAAAATAACAGACAAGTTTAAACCTTCCTGTCAACACTTCCTTATATCAATTTATCTACAGTGCAGTAGTTAGTTTTTTTTTTCCTTGAAATTCTAATAATGCTGTATTAATCTACACCTGCTGATAGAAAATCCAATACAGCTTCATCCACACTGATACTTTCTTTAATTAATCCCAAGCCTTGAATGGCTAATTAAATCCAGTTATCTCAAGGCTCATCCACAGTAAAGGACAGATCCAGTCATTGTGTGAATCCTCGGCTAATGAGAGACAACAGCAATCTCCAGGCAACTTTCAAAACTTCTTGAAGTTTAAACTTTAAGTAAAATAATAATTGGGTCACACTTTATTTTAATGTCCTTTTTTGTTTAGTAACTGTTAACATAACAATTTGGGTAACACTTTAAATTGTGTCTCTAATTACTGTGTATTTACATAGTAGATACTTAGTAAATACATGTCTACTTACACGTAATTGCAATGTTATTATGCATAGTTAATGTGTACATCTTTTTGCATGATATAACCCTAACTCTAAACCTCACCCTAGCCCTAACCCTAACCGTAAACCTCACCCTTACCCTAACCCTCTTATGATACACTTGTGTGCTTACACATATCGTGCAAAAAAATGTACACATTGTACAACACGACAGCAACGCCATTATTCTTTAACAATACACACCTACGTAAGCTAGTTATTAGCAGTTAAATACATTTAACAAACTTAAACAATTTCTCATTATAATTAAGGGCTGCCTATTAGTATAAGAGGAGGATATGAGACTTTAAAGTTTCTTAATTATCTGTAATTGTAATAAGTCATTTAACAGCCTTTTAGTTGCTCTGTGCTTTTAAAAAAGTATTGGGCATATGTGCGACTGTGCCTTTAAATGTTTTACATATATTTAAAAGTATTGGGCATATGTGCGACTGTGCCTTTAAATGTTTTACATATAATTAAAAGTATTGGGCATATGTGCGACTGTGCCTTTAAATGTTTTACATATAATTAAAAGATTGCTTTATTTGTGCATTTAACTTATTCTGTATATTACTTTACTGGCTTCCAAGTATTAGGGTAAAATCAATTAGGAGGAATTCAGTTGGAAAATTAGGTACCGCCACTGTGGTCTCCTGTTTTATTGCATTGTATAGCGGTTCTGCAACCCTGCAACTTCTAATAAAATTCCAAGCTAATTTCCTTCTGATTCTTTTACTAAACTGCGAGTTATGAGTAAAGAGAATATTAGGTTTTACTTTCAGAAACGCTGCATTTACTTATCACAGTAAAAAAAGACTGTTACTTTAGAGCATATTTAAATTGTTAAGAATCGTATTAGAAATGCTGCAGCTACAGCTAAGCCACCACCTTTAACAGCACTTGTGAATTTTTGCAACGTTTTTTTACTGATTTATTGTCTATAGAAATGTGTAGATGACAAGGGAGGGCCTTGCTTCAGACCTGTAAAGTAGCATTTCTGAGTGATTATGATTCTACAACAGGTTGAATTTATTGATAATTCCAGGGCGCGCTGAGTGTATAAGAATAAAAAACCAATGTATACTTCATTCTGTATAACTTTCTATGTATTTTATAACAATGGTCTTTTCTGTTTTTAAGATCCTGGATTTCAATTAAAAAAAAATATGTGCAGAACAGACATAAGAGCTCCCACAATGAGGCAAAGTAAAGAGTCAATAAGCTCTCTCTTATTCTGGCGCTTGGAATAAGACAGAGATGCAGTCGAGGACCAGGCTGGTTGCTGTGCTACACATTGGCACAGACAGAAACATTGATGGCACTGATTTTACTGGCAGTGGACTGTGTCTGCCAACAATTCTTCTTGTGCAGGGCATGTTAACAGAGTGAAGGGCATAGTGTCCTTACCTAGTGGATGTTTATTCTACTGTGTTAATAAGACTTGATAATGTCTAGCAGGGATGCACATGTTATACACTTGCAGTGGTGCTGCTATTTTTTGATGAATTACTGTCAATAGCAAGAAATACAGTCCTCCTTCTTCTTCTTCTTCTTCTTCTTCTTCTTCTTCTTCTTCTTCTTCTTCTTCTTCTTCTTCTTCTTCTTCTTCTTCTACATTATAAACTTGTCTTTTTCATTAATATGCAACAGTTATTATCATTCATTCCAATTGCAGTAGCTGGCTCTAAATGTTCAGTTCTTAGCTACACAAGAACCAAACAAAACTGTCAAGCAACTGCCAAAACTTGCAGTACAATCGTTTTTTTTTTTTTTTTTAAATGTTGCAGCATTGTTGCATTGTTCAAAATAGATGATTAACACTACGTGACGTAATCCTGTTGCGTTCATTTACTGCACATTTTCTCATTGTTTGACGTGCCCTAATGTATAGTTAAAATCACTGTTGATTGTTCTTTCTTTTGTCCCTGAAGAATCGTGAACTTCTTAACTAATGACTTGTCTCAGAATGCCAGGCTGCTCTCTGTTTTTTACAGCCCCCCACCCCCTCCCAAAAAAAGGATCGTTGCTTTCCTTTCGTCCAGACGGCTCTGTACTTATCTGTCATTAGCAGGCCTCCTGTTGGGGGACATAAGAAGCGCATTTATTCCACCATGCTTGCAGTTAGAAATCAGGTGGAACAGCAACAAATGCCAGGGAGAAGGTAATGGGCCAATTCAATGCAAAGTACTTGGGCTCTGGAGTTATTTTATGAGCACTTCTTTACTGGGCACATGCTCTAGAAATAAGGCTATATGTATCCCATGCCAAGGCCATCTTGTTCTGTACTGTAGCTTTCGAAAGATTTATTTGGTAAACTGGCTGCAAGAGGGCATTATTCACAGATAAGTTGTAACACTTAACCTTTCACGGTTTATGGTTAAATCGCCACAAACACATTCCCTTTCTCTTCAGTAGTCGAAGGTGGTTTGATTAAAGCTGTATGGAACAAACTGATAATGTTGTCTCTGGGGAATCGCTGACTGTACGACCCTGTCATCTTCACAACAGCTGTGCTTCTTGGTTTTTTAAAATTATTTTTTTAACTTCCCTGGTTGTGTAGCAGGGAAGGGGAAAAATAAACTGCTAAGAAAAAGTGACAACTAATTTAAGAACTAATTTGTTTTACACTGGGTGTTGACAAGACGCTAAACTGCTAAACTGACTGTAGGCTGAACATTTTTTTAAAAATTAAATATAATAATTAGATGAAGATGAAGAAAAAAAAAATATCTCTCAAAAGAAAATACCAATCTTTGTATAAATCCTTATTCCCTATCGTGTTCAATGTAGGGTTCATAATTTGCCTATATACAACATAGAATAATATGTTTGCTGATCATTTTTTTATGGGGCAGCAGTGTGGAGTAGTGGTTAGGGCTCTGGACTCTTGACCGGAGGGTTGTGTGTTCAATCCCAGGTGGGGACACTGCTGCTGTACCCTTGAGCAAGGTACTTTACCTAGATTGCTCCAGTAAAAACCCAACTGTATAAATGGGCAATTGTATGTAAAAATAATGTGATATCTTGTAACAATTGTAAATCGCACTGGATAAGGGTGTCTGCTAAGAAATAAATAATAATAATAATAATAATAATAATAATAATAATAATAATAATAATAATAATAATAATAATGGGGCTCGGAAAAAATTAAGGAACGTTTGAGAAAGGTGTGAAAGCCAAAGGTGTCCAGTCACAGTCCTGGAGGGCCATTCCACTCCAGGTTTAACAGCTAAAATGATACAATTAACTACTTCAGGGACTGGATGAAGGTTTAGTTGGTTCAATTAAACCATTTAGAACAGGGTTGAAACAAAGACCAGGAGTGGAAGTGCCATCTTTGGACACCCCTGGTAAAGCAGAATGTGAATTAACATGTGTACCTGTAACTGTTGAGCTGAGACACATGCAGTACATACTGGTTTAACAGGGGAAGGGACTATTGTCTGGTCTGGATGCATTATTATTATTATTATTATTATTTTGCATGAACCAGACTTCAACAGTAGGAATCCTACTTGATTGGTTTGTAATGCTAGTAAGTAGGTAGTAAGTAGACAGCGAAAGTGTCTTTGGTTTGTCACACTGAATTCTAACAGGATCTGCATGAAAGACAAGCCCACAAACACTGAATAGTTTAAGGGAAGCTGTCACTGGAACTGGAACAGACAGGGCTCCAAAAACGATCAGATATATTTATTTGTCTAAACCAGCAGCGCCCTGAGATTTAGTTTGAAACTTGCTGCAGTAATCTACGATGTTCAAGCTGCGTACTCAATTTTTTCAGAAGATATTAAACCCAAGATATTCAAATGAGGTGATTCACAGCCAAAACTGGAAACGCGTCAGAGTTTGAAAGGAAATGTTATATTGACGCAATCTGCCTTCAGTGGTGCAAAATGTATTCTTAATGTCAAGAAAGGCTTTCAGAAAACATAAAGAAAGAGTGCGGTATATTTTCCAATTCTAGTTATTAACTTTTACAGCTTTTCCACTATTTTAAAGTTATGGTGTTTCTTTATTCTCTAAAGTCACATAAATGTTCTTCTACAGTACATGCTTCTAATTTGTCAAGTTATGAGAATATGGGACCCTTGTGAATTTGCTGCCGGCAGCTATTACACACAAACAAAACTAAAATCAATATGCTACAATACAGGCTACAAGACAAGTATGTAGGCTTGCCTTCAGACACTCCATTTATGGCTTTGTCCCCTACATAATACATTTTATAATTTTATTGGCTGGTCTTGATGATTTCTGGAAAATAAGGTTTACTACTACATGGAGACATGAAAAACAAATAGCTACATTGCAACACCTTTGTGATGGCTGACGCCACTTCATTACTCAGGGCTGGAAATAAGACCCCTGCTGCATAGCTGTTTGATCCAATCCTGGTTTTGCTATGAGTCTATGAAGACACACCTGAGCTTGTTATTTGTACACTGTGGCTAATCAAGCTACTAAAACCTGGAATGGGTGCAACTGCTATGCAATATGTCTGTTTTTGTGTTGTTTTTGTTTACAGTATTTTGCAGCTGTTGCTGCAAGTAGCCGCCACTAGGGTACCATCAGTGGTATGACCTACAATTGAGCAGGAGGACATGCTGCTCCCACTAAAAGGGAACCTTCTGCCTGACACACACTCAAATAAACTGGGTGAGATTTAAAATCTCCTTGCTATTCTAACACTCAACACCGGTTCTACACACTGCGGTTGTGTACTTGGTTCAACACACTATGGTTGTGCACTCTAGGAGAAATCACATCACAAACACTTACCAGGAAGGCAAGGGGCAAACTGAATTAAAAAAATAAAATTATGGCTGCTTCCTTTAGTTGGCATACAGCAACTGCAGTTATTTAAGCAGAAAGGGCTCTGTTATTTTCTAAAATAAATGTATAGATTTTCAAGTAGAGTAAATAGAAAACGTGATAGTTGTGCCGGTAATGAAAAATCCATTTGTGAGGAAAGATATAACCAATTGTTTATTTCATATTCGCCTCCGTGGTAAAACAGGTGCAGCCAATAAACAAGATGAACAAAATTAATTCAATTTAACAAATTAAATTAAATTCACAACTGAGACTAACTTAAATTATTTGAATTTGGTTTTTAAAAAAAAGCAAACAGTTCAGAAACCACAATAAAAAGCATCACATACCGATATGGTCTCAATACTGAATCATTATGAATGTGCAATAGATTTAAAACCCAGATTAAAAAAAAGAAAGGAAATATTTCTTGTCTATCCCCATGGCATCTCCTGACTGATGAAGAAAAAAAACACTTATTATTAATATATGTAAAGGACTGGGACTGAGGTGTTACCCTTGAGAAAACATAAAGACATTTAGAGAAAAAAAGATATCTCTGCTTCATTGGAAGGAGTGGAGAGGGGGTTCATGAGCAATGTAACCTGTACCATACATATACCACACTGAGCAAAAAAGAAAGAATTTGAAAGAATATATTTCATTTTCTTCTGCTCTTCACTTACAGAAACCCTCCATAGTGAATATGATTTGCCCCAGCAAATAGCATTTTTATATTCTCCACTGTTTCTAATAACAGAAATTAATTGGGGGACAGCAAGCATCCTTGCTTTGCTCACCCCTGAGAGAAAGTAATATTCCATTTTATCCCTGTGTTGCACACTGTGTTACACAAACTCCCGTCAACTAATTACCAACTAAAGCTGCTTATAATGAAATCTCCTGGACTATCTAAATGCACTTCAATGTTTTATCAGAGAACTCGGGATGCACAAAATGTAGGGAACATTTTTTTATTGCTAAACACAAAACAGATGCTCCCCCTAAAAGTTCAAGGCTATTAACTGTAATGGCTAAATATTGTTACTGAAACACACATCTGTCGCAATTGCTTTCAAAATTGATATTCTCCTGATTCGATAGAAATCATTCTTAAAGTAATTGAGGTCCAAATCGAAGGGGGAATTTGCATGAAACTCATTCCATACACACAATACACACAGGGGCCCCAGGAGTTTGAAAAAAAAGGGAAAAGCATAATAAAATGATAAGGAATTTCCAGCCACTCAGCATTCCTGCCCCCACCTCCTAACAACTATATCCACCGAACCCCAAAGCCTTGATGCCTTACCCAACTCTCCAGCTAACAAAGATATCCACCGAACCCCAATGCCTTGATGCCTTACCCAACTCTCCAGCTAACAACGATATCCACCGAACCCCAAAGCCTTGATGCCTTACCCAACTCTCCAGCTAACAACAATATCCACCGAACCCCAAAGCCTTGATGCCTTACCCAACTCTCCAGCTAACAACGATATCCACCGAACCCCAACGCCTTGATGCCTTACCCAACTCTCCAGCTAACAACGATATCCATCGGACCCCAAAGCCTTGATGCCTTACCCAACTCTCCAGCTAACTTGTTTACTCTTGTTCAGGCCATTTAAACCGGCATTTTGAATCCCAATAAATGCTGATAAGAAGGTGGAGATTTGATAAATGATCAAGTAAATAAGCAAACATATAAATACCACACAGTACGTTTAAAAAAAAAAGTATTTACTGTAGGTTTATTTATGCAGATTTTGTGAAAAGATCGGTGAATGTAAAAAAATATTTAGATCCTCTGCTTCAACAGACTCAGCAGCCATCTTAAGGTAAAACTAGAAACTGTAAATACATACGTTCATGCAGACATTCCTACACACATACATACATACATTCATTTTAACTCACTGAATTAAAACGATCATGGGTGCACAGAAAGCAAAATATAGCTGCAATACAGTGAAGCAAACATGACAATCATGCAACAACTTATGAGGGTTAAAACTAGTGCGATTTGGCTTTTTATCACTTCTTTGATTCAAAGGAATCCCAGTCTTGTGAAACTGAATAAGCACTGGCCATTCTGTCATAATTAGATATTCTTTATACACGACTTGAATCACTGCTCGGCACACAGCTTGTAAAAAAACTGTACCAAGTTTAGTCTATTATAAACATAGCCTGTTTATCAAATTGCTTCCAAACCGGAGCATAACTTATGTCGAAAAGTTAGTGAGAGATGTTTTTTAAAACCACGTCACTCAAAAGATAAGGCCAGTACCTTCAAACTCCATGATAACAGCAGCAGCACAATTATTTCTAGTTTGTTTAGCGTGAATCAGTCCTCCGGCAGAACAGTGCTGTTGCCTGACTGTGCCCTGGAGGGACAGTTGTGAAGGTAATAAAGGAATGCCATCCCCATGGGAGCAGATGCGTCCTCAGAAAGCATACTGGATTAACGGGATGTTCTGCCCAGCAATCACATTTTCTGCCGCTGAAAAAAGCAATCTGAATTCAGAGAGTTGGGTGAAAATGTATTGCGTCACTTTTTGAATTCATAAATGTTGGTTGCAACTCAAGAATGGAAAGATAAAAGAAGCAACATAAGCAATATACAGCAGTGTTTTGTCAAGTTGGAAACTATTTGATTGAACCATTAGTGCCTAAGTTCACTTTCTGGAAAGGGGCTAATACTGTACTTTACTTTAGTGTCTCTTACAATGCTGTAATTACATTATAATTGCACATGTGCTTGCATAATTATTGCATTGTAAATACACAACCGCATGTGTAAACAGTGTACAAAGACAATAGCAACGTTTTGTAAGTTTGCATTTTAAGCATGTTGTTGCATTGTATCTACTCAGCCATTTATGTAATAACTGTTTTACGACAATGTAGTTTGAGAGAGTAAAAAAATAAATAAATCTGTAATTTGATGTGGGTTGCATTACTAGTCAAGCTTGACTATTGTAATTGATGCACACTTCACTGAGTAATGTCCGCAGTGAGCCGTTGTGCTTTGAAATTGTTTCCAGTCACCTCTAAATTTGCTAATTGCTTAGCACCTGAGGCTGACATTACAATTATGTCAAATAAGCATTGTTACTGAGGTACACCATTACACCACAGTAAACAACTAAGAGCTATAGAGTTCTTCTCTTCCAGTTAACAGGATATGCTAATTGAATAATGGACTAACAGACCACAGTCACATAGAACACAATGCATATGAAAAATATGCATTTTAATGGGCCCTTTTTATTTTTTATTAAGGGTCAACAAAGGCATGTCCATATTAAGTACATTGTAAGTATGCATAATAACATTGTAATTCTGTATAAGTACACGTCTATTTAGTAAGTAACTACGATGTAAATTCACAGTAATTAGAGACATTGCATGTAAAGTGTTACCGTTTTGTAGACCCAAGTATAGCTACTCTTCAGTGAACAAACAGTTCCAGCTTAACTGGATTTATTGCTTTGTGATCACATTTTCCACTCCTGTAAGAAAAAAAAAATCAATCACAAATGTAGACTAGCTATTTGGCATCTGTAAATGCACTTTCCTGGGTAAGGTGCCAGAAAGTCCAATACGAGAGCAAGACAGGGACTGATTTATTTCTGTAATACCCTTTCAAACCTTGATGACCTTGCATTGGTCTCACCAAATTGGATATGAACACAAGGGATAAGGACTGAAGTTATGAAAGACAGGTGTGATGTATTGAGATTTAGGACTCGTGACAAACCCTGTCAAATACCAATATGAAAAAAGCAACTATAGCTCAACTGCTCAGCTGTGGTTAAGGCTACGGCTTAACAGTATTATAACTGTAATCTCGATGATTAAGAGTATTGGATCTGCACAACGACCGCAGTAAAATTCATTCGTAAATTTGGTGCTGTAATTTAGATCTACTGAGATGTTTTTTTCTGCATTGTACTTTTAAATCAGGATACCAGGCAAGTGTAAAAACACCCCAGGGGCGAAAGGCAGTGAAGTAGGATGTTATTACCAATCAGTTGTCTGCAATACACAAATAGTACCTCAATAGCCCTATTACTGTATATCATGCTGTGAAAATGATAAACGATTAAATAATTGGGTTTTGTGTTGTAAAATGTGGATTTCTGGCAGACGCCCCATTGGGTGAAGTACCTTATTTACAGGGGTTGTATTGTACAGACTCCTCTTTTTCTGTGCAAGGTTTGGTGTTGTTGCGGAACTTCATGTTTGCTAAGGTTTTGAAAAAGATCAAGAGTGATGTCAGCAACATAAGGCAGAAACTGGCTACAGTAGTGAAAATGTTATGAAAGTCAGGGAGTGCACGTAGACTAAGGGCCAGACCAAATCAAAGACAGCACTTAGTGAACGAGGACGCGAAAGCGTTCGCCGCAACAAAACACAAGAAAAACTTCAAGCGAAATCTCGCAGAACCAAAACAAGCCCTTTGCGCCCTTCAGAAAGCAGCTATTGCTTGTTGTTGACTACAAGTAGGTTGAGACGGGGGAGTGGTTTGCTATGGCCCGACCAAATCTACTCAATTCCAGCTATAAATCACTTTGCAAGACTTTCGCAGGACCAGATTTTATAGTCAACTTCAAACTTGTCAAAAGCTAACGTGTATTAAGCAAATAGTAAAAAAAAAATAACACTAAACCTGATATTTGAAAAAAAAAAACATGACTTGCCTCAAGACGCTCCACTGACCTCATCTATTGAATACTTGCACACAACACTGAATAATTTCAAATTAATAATTTACAGTATCAAATATTAGTATATGTATTATTCCTATTACTAATATATGTTGTGTTTGTTGCACCCTTAAACAAAACATGCACTGGACTTCTTTAGCCTACTTTCTTTTTTTTGCCACAGTTTGAGTTAAATATTTAATAAAGCAAAACATATTATAAGAAGAATCAGACCCCTTCTTTATTGGTGTTCGTGGATAGATCCACTAGGATGCAACATATTGTTTAAGGGAATGGCCAGCCCTCATCTATCTATAGTTGTCTGACAATTAATTCACCAAGAAAAACAGATTTTATCCAGGTATTGACAAAGGAGCTACACGTCTGTTCTTCTTTGAAAGAGCACCATGATATGTACATAGTGTAGACAGGGTTTAATGTATATTATGATAATGGCATTGCTTGAATAATACTATCTGCTAGTTATAGGATTCATATTGTTCCTTCAGTCCTAATTTCAGAGAGTGCAAACTGACAATTGTTACATGAAGCTGGCTGATTTGTAAAAGTGTAAATCAAGTGCATTTAAAAACTGGAGAATAAGTATACTGTAAGAAGCTAGGAGTTCAACAAACTTTGAGAAGTTTATCTTCAGAGGGGTTTATTCGTTGCATACAGCTCCCAGAATGAAATGAGGAAAGTCAATGCAGATAAGGAGGGAAAAGAAGAGAAATGTTATTGATGCATGAGCTAGTATTGGTTTTAGACTCTGATTATAACTCTGATCCCAAAAGCTGGAAGCAATAATCCATTCAAAAAATCTGCATCTCAAGAGCCATTCCACAAGCTGCAGGGGATTACGACATTCACTAATACCCTGTATTACGATAAAAGAACATCTTTAAGTCACACTGCCCCTTTTATATTGAAAGCAGTTGCACACTATTGTGCTTAATAATTAGACATGTTATCTTGACATTTCAGGAATGCTTTCTTGGTTGTTTTCCTGCACTGGTTCTAATGAATCATGGCCTTCAATCACCAAATACAATCTGCAGGGCATACCTGCAGGGCAGTATACTGTTGATATTAGAAGTATTCAATTACCTGGCTTGGCACACCCTTATACAGCAGGGTTATTTTATTTGTTTTGCAAAGGAACTTTAAGCAGCAGGCTTTGGGCAGTAAATCAAACAGAAATTGTTACAGATTATGAGCTTTGATATCTAGACTAACACCACCACCACTGACACATATATAAATTACAAGGTGAAAAGATATATATATATATATATATATATATATATATATATATATATATATATATACACACACACACACACACACACACACAGTCTGACAAACGGACAGCGCGATAATGTTACAGTGTCTTCATTATATGCATTGTGAAACTACTTGCATTTTACATAATGGTGCAATCTACCATTCCCAACCAACAAAATTGATTGGTTCAAGCTGATTCTAATGGCAGTAGTCCACAGCTTCTGCAGTTCCATATTTTTGCATATCCATTCATTAAAGCCTTCAAGTTGATTACATTCCAGCTCTATAGCTCCAAATTAGAAGAAGATTAAGCAATTGATACTGGACACAGAAAGAAAATAATGAACTGCAAAAATAAATAACTACAACAATCCACCTATGACTTGAATTCAATGAGGTGAGTCTGTGGTCAAAATCTAGTAAGCCAAGACCATAAAGCTGTTTGTTATGTGATTTGACCACTGGGTTTAATATACTGAGCAAAGCACACACATATAACCCCAACAGATCCCAATTAACAGCATTTCTACTTTCGCTTTTCCAGTAATAGGCTTGACTACTGCTCTTGGGAACCCAGCCCACAATAAGCTACGAAAGGATAAAGTACAACCCTAATTTGCATGTCTGTAAATGAGATCTGTCCCCAATGTGTGAACTGCTCTGTGCTGACTGTGAAGACAGCACGGCTCGGCTCATTGGAAAATCATTGGCACAGAACGGTTTTCACCTGACAATGTTCGGTTCTACTCAGGGGTCTCGGTTCTACTCAGCTCATCTGCTGCTGACTCTGTACTACGGCTCCTTGCCAATGGCTGGTCATTAAAATGTTTCATAGACCATTTGCTTAAAAGGGATTAGGGCAGTGAATGGTACAGTATTCTTATCATGGCTTCTGGCGAACCCATCCTGTACCCTCAACTGCATCTGCTTTCAATATGGCCTCTCTCCACACTCTCTGTGCGCCAATGTGTGGCAGTAGCTTCTCTCTCTCTCTCTCTCTCTCTCTCTCTCTCTCTCTCTCTCTCTCTCTCTCTCTCTCTCTCTATATATATATATATATATATATATATATATATATATATATATATATATATATATATATATATATATATATATATATTATCATCTTTACCCTTAGGCTGTTCTCAAATTGCATGACATGAGGGACAAACAATGCCTTGAATCTTCTTCAGGGCTCTTAAAAATGAAACCATTCTTTACATATTGCAGTGTCCTCGTATTAAGTAAAAAAAAAAAAGGTCCCTAAGACAAATGTCTTTTACAAACAGGTTCAAAATTGGGACATGATCTTTTAAGACTATTCATTTAACTTGGGCGTCTATTTTATTGATCTAAATAGTGGCAAATCTTAAATCCACCGACATAAAACCTAATTTCCCTCTATTTTTATTGTATGTTGTAATATTTATAAGTGGATGTATAAATAACCCTGGGGCCCTATATTCTAGATCCATTGAGTAGGATGTCATCTGATTGCTGATATCAATTCATCTCATTATGGGAGTTTTGCTATTTTGTTAGTAAACGACTGCTGATGTGAAGTGATTGAGTCTGATTCAAACCTGATTGAAACACAGCCTCTTGGTGTTGCTTTGATTGAACAGATACTGAAGGTGAAGATGGTGCACGTGCTGTAGACAGTGTGTTCTGACTGAAAGGTTTTATGGCAGGGTGGATGGCTCCCAGCACACATACAATATTAATCAACACAGGTAGATGCTATGCAAATTACCTTCCGAACGCCTGTCAGACTTTCAATAAAACATGCACCATTAAAAAACTGCCTTATCATTTCCATCCTGCACCTTGCAGAACAGGGAGTCGTAGTTCTGAATAGTTGATGCACACTGGAAAAGAAACCTGAAGACTCTGCACGCTTAGGCCACTCAGACTGACATGAAGTGCACCAGCAACAGGCAAGTCAGTTCCACTGCAGGTTTCTCAAACAGCACCCAGCTCCAGGGCTCAAGAACTAAAACTGTGCTCTCAGATTTCCAGTCAAGCAAAAGAAGAATATCAAAGCTGTGCCATTTTTATTTACGCATGATAGTGTCTATTTCAAAGACTTTCATGCTGGTCATTACAATTATATCTACCATATGGCGCGCAACTCAGTTTCCCCCAGGAGAGCTCAGGAGGCTTACAGTGATAGTGGTTTTAATACAGCTGCTTATCGGATCCTTCTGCTCTCCAGGCTACAAGAAAAATGATCTGTCCAAAAAAAATTAAAAATCAACAAGAAAAGTTGGTAAACACAAACTATTGCTAGGTGTAGAAAAACATCAATGAAACATTAAGCACATGATACCATGGTGTTTAGGTACAGGGGTAGAGTGACCTTTGTAGCTGTGAACTACTATAAAGTAGAATCAGAAGGCGATATAGTTTTCCAAGATTATGCATGCATTTTAGTGTTGCAATTAATATTATTTACGTAGCCTCCTGGAGATTAGAAGGAAAAAAAATGCAAATTGCAGTTCTTTATTGTTTCAGAAATAATACTAATTTCCATTGATATACATTAATTATTTAAAACATAATGGGGTTTCACATTGCACCTATTGATCACATGATGAAGCATTTCTCACGGAGAGGTGAAATACAGGCTTTCCCATAATTCCTGACACAAATCATACAGCACAGAGATCACCATGGATGTCAATGGATAACCAAAATGGGCAATCCAAAAATGAAGTGTCTCTATTTATACAGTTATAGCACTGTTATTAAATACACCACATTAAAGTAAAATGCACTTTATGTAAACCATAAACAGGAAGGTAAACAGGAAGGTAAAGATATGATACAAGAATAGAATAACCATGGGGAAAAAAACAACGAGTAAGAGAAAATGCCATGCAAATGTGCCGTTTGAGCTCATAAGTAGACAGCACAAGAAGCATGTGTATGCATATTGAATGACTAATGCTAATGAGATCACGATTGTACAGCTAGAATGTAAAGAAAAGAATGCTCCCCACATCAGCATTCTCATTCTGTCTCCATCACAGGGTAAAGGTGGAAACTTCAAGGAAAAACAACACATCATTCCTAATTGCATAACAACAACAATTGTAGCACCAGGCTTACCAGTGGGGCTGTTTGAACTGTAGAATACTACAGGTGTGAGGACACCCGCTGAAGACTATAACAGACCTTGAACAGAGCCTGAAAGTGGCCTTTAGCATTCCAGTACCTGAAGGGGACCAAACGCATATAGCATCATAGCATACAAGAATGTATGAAAGAGGCTAATTGCTTGGAGGAACAAGGAGGGGGAGGTAATGAGCCATTAAGTCTGTTCCACGAGTAATTAATTTGGATGGCCACTTGTTTTTTGGTTAACTGTTGTGGGGATTCCTTAAAGTGCAAGTGATGACATCTTGAATTACCTGGGTGATAGTTATGAATGGACCTAGTGACTCAAATGTGCCACCTATAGTACAGGCAGTAGTTGCATTTACAATTGCTTTTTTATTCTTTACCTCTCATCGTAAGCATTAGCAGTTACATAACCAGAGGGAATATCAACTGTCTTAACCTGGATTTTTTTTTCCTTTCCTTTTCTAAAAAGGCGTTAACCTTAGTACTTAGAATACGTATGCTTGAAAGCCAAAGCAATGCAAGATGGACAGCAGGCTTATTTGTGAAAAATATGAGTAATTAAAATTGAGGAGTAAAAATCCAATTGCTTCTATTACTTTTTATTTTATTTAAATTCTAGTGAAAAAAATGTATCCTAAATGTGAGAAACTCGTTACTCCGAATTGACTTTAAGAAGAATTTATCAGCAGGTACTCAATAAATCCATTCATTAATGTGTTGATTTCAAAACAAGACATGCGCTCCTTCCCTCATGTTTACAACTGAGTCCCACTCAGTGGCAACTAACTTCCGGATTGAGTGTTTTAAAAGCCCATTGGAAGATTATTCTCCTCCCATCCGGGGTGCTGACATTGTACCTGCTGATAAATACTTCTTAAAGATAAATCCGAGTATGAGTAATACGTTTTTTGCACCCCTAGTGATTACACCAGGTATATAAAATCTTGCAGTCTGTCTTTCATAGCTTCTGTTCTTCCCACTGATGCCTGTGGTTCAGTGTTATTAGCTTCTTGCACCATAACAGAACATGGGACCGATTCTATCACTAGATTCTGCACACCACACTGAAAAGGATTTTTTTTTTTGTGGAAGATGATTGACACTTTGAAAGCTGTTGATTTGCATGTAAGGATAAAAAAGAATTTCAGATTCTAAAGTTCTAAGGATTACCAAGTGAATTAAAAGCCTTTAAACTAAAAATATAACACGGCTGCCTAAGATACAAGCCACTGTGTGAGTCGCAGGACTGGAACCAATGCTCAGTTCCAGCAGATTAATGTAAAATAGGGTTCAGCATAACAGCAGATAAACAGAAAGCATTCAGGTATCACAGCCTTTAGAAAAGAGCTTTAATATGCAGTTGTGAAAGACACAGTTTGCAAATGTAAATCTTTCTAAAGGTTCTACAGTACCGTGACCCTTCCTATGTTTCCATAGCAGCAGATCAATAAAGGAATGACACGTTCACTCTGGGGTGGGAAAGTCAGCAGGGACTGTTCCTCCTGTCCATGCTACAGTGGCCCCTGCTGGCCACGCACCCAGCGACTCCTGCAGGTCTGGTCTTTGTCCTCCGGGGGTTTGTAACTCTCTGACTTCCTGTCTAGCTCCTGTGTGTAAGAGGCCATTAGCTTGGCAGGGGAAAGTTACTGCATTGAGGGAACGTAACTGGAGGAGAAAAAGGTAAAATGTTTTTATCTGTATTCACTCATTACTATACATACGCAACATTGCTAAATTACAAATGCTGAAAGAACATTACAAAGCCAATTGACTTCATTAACTTTCTTTTCGCATGTCTACATCCATGTCTACATCCAATTTCCTATCCAATTTTAAATAACTTTAGCATAACAGAGGCAGAAGTGTTAAAGGGACTAGGAGCTCTTAAAATAAACAAATCCCCTGGGCCGGATGAGATCCTCCTAATAGTACTGAAAGAAATGAAAGAAGTTATTTACAAACCGCTAAACAAGATCATGCAACAGTCTCTTGACACAGGGGCTGTACCGACAGACTGGAAAATAGCAAACGTAATACCAATCCACAAAAAGGGAGACAAAACCGAACCAGGTAACTACAGACCAATAAGCCTGACTTCTATTATATGTAAACTTATGGAAACTATAATAAGATCCAAAATGGAAAATTACCTTTATGGTAACAATATCCTGGGAGACAGTCAGCATGGTTTTAGGAAAGGGAGATCGTGTCTAACTAACCTACTTGACTTTTTTGAGGATGCAACATTGAAAATGGATAATTGCAAAGCATGCGACATGGTTTATTTAGATTTCCAGAAAGCTTTTGACAAAGTCCCACATAAAAGATTAATTCTCAAACTGAACGCTGTAGGGATTCAAGGAAATGCATGCACATGGATTAGGAAGTGGAAATAAGCATTACTAAGGGGGCTAAAACCAATTCCAAAAAGTTTTTCCAATATTATAATAGCAAGAGAACATTCAAAGAGGAGGTCAAATGTCAAAGAGATACAAATGGCAAAATCATAGATGAAGAGGAAAAAATAGCAAATATATTAAATGATTACTTTTCACAAGTTTTTAAAAAGGAGGATACGTGATTAGAGAGTGGTTAACATGTAGAAAACAGAAAGTGCTGATTAGAGGAGAAACCTCAAAATGGAGCAAGGTAACCAGTGGTGTACCACAGGGATCAGTATTAGGTCCTCTGCTTTTTCTAATCTACATTAATGATTTAGATTCTGGTATATTAAGCAAACTCGTTAAATTTGCAGACGACACAAAAATAGGAGGAGTGGCAAACACTGTTGCAGCAGCAAAGGTCATTCAAAATGATCTAGACAGCATTCAGAACTGGGCAGACACATGGCAAATGAAATTTAATAGAGAAAAGTGTAAGGTATTGCATGCAGGAAATAAAAATGTGCATTATAAATATCATATGGGAGATACTGAAATTGAAGACGGGAACTATGAAAAAGACCTAGGAGTTTATGTTGACTCAGAAATGTCTTCATCTAGACAATGTGGGGAAGCTATAAAAAGGCCAACAAGATGCTCAGATAGATTGTGAGAAGTCTTGAACTTAAATCAAGGGAAGTAATGTTAAAACTTCACAATGCATTAGTAAGACCTCACCTAGAATATTGTGTTCAGTTCTGGTCACCTCGTTACAAAAAGGATATTGTTGCTCTAGAAAGAGTGCAAAGAAGAGCAACCAGAATTTTCCCGGGTTTAAAAGGCATGTCGTATGCAGACAGGCTAAAAGAACTGAAACTATTCAGTCTTGAACAAAGAAGATTACGCGGCGATCTGATTCAAACATTCAAAATCCTAAAAGGTATAGACAATCTCGACCCAGGGGACTTTTCTGACCTGAAAAAAGAAACAAGGACCAGGGGTCACAAATGGAGATTAGATAAAGGGGCATTCAGAACAGAAAATAGGAAGGAACTTTTTTACACAGAGAATTGTGAGGGTCTGGAACCAACTTCCCAGTAATGTTGTTGAAGCTGACACCCTGGGATCCTTCAAGAAGCTGCTTGATGAGATTCTGGGATCAATAAGCTACTAACAACCAAACGAGCAAGATGGGCTGAATGGCCTCCTCTCGTTTGTAAACTTTCTTATGTTCTTCTTATGTTCTTACATGCGTTCATTGAAATGTTTGATGTTCAGCCTGATTCAGGTTGAGTACTCATATGTTAAGTGTTGCAATAGATAAGGGACTCGTTTAATTTGTATTTGTAAATAAACAATTACAGTGACATTTTTTTTTCAACAACAGTGTCTAACTACAACGAACAATTAATTTGTTTTAGAATGCAATACAGATTTAAATGTTGCTAATTTGTGTGTGATTGCTATTTAATGAGCTTCAAATGAGCCCAACGATATCGTCGTTTCAATCGAATTACATCCCCCACCTAGGATTGAACCCACGACCCTCCGGTCAAGAGTCCAGAGCCCTAACCACTACTCCACACTGCTGAAGAAGAAGAAGAAGAAGAAGAAGAAGAAGAAGAAGAAGAAGAAGAAGAAGAAGAAGAAGAAGAAGAAGAAGAAGAAGAAGAAGAAGAAGAAGAATTTTCATTTTATATTTAATCTTCATCTGCTCTTCTTATACTCCTATGCATTTGAAGATTTGAAACCTATGATCCAATGTGACAGCTGAGCAGATGGGCTACCACTTCTGTGTTTCACTTTCAAAGATGATGCTGCTTTTGTTACAATGAAGGTATAAAATTGAATCTGAAGGCTGCCAGAATGATATATAAATAAAACATGTGGTCTGGGATTTGAAGCCAGGACACAGGAATGGAGGGGTTTAGGTCTGTGGGGTTGAAATGGGAGAGAAACACCCACATGGTTCTGTAAACAGCTGTTGCTAAAACAACCTGTCGCCAAGCTTTCCCAGAGTGATAAAAGATAATTATAATCTCTTTATCTTTCAAAGTAAAAAAAAAAAAACGAAATGAAGCAATTCTGTTAAAGATAATGCAATCAAGCTTAATTCTTTACAGAATCATTTGAAAATAGCTGCTGTTCTCTAGAATGTGCAACACCTAAATTCCACAGCAATATTCATAAGTTGCCACGGTAACACTTAAAAATAATGGCTGCAAATTTATAATGAATTCCGGCTGACTACCACAGGAATAACACCTGAATATCTTTTGCATTTTCTCTCAGTTGTGAAAGGATTCATTTTGAATTCTGATTCCTGTGGTTCAGTTTTATTAGCCTCTTACACTATAACAGAACATGGGACCAAGTCTATCACTAGACTGGACCCCCTTGCCTACACCAAGTCTATCACTAGACTGCACCCCCTTGCCTACACCAAGTCTATCACTAGACTGCACCCCCTTGCCTACACCAAGTCTATCACTAGACTGCACCCCTTTGCAAGCACCAAGTCTATCACTAGACTGCACCCCCTTGCCTACACCAAGTCTTCCCACCACATTGAAAAGGATGTTTTTTAGTTTTTTGTGGAAGGTGATTGACACTTTGAAAGCTGCTGATTTTCCCACCCAAACCCGCCCCAGATTGAACAACAGCAGGGACAGTTTTTTGTTTTATATTATTTTAGTTTATTTTTAAGCTAAACACTTTTTATAAGTTTCTACAAAAAAGTGTACAGTGTTTTTTTTTGTTGTTTTTTGTTATAAATCACAAAGCCTATTCCGCATGTGGAACACTCTCAAAGCTATGACAGAATGCATTTTGTCAAAGCTTTAAAAAAAAAAAATTGTCAACGGAAAAGATTTTTTTTTGTGACAAAATGCATTTGCTTTTCAGAAAGAATTAAGGTTTTTGACAAATGCATCCATAGCACAGAATCGATTGAAGATTATAAAGGAAAGCAATTTATTCACAGTTAAAGTCACTGACACGCTGGTGTTAGAGGGAGACCAAACGCATTGTGTCAGAGACTTTTAATTACCATACTGCAGGGGAGAGAAAACACGCAAAGAAAAGTATATCAAAAAGGAAGGAAGGTTACAAAAACCACAAAATCATTTCCAAAGGCGCTACATTATGCAAATAGAATATTCATGTAACTATTCAATTTCAAAGGCAGAACATTATAATTACCAAGATGCATCATTCCGTACTACCGGTATCATTGCTAGAATTTCCCCATAGGGATTTAATTGGATGTGCTACTTTATTGCAAATAGGACAGGACAATGGGTTTGACATCTGTGTCATTTTTCAAATTAATAAAGTGGGATCTTTAAATGTCCTTCCACAATGCAGAAAGAACATTTCAAATCTCATCCAGTGCCACCAACATCTGTATAGGCACAGGCTGAGTTTAATTACCATGGGGACAGCGACCCCTACTGGAGCACAAGCACCACTACACCTGCTGCACCTGTCTTCCTTGTAAGGTTTCCATCCTTGGACTGACCATTCCCAACCTTGCTTAGCTTCTAAAAAGCTGATTAAAGCATTCGAATCCAAGGCACTATAGCATTCAACCTGGGTCACTTTGCTCACTCTCATCTTGCTATTTGTACAAATTTATATGTAAAATAGCAGGAAAGTATACCAGATTGTACCAGATTTAATTTAATTGAATGCAAAGAACAGATGTTCTAGCTCTGACAAAAACAAAAAAAAAATTGTTATATAAAATCTCTCTCTATATATTTTTCTGTAATTGCCCTTCACAAAAGCTGTCTTATTATCGAGTTATGAAGACCTCATCTTTGCCTGGAATGTGGTGACTGTGACGTCTCTAACATCTGTGGCTGTCAAGCCTCATCAAGTGGAATCAACATAACAAGCGTCACACTTTTGGGCGCGGTTGTTTGAGCAGGCACTGCTGAAACCGGATTTCGTCACAGCGTCTCGGGGTTACTGTTCTCATGCTGGTGGCTTTTGTTAACATTTTGAAATATGAAGCTTCATATACAAAAAGTAAATTTGCAATTTTAATATGTTGCTCCAGAATGGTCTCATACTGTAATAACTGTCATTGTTTATAACCTAAAATGGGAACATTGTTTCCATTGCAATCTACTGTATACGTCCCAATAAACCATTACAGAGACACATTTGCATGTCAGATATATTGCTTTCGTTGTAATCTCATCAAACACACTTGTGATGGCTTGCAATGCATTGCAATCCCATCGCTTTAAGCAATATTTAATAAGCATTTGTGTTTAATACCCAAACAAATAATTACAGAGCTGTGCAGATAGATAATCTGGCAATGCCATCATACAAATCCTTCAATCCCTTTAACGATTTAGCAGTAAGAGTGCTTCACCTGCTTGCCGATGATTCCGTCTGTGAAGCAAACTTACCAGAATTTTTTTTTTTTTTTTTCTTTTTCTTTTTTAAATCAGAAATGTGCTGCCGGTACAGAAGCTAGTGAAACTAATGAAAAGAATGCAATGCATTTTAAACCCTGAAGTCTGTGTGTTCACATAAGTGTGTGGCACTGTGTCAGAGAATGCCCCCCCCCAAATAAATACCCCCTAAAAAACAATATTCGGAGATATTGGTTCCCCTTCTGATTATTTGCACCCCCTTATTTTTTTGTAAAGTAATTTTTCATGCATTTTCAACTAAAACCTTAATTTTAAGACCACTTTCCCTAACCCTAACCCTAAACCTCCATCATTCAGTCCCCTATGACAGATCTAGTCTCGTCTACAATAATGCATGATAACAGCCTGCAAACATTGCTTACATTTACTACAATTATACACACACATATGTTAACGTAGGATGGAACAAATGTTTACTGGTGGGACACCAATACACCAACACTGTTACAATATTTCCTAAAGACAATGAAAGAAAGGTTTGCATGAATTTACATTCTGAAAGGAAAAAAAAATGCCTATAAGATAGCAGTTTAAAAGAACATTTCTCCTTGCTAGTAGTGCTTTGATTTACGGTCCAGTCTGTCAGTTCAATGGAAATTATAACACAAAGCAGCCTATTGTTCATTCTCTTTATTGATATTTTTATTTTTTGTTTTTGTTGAAAAAAATGCAATATTAGGCCATGGGAAATAGATACTTTATTGCTTTTGAGAGGATTTGATACAAAACATGGAATTTGAAAGCTATCATTGGTCACAGGCAATGAAAAAAAAAACTTTATCCAAAATTAACTATAATAAAAGGTTTATGTCAGAACAAAGGCTGCACAAAAAAATGTGTTCAAGTCAGTGTAACAAAAAGGACCTTTTTGCTTGCCTTCAGCTGTGGCAAAGTGGTTAACAGTGTGCAGGTGCAGGAATGCAGCAGTGCTCAATGAACAGACAGACAATGATAATCCAGGTATTTTATTTGTACAATCTGATGACAAACGGCAGTAAACAATAACAGTGAGAACAGGCAATACAGCGGCGTGTGTTGCTCTGTTGTTAATCCTTGGGATGGTCCCGTAATATAAATAGTCCCGTTGCTAAACACCCACACAAAACTCAAATACAAGTCCACAGTGAGTGCGATAGTGCTCGACGTGTAAATACAGTTATTCGTGGATCAATGTGCAGTGATGTCCAGGTAGTGCTGGAATAACAACAAACAAGTGGTTCTTTAAACACGACAAAACAAAACAAAGAAAACACTCCCGATTACAATACATGGTCTCCTTCCGGTTCAGCTTTAACCAAACAAAGGAACAGATCACTTCGCTATGCCCCCTTTTGTACCGTCAATCATGACCCCTTGGTTAACTAGTGCAACCGCTCTGCCAATCCGCGGCTGCCACATCGTTTCCCTTCCAGGTCGATGATTTAGTGTATCGTAGCTCTGCCCCTTTTCTAGATGACGACTTCCTTCTAACCCTGGGAATGAATTGTCTGGCCATCCAGTCCAGGGCACTCTGTTCCCTTTACACAGCGCCGTCACAGGTCGGGAGAGAGATTTATCACCAAGAATCATTCTATCTCTGTCACATTAGCGTATTAGGTTTAAAAGATTTCTTGGTTAAAATTGGTTAGTTTTTTGCTGTGCAAAACCTGAATAGATTTTAAGAATTGGATGAGCATTATATGCATGCATTATATGTGATAACTAACTGCCTGCATCAAAGCCTCATTGAAACCTGCATTACAAACCGTAACAATTAAACTGAATTGAAGTTCTTGGACATCTTCGTGTTGTAAAACTGGTAATCGCTGTGGTACATGTAGGAACCCTTAAAATTAGCATTAAAAAGTAGCACAAAAGCTTAGAAACAATTAGGAAATAAAATAGTTTAAGTCATTCTCGTTGTGAATGTAAAAAAATCCCACTTGAAACTAACTTTTGAAGATTAATGCTAAAATGCATTTTGTTTAATATTGCAACTCCCTCACATGGTGACTCACTCCACAAGCCTTCAAACAGACTCATTTACAGGAAAGCAGGTCCTGTAACAAAAGAAACAGTGAATACCATCGGGCCTGACATTGTAAGTATCTGATATTTATTAGTGCGTGAGTCCAGTTATAATAGCCAGACAACCGCAAGCTCAGCATGTCGTGTTTCATCTTTGATAAGACTGCATGGTTTCTTGATAAGAAACGTGGCGAAGGAGATCACTGTTAATAACTGTAAAGATAATTTAAAAAAATACAGCATCATTCATCATAAACCGCGTTCACAAATGCAATCAATTTGACAGCCCATAGATGGATTCTGCCATATCAGAGAATATCTTTCAGGAGCAGAATGAAGCTGGTTTCTACCAATGTGGAATGGCTGGGTGGGACATTTGCTGCAAAAGGATGTGTTTCTTCAAGACATTCAATGTGTTACCAGTCTTGGCAGCAACCCATTTGCGATAATCTTAATAATCTGAGTAGTCACCGATTTTAATAGTACTGCTGGGGTTTATCTCCCAGAGTTATTCATTTACACACTTATTAAGATTACTAAATGCATTGAAAATACAGAGAAATCTCCCCTTCAGTCATTCTGCATTCCTAAGAAACTGGTAACACTGTGAGGTAATGCTACAGCTGTGAGACAGCATGCTTCTTAAAATAATACATCATTACAATGTTATCATGCATAGTTATAATGTACTTAATGTGCACATTTTTTAGTGTGATATGTTTACTTGTTTTCAGTTCATCCATATCTGTCAGATACTGTGCTGTCACCTGTAAGTCTATTTTCATCAGAATCAATCTCCAGGATGGTTCTGATAGTGAGAAATGGCTCGGGTTTAGCACAATGGAGGTGGCCCGTGGGGGCTCCTACCCTATATACTGTAGCTTTATCAATTGTCCGTTTTGTATAATCCTGTGTAAGCGAGCACCCTTTCAAGACCTCTGAAATCTTTTTACACTGCATTTATTTATTGTACTATCAGACAGAACCGAGCATTAACAGCTTTATTGAATCCAGCATCGAACAAACACTACATATTGACCAGTGTGGTTGTGCCAGTCAATTAAGTCCACACTGCAAAACCACCATGCAATTCAGCATAATTGCACCCTGGGCTCTCTTTCTGAATGCAGTGCAAAAAAGTTCAGAGCAAGCTTGTGGCATGCCATGAGGGTTTGTCAAAAGAAATGCAGAAATAAATGTATCTATGTATTTTAATGCTGCCTTAAGGGATAGACGCACAACTCGCCCTAGGCCGAACTGCAGGGTGAGCAGTGTACAGAGGGGGGCCAGTACAGGGCAGCAGTGATACAGATAAAGCAAGGTGATACAGTACATCAGCGGTCTTCAACCCTCGTTCTGCAGGGGCTCTCCAGGACCAGGGATGGAGATCCCTGCTGTACTTAAACATCTGCTGAATCATCAATGCAGTAATAGACCAACCTTGGAGAAGGACCTTGACATGAAGTCCCCTCTCCTCTTGCTATGGGGATATTTGCACATGGATTATTGTTTCTAGTGCACCTAATAAGTAGCTTCATTTAGATTGTTTGTATTTGTAGTCTAAGATGAGATAAACATCGGTATATAGGACAGTGACATGCTGGTGTATCTGATCAGACGCAGGCTTCCTCTTAAAAGTGACTCAAATGTGGGTGTCAAAATTCTGAATTTTAGCGGATGTTAAATGTTACCTTTAACTAGAAAGGGGAAAAAAGCACAGCGAGTTTGGTAGGAGATAGCTATCTCCTTTATGATGTCATGGTGCTTTGAGTGATTCTATTCATTTCATACGGTATGTCTTTTTTTTTTATTGCACATTATTCTGCATTTCCGCCTGATTGAATTGAATAATGGAAACTCCTGTCCTACCACTTCCAATTTGTTCTTGTAAAAATGTGCATCTTGACTTTAGGATGACAGCTGAAGACGTGTCACTATGAACTAGACTCTAGTGAACTGATCTGGGAAAGGATGGAGCTGTATGTATTTCTAACCTTAACCCTAACCCTAACCCTAACCCTAACCCTAACCCTAACTTTAACCCTAACCCTAACCCTAACCCTAACCCTAACCCTAACCCTAACCTTAACCCTAACCCTAACCCTAACCCTAACCCTAACCCATATCCTAATCCTGACACTGCCATGTGCCCCTAACCCTTACCCTAACCCTAACCCTAACCCTAACCCTAATCCTAACCCTAACCCATATCCTAATCCTGACACTGCCATGTGTCCCTAACCCTAACCCTAACCCTAACCCTATAGATTATTGTGGCAAAGTGCCCCGTGTATATTGTATGTTACGTGTGTGTAAATGTTGGTGTATAGGCATTGGTACACGGGATATAAGCGGGTCTGTGTTTCACGTGTATTTAGGCACGAGGATGGCACAAATCACTTCACGTGCTGGTTAAAATGTAATGTGTGGTCACGGGAGTGCACTTAATTAATTCACGTGCAGTTGTACCGAGATTCCAATTGAATGATTGACTAGCAATCGAGTCTCGGTACAACTGCATAAAAACAGCATGTTTTCACTCACTCGGGGTTGGGTGTTCGGTGAGTGGAGAACGGGATTGGAGACGGAGGTAAACAATAATAAAATAATAACGTAAAGTTAAAATATCTGCTCACCGTGTTTTGTGTAGTTAGTCCATTTTGTTTGTCTCTTTTGTTTTGGCGAATGTGCCGTGTCCTGTGTTTTTTGTGTTTGTTACAACCGTTTATTTTCTGGCTGTCTGTTTATTTATTAAATGCTGAGCGAAAGCATTCGCTCAGCTCCACCAAACTCCACCTCTCTGTTGTTTATTTCCTGGCTCTGGTCTGACGTCACCCACTCTGGCCGTCTTTGTCACAATTATATATCTGTTTGTACAGTAATCCAGGTGCATACACCTATGAATGGTTATGATTGTAGATTATGAGGTTGTGATTACAGTGGAAATACAAAGGATTTCATTTCACGTTTCATGTTCAACCCCAAATAACCCCATATAAACTATAGTAAGTTTGTGATGTTATACCAAAGAGTTTTTAAATTGATGTGTGTGTGTGTGTGTGTGTGTGTGTGTGTGTGTGTGTGTGTGTCTTGCATTGGTAAAGATCTCTCTCTCTCTCTCTCTCTCTCTCTCTCTCTCTCTCTCTCTCTCTCTCTCTCTCTCTCTCTATATATATATATATATATATATATATATATATATATATCAAGTTGTCATACCTAGTATTCCTTTTGAAATGGCTACCTTGTAAAAAAAACACTTTATTCAAACAAACAGTAAGTATAAGAAACTTTTGAAGAGCTTCTTTGCATGTAAATCCTCCATAAATTGATTTCGGTTCGTTTCATGCAGATCAGCTTTTGTAGAGTTGAAAAACGTCTACATTAATTAGGAAGACCCTCATTAACAGCCATAAAGTATGGATGTACTGCTATATACTGTCCCAGAGTGCTTATTAATCCTGACAAGTTTCAGCAAATTTGTCAGCTTAGCAAGAGAACCATTGGTAGATTTTAATAGTATTTATTATCGGCTGATTCAAGTTCGAATGGAAAGATTTCCAATGAAATATTTATTTAGTAGATTAAGTAATATATTCTGCCCAGGCAGTACAGATATGTACTGCGATGTTGCTGATTATATAGAAACGTGCTTGTAATTACACTTAAGGGGAGTGAGTGATGGTGACCCAATAATAACACACCAAAATTTTTTTAAAAATGCATATATAAATTATACATTCCTTATCTTCTTCCCTATGTGTTGGGTATTCTTGCTTAACTATCTATCTTTTTTTTTTAAATTCACCTCCATATGAAGGTTAACTGTGGTTAAGCAGCTGACTCTGTAGGTAATGCGTTCACCTCTTTGCAAGAGGGTCACTGATTCAAATCTTTTTTAGGAATAAGTAGGACCCAATCAATCTGCCTGCACTGCACAGTGGTTGGTTCAGGGCAGGGAACAGTTAGAGGTGACTGATGTTCTCTGAGCAAGTCGTAAAAACAAAGCTATCAGAGACACCGTTCCATGGGTCTAATAACATCAAGGGGTTCTGATCTCAGCACCTCGACTAATTCTTCAATTGCCAACCTTTTAATGAGAGCAAACCAGCTGAGAGAGAGAGAGAGAGAGAGAGAGAGAGAGAGAGAGAGAGAGAGAGAGAGAGAGAGAGAGAGAGAGAGAGAGAGAGAGAGAGAGAGAGAGAGAGAGGGAGAGAGAGAGAGAGGGTTTGCTATAGAATCAGCATAGACCCAAAATAACCCAGTCATGGTTTCTGCACATTTTTCTCACCTGATTAGTGTTAGATTAATATTAGTCATATCCCCTGGCATCATGGGCTATAGTGGAAGCATTCTTCCACTTTACAGTGAGGCACATAACTTTACAGAAAGATAACCCTTTGATAATGCTGTCCATTGCTTGGTTGGTTGGAGTTAGGTTGGGAATTGAGTTATTTCAGCTTCCTCGCCAACACAGAAATGAGACTCAGCCCGAGACTTGATTTGAATTTTGAAATGAAATATCTTTTTAAAGATCAATATTAGCTTTGGGCTCAAGGGTTATGGTTAGATATAGGATTAGGGTTAGGGTTATATCATGCAAAAAGACTTACACATTGCCTACATTGTAACTATGCATAATAACATTGTAATTATGTGTAAGTACACTCGTATTTACTAAGTGAAGACACAGTAATTGGAGAGACCATGTAAAATGTTTACATTTAATAATCGTCTCATGCAGGACCAGTATAGCTTCAGGACGTGAAAACATGTACTCAACTTACTCAACAGAAAGATAATCTACCACACCTTAGTTACAGCACACATCCAGTTTCGCTGGCTTTGGCAATTGGGAAAGGTTGGTTTTTTTCCTGAAAGTAGGAAGACTAGAAAACAGATGAATACAGTCCCCAGAGACTCACCAACTAAAACCAATACAGACTGAGTCATGAGGGCATAGTTCAGTTTTGACTCATGCTGCTCCAATTGTGTTATATGAACTTTGTGTTGTGTTCCAATTAAAAACTTTGTTTTGAAAGCTTTTAAATTTAACATTAACAGAACATGCTCTGGATATTTTTTCAATATGCATTACTTTATTATTAAAGCCCTGACTTGATAGGTTCAAAAAAACATTACTAAAACAAGCTGCAAATTATAGTCTACACCTACAGTATTTTGCAATTGAACTAAAAGGTGACTGGGAAAGGTCACCATATTTTTAATGCACCGTTCATAATGCAATAAAAATCGACTAAATGATGCTGCTGCAGTACATTTACCATCTTATCTTTCATCCTACAGTATATCACTTCTATCAAAAAACAGAAGAACAGAAGCACTGTCAGCAACATGCTTGAATGTTTTTTTTGTTTTGTTCCGGGCTCCATTAGATGATTATTTGACAGTGGTTCAGCTGTATTCGATTGTGGTTCTACCGGTAGGGCACTTTTACACAAATAGCATTCATTGCTTTTGTGATGCCAACAATACCCAACAACAAAAGTCAACATGATTTGTATGTTTTCATGGACAATCCCCAGCCTTTTATTTGTGAAGCTCAAGCTTCAAACGTGCAGTAACTAAGGTATTCAATTTATTTTATTTTTAAGGTATTCATTTTATGTGTCCTTGATTAGCCTCAGTAGAGGAAAGGAACCCCATGGAGTGCTAGGAAAGGAGTGGACAGACACGGGCGAAAGCGCAGTCCGAGTGCAGTGTCTGTATCTTCAGAGGCTTATTAAAGCGGAGAGAATCAATTAGACATGAGGACCTCTCCATTTGAAGCAAGTGCAAAAGCAAGGGCACATTTTATCGAAGCACAATAAAACATTTGGACCGGTATAAATGTGACCAAGGCAAATAAAGCCAACAACGATGTTTTGCTTTTTTTTAGAAAAATATAAGAAAACACTATTTCAAATATAAATCAGCACATTCAACTCAGTTAGGAGAAATGCAGTTTGAAAGCATCAATACCAAGCTGGGGATGATCAGGGAGTAAATGAGTCTGTAAAATAGCACCCCCAAACAATTGAGCACCTCATGCTTAAATAGGGATAACAGGTAGACTTTTTTTTTTTTTGCTTCCATTAAAATGAGCACAAAACTAAAACTTTGTTACAGGAAGAAGACGGCTTCTGTCAATTTTTGAGTATGGATTGAAAACTACACAATTATACTGAATCTAGTAAAGGGCAGAGACATTTATGGTCCTTATTCAAAACTGTGTCCGTCTGTCCGTCTCTCAAATTCTACTGTACATGGTTAGCGTGATAACCTGCCATGAATCTTCTCCAAACCTTTAGAATAGATTCCTAGCCTCCTGGGTATAATCCAACAGAGTGTTGAATGTTTTACACATTTACAAATATGTATCCAATGAAGAGGAGTCTCAGTGTGTGCCCAGAACGAGAGTCACTTTATCAACGCATTGTTCCAGCTCTCCAGAGATGCCACTACTTAACCTGTGCTCACTCTTCCGTTTAGCTTATGACAACTAAATGTTTAGCAGCTCCCTAACATTTCATGTGATCTGCTTGGTGATTCACACAATCCTGGGCCGAATTTGTATAATGATTTCTTGTAAACCTAGAGAAATACAGTTCTCTTTGACAATTCTAAGTGCTTCGGTTGACCTGATTATGTGTGGCACTATTTAGTTGTTTATTGTGATAATAGAGTGAATGACACACCACTCAAGCAGCAGGTAAAGTTGAACAGCTAGAGGCTGTTTAATAATGAGCCCAACTGCAACCCACCACCCAGAGCTAAGCTTAAACAATGGACCAGGGCATCTAAACCTAACGCTGCACCAGCAGAATCTTAACATAAGAGCATAAGAACATAAGTTTACAAACGAGAGGAGGCCATTCAGCCCATCTTGCTCGTTTGGTTGTTAGTAGCTGATTGATCCCAGAATTTCATCAAGCAGCCTTTTGAAGGATCCTAGGGTGTCAGCTTCAACAACGTTGGTTCCAGACTCTCACAATTCTCGGTGTAAAAAAGTGCCTCCTATTTTCTGTTCTGAATGCCCCTTTACCTAATCTCCATTTGTGACCCCTAGTCCTTGTTTCTTTTTTCAGGTTGAAAAAGTCCCCTGGGTCGACATTGTCAATAACTTTTAGAATTTTGAATGCTTGAATCAGATTGCCGCGTAGTCTTCTTTGTTCAAGACTGAATAGATTCAATTCTGGTTGCTCTTCTTTGCACTCTTTCTAGAGCAGCAATATCCTTTTTGTAGCGAGGTGACCAGAACTGAACACAGTATTCTAGATGAGTTCTTACTAATGGATTGTACAGTTTTAACATTACTTCCCTTGATTTAAATTCAACACTTTTCACTATATATCCGAGCATCTTGTTGGCCTTTTTTATAGCTTCCCCACATTGTCTAGATGAAAACATTTCTGAGTCAACATAAACTCCTAGGTCTTTTTCATAGATTTCTTCTTCAATTTCAGTATCTCCAATATGATATTTATAATGCACATTTTTATTGCCTGCCTGCAGTACCTTACACTTTTCTCTATTAAATGTCATTTGCCATGTGTCTGCCCAGATCTGAATGCTGTCTAGATCATTTTGAATGACCTTTGCTACTGCAACAGTGTTTGCCACTCTTCCTATTTTTGTGTTGTCTACAAATTTGTAAGTTTACTTACTATACCAGAATCTAAGTCATTAATGTAGATTAGCAATAGCTGAGGACCTAACATTGATCCTTGTGGTACTCCACTGGTTACCTTGCTCCATTTTGATGTTTCTCCTTTAATCAGTACTTTCTGTTTTCTACATGTTAACCACTCTCTAATCACGTATCCTCCTTTGTAAAAACTTGTGAAAAGTAATCATTTAATATATTTGCCATTTTTTTCTCTTCATCTATGACTTTGCCATTTGTATCTCTTAGACATTTGACCTCCTCTTTGAATGTTCTCTTGCTGTTATAATATTGGAAAAACTTTTTTTGGAATTGGTTTTAGCCCCCTTAGCAATGTTTATTTCTATCTCTCTCTTGGCCTTTCCAACTTGCTTTTTGACTTGTGTTTGCAGTTCCAAGTACTCTTTCTGTGTACTTTGTTCTTGGTGCCTTTTAAACGCTCTGTAAAGTGCCTTTTTTCTCTGAATTTATTTTTTAAATTGATCTTTAATTGATCTAACAACAGGGGGTGACTAATATTGAAGCCGTTTCCACAGTGCTCAACTTGAAATATTATTCTCCAAAAAGACTGTCCCTCATGAGAGACAACAGAGAAGACTAAGCTCACAATTCTGTTCCCACAAAAAAAAAGGACCACTTCTGTGATTTGTAGGTCATTACATGATAACCATTTCCAATGCTGGAAGTGGAGCCCATCATGCAATAAATCAACATTATTTACATAATCACTATCTGACAGCAGCATACCTACAGACTTGGAATATTGGTGCTATCCTCACCTAGTGTCTTCCCAGCAACATCATTATTACAGTAGTAGTACTATCACACAACGTTCATGCTGCATGCAGGCTGTAGCCAGCGACTTTACATTGATCCACATTGGAGAAAGGTCCAGTGGTACTGTACTTCCATTAACCTTGGACCTCACTTCTTCTATTCCAATAAATAGCAAGTTCTCATTTCTGCTGTTTTCATCTATTTAGGACCTGATCCAATTTTGCTGCTGCTCACCAGCGTCCAGTGTATAAAACACATAAGACAGACTTCTTGAAGCAAAAATGGTCTACAAAAAGGAATTAAGGTCCACATAGATGCAATTAGAAAAGGAAGGTAATATTATGTGAATAATCTTCTTTAAGATGCTTATTTAAGATGCAGGGTTCAATGCTAGTGTAACAGTGTGGAGATTGGGCTGGACCCAAAGAGGCTAATTTGCATTTGTAGTTTTTTAGACCTTTTAAACTCATCTCAACTCACCTGCAGGGGACACCTGCAGTTACCTATACACTGGGCTACAGTAAGCAAGAAAGCAGGCCAATCAGATTTTTTATTTATTTCTTTTTTTTCTTTTTTTAATCAGCACTGGTGCTGGTCTGGAAATAGCCATCCCAGTAGTTGACTGGTTTACATCACTGGCTGTTGTGCATGAATACAGGTTGACTTCACATGGATTCTATATTAATTTAAAACTAGATTATGATTAGTTGATTCATATTTAAATTGGCATGATGTATTCTTTTTGTATAACTTTTCATATTGGATGATGATTTGGCATTATTATGACACACCCTGACTTTCCATTTCAAAAACAAAAACCTCATGCAGGTGTTTTCACACAAATACTCACCATGGAAATGAACTCTTGAACTTGTGAACTTGACCTCTCTCTTGGATCTAACAGATGGGGATCAGAGCTAGACAATAGCTGCAGAACTGATTTTTCAAGAAATTGAAATGAATACGAAAACACAGCGTATACTACCGAGATGTGATTTAAACTACCATGCAACACTCGCCACTGTCAAGCGCATTTGGAAATTGTCTTGACAGATATGAGGGCTTAAAAAAGTTAGTACTATTTACAGTCATACCCCCATCACTGTGTAGCTGAAGTTACCTCTTCATGTGTACAGTGAGCTTGTATGCTGTATGAGCTTGGCTCCTTGATTTACTGTACACAGCGTGCCTAGGAGACTAGGAGCATGAGTCAAGGTGGAGTTCACAAAGCCTTTGACTTTGAAACAAGAATCAAATGTATAATTTCCTAGAGGACACTTTCAGAATCATGTATGAGCTCCAGGTAACCTGACCCTCTGCAACACAAACCTGTTCTTCTAAATTATTTTATTACCAGACTCTTTGACCAAAGTGGGTATTATTTACATACACTAGGAGTGTTGCAGGGGTGCAGATTAATTCTGTATCCCAGAATTTAAAGTTTTTCAGGTCAAAAGTATTCCTTGTCACCAGCAAAACCACCAAGTTTGGGATTTTATCATTAGGATAATTTCAAAGAAGAAGAAGAAGAAGAAGAAGAAGAAGAAGAAGAAGAAGAAGAAGAAGAAGAAGAAGAAGATGAGATTTAGTAAACTGCATTGCTGCACTGGTTTGGTACATTGTAAATTGCAGGCTTGGGAAACAGGGAGATTCATATATGAAAGCAATCATCCTAAGAGCATTTCTCTTGTACTCAACAAGTCCAGGGGGAAATTGATCAAGCAATAGAAGAAATATAAATAAATAATTAAATGATACAAATCAAGCCTGAGGAAATAATTAGCAGCAGGTGTTGCAAAGCAAAGCCATCGGCTCTAAACTCAATTCTCAGACGGGCTCCTGGGAGTCTTCGCACAATCTTCATATTAATGAACAGCATTACTGTATAGAATGGCTTATGGCTTGCAGGGTACCGTTTTCATTTATCGTTACATCATTGTCTCTCTCTCCCACACTCACACACGTTGCCTCGTGCACTGAGCGTCAGTGTGCCTGTACTGATGGGGCTCCCATACATTGTGTAGCTGGAATAATAGGATTCAAAAGCTGGCTGTAACATCCCACCCCCTCCAAAGAAGCCCATATGTACAGATCAAACACACTGGGACATAGTTTGCTCAGGATGCCTGCTAGAAGTATGGCTGTGGTGACAGCACCATCTGTTAAAGCGAATGGCAAACACCCTCAGCTGTGTTAGGTCTGCCACTAACATCTCTGAACTAAAGAGCCAGCAAATGTGGAGTAGTGGTTAGGGCTCTGGACTCTTGACCGGAGAGTCGTGGGTTCAATCCCAGGTGGTGGACACTGCCGCTGTACCCTTGAGCAAGGTACTTTACCTAGATTGCTCCAGTAAAAACCCAACTGTATAAATGGGTAATTGTATTTAAAAATAATGTGTAAAAAATAATGTAATTGTATGTAAAAATAATGTGATATCTTGTAACAATTGTAAGGGAGCCTGCTAAGAAATAAATAAGCTGGAGAGCATTGAATTGGGTTAGGAGAGCCACCCTTGGCATGCAGTGTGTAACTGCAATTAACAGCCAGTGTTCTTGAAATAAATAATTAAAGTACATGTAACATATTTCAGTTTCTTCAGTCCAGATGTTATTCAGTGAAACCCATACCAATTTGCTTTTTTACCTTGACAACTAAATGTGCTTCATGCAGGTACATGTTTAGTGGTATCCCCAGCACATTCCACATGTTGCTAAGGAATTTTACATGCTATTTTTTTTTTAACTTACCATACCTCTCTGTGCTTTACAAGGCTTACTTCTGCTTTACCATGATTTCACAATGCATTATTACGCTTTGCTGTGTGTTTACTATGGGTACTAAAACGTAAATTACTACAGCTAAACTGGCTCCTGCTATTGCTTTCCTTTGTGTTACTCCTTACTCAAGAGGGGCTCGGTGTGTGTTACACAGTGGTTGAAGCCTCCAGCAAAATAGCTATGTAGTGAAATAAATGTCATGTCGTGGCTTTAACTTGACAGGACACTAGATAAACCAAGCATTTAAGGGGTAATAACAATCCACTTTGGGGGGGGATCGAACAGCCCATAGGGACAAATTTAGTATTTGATAGTTTGAAACAACATTAATCAAACTACTGCATTTTTTCATGTGAAAGACATGAACAATATATTTGGAAATATATTTGGTTTTACTTCCTATAAGTCCCCTGCCTGTGCTGTGCGTATCACGCTGTACTTCTGCCTGTGACTTTTTCTTATGTTCTGCAGAACTATTTTTTCGTTGCTGTTGGACAGCTGCTTCCGTATAATTCCACACCATTGAATTACCACATGTTTTTGTGTGCTAACATCTCTGTAATGCATTGTGACAGGGCGAGGTGCCCTGTACATTGTTTTGTTTGTTTACTTTTAGATCGGGGTCCCCCTCCGCCCCTGTGTTATTTTGTATTAAACTTAGACATAGGAACAGTGAAGGCAACCTGCCCAGCCTGACCTGTTCCTATGTCTAAGTTTAGTTTCTTTTTCCGCTCTCGTTCCTCTCGCTCTCTCCGCTCCGAAAACACCCCACCCGAGTGCCGAGAGCTGCAGGCTTTTTATATCATGGCTGAGGGGTTTAACTAATTGGTAATCATCCTATTACCCCTCGGCCACAATCTGCACGAGTTTATTAATTACAATGTGGATGGGGCTTCCCATCCACGCTACTAAATAATAAAATAAACAAACGGCTATGCCGTCACATATACAATAATAAATCATAATAATAATAATACAAAATAACACAGGGGCGGAGGGGGACCCCGATCTAAAAGTAAACAAACAAAACAATGTACAGGGTACCTCGCCCTGTCACAATGCATACATGGAGCAAGTCAACTGGTAATAAGTGATGGATTCAAATCACATTCACATGCACAAAAAAATAATGAAACATATTCTTCGCCTAACGAGTAAACCTTTACATCACTGTTAAACACTTTTGAAAATGTCACCTACAATAGTTTTTCAGGAGTTGCCAAACCTTTTGTAATGTAATTGAACAAAGACAAACATGTTCTCAGTATTTTTAAACAGACAGAAAGCAATGATCAAAAGCTTATTTTAAACCTCAAACAGAGTAACAATGGAAGGCAATGTAAAGGTTTCATTGATAGAAATAGATGATACACCTGTTCTGGATCAAGGCACAGCGTTAGAGAAGAGAAGAGCCCAGTTACAGGTTGAAAAAAGCTATGGCCTCATTATTAAAGGGGTCATTTAAAAGTCAATTCTCAATTTTAAAAAGCCAAACAACTTTGCAGGATTACAGTACCATTACAGCAAATATCTTATAGTTATTTCCTCATTAATAGATCTCCCGTTGATTGAAATTAATAGGAAAATCTCAGGGTGTCATAATTTTCAAAAGATCAATCAATCCTTGTTTTGTATAGCGCCTTTCAGAGTGGACCACCATCACAAAGCGCTTTACAAAATGCAGTAATAACAAGAAAATCCATAATACTGAGACAGAGAGAGAGAGGTAAGAGAGAGATTGAGAGAGAGATGAAGAGAAAGAGAGAGAGAGAGAGAGAGAGAGAGAGGTGAGAGAGAGCGAGAGCGAGAGACAGGTGAGAGAGAGAGAGACAGGTGAGAGAGAGATGAACACACCCTTCTCCTCATTCTCCTCATATACACAAGGTGAGAACTCCTCTTCTATCAGAACTCTTCCAGAACTCCAAGCTGTGCTGTCACAGGTAAGACAATGCAATGTAACTGCTGTAAATACTTTGTACAATTATTTGACAAAAGACAAAAAAGAAGTCTTAGACTGTCAAACTGTTAGACTGTCAAACCTATTTACCAAATTGTCATGATCAATTTTCTTCCCGACAAACAATGCAGCCACTTAATTTAGGCACTAATGACGATTTTGAGGAAATAACTTTGAGAATTTGGCCCAATGTCTTCAATTGAACATACTGGGAAGTACACTCCAGGATATCCTGTAATTCAAGGATTGCATTAATTTGACTTTCTCCATTAAGTAAATAAGGATTCTACTGTGTGTATTTAGAAAACATACCTGATCATATATATATATATATATATATATATATATATATATATATATATATATATATATAAGGACCATCGATTTCAAAGGGGACCAAAAATGATGCAGTTTCACAGAATAAAGCAGGGGTCGTAACAAGCCACTACATGTGTGGTATGTGTTGTTTATTTGTGCTTTGGTTACTGTATGTGGGTGTGCATCAGATTTCTCTGAGCTGTATTTTTTAAACCAGGTCCCTGTTGATTTCATATTAGAATAATGGAATATGAGAAACTTCACACAGGTTTTTTCTCAGATTAAAATGTGTGGGACTTCCTGTACTGATGGATTTTTTTTTTTAAAGATGCACAGTATTTAGGTTAGTATCACAGTATAAATATACCACATCAAGTAAAACTAAAGGCATCTGCCTCATGTTATTTCCATAAACAAATCTGTACAGCTGTATTGAGAAGCAGGGTGTTTTTAGATTCCAGTTAATTAATTCCTGTACGTGGTGACCATGAGAAGTCTTACTTTTGTTGAAGACTTTATTTCGATATTTCCAGTACAGAAAAAGGTTACACAAGTCTACAGATCTGAAGGGACTACATGTATGTGTACTATACAGTATTTAAATATGTATCATGCACTTAAACCCTTCATATTAGACGGGTATTCTGGATTTTCAAACCGTGCTGACCTCTCTCTCTCTCTCTCTCTCTCTCTCTCTCTCTCTCTCTCTCTCTCTCTCTCTCTCTCTCTCTCTCTCTCTCTCTCTCTCTCTCTCTCTCCCCTAAGAAATAAAGGCTTCCAAAATTAAAAAGTTGTTCTTCTTTCCAAAAAGGGAGTAAGAGCTATGAGTAATATACCCCTTAATGATCATTTTGGAAATAAAACTTAAATAGACAATTTTGTTTTGAAAGTTTTGTATTTCCATGGTCATGTATTCAAGTGAAATCGCATGAGTGCACTAATGCGGCTAATGATATTCGTGCTAACGATGAGGCACACCTTAAATCGCGAGGTAGATAGCACTGATGGAAAGCAGGTGTTACGAGCCGAGATCCGTCTTAAAGCTGTCTGTCAGTAAAAGGTACAGCAATATTTATGTACGATACTACACATCCGAAACTCTGTAATAAGTAAGACTAATTTTAAAATAAATGCGTTTATATACTAAAACGCACATATACCAGCCGAGTGCATATAATTAATAAATAAATACACTTTTGAACAGAAATACGTCTATGTACAGGTATATTTTGATTAAATAAAACTTAACAAAATAAGTAACAGGACATTGAAAATAAATGTGCTTATGTAGCCTAAAGATATAAAAAGCATGCAAAACGCTTACTATGCAAACGGGGGTGGTCATAACTTACTATGCAAACGAAATTTTAAAAAAAGCCATGACTGCGTTCATTCAGACAATTGAAACACGGTTATATAAATAAATAAAGGAAACTGTGTTTACAATCACAATAGCATGTAATATCAAAGAAGGAAGTGTTCTCCTAAATCACATACTGCTTAGTGCACAGTTTTTTCTCCACACGATTTGGGCACAGCATTGCACGTGTCAGCTGACACTGTGGTCAATACCTTCCGCATACCTGTTTTTACTTCTTTGCAGATCATTGTGACCCTTCACAGCCTAAACGATTTGCACTTTTCTGTACAAAATGATTCGTTGTCTAGCTACAATAGATTATACAGTAGGCTATGTCCAGTATAGTTACTCCCATAGTTATTATTACCTGTGCATTTCTTGTAGCTGGTGTCTGCGAGATCCACGTGAACTGCATTTCAATGTACAGAAATGCGTTGATCGCTGAAATACGCCACCTGGTCTAAATGCCAACTCCATACTTCATTGTATTCACAGTTTCATTAATGCAGTCTAAGGGCTGCAGACTGATCTAATCAGTGATGGATTAAAAAAAAAAAATAGGCGACTAATACTATACTGTATAAGCGAAATGCTTTTTATATATACTGTACAGCCATGATGGTGTCTAGGTAGGATTGTTTCTAACATTTTTATTTATTTATTTTTGCGGTCCTGCCTTTCAAACGCCGTTATAGAGTATTGCATACATATTATTATTATTATTATTATTATTATTATTATTATTATTATTATTATTATTATTAGCAGACGCCCTTATCCAGGGCAACTTACAGTCGTAAACAAAAATACATTTCAAGAATCACAGTGCAAGTAATAATACAATTAAGAGCAAGATAAATAAAATGACTTTGGTTTAGTAAAAGTAAAGAACTGACAACTGCGTATCTCGTTCCTTTATAGTCAGTGGCCCCTATGTCGTCATTTTGTTAAGAGGCTCCTTATCTTCTGTGATAAAGCGTGTCTTAATATGCTAATGATTTCCATAGCACGAGTCTTAATAAACGGCATTCATATTAGTAAATACTAACTTATTTATAGTTTTACGGGATTGTGTTAACAGGCCTCTTATGGCTACTTTTAAGAACCTTTAGTAAATAAGGCCCTTAGAGCTCTTTACTCCAAATTGTCGTTATCACATTTTTCAGAATAAAAAATGAACACACCCAATAAACAGAACAAAACAGTAATAAACAATTCACAGCCATTTAATTTGTTCATTCCTTTTAGAATTATTATTGCTCTTTGTTTCCTTGAAAAAAAACCATTGCGCTAATGATGGTTTGTAGTAAATAGCTTTGAGAATCTAGGCCTTAATAACAATGCAAAACTGAAGGCAGTGGAAACAAGGCAAGCTGTTTCAAAAGGTACATACAGGTTCTGATTGTATCTACTGACGTCAATGTCATGTGAGATTGAAAACAACCGTGAATGATAATATTTTTACTGGAACAGATTTACATACATATTTCCATGAACTTCCTAGGGAACTAGAAATATATAAATCTGTGTCTAACATCCTTGATAGAATCTCATTTATAAGAAAAGTTAGTTTTCATTTCATTTGCTTAGATTAAAATTTTGTTTGTTTTTTTCACCATTAAATAAGCAAAGCATAGGGAAGCATTGTAAAGGCCAGAGAGAAAGAGCTATATTTAAAGACATGGCAAACCATGGTACACAATGATAAATGCATAATGTAACCATGGGGAAAGGGAGGTTGGTTTTGCAATCACAAAGCAAAGCCTTTCAAACAGCTGTAGAGGAAACAGACAGGCTGTTTGTTTTCGTTCACAACCTCGAGTGAACATGTAAATACACATCCCGGCATTCAAACAACATGGAACATTCTATTGTGCAAGACTGCATGACCCTGTCTGTGGCTTAACACTGCTATTAACTGAACATTATGACAAATAAAACCAATAATACGTTTCAAAATAGCCTTTTTTTCTTATTATTATTATTTTGCAGGAGCAAAGGATAGTTGCATTTCAGTTGAAGCCATGGGACTATCCACTGTTTGTGTGGCTCTTTGCTGCTTGTACCTTGTGAGCACATCAGCAGGTAAGTGCAGCAGTGTGCTCTCCTATGTGTTCAGCTTTGCTGTTCCCATGAGAATCTCTCTATGGGCTGGGCTGGTGCTAGTGCTGACATGCCCCCTGCATGCCAAAGGGGTGAGGAGATTCTTAAGCAAGGCATTCTTAAGCAACAGAGCCATCTCCAACTCAAGTGGTCCAAATCCTGGGGAGTTGTCTCGTAACATGACCCCCATGTAATGAGGAAAGAGTTTGCAATCCAACGTAGGTGTTTGTATGCATGGATAAGAAGGGCTGCGTAACTACACGGTGAGAACCAGTCAAGGTGAAACATGCCCATTCTGTTGTCTTCATGACCTAGACAGATAATGTTAGCAGCATTCTATGAGACATTTCAAGAGCCTTCCAACAAAAGACAATTAATTAATGAAATTCCGCATGAGTGGGACTGAGCCACTGCCTTAACATAATCAGCAGGATGGATCTCTGTGGTTGGGGGGCCTCCGCAACCCAAATAAGATATGCCCCTCCCCTGGCTACTCTTACATAATAGTAGCTCCCCACCTACTCCCATTCCAACCTGACATACTTTAGAACGCCACTCCAATCTCATCTGCCTGTGCTACGCAGACAGCGACGGGAAGCGATACAAAGAACTACTAAATCGCACACAAGCAAGGGCGTGAATTAAAAACAGGAACCCACTCCAACAAATCATAAAGTTACACTGCTTTCCCCTCTCTTACACATACTGGCTATAGCAAACAAGGGAAACTAATCCCTAGTTGAGCTACTTGCAGCAGCAACACAACCCTGTACATTTAATTGTAAAAAAAAAAAAGAAAAAGAATATGTAAGATAAAAGTTTCATAGCAAAATTGAATTTCTAATTGTACCAGTTTTGACAGAATTTTACTGTGTGTGTTCTGTGTGATTCTCTGCTGTCGTTTGTGCTTATAGATCGTATATACACACACACACACACACATATATATATATATAGTATGTGTGTTTACTTAATTATTTTTTTTGCCATGCTTACTAACTCTCCTAGCAAAATGTGCTTGTGGACAGATTCCTCAAGGCTTTATGGAAATGGAAGTGAGGCGTGGAACAAAATTTCCATCGGAGGATTTGCATACATTTCATATCCGTAGTTGTTGAATGTTCTCTGCTAATGAATGGGATCAACAAGCCTTGTCCATTTAATTTGCTTGATAGAGCATGCAAGGTACCAGGGTGGCATTATACAATTAGTTTCCACTGTATTTCTTAATTTTGCATGACATCTACATGACATCTACAGTTATAGCCTAACTTTAAAAAATAAATATGCTTTTCAATTTCCAGGTCAAAACCCCAATAAGGAAGAGAACAAACCCACAGTAAGTGACAGCTGGAAAATGCATTTTATATACAGTGCATGCATGAGTATTTTCTTCAACACAGCAGTTCATACATTTAAAATGCAGCCCCTTGGACATACTCTATGCAAAACAGCAGCCTGTGCTGTAAAATTAAAGATAAACTAACAAGAATAAGCAACAGCACAATAATGAAGTCAAACACGGAAATCAATTATTTTAGGGGCTGGGTATATTTATATTCTGTTCCTATGATTTGCAGGGAAGATGTTCAGAGTGGGAGGAGATTCTCTCGAATCAGCTGACTGCACCTTCGAACTTCGTATCTTTCCTCAACACCAGCTACAAGACTCTCCCCAAGCTGTCGAGTGGCTGTGTGATGTCATTCAACCAGTCTGCCAATGCCAGTGCTGTGGCAGATTTGTGAGTAGATCTTCTGCTACGAAAACACTGGTACCCACCAGACCTAGGACAAATATAGTTGTATTTGATATTTTATTTATATACACAAACTATTTCAAATAGTTGAAATATTTAAATATATATGCTCGAATAAATAATTTTTGTTTTAAAATATTAAAATATTAATTGCACAAAGTCAAATATTATTTGAAAATATTTAAATTTTCTGTAAGTTATTTGAAAAAAATAAAAAAAAATAAAACCTAATTATTACCCTAAATGTATAATTATGAACCAAGTCTTGCAGTTACCACATGGTGGTTGAGGAGGATTTCTAAAATGCTAAACATGTTCAATTCAATAACTTCAAAACAGACCATTAAAACAGTGGTTAAAGATATTTCATTGTTTTCAAATATTTACACACTGAAATAAAATATTCAAATATTTCAATTAATTGATCAAATTAAATGTAATTGAAATAGAGCAGTTTCCAAAAGATAACTGAGTGGTTAACAAGGACAAGACAACCTGCTTAGAATGCAGGATAATAATTAGGCTGCTGTGTGTTACAGTTATATGTTTATGAAGAGTTTAAAGTATTTCAATGCATTTAAATAGTTTCAAATAATAATTGCTTTCCACAAACCATATTTAAATATTTTCAAATAATAGTTACTTTCTGCAATCCATATTTAATTATTTTCAAATAATAGTTACTGTTCACAAACCATATTTATAACTATATTTATCCCAGGTCTGCTAGCCACCATTTATTTATTATGAGGTGAATTTGTGTAAGGGTAACCATGCAAACCGCCCAAATTTGTAAACCAACCCTACGTCTGCTCTCCAGAATGAAGGTCTTGAATGAGGTGTATGACGATCTGAACCCTGACACCCGAAAAAAGGTTTACTTGTGGATCGAAAAAATGTACAGTAAGGAAGATGGACCTGTCGTCAACAAAGAGGCTGACAAGGCACCAGTCAAGCCTACTGGGAAGTCTGGTGAGAAACCTGGGCCAGACCAAGGGAAAGGTACGTTCAATGGAGAACGGGGCGATGATGAAGTTCTGTAGAAAGGTTCTCATACCACAGAGCCCGGTTTCGGTTCCGAAAAAGTGTTTAAAGTGCAACAGCAGAACAAATGTCTTTATTTCATAAGTTACCTGTGGTTGGTTTGATTCATGGATTGGTTGGTTGATTCATTGCAATTGTTCTGCCCATGGTGGGTTAACTGGTTCTGATGAGGAATAAATAAATAAATAAATAAATAAGAAACAACTCTAGGCTGCTCACAAGCCCCGGCATCAAATCTCTGAGTTGTGTATTTCTGGTCTGATAACCTCATTGGGTGTATAATATTTTCATGCTACTGACGTTTTGGAGTAAAGAGCTTTGAGAACCTAGTGCACAGTATCATTGGGATTGCTCTACTTAAACTTTAGAGTGCTTACATAAATGAACATGTATAATATAATTGCCTGTAGTTTTACTTCCATATATATATATATATATATATATATATATATATATATATATATATATATATATATATATATATATATATATATATATTTAATTAAAGAAAAGAGAACTGGTCAGCATTTCTAAAGTTTATGTTGTTTTTTTCTCAGGCAAATCCAATTGGATCACCGTGAATGTTCTTAAATTGCTGGGCCGTTTTCTTCTACAAGCTCCCATTTCCACCATCAAGGACATTGGAGGGAATATCAATAGCAGTGTAAGTAAATGCACACCTGCAGCTTCATTGAGCACATGCACTTCAACTAATACCGTGCAATAAACAGAACCACAGAACAGCTCATTCACACATAATCGCCGCATTTTATGCGTCATTTAGAAGATTTTCTGGTCGCGCTACAAAAATTGCATGACCTTAAAAAGCACTTGTACAATGTGCACTTCTTACACTACACCAGCAAAACCCTATAGTTTACTTGTTCTGATAATGTAACCCAAATGCAGCACTTATTATTGTGATGTATCAGGACTCCTCCAGTCACTCCTAACTAAAAGTTTCTAGTTTTGTGCATCATTCACCCGTGTATTTAAGTATTTATCATTTTTAATTTTCATTTTTTTGTTGTATTTGATTTTCCACAGCTCTGCAGTTTGTACAGCAATGTCACCGGACCCTTTGACAAATTCTACGACCTCAACTCAGCACAAGCAAACTTCCTATTTCAGGGGCTCCAGAAGTGCAACATCAACATAACAGATAAAAAGGAGATTGCAAAGTAAGGATAACCTATTTGAACCTAATGATAAATGAACTGGCAATAATACTGATAGCAATACAAAAGGGTCAAGATATCAGCTACAGCAGATGATACATAGCCAGTTCCTTGATGCATAACATTTGCACGCAGTTTTACAGACCAAATTTATTCATGGTTAGATTTTGAACGGCGCAAAATATATTTGAATGTTGAATTGTATGTATTTAACCTTTAGTAAGTTATGCGGTTTAAAAATGTTCTGTAGCAGGTTTACTGGGGGGAAGGGGCTCTACAACAGGAGCTGGGATAGTAGGCAGCTTTATCTTTTTTTTATTGTAGGCTTGGACAGATGGCTTGCTTCTTTGCCTCTTTTACTGGTAAACTGGATCAATCTACCATCAGCGTTTTGGTGATGAAGCTGAAGAACTGCAGCGGGGATGTGAAAAATGTAAGTACCTGTGCCCTCTCCAGTAGAATCACATGCATGTATTAAAATGTAAAGTACCTGTGCCCTCTCCAGTAGAATCACATGCATGTATTAAAATGTAAAGTACCTGTGCCCTCTCCAGTAGAATCACATGCATGTATTAAAATGTAAGTACCTGTGCCCTCACCAGTAGAATCACATGCATGTATTAAAATGTAAAGTACCTGTGCCCTCACCAGTAGAATCACATGCATGTATTAAAATGTAAAGTACCTGTGCCCTCTCCAGTAGAATCACATGCATGTATTAAAATGTAAAGTACCTGTGCCCTCTCCAGTAGAATCACATGCATGTATTAAAATGTAAGTACCTGTGCCCTCTCCAGTAGAATCACATGCATGTATTAAAATGTAAGTACCTGTGCCCTCTCCAGTAGAATCACATGCATGTATTAAAATGTAAGTACCTGTGCCCTCACCAGTAGAATCACATGCATGTATTAAAATGTAAGTACCTGTGCCCTCTCCAGTAGAATCACATGCATGTATTAAAATGTAAGTACCTGTGCCCTCACCAGTAGAATCACATGCATGTATTAAAATGTAAGTACCTGTGCCCTCTCCAGTAGAATCACATGCATGTATTAAAATGTAAAGTACCTGTGCCCTCTCCAGTAGAATCACATGCATGTATTAAAATGTAAGTACCTGTGCCCTCTCCAGTAGAATCACATGCATGTATTAAAGAGTTGCTCGGACACACTTCAAAATACAGGTGCATGCTGTTGCGCTGTTGTTAACATTTACTAGTAATACAGTATTTATGCATGCACTTAGAACACAAGTCTGTGCTTGTGAGGATGAAGCTCCACACATCAACTACATGTATTTAAAAAAGTTATTATCTACATATACATATAACATATGTAACAGAGCGTGTGTCTTTACATGTTCTTGTGACACTGCATTGCAACAACCAGCTATTACAGTATAGATACTGATAGTGTTTATGACTCCCTTTATGTAGTACCACATTCTGCAGTAGAATGGGTTTATGAGTTTTAGAGCAAGGGGATTAAGATCTACAGTAACAACAGACCCCTGAATTGTTAATGGGTTTAAGCAGCAAAGCATAGTTTTGCTATTCTTATTTATAACCTCTTTCCTCTGCAGGTGTACCAGAATCTCATGAAGTCAAAGCCAATAGGCAGTATAAATGCAGAGGAACTGAAAAATCTCGGGGACGCAGCTGTGGGCTTCAGTGTGAACCAGCTGGGCAACCTTAGCAAAAAAGTCATCCAAGAATCTCTGGACCAACTTAAGAAAATCAATGGCTGGTCCCAGGGACAGAAGAAGGCACTGCTGGAAAAAGTCCTTGATGCAGCAGATGTAAGCAAGCATACAAGGCAACAGCATCCTTATACAGTTAACTACAATACAGCAGGGCACAAAGTATAGTTTTTGTATCTGGGTCGCTAAATTTATTGTGCATGTGTTTTTTTACGTTCTTATGATGATTTAGAGTGAAAAGCTATGTGAATCTAGCTCATATTACCTTACTATACAAGCATGTGAATAAAACTTTTTTTTTTCAGACCCAGGATGCAACGGGCCTAAAAAAGCTGGGTGGCCTGGTCAGTGCTTTGGACAGCAAGGCCCTGGGCAAGTTGAAGGGCAGTGACCTGCTTGAGGCCTTCAAATCCCAAGACGTTGCACAATCTGCAGATTTCATGCAGCCCGTCCAGAAGAAATCGATTGTCAGAGCCGTACGTACACTGTTTTATTCATATTGAATAAATATATATATGTATACTCTTCGAGTTTTAAACTCTCTAAGATCTCTTTATTAGATTACTAATAATTCAGACAGGACAATCTTGCTTTAAGTAACCACTTTTATTATAATACAAAATCTTACAGATTTCCAAAAACATTGAAACCAAACAATGGTTGAAGAAAAATAAGTTGAGTAAAAATAGTTGGAGCAAAGCCTCATCCTTCGGAGCAACCCGGTGCCACCTGCTAAAAAAACAAACAATAAAATAATAAATCTATGCGACATGTTTATCCCGGTGAACAAAAAATATTAGGCAGAGGAGTATACTCCCCCTCTTCGGATGAGGTTGGGAGTGAGGTGGTGCTGGTTGGGGAGGAGATCATTCAAAAGCATGGCAGGACTGAGTTTGTGAAGTAGGTTCATATACCTTACTGGTTGATGGGTAATTGGCTTGTAGATTGACCAATGAATGTACTAGGCACTTGTATTAATGAGATTTCCTGCCTGAAAACCTTGCAAGCTCTGCTTAGGTTTCCTCCATCACTCAAAAATATTTATACAGTACATACACCAATACATCTTTTGAATGGGAACCGTTTACAGTTACCGAGGAAAGGTTAAAATAAAGATCTGATTCACGCACTCTATGATTAGAGCTTAAATATTTCAACACCTTTTTTCAAGCATTTCTACAGAACTGTAAGCTCCGTGTTGAATTGCCAGTTATTGTAACGTTGTGTCTCCCCTGAAGATCTTGAAGGACAAATCCATCAATGAAGCTTTGAAAGACCTGCCACCCGCACTGATGAGTGAAATCTCCTCTCAGACACTGAAGAACACAACTGATGGCACGCTTACTCTGGACTTCCTGGATAAACCCATTCCCTGGAACATGGGACAGGTAAAGAGCGAGAGCCGCAGGGAAGCATGGGTGACGTTCCTGTCTGCAAAACCAATTAATGAATAGCGTCACCCAAACAGGCAGTACGTGCCGAGTCGGACTAGATGAAATATTTTTTAAGACTTTGCAAGGTACAATTCTGTAACTTGCATTAAAGATTGACATTTGTAGAAATGTGATACATGCATGTAGTATGAAGCCTGTTTTATATCGAAGACCTTTTAGTCACAGGGTCTGGGTGAAGCAATGATGGTCAGAACTGATAACCATCTTTTGTAATACAATGTCTCATTCCAGCAACATGCTGTGCAGTACCTATAAAACAATTTTAAAAAATGGAATATTGTGTTTGCCTATGTCTGGTATTGATAGTATCACATTAGAGAAAAAAATAACAAGCTTTGTGTTGCAAAACTGTCACTATTAAATTGTGTTTAAAAACAAGCCCTGGCACTTTCAACAGTGTATAAGAAAATGCCTCCCACACCCACAGTTAAATATTTTTCCATGTTTGCTTTTCAGGCTTTAGTCATCATTAAGACAATCCTCAAGAATCTTAAGACTCCTGAAGACATGAAGTGAGAGACCTATTTTTTAATATATTTAACGCTACATCTGTAGTGGTTCATAATTCATTTGTTCCATTTCTATATTCATATTTATGCTTATATGCAGTACATACTGTCAACATTATTTTTTCTTTCTTTTATTACAGAAAACTGCGGGATGCTGTGACTGGTCTGACTTGCAGTAACATAGAAAGCATGTCTGTGGGTAACTTGAGAGCTCTCGCTGCAAATGAAAAAATTACCCGTGACCAGGTAGGTGCAGTGCAAGATATACTGTGTATGTATACTCTATATCACTGTCAGTTTACAGCCTCAGTACAGCAGTTAAAATGAAAACACTTTTTAAAAAAAAACTTTTAAAACACTCAGCGCGGAACTTAATTGCCATTGACAGCTTTCTTGTTTTGAGATCAACTCATTAATGAATGGATGTATTTAAAACCTGCCGATAAATATTTCTAAAGGCAATTCCGAGTACAAGTTTCAGCACCCCCTAATCGCTGCTTTTCAAATGCACTTAAAACATGGAACTGAAAAAGCAATGAAAATTGCCAGGTGGAGACCCCGAGTTGTTGGAAGATTTCAGGGCTACCGTGCCACTATTAGATGGTGCCGTGGCCATCGTTGCAGCAACTAATTGTAACAGCTTTTTATTTGATTCAGTTTAACATTATGTGATTGGTTTATCGCCCCGGTGCCCTGTTTGATGCACATTGTTACTGCATTCACAAGTAACTGGATTCTTTGTTAATCTCTAGGTTCGCTGTGCTGCTGCCGCTTATTTTAAAGCCTTAAACAAGAAATTGGCTGACCTGACGGTGGATGAAATAACCCAGATTCCCCCTAGTTTTCTCCTGTTCTTAAAGTAAGTTACAACGTATTTTTGTGTTTTGCAGCATTATTGTTCTGGAATGCGTTACCTTGCCCAAGCCATTTAGAAAACTGTGGGGATGTTTAGTTTAGCTTGAGCTAAACTTTAAGGCAATCGCCAGTTTATTCAATTAACAGAACAAATGTAAATAGCAATCTGCTACAGTTAAAACATGATCAGTGTTATTCATAAAATATGTATCCAAGTAGAAATTAATCATTTCCCCCAATGGATCATTTCCCTCCAGCTAGACCAGTGAATTAAACCAGGCACTAAGATTCCACGTTCTGTTGCAGGTCTTTTGATGAGCTAATGAAGATGCCAAGCTCCACCTGTTCTTCAGTAGTGTCCCTCCTGGCTCAGGCTAACCCAAAGCTCCTGCCCAGGAGCTCTGCAAGACGACAGGAGATACTCAGATTCATCAAGAGCTGCCTTGTAAGTTACTTCAGTGTTTGCTTACAAACCCCTTTCAGTGTTTTTATGCAGTTTTGCGTTTCCATATCTAGGTTTTAATCACTGCTCAGCAGAGCTGAGCCTGGTCAGTAGGTGGAAGAAGTGGGGCCAGAACTCAGTTCATACATTAACTGGGTGTTAAGAGCACTGAGTGTGATGGGCTATCCTTCAGATGTGATGTTATATGATTAAAGATCCTATCTACTCTATCTATAGACATGAATGCAGTGAGCTTCTCCAACACTGTGTATGCTGTCTCATTCATGTTTCCCATTCCAGAAACTTGATGATACCCTAACCCTGAATGCTAGTCAGGTCTACGATCTGGGTCTTGCTGTTTGTTACTTCGACCCGAAGGACTTTGATAACATGGGAACCGATGTTTTCCAAGGGGCCATCGACAAGCTTAAAGACTGTGGCAAATTCGAGGGCAAAGTGAAAGAGTCGCTCGCCAGCAAGATAATAGCCACATACGGGTATGAACTGCAGAGCTGGGCTTTTTCGATAGGTTAATCAGACGGTCAAGACACACGGTCTGACAAATAACAGCATTTTAGAATTAGTTATTTCATCTCCCTGAATGTGACCGTTTCAATGAACCTGTCCACTTGTGGTCCTAACTTCTCGCATTTGTAAACACGTACTGCCATATACTGTGTCGTCTTTGGAAAACATGGGGAAAACATAGAGGCCTTAACAAAAACGTATCTGAAATCAATAACATTGTGAGGTGTACCATAACAATAACAGATATGGTTCTGGTTGCTGATGCTGCTGATGTTTTACACAGTAACTCCTCCACCTGGACTCCTGATGTTCTCAATCAGCTGCAGTCTCTGCTGTCTCTGTTTAATTCAACACAACTGGAGAAGCTCCAAACCACCGTAAGCATATCTTACATCAGTAACACTGCGCATGAAGTGTCTCTGACTACTGTGCATTTACAAAGTAGTTACTAAGCAAATACACGCACACTTACACATAAATACAATGTTATTGTGCACAGTTATAATGTACTTAATGTGTACATCTTTTTGTATGCTATAACCCTAACCCCTTTTCTGTACTTACATATATCATGCATTCATAAAGATCTGCATTGTTAATTAAACTGTTTCCTGAAGAATAATAGTTCAAAAGGGATTTCCATTTATATTCTTTGCATTTAAGTTTCAAAGATTTCCTGTCTGATATGTTCTGGAAACACTTTTGTTGTCCTTGAATAAACTTTACACCTGTTGGATATCTGTATAACTTGTGGCTTGAAATTAATACTGTACTTGCATCAGGATGTGTCCCTTGGTCAGTAACTGTACATTTTCTGATACTGTTCTTAATGCTTAGGCTGACATCAGAGTAGTCCTTGGAAACATTCTGTCTCAGGTGATAAAACCAGAGGGATTTGTAGCCCCAGATTTGGACTTCACTCCCAAAATGGACGATGTGAGCAAAGCATTCTCCAAAATGGTCTTTGTAGATCAAGCAGCAACACCCTCCAGCAAAAGGAGAAAGCGATCACCAGGTACAGCGTGGGTCACTTTCATTGAATAGGGAGACCTTAATGTATAAGCTAGTTATTGAATTGCGTGGACCGTGCTGTGTCATTACCAGGTAGTTTCAATCACAATGTTACAGAAAATCCAAGTTATCCAATTACCCTAAACATATAGGGATTCCAGCAAGTCCTTATTGACACTAATCCTGTCTTGACCCTCTCTGCTTATGTTGCTTCGCTGTTGATTTTTGTGAACTGCTGTAACACAAAATGCTATTTTTTTATTGCAGACACCTGCAGCAATGTTACCCCACCCACTACGGATCAAATACAAACTCTCAATGCCGGATGCACTGCTTTCTCCCCTGAGCAGCTACAATGCATGTCATCAGACACCTTCACCAACACTCTGGATATCTTAGCCTCCGTGAAGGGATTCAGCATGGAACAGCTCACTGCCTTGAAAGTGAAAGCGTTACAGGTAAATAGTTTGGACTGCTTTTTTTTCGTTGTGTGTGCTTTTTTGTTATTCGTTTTAGTTTTTTTTCCTTGATGATTAATCTACAATTAAGATAACATTGTGATTTAAGGTTAGGGTTATGGTTATGGTTAAAGTTAGAGTTAGGGTAATGGTTAGGTTAGGGATATTACTATTCTAAACCTGCTTCCAGGCTGGCACTGTAACCCTGTGTTTCTTTCCAAAGGTATACAGTCTGAAAGAAGATCTGGTGAAACAGATCAGCAGCCTGAAGGGAATCGTATTGGCTTTCTCTCAAGACGAAGTCAACAAATACCTTGCTGCTCCAGATATTGATATGCTGTCTGCGGTGGGAGAAAGCAAGGACTGGCTCAATGTGAGTGCACTTTAATACACAACACTATGCTGCAAAGCACTCTTAGGGCATCGACACAGTAATTGAACAGTCCTTGCTCTAGTCTCAATCCTATTTTTAACCAGATCATTACTGATGCTTATTACTGGGTTGCAGATACACAGTTTATATAATGCAGGACCTAACGTCACATTTCTGATTTTCATCCATTTTCTGATGCAGTATGCTAGGCAATCACAAAAGGCACAGTAAAGGGGTGGACTCTACAGTCCTCGGCCATTAGAAATCAGTCAAAGGAATATTAGTGAAACGTTGTTTGTAAGGCATTGTTTATGGTTTTTTTTTTAATGTCTCGCAGCCAGAAATGCAATCCAAAGCCAAGAGCATAGTTGATAACTTCCTGAAAGACAAGACAGTGAGCACTCTGACTAGCAGTGACCTGGTGGGAATGCGCTACTTCATCTGTGTGCTTAGCGCCGAGCAAATCGGAAACATCAGCAATACGGAATACAGGTAAGTCATTCACGAGGTAGACTGAGAAATTCGATGAGAGTAATGTTCCAACTAGAAGTGATTGACTAAACCGGTAGCCTTCCCCCTCAAAGACATGCTGTGCTGTGAAGCACTGTTTCTCCAGCCAGTTCTGCTCTGCTTGGTAGATGTTTTTAAGAAGGTTTTGCCCACAAGGTGGACTTTGTAATTTACCTCCCTGTCTTGATCCACACCTGTGGGATTCTGAAAAAAAGAAATACATGAAATGAATGCACTTTGTCTTTTTCTCTTTGCATGACAGTACTGCCATAAACAACATCGGAAAGCTTCAGTGCCCCAGCGATGTCCTGACTGCTTTGAAGAATAAAGCAATAAGCACCTTCAGTTCTCCAGACACCTGGTCCGAGGACATTGCTCAGGCCCTGGGGACCACACTGGGTAAGAGTTTTGTTTTTAGCCATATGAATTTTACCGTCCATCATCTGCATTTTCCCAGTATTTATTTCTTACCTGTTTTAATATCTTACCTCTTTACAACTGAGACAATCAATGGCATATTAAGGAAATGTATACAGGATAAAGTATCCCTTTTAAGTTCCATTATATATATATAATCTATAATTATATATAATTCCTGAAAACCAAGCCAACAAGCAATTTGAATATATGATTTGAATATACTGATTATACAGTATATATATATATATATATATATATATATATATATATATATATATATATATATATATATATATATATATGCGTAATAATAAAAAGGGCAAGTCAAATCCCCAGTCATGCAAACCTGTGCATTTCACTACAGTCAAATTGACAATGGAACAATGCCTTGGTTTGACTTTATGAGTAGATGTACCTGTATGTTGAATCTCATTTAAATCTCTCTTTTTTTTTAAAGCTGTAATGTCCCATCCATTTAGGGGCCAGAATTTATTGTAATAATAATTTGTGTTTAGCCCTATTTAAAATGAAACAGCAAAAAAAAAAAGTTATTTGCTACAGAATTCCAACTCAAAACTTAATCAATGTTAACGTTTGAGATTATTTTAGTTCTGTTTCCTCTCCTGCTTTTATTGTAGCTGGACTAACTGGAAGTGAAATCAGTAAACTTGGAGAGAGAGTGATGCCTTTCCTTACTCCAGAAGCTGTCTCCCTTATTCCTCCTGCTGTGTTTAAAGTATGTTTTAATTTGTTTTTAGGTTTGATAAAAAAAAGTGTAAAAAAAGTGTTATCACTGAACTTTCGTTTTAATATTTGGGTCATTCTCTGTGCTAGTGGCAACAAAAGTGTGAACACGAAAGAAAAAAACAACTTTCAATTAACAACCAGTTTGTGGATTTTAATATACCATGAACAGTAAGAAAACCAATGCATGCATTAGAGATCAAATTTTCTCCCTTTTAACATTCCTTCTAGTTACAGACACATCACAATGTAAAACAGAAGTTTGACCAAAAGATAAACGACCCCTTTCACAATTTAAAAGATTACCAGTTTAAACCTGTTTATTGTCAAATTGCCTTATTTCTCTTTATATGATTTCAATTCCCAGAGAACATTTTTTAGACTTTTGCTTGACAGCTTTGTTTGTAATCCCTGTAGCAGAGAATGACGCATTCCTGCTGTAGATTTGACCTGTACCATGCTGGTGCCTTGCTTGTACCATGGTATAGTGTGCCCAGCTTGGTTAGTTTAACTGTGGTCCTGCTTGTTGCAGAGCCTCTCCACAGCGCAGTTGAGAAACCTCGGGACTGATAATTTCGCCGCTGTCTCAAGTGCCCAGAGGGCACAGCTGGATACAGTTAAACTGCAAGCCTTGAATGAGAACTCTGGAGCAACCAATCCTGGTGAGACATTTCTGGAAACTCTTTCTAGAAGCTTATTCTATTCAAGTAGACAAATGTTTTGGTGGATGCATGAAGAAGGCCCAAACGTTCATGTGCTTCACTTTTAAGTTTCACTTTAGAATTTTGGATGGCTTTATTGATGTGATGCTAAGCTGTTCAGCAGATAATTGTTTGTTTCTCATATGAAAAAAACACAGTAGTATACTTACTACAGCAGAATTGTAACTACCCCTTCTACAGTAAATTGCAGAAAGGGTTGTATACTGACTGATCCAAAATAGAGTAAGATAGAGATTTTCAGTAACACTTTACACAAAGTGTCTCTTATGACTGTGTATTTACATAGTAGTTTCTTAGTAAATACATGTGTACTTACACATAATTACAATGTTATCATACATAGTTACAATGGCCTTAATGTGGGAATCTTTTTGCATGATATAACCCTAACCCTTATCCCTAAGCCTAACTCTAAACCTAACCCTAACCCTTTTCTGATCCAATTGTGTCCTTATATCGTGTAAAAAGATTTACACGTTAAGTACATTGTAAGTATGCATGGTAACATTGTAATTATGTGTAAGTACACATGTATTTACTAAGAAACTACTATGTAAATACACAGTGACGTTACCAGATTTTCGTACGTTGAAGAATAAGTATTTTCTGATTTTACTTACATTTCTTTTTTCTTTTGTAGCATATTCTACCGGCCACAAGATAAGCCCAGCGTTTGCTGCAATCACCCTGGCTCTGACACTGCTGACCGTGAACCTTCTTTAAGTGACAAGACTCGTCACATCCAGGATGTCAAGAAATATACCCATGTCTCCCACAGCCTAGTCAAACAGAGTTTACTTTCATCAGTCGTTCACATCGTTTTAGCAACAGAATCTGAGTCGAATTTTACTTATGTTGCTTCAATAGCTGTCAAGTGATCCTACATTTCTAAATTATCTGTAAGTTTATTTTAAGCATTGCACACATCTGTAGCTGTTAGTAGATTAAACGAAGGTATGGAATCAATGAAGAAATGCACCACTTTCGGAAGGACTGTTACCTTATGTTTAAAACCAGAAAACTCTTCTTCAAGTTGACTAAATTCCCTTCTGATTTGCCTACGAAAGCCTATCATATACCCTTTACATATTTTATCTATAATTTCTACTTTTATGTAGTTTATATAATAAAAAAAAGAAATATGTACTTGTATGTGTTTTTAATATAGAAGATAAGAACATAGTTTTACAGAATATCTGATTTTTGCTATATTAATCTTTAGACCTAGAATGTCTGTTTTACTGAGGGGGCATTTTAAAAAGCACAAAGGCTGTATATAGCTTTGTTACATTTAATAATAATTCCTTTGAAATGGGTTGATATAAATGGCAAAATGCCCTATTTATAGTTGGTTAAGGGGAAACTGGTACAGGGAATACATTTGATTATATTTCTGTGGTTCACGTTTTACTTGTTTTATTTGTTTTATGACTGCTGTAAAAACAGAAGAAAGCAAACCACACCCTTAGGGACAACGTGCTTTTTGTTTTACTATTTCTATTTCAAATCAGCGTTTCTTTCGATGTAGCTACTCGTTGTCCTTTTAGAGTAGAACACTTGTGATACTATTTACAAATGTGGGGGCTATACAATTGGGGACTGCTTGAGTTATTGTGTGTGTGTGTGTGTGTGTGTGTGTGTGTGTGTGTGTGTGTGTGTGTGTATATATATATATATATATATATATATATATATATATATATATATATATATATATATATATATACCCAAGACCAAACGGCAGCCTCTTTGTCCTTCATGTTTATGTACAGTAGTATCACATACGTTCCTCAATAAGGATACACTCCACACTAGTTTATATAAATATTTCGTAAAGTTACTTTTTAGTTCATGTCTAATTTCATTTGAATGATAAACTATTTGTTATTTGACATAATTTGCAATAAACTTTTAAATAAATCAACTTTAAACCCAAGTGATGTCTTTGGGATCTCTTGTTGTGTGTTAATGGTTAAAGTCTGTTTGCGTGTGTGTTCTCTCTCTCTCTCTCTCTCTCTCTCTCTCTCTCTCTCTCTCTCTCTCTCTCTCTCTCTCTCTCTCTCTCTCTCTCTCTCTCTCTCTCTTGCCTTTTGGTAACAGCGTCATCGTGCCAGGGTTTTTACAGCACGGCTCTCTACCGCCATCTGGTGGCTGCATGCTCAAACTGCACTCCCACAATTCTATCATTACCTCGTCTATTTTTCACCAGATCAGTAAACTGCTAACTGCGCGCGTTGAGAGTTTTCCCCACACAGTAAAATACTTCAGATAGTGTCATTAAACACTAACAATCGTTGACCCGTCCATTTATTGCTAGTGCACTTTGGACTATGGTATTTTTTTTTTGTTCTGGTTAATAATTAAAATGTCCATGCTTTATTTAAAAAAAAAAAAAATATATTAAAAATGAAGCCGCTGAGCGTTTCACGTTAGGTTTGTTTCAAGTAAAATACCTATCTGCAGTGCCTTAATTACCAATTATTCTTATCAGCTGTATATTATTATTAATAAACAGATATATTCCTCCACTCCAGACGATGGCGTTGCGTGTCCGTTTGCCACCTGTCGATTCCGGAGGCTCGGTGATCCAGGGATGGGCCAGCCGGTGCCTATGGAAGCGTGACGTCACCGCTTCCACTTGACAGCAGCAGCTTCCCTTGTTCTGCTTTGGTGTGAGTGGAGTGGAACGCGCTATACATTAACATGGCTTTCATAGGGTCAAGCCAAAAACAGAACATATAACAGATATATAATAGATATAATAGACGAATAGATCCGTCTTGGAGAAAAAAAAAAAACTGTTTAAAAAAAATAATAAGATAATCTGGTCAAGTGGCTTAACGTTAATATTGTAATAATAATTCATATTAAGACTACCAGTTCGATGCAAAGTTTTGCAGCAAATTCTAATCTCAGTGTCTATGAAAAAAAGAAAAATTACAGTGTATTTATTTAACTGTGTTTGATAGATTTCTGCGTTAGCTTGCATTGTATATATATATATATATATATATATATATATATATATATATATATATATATATATATATATATATATATATATCAAATTAATTTATAATTATTTTGAAGAATGGGGATGTGTCTGCCTTGCTTGGGCGGAGCCCCCGAAGACGTGGTACAAACGCCAGATCCCGTAAGTTTAACGATTTATTATTGTTAATACTGTTCTCGTTATATTTTTGGAAGAAAGATGCAAGATAATTGTAAACTAAATAATAATAGTTGGTGTTTGGTTGTGCTATTACACATGCACACTACAGTAATACGGGATTAAATACTGGGCGTCAATGTTAATACTGTAATAGGATTTAGGAGTAGTGAATATAAGTGACGCTGTATCAGAATACAGAATCTGGTACGTCTTGCAACTTCCGTACATGCCAGTATATTGAAATGTAAATTGATTGGAAGTATTGCTGTTCAATAGACGGCGACGCCTGTGTTGCTGAGAACGACTCCTCCTCCTCATCAATGTTCCGATATATATTACTTATCTGTAATAGCTGCACAAAACACATTCTCTAGTATAAATTGATGTTAAACTACTGGCTTGATGTTAAACTACTGGCAGCTGTCAGGTTTTTTTTGTACTGGGAGTTTGTTCTGGTAATAAGGAACCACCAAAAGGCAGCTGCCAGTAGATTTTCATATATATATATATATATATATATATATATACTGGAAAAATCTAAACATGGTAAGTGGTACATTCACTTTTACAGAATGGTTAGAAACAAGGCAGGGAGGAGAATGTGTTGATGCACATGTACACACACCCAGCACATACCTATTTACTGTAAACAGTACAGGTAACATGGACTGAATCCCAGATGCAGTGTCATTGAATAACCTACTCTAGAATATGCACTGTTTCTTTAAAGGTAAGTCTAGTGTTGGTTAAATATTTAGTCAAGCGTACGAGGAGATAACGCTGTGTTCTCTAGATCTAATATTTAATATTCCCTAAGAACAAAGGTTAGGATTTAAAGACAAGTTTGCACGAGAGATATGTTGTTCTGTACGTGCCTGTCTCCTATCCTCGGCGTAGCATTACTTAAAGCTTTTGGCTTAAAGTGTGTTTCATTGCTGAGAGTCGAAGGGTATCAAGTTACATTCCTGGTTGGTTGTTTTTAGGGACAGACTTATTTACCAGTAAAAATTGAAACCTGGTAAAATCCTAAATGTTATTCCATTTGTTTTTCAGGAAATCAGAAGGAAACAATTGGCAGAAGCAGCTGAAAAAAGACAAAAGGAGGTAAAGTATACAGTGTTGCCTAAACATTGTAAAAGAATCCTGTTTTAAATTGTAACATTGAGGGAACAGTGGGTTGAAACCTGGTTCCAGGAGACCACTTGGAGACCTAGTTTGAGGTTGCTGTATCAAACCCCAAGTCTCCCCTGGTGTGTCGTGCCGTGGCCTGGAAACTAGTGTCCTGAAACCAAGTTTCAAGCCACAAAGTGCTGCCGTGTTCCCTCAGCTTAAGGCTTGTCATTTCTGGATTAGTTTTAGAAAAGCATTTTCAGAAGTCAGATCACTAAAAAAAGGTTCCTCCTTAACCTGAGAATATCACTTTGTCCATTGCATTATTTGTCCATACATTTCTTATTGAGGTCGCGGAGTTGAGTTTGAGATTTTTAATGAAATACTCCGGGCCATGATCACCATGTGACTCATTCTGTGTGACAGCTTCACTATTATTTGTTCCTTTAATTATTCCTAACGCAATCCCTGCCAGAAGTGGACACATGGTTCTTTTGTTGAAAAGATTCAATTTGATCAGAGCAAGGGTCTGTGTGGCTAAATGTTTTTCCTTTATTATAAAAAAAGGAGTTTTTTCACACTACAGAATAAATTGTGGTGCAGTGTAAGACTCCACTGTTTTAAAGCCCGGGCTGACTGTCCTTTCTCGCACCCCTGCAGTTAACAAATCGTGGAATCAAGAACCCAGAGGCGGTGGAGAGGAAGAAAAAGAAACAAGAGGAGATGGAGAAGCAGGCCCTGACGTCATCGAAATCTGGAGAGGGTGGGGGACTCAAGGTAAACCGAGCCTGGCTGGAGTGCACGTTGCAGGGGGGAGTAGCGCTAACCAGAGCTGCAAAGATACACAATCACTCAACTTTTATAATATACAAAAAGTCTGGAACGATAAAAGGCCATTCGGCCCATCAAGGCTCGCCCCTCGTTAGCACATCATTCTCCCCTACATTTAAAATCTAGACTTTTTTAAATGTTCCCAGTGTTTTAGAACCTACTACTTCATCTGTTAGGCTTGTCTGTTTAAATCATCTTGTTTTTCTCTCTGCTAAATCTGAAGTAGTGTCTAGTGCCTACAGCACTTGCTATTCACAGGTGGTCTCCCATCCAAGTACTAACCAAACCCAACCTTGCTTAGCTTCTGAGGTCAGATGAGATCAGGCTCACTTAAGGCAGTGCAGCACGTTCTCATAACTGAACTCTGTGTATTCATTTATTTTCCCCCCATGTCTTTTTTCTTCTAGTGGCAAGTTGGTTGAAGAGGTACTGGACAGCGCTGCAGAAAGACATGTGTTCTGAGTATTGCCAGCGTAGGTGTGGTTCCCGTTTGACAGAGTGGCTCCTTCTCTGCTGTGTCGCTTGTTGGTATAGTGCGCATAGAGACTCAGTATCGTGCCATTCTCAGTGCCGTCACGTCCCAGGATCGTCCACCCCATGTGCTTCATAGGAAAGCAGGACATGCCAAGAAAGACGCTAACTTGCAATCGCCAGACCTCTCTGAATGGAACTTCAAAGAAGTTGTCTGCAACCTGCATTCTTCAACCTAAAAGAACATGTTTGCTCATAAGTTCTCATTAACTAGTGCCAGTGTTAACTGAAATAGCGAGAGTGTTGTTTTTTTCTGAAACTAATTGCCTTGTTTTTTTTTCCTGTGTCGCAGTTAACTGGACTGCACCCGGTTTTATTTGTTGGTTCAGTTTGCTGGTTTCCTTGCTTTTACATTGAAAACTTTCACACTTTCTTTTTTTTCAATTCCATGCAGCATCTACTTCAACAGCTATGCAGTGCCGAGTCTTAACATTTCAGAAGTCAGCTTCGACAGGCTAATGTTACTGATTTTGAAGCCAAGGTAGTTTACACACTAGTAACCCTGGCATTCACAGTGTGTAATTAAGTGTAATTATTGCTGCCATAGTTCACAGGACTGAAGTAGTACCATTTCTTTCTTTATTATCTTTCTGTATGCTAAATGTACACCCATAATTATTCCCTTTACATTGTGTTTATTGTATGTTAATATGACTTCTGTATTAATAAGTGAAGAGAGTACATGTGATTGTTCCCTCTTAGTCTTTTACAGATGCTTGCCATTGTCCTTCATTCCGCTTCTCCAGTATGGCATTGTACGGCTGCTCACGAACTTCCTGCAAAATTCAGCGGCTACTTCCTGGATTGTGTGGTTAGCATATTCCAGAATGTCATGTCATGTGACCATTCAGCTCTGAATAGTATAGAGGTGTAAGGGGGTGGGGGGTGACATTAGAAATTTGTTTTAAAGTGGTTTCCTCTTGAAGCAGATAAAGGCATGCTTTCTTATTAAACACTATGTGCTTACAGCCTCAGTGCCTTGAAGGACTGTGCCGCATTAGGATTGCTTAGTTCATTGCTTTGGTTTGTTAAAATAAATATTTTAGAAAGAGAATCCCTGGTTTTGTACTTTTTGGTTTCTCATGCGATGCAGTTGCATGTCCCTTCTCATTGGCTCCAGGAACCAAGAGCGTGGAGAACAAAAGCCTGTTCATTACTTCTGCTCACATTTCAATATTCTTTAGCCACAATGCAAATGGAAAACATTATCTAGCAACCCACCTATCACTGCTGCTTAACTAAATATCTTCCCACGTTTTAAGCAAAACTGTAGTTGGAAAATGAGCCTATTATGGGATGTTAGCTTTATCAAATATCACGATTTCTGCCAGATCATTAAGATTATTGTAAGTCTGTTCTATAATTAAATTGCAGATACTAATTTTTCCCTTGATGTGCACGGTCTGCCACCAGTTTGTATTCACAACACTAAGCTAGGTTAAAGTCCCTAAAGAATGTTGGTTCAGTTTCAAAGCACTACTGTACGAGTTCTCCCAGCTGCCAGAAGAGGGCACTATTTCATCCCAATATTTAACCATATTTACCTTAAAAGCAAGGAAACCTTAATTTGCTCTTAATGATATTTCCCACATTCCCGGATTCAAGAAAGTGACATACCTTTCCGAGTCCATTATAGTGCAAGACCTTTTTAAAATGTGGATTTAAAAGCCTGTCACTGCGTTTCTCTTTTAAAACACTTTGTAATGGCGTGATGCAACGCACTTCTTGGTGGCTCTTGGGAACAATTTGTTCCTTTTTTCCAAATGTATGTAAAGTAAGACATGCATCACTAGATGGCACTAGAGGACTATATAGTTTAGCTTCAGAAAAAAATGATAACTGCCCTATTAAACACTACTCAACAGCAGAATTTGCATTGGTTGTTCTATGTAATGTACACAAGATATAGGTTATTGCATAGAAAATACAGATTTTTTTCCTTTTGCTGAAAGTAAAGACAAAAGACAACCCCGTTTAGGCAGCATGTACCTTCCCTGTCTGTGTTGTGAGGCCCAGCTTGTCCTGAGAAGTGAAAGCTGGAGGTGATGTTCTTGCAAGGATGAGTCATTCAGTCTTGAGGAGACAGATTCATTCACAGCTGAAGCCCCATCCTGCTCTCTGCGGTGCACAGCACTGCCAGTTCCCAATTAGGAGCTCCGTGCTCCCCCTGAGCAGCACTCCTGACTCCTGCAGAGCTCTGTACGACCCACACCGGCGTGAGAAACGAACAATTACACCCCTGACACCCAGACCCACGCACCACATGTCACAGTACAAGATAAGCAAGAGACCTTGTGTGACTCGCTTAACTTTCCAATAATAGCAGTATTCGCTTACCATCTGTGTTGAAAACTAAAGCCAACTGTTCATATCTTAATATCCAAGGGACATGTAATAAAATTAGAGAATGCATGGAGTGCTTGAGTAGGGTTACCATATAACTCCATGTACAGTAATGGAAAGTTTTGCATCACCCTCTATATAGAATAAACACATTTTCCTTCATAAAGTCAAACCTGCTGAATAATGTTAAGATACTGACTTAGATACCTTGAAAAACCTACGAAAAACTTGAAAGATGTGACATTTTGAAATCTAACATGAAATACTGTACTGCTATTATGGCTTCCGGTAGACTTTTGCGAAATCGTTTTGTAGTTTCTTTGATGACATGATTAAATAAAAAGGTCTAAATTATGTTCTTGTTTTATTTTTATTTTTATTATGTCTCAATCCTAAAATTCTAGGTGATGCAAAACTTTTAGCCAGAGCTGTATGTGAACAAAAAGTGTTCGGAAGTGTTAGAGGACCTAAACAGAATCCAGCACCTCTAAATTGCCCTGACAGTCTGGCTGGCTAGTCATACCAATATATTTTGTTGCAGAGCTGTTTTTTTAATGCATCATTAAAATAATGTAATAAAATGTACTGTTGCTGAAAATTGGTTTGTATCGATGAAAATGAATACAAATTGATTGATTATACTAAATTGTGTTAGACTACACTACAGTGTGTGCCCCTTAAGATTCACAAAAGGCCAGATGCTTTTATCAATAACCTTACTGGCACAAGAATGATACACATTATAAATATGCAGTGTTTGCCTGGGCATCTCATAGGAAAACTGTTTGCAACAATCTGAAACTGAGAAAGGTACTAGATGAGGAATATCCTGACCGCATATTTTAATAAAGTAATATGTGATCCAGCCTGAGTTTTTCAGTGAAGATGTTAGTGGTAATGTATTTGAAACCAGTATTGGTGATCGATGGGAAGCAAGCATTCTGAATATATTATCCACTGAGAGGACAGGTTTTCAGAAACCAGGTATAATGGGTACACATTATTATTTTTTAGGTAAAAAACAAACAAACTATTTGCCAGGTAAACTGATGCATATACAATATGATATGATAAACAAATTGAAACGCATCGCTGTATCAATGCAACTAAAAAGATTTGTTGAAAAGGACATAAGCTAAAGAAAAAAATCCAGTTGATCTTATTTATGTCTGTCGTATGTATCGTGCTATGAAACATTCAGAATCGATTTTCCTTTTGACAAGAATGCCACGACAATTCCTTTTTTTTCACAGAACCCAAGCATTGCTTTTGCAGTGACTGGAACTGAAATGAAACTGAAATGACTGAAACTGAACTGAAATGCTGTATGTGAAAGGAGGCGCATCACATTGAAACAATCAAACACTCCACAATTTACCACAATGTAGCCGTGTTTCTTAACGTTGTGAACTTTGGGAGGAAGCACATCACCTTTCAGCCAATCCTAAGCATTATACATTGACCTGTGACTTTCCATTCATTTGATCCACATCCCTCCATCTCCCCCAATTAACCTGTGATCAACCATAGAGGGTCTATCGTCTCGTCCAAACAGCCCAATGGGTTAGTGGTCAAATGTTTTTTCTTGCACCATACTCCATTACAATCAAATATATTCCATTCATTGTAAACTACTGAATTAATCTAAAACTCATCGTCAAAGACCTGCAAAAGCTCAGGCCAGCAGATCAATGCACACTGTTCAAGAAATCAGAATTGATCAACAATCTCTAGCTACAAAATCAATAACATTTATTTCAGATAGTGATAAAAGAATGCATCAATTTTAAGGCAACTCTTTAAACCAGTTAACTGTTCCTATAGCGTAACATCTAAGACCTGCAACAGGTATCTATTACCCTTTGACATCGTTTTTACATTCACTCCTTTGCATAGAGCATAGTGCCACTGGTGGCCAAATGTTGTAACTGCTGTTACTTTGACTGGGATTTTTGCATAGTACACAGTGCCACCAAGTGACCAATACACTGTAACTGAGACAGTGAAGGAACTTTTTTGTTTGTTTGTTTTCAAACTAAGCTAACAATCAGTCAATTAAAGCCTAAAATCTGATTTAAGGATTAAAATGAGTAATCCACGTTTTCAAGATCCATACGATCCCATCTTGAACCCACCTTGCTTTTAAAAGCGGGACTGGGTCTCCTAAGCATTAGCTCTGGTGTAAAATGAGTTAATCGCTTCTTTAAAAGAAGCGAGTGAGACATGGAGGTGTGCTGATAGCCTAATCAGGGGCTGTGCGAGAGGGAGGGGCAGCCTTCAAGAGCTCTGGATTAATGTGCAATTACTGCACTGTGAACTAACAGCTAAGCAGTTATCAAACACCATATCACAATGTTAGGTTACTTTAAGTCAAGCTGTCCAACTGAAAAAAGATAAAATAATGATCAATTGCAAGGGTGTTAGGGTCTACTCTAAAAGGGGAACATTGTATGATGCAGGTAATTTTGGGGTGAATGAGGCGATTGGCTATTCAATATCACATGGGGGAATGGGGTCAAGATAGGGGCATGGTCATCATGAATAAACACTGATTCTACATGGGACAGTACTCCATTGAAAGACCATTCCGGAGCCTTACAAAGAGCCCCCTTTACCCCAGTTATCATAGCAGAACTACATAGGGACGGGGGGCTTCCACTAGTGTTAATTTACCTTACTGTTAAAATGCAACATCTTCGATTATCATAAAGTTCCAAAGTTTGCAGAACGTCTGAAGACCCTCTACATCAATCCAAAGACCCTGTCCACTCTATCTGCTGAGCTCGTCCCCGCTGCACGACACTGAAAGCCAGGCACCAGTCAAATAACGTAAGGACTTCCGCCTCGTGGTCAGCGGGGTCGAGGTGTGGGGCAGCGCGGCTACTTCTTGCTCCTGTAGTTAGCGGCCACCACCAGGTAGCTGTCGGGACTGAGATCCTTGAGGCTGGGAGACTTGTTCGGGACGGGGGACATCTTGCCCTCCACCATGGAGATCTGCAGCATGCGGCAGGGGTCGTGCTTCAGGAGGTAGCTCTCGAAGGTCTCCCAGCCTCCCCCCACGCGCACCATCACATGCTTGTTATTCAGCATCTGAAAGGGAAGGGAAAAAACACTGCTTCAGATTCAGAGAGAGGAACAAGAGGGCAGACATGGAAGCTGAGTAATGTTCAGAACAGAAGGTAGGAAGCATTTTTTTTACAATGCATGGAATAGCCTACCAGGTGACATAGTGGGGACATTTAAACACTGGGGACAATTAAAAACCCACATGCCCCGACTGCCTCCAGAGACACAGACCAGGGCAGTGTTCATTACTCTAGTCAAGAATCATTCACCCCAAAATGATATTCAGTAGCAGTCCATGTGTTCGATGTGCTAGGGTAATATATCTAAGGGCTGATCCAGCCATTGATTTTCACTTTGAAGCTTTTGCTTAATGAATCTGCTTTTATGGCAACAGCCCTGCGTTTGTGAGAGGCAGAAAAAAATTACATAAATGGCAGCTTTAATCAAAGAATAACAATACAATAGTCTTATGATTACTGTATTTGGAGGTCTAGTTAAAAAAAAAAAAAAACTATGTGAGAAATTTAGAAATTCTTTATGATTAAAATAGCAGTTTTTAATTTATTAGGCTTCCGTATGATGGTCCTTAACGGAATACTGAAATCTTTCCCCTAATGTTTTATTCTATTTGTAATACTGTGCAGCAATTAAATAACTACATTCCTTGTTGAAAGAAAGGTGCCTATTTTCAGACTTCCCCTATTTAAAAAAAACAACATCAACAAATTTTGAGGTCAGTGTATTAGTAAATGCAGGCGTATAAGCGTCCTTCATGAAATCTCTATATCTTTAATCCACCATCAACATGGCCAAATCATTATTGAATTGTGCAGTAACAGAGCTCCCATACACTTCAATGTTATTTTAAAGACACTTTTGTACCACAGAACGAACATACCACTGGCAGGGACTGATCCCTGCTCCAAAGCTTTCAAAACCTGAAATTATTTCACTGCCTTGAGAATACTATACTGCAATGCAGTAAAGCAATGTGAAATCATACCGTACGTATAACGAAGGTATACTAAAACCATTGTAAAGCACCAGCAAGCACAGTGCATCCAATACAGGTCTGGTGAAACCAGAAGCAGGGTAAATGCATCAGTAATTTAATCACATGAAAAAGCATGGCACACTGCAACATGACTGAACAGAGAACCACCACACCCACTCCGCTTTCTACAGACATTGTGTAAAATTCAGACTGACCGAGGGAATAGTTACAAAAACAACTGTGATTTTCTGACTAATTCAATATTAACCTCTGTCATTCTCTTTTGTGTGCTCATGTTACCCAGCTTTGAGTAATGACTTCCCAGGAAGCGTGTGCGTGTTTAAAATCTCATGATGCAAAATGAATTCCTGCTTCAAAAGCCAGCCTGAGCCGCACAGCTGGACGTTGAGAGGAAACTTCAAACAGCACAGGCTGATACAATAATCCTCCATCGCAGAGAGATCTCCTTTGAAATGAGGCTTGTCACTTCACTAATTAAAACACCAACTGGATGCAGTCCAAGCTATCTGAGTATTAAAGCAATGCAAGGGTGGCGCCAGGAGGGGAGACAATTCCTCCATTTTGCTGTATTCTTCTGCTGCTGATTGAGAGTCATTTATTAGACGTGATGCTGCATTGCAATGTTTAACACAATGTGGTTCATTTCCAAATCAACCCAGTCCAGTTCCTTTACAAAAAGTAATCAAATCTCACTCAAAGTAATCCCTGTATCTTTTTTGAGTCTAAATAAAGGCACTGTGTAATAAAGCCACTAGCAGACTCTCATAATTTTACAAAGGGCTGCACCTAAATACTATTCATATAAAAATGCAATACCAGTATATATAATACCCCCCACCCCTTTCTGCTGCAGCATAAGATAGTTCAAGCCTAGGCCCTGTTGCCATGACAACAGCTACACAGAAGGGCAGCAGTGCCTCTTTTCAGAAGCTGGCAGAGAGCCTGCGACGTTCCCATGAGGCTTTGCAAAGCCATCCATTTTCTGTCAGCCCAGCACTCCTGTTCAAATTTTACCTTTTTTTTTTTTTTTTCTTAACTCATTTATTAAACCGCTATTAAGTCTCTGGTAAGGCAAAGCAGATTTACAGTCCCCTCCATGATAATAACCTGCCTAATGTAACACAGAGCCCAGAGAGCTGTATGTAAATATCTCACACAAAAGGCAATCATTACTACTTCCAATTAGGCAGCATTAAAGCATTTTGATTCCTATCAGCTGTTAATCACTGGATTACAATGTCAGGGCTGGCTAAGGATTTAATAGGGCTAAAACTGAGTTTACTGGCAGCACTGATATAATGGAGATATTAAAGACAGTACATTATTCAAGCATCCATCAGACGAGCTCTGCTTTGTAACAGGATATTTAGGAAAAGATAGCAACTGATCTGGTAAAAGAAGGCATTGAAATGGATGGGGGCAATTCTACTCTAGAGGTGAAACGTCTAAAACCAAGGCATGGAAACAGAGAACCTAGGGCTGTGAATAGACTGTGCGGGTCAGGGGGTCAGGCAGGACAGGCGGGACAGGTCACACAGGGTTTTAGCCCTGAAGATTCCTGCAAGAGTCATGTGACAAGAACAGGGAGCGCAATGGTATTAGGGATGAAGTGTACAGCTGCATTAACGTGATCCTGTGAGAAGATTATAATGAGCATGATAAGAGAAGGAGCCTCTTGAACCGGGATGTATCCGAGAGTCCTTGTAGATCAGTCGAGTGCAGCTACACTAACAGGACTGAAGACAGATACTATTCTTTAAGATTCTGACTCATTAGGAATGGCTGGATCTGGGTGGTGTTAACAGGTGCTAAAATGGAACATGAATTGACATAAAACAGGGTGAACAGCATAGAAGAAAATATGTCCTTTTTCTCCTCTCCCCCACTGCAGTATAATATAATGAAACATTTATAAACCGCTTCGAAAGATCAATCAACGAGAACATTATCAGGTCGCTGTTCCAGCAGAAGGGTCTGTCCCCACAGCGCCTGAGTGATGATATAATTGGGTTTCGGTGGGGGAGTGGTTTTCAATCATGCCGACAGACGCAGTACAAAGTGGCACACTTTCCAATAAGACTGGGGCCAGATTTGAAGGATAACTGTCCCTTATTACAGGTGAAGGTATTACCTTGTTGTACTCTGCCCCGGGCAGGCTATTAGTATTATTTAATAAGGGTTTAATGCAGTGTTGGCTTCTCTGTGCTGGGTGATGGAGGTTACATTGTGACAACCCTGCTTGCCCCATCATTAATTCTGCCGGATTGTCCTTGCCACTGCCCTAGCTCGCAGATTCCCCGCGCCTCGGTTACAATTCACAAAGGTGCTGATCTCGTTTACCTTATTGATCGTGCATACTTGATACACGCAAAATGCAATTTTTCACTCAAACACAATAATATTCAAAGACCTGGTTTCCTAGGCAATAGCAGTTTCCAATATTTCTCCACAAAGCACTCCCTGTAGGACGTTTTGAGAAACACACTGATGTGTGTGGTTGTTGTTTTATTTTGATGCCATATGCCTGCCTGACTTTTAAAAAATGGTTTTATGCCCAACAGAACTACTCTTTTATAGGGCTACTGCAGTATAACATGATTATAACATAACAATGAGAAGTATAGTGCAGTGAAAGAAAGACCCAGTGTAATGCATTGAACTGCAGGTAAATCGAAATCAGACTGAGGTATCTCCTGTTTACTTAAATAAGTACATAGATCAAACATATTTGTTTAAGTAAATAATGTTTCAATGGCCAGCATGCAGCAGTACTGTCATCACAATATTATTGGTTTAGCCAAGCTAAATCCAGAGCAACCGCAACGTTTAATCAATAAAAACCAAAACAAACATATGTGCTGTAAAGGGGTAATTACACGTGTTTAAGTTTCCTCACTCATTCCCACTGAACCATTGAGTATCATGGCTTAATTAATAGCCATTAACTTAAAAATAACTTGATCAAGTATTAGGCTTGTGTAATGCCGGATGATGTACCCTGACCAGAGATCAAGCAGTCAAAGTAAGTCTTGTTTTTTGCTGAAATAATATGGGCTACCTAGTGTGTTGCTGCTCAGCAACCAAGACCAGCGCGGCTGGCCTTCAGACACTGATTAGCGATGTTTGTTTTCAACGCTCAGATATTTCTGCACATTGCTTAAGGACAGCAACACTGTCTACGAGCATTTAAGAATGTATCAGGGCTTCATCAAATATGAAGGGCCATTTAATAATTGAAAATGTACATGAAGTATAGCCAGCCTCGGTTTTGTCAGCGCTGTAGCATATCAATAGCAAGCTCTTCAGCGGTCACTATTAGCATGCCAATGCTTCAGTTCATCCGAGTTCAGAAGAAAGTCACCAGTTTATATAATAGAGAAGGACAAATAACTATTGTTTCTTACTATTTTTGAAACATATTCATATACATATTCCCCCTCAAATTCTGAATCAGTCCTGGATACTGCTGCTAGGTTACACACGTAACAAGATGTTGCATTTCCGGGTGAGTTAGCAGGGGTTGCATCACATCGACAACACCGTAAACTATGGACTGACAGCTGTCTCCTTTGGCATCCAGTTTTTAATTGGACTGTGCAGCAGGGCTCAGTTTTGCAGCACATGTCCATGTATTGTTTGAAGCACAGGGCCCTCGAGAGCTGGGTTATAAAAGGCTGGAGTTATAATGGCTTTTTTAATGAGCAACCCAATTCATCAATGCGATGGTGGTGCTTCTATGATTCGAATCAATGGCAGACGCATTATAGCGAGGTATCCTAGGCTAGGCAGCACTCTGGGGATTGTTCAAGGAAACCCTGCTCGTTTATGATTGTTTCTAAGGAGATCCCTCCCAGGTAGTGCAGACATCCCATTGTTGCTGAACACCTACCCCAATATCCTTGTGTTGATACAGATCACACCTGTTATTGAATACCAGTGTGCATCGTAATGATCTCTTCCAATCTAATAAATCAGTACCATTGTTTCATTTATGCTACATTTTTTTGGTGGTGGTAGCATTTGGAGTGTTGGTTGATAAGCTCCTCCCCCACCCCCACCAATCCGCTGTCACTGCCCTGCTGTATTCTAACTGTGGCTAACTCAAGACTGTTGTATCTCCAGTTATGCAGGGTTAATGAATCCTACCCAATGCACTGTACTGACCCAGGCTCAGGTCTGGGACTGAACCTGAACCCTCCCAATGCGTTCTTACTTTCTGACAGCCCTCAGCCCCATACGGCTGGAATAAATGAATCAAATAAAACCATGTTCGTGATTAAGGTGAACATGACTAAAGCGTAATTTAGTTACACTGTTGTCACCAAGTCAATGCTCCAGTCTAAAGCCCAGAGGATGGCCTGACTATTGCTTTAACCAAGTTATCCCTTCACGTTGAACCAGTTCACTTGGTATTGAGGGGATAAATCACAATTAAACCCAGAATACATGTGGAACTTTAGATGGCTTAGCATAAATGTATAGTTCATTCATTCTATAACGTTGTCTTTGTCTAGTATAACTAGGTAAGTCACAGTGGTATATAATACACCATTATCTATCAAACATTACCTGATTTGAAATACGTACAATCTTAAGACATTTGAGTTTATTCTTCATACTCCCAGCATATAACACTTACAATAGCAAGACAGGTTTTTCTTTCTTTCTGTGTTCTTATTAATATAGCAGTTTCAATTTCCCAAGTGCAAATCATACTCTGGAGCCTGTGGAGCTTTGATTAAACAAAAAAAAAAAAAAAATCAATAATAAAAAAAATGAAATGAATTCAAAGGGCTGAAATGAAAGACAGATATCGCCGTATGGAATTTTTAATTTAAAAAAAAATGCAAGAGAAGAGAAGAAAGTGCAGTGACACAGCTGCAGGGTCGCACTGACCCCGCGAAATTACCCAGCCCTTCCGCGTCACACAAACAAACATCAAAAAGAATGATCCGCATGGATTTCAAGCGTTGTTGGATTCAATGCGACGCATTCACCATGCGCACAATAAGAACTTGCCGTGCCTTCAAGGAGCGAGTCGCGCAGGACCCAGTTCAAAGAGATCCTGTCCTTGGTTGCTAAGTGACATTGAGATATGAAGAGTAGTTGGACTGTAACCTCCGAGTACACAAAGACTCCAATAAACACTCTGTTTCATTTGAAATCTCAATAGCGCTCCTGGATAGGTCAGTGCACTTCAATTTTCTGTGGGGAATGCGTCATGCCGGCCACGCAGTCGGGTCAACCCAATGTCACGATAATTGGTTCTATTTGACATGATGTGCTGCTTCTAAAAACCTCTATATTAATTATATTAATTGTATTCATATTAATAATAATATGATTGTAATATTGACCGTGACCAGCTACAGTACAAGTTCCGTATGTGAGACATTTATGTGTCACTGATTAAGTTAAAAACATTATAGGCATGAGAATATTTACAAATGAGAGAAAGTCATTGGACCCATCTATGCTTCTGGTAGCTCGTTCCTGGTAGCTGGTTGATCTATTCTACACTCTCTCGAGTCGGGTCTTAAAGGGTCTCAATGTTTCAGTATCAACAGCATGGCATGTAATCTGTTCATACCCTCACCGCTATCTCAGGGATGAAAATAAGACTCCCGTTGCATAGCTGTTCGATCCATTGCTGGTTTCACTATAAGTTTAATCAGACACACCTGAGCTTGTTACCTATACGCTGTGGCTAATCAAGATTGTATTAAAACCTGGAATGGGTGAAACTGCTGTGCAACTGGAGTCTTCTACCCATCCCTGTATCCCAGTGCAAAAGTCTGTCCTGCCCTCTTTAGCTTAAAGACATGCTGCTGATATATGAAGACAGTATTTTTTAGATACAACTACTGTATATTATTTTATAAGATTGCAAAAGAGTTGCAATATCAGCCTGTGGCCACTGGAGGCTGCTGATGACACAATAATGACGCAGGCTCAAGCTTGTCTCGAGAGTCGTTCACAGGTCTGCACAGCTGGGGGTTGGACAAAGGACGCTTCGGGTGGCATGTAACCATTTTCACTAATGCAGTCAGCAAATGGGAGAAATTCTTAGATTACCTGCAAGCACGATCCATTTCGTTTTGGAAGCCAAACAGGGTTTTATGAGTCGCTGTAAACGCCAGTCCTCAATTAGTGTCCCGCAGTTAAGATTTTAATCAGGAGGCACTGCTCATTAAGTTGGCATTGATTTCCAATGGGTTTCACCTGCTTCCTGGTGCTCTGACTAGCAGGGAAGGACATGGTGTTCAATAGATTTAATTGTAGCAGGTCACTATACTGCCTGCCTGCTTCACACCCGCTAATAAATTCTCTGTTCGGCCTGATTGATGTCAACAGCCAGAGGGTGTGGTTTCTGATTGAGGTCAACCGCCAGGGGTGTGTGGCTTCTGATTGATGTCAGCAGTCAGGGGGTGTGGCTTCTGCAAGAGGACGCTGAGGGAGCGGGGTCACTTCCTCCAATAACTTCTAAGTTATCCATCGTTTTAAATGGTCTTGACGACTCTAAATATCGCCTGTTTGAATTGTTAAAAGACTTTGTGAAAAGCAGCTCTTTAACACTGTGAGTGATTCACTTTGCTGTAGGGTCACTGTAAGCATGGGTAGTGGGGATTAGTGGTACTACAGATTGTGATATAACCAAAAGTAAATTACTGTACCCTGATGAAGAGAATCTTCTCTCCCACCCGGTATCTTCCTTGGGATTGCATCTCCACACAAAACCTGTTAGGGCACTTACAAGGAGGGTCCTCGGAGATGTGTTTTACCTGCAAAGGGAGTCAGACCGTCTATTAGAACGAATGAGTATTCTGCAAAAATTATATTACAAGACCTTACTTCCAAAGGAAGAAAGAAAGAGATTATCCCTCATAAAAGTTAACGATAGTAAATTTGCACAGTCATTTTCCAGTTTCCCTATGATTTTTCAATTAGTTATACTATGCATTTACTATAGTTTACATTGGTTTGCCCTTTTGTTAATACAGTATGCTTTACCATATCTCCCTGGGCTTTACGATGCTTTAATTATGCATTGTTGTACATTGCAATGCTTTTAGGACAGGAAGCTTTCATAAGAGATAGTAAAAACAAACAAAGAAGGGGGGGTTTGAGAAAAGGGGATATTATCTACAGTAGCATCTCTCTCTGGCTTTACTCACAGCGTCGTCCAGAAGCTTCCCTGTGCTTTTCCTGCCGGGTGACTTGGTGGGTGAGGGGAGACGGGGAGATGGGGCAGGGGGACGGATGGGAATCGTCTCCTCCTGCTCGATCTCCTTCTCCAGTTTGATCAGTCCGGGGGGCTCCACCCCATATCTGCACAGGGGAGGTGCACACAAGAGAGACAGGCTCAAAGATACCTGGTAATCCATGCAGTTAACTTAGTAACGCATGCCGTATGCAGCATTACATTAAATGCTGTACAGTGTAAATTGGGAACTGTTACAGTTCTCTGAATAAAGTGCCTACAGTTTCAACCACTGTTAAAACGCAGTCTCTGTGGATAGGCAGAGAATCATTACAGGTGTGATACATTTAACAAATCCTGTAAATTCAAAATCTGATCATTCGCTATCATTAAAAACTAAACACCCATAAGGGAGATATATGGATGGGTGGACAGAAGGACAGGCCTTTGGCTTTGCCTTGAAAAAGAACATTATTCTTGGTGGGTTTTAAAAAGGGTCCAAGGCTGGTTGTACTCTGCTGCCCTGTGTTGATCCGGCCCCAGTAACCCAGCTACGTAACTGCGTCAGGGAACACTGAGAGAGGATGGCTATTTGAACAGCTGTCCTCCAGATGTTCCATAGCCCCCACAACTACGAGCACTCTCTCTCTGAATGCACCTGAATGCTCTTGTCTTAGCCGAGAGGGCAAAGGAAGGGAATATCGCAGAAATGTGAGGTAAAAGGTTAAGGTACCAGCTGTTGGTTCACATTTTCACCTTTTCCTCAAGCTGTCCGCGCACTGTTTTTAATTATTTACACAGCACGGTGTTTATTATGGCTTTGGATGAAACTGGTTTTGGCTGAAGCACAGGAGGGTAAAATTACAAAAAACACGTGTTTTGTTAGCTGAACCAAAAAAAAGGATATCTGAATTGAGCCAGCTCCATTAGATTAACAGTAAAACTTTACCTGGATGCTATTCTTCCCAGCTCCAGTAAGCACAGACACACTTCTCTGGGTTGTTTATGAAGAACTGTCAAATGACAAACAGCCAAAACTAAAGATCAGAATATCAGAATGAGCATGGAGTAGGATTACAACATCTTCCTAGCAAGGGGCTAAACAACACAAACATTATAGGACAATATGAGTAGTGATAATTACACTGACATCAGCGAAACCTTCTGTCTGATTGAATTTGTTTCTTTTAGTTTTATACATCCCTATAAACGCTCAGTAATCATAGCATTCAGTTCTACACAAAGGTAGGAGTAATTGAATTAGTTGAACGTCGAAAGTTTCTTTGTTAGTTTTACCATAAAATGCCACCCCATGCAGATCTGCATCACATACAATGTGGGTTTTGTACAGCCCTGGTAGTTTGCACACCAACGAGGTCAGAAACAACAAAGAACACAGGAGTGCCATGTGCTAACTGGGGTCCTCCACCTGTCATACCAGCCTCTCTGTGTAATAACCGGTGTGACGTCAAGGCTGGTGCAATGGTGAGAGTGATTTCTAGCCTCTCTAGTCTTGCGACTGTCTGGCGATCAAAGGGAGAAGACTAAAGTATGAACCAGCCTCAGTAATCTAGTAACATCAGACACATCATCACAACCCACTGCAATCCACTGATGAAAAAACTGCATGCATAGGAGCATGTGTGATGGTAGAGCACAGAACAGCACGCACACACAGCAGCATGTGTGATGGTAGAGCACAGAACAGCACGCACACACAGCAGCATGTGTGATGGTAGACCACAGAACAGCACGCACACACAGCAGCATGTGTGATGGTAGAGCACAGAACAGCACGCACACACAGCAGCATGTGTGATGGTAGAGCACAGAACAGCATGCACACACAGCAGCATGTGTGATGGTAGAGCACAGAACAGCACGCACACACAGCAGCATGTGTGATGGTAGACCACAGAACAGCACGCACACACAGCAGCATGTGTGATGGTAGAGCACAGAACAGCACGCACACACAGCAGCAGTTCCACCTTTCAGTGCCTTTGGGACTGTCCGATCTCCGGTATACCAGCAGATACTGGTGCTGTACTCCCGTTGCTTCCCACAATGCTATCAAACCAGTGCATTGCATTAGACATGCAAAGGCAGAGTCCCGAACACATCTTGCTTGGTGCTTTGTTTTTTCTACTAACATTCATATAACATTTCTTCCCACAGAAGGAAGCATTCTTCTTTGTGAGTTCAAACAGAGAGCTGTTTGATTGCAGAGTAATTCTTCTTTTGTACCACAGCAAGAATGTGCTGCCATATACAAGCAAGTTATGAGATACACATATCAAAAAACATCTAGTCATGGGCAAAACAATATAGTTTTCTACAGTAAAATGTAGAATTCCATTTAGTTTACAATAGAGTACTATAGTTTTTTTGGACACTGTTATAAAATACTATCGACGTAGTTTATTTTATTTATAGATAGATGAAATGGTAGCCGTATTAGATGACAGACAACGAGAAGGAGATGCGATCCCTTTTATTGGGCTAACTAAACAATAATCAATCACAAGCTTTCAAGACCTCAAAGGTCTCTTCTTCAGGTGAAAGTAGGAAAAAAGAGGTCTTGAAAGCTTGTGATTAATTATTGTTTAGTTAGTCCAATAAAAGGGATCACATCTCCTTCTCTTTGTCTATCATTTTATTTATAGTAACCCATATCCATGTGAATCATATCAACCTTTCATTAGCTTAAGAATCAATTCCATGCCTCCCCGATCATTGTGTAGTGGAGGCTACTGTTAGTGTGTTCTAAGATTCTGAAGATTCTAAGATTCTTTCACAGACCCGATTAACACTAGTCTTGGACTACCTTACCTCAGGTAACATCAGGACATCAGGTAGTACAGGATTAATGCTAATCAGGGTCTGTGAAACCAGCCATTACAAATAATGATCTGCAATGATCAAGCGAGGGATGGAAATTGTGAAAAACACCCCACTGCCTTCCATGTTAATCTTTTTTAAAATATTCTTATGAAGTTTATGCTGCATAGTTCAAAAGATGAACCAGTGCAGACCACACTGGGAATTCGCTGATAGAGTTAGCATTTGCCGGAACATAGTTTAAGCTGTCAGTCACTGCTATGCATCTCTCTCGCTCTCTCTCTCTATCGGTTTTTCAATCTCTCATAAGACTGTTTTTGAATGGTGCAAGAAGGACAGGCCAAACTGATATGGGAGAGATCACAACAAAATGTGTAAAGAACCTGGCTCTATTAATACACAAGCAGAGCGTCTCCGTTTCAGGAGAGATAAGGGTGCAGCTCGCATTGTCACAGGGACGTTTAGAGTGTCTTATGAAGAGGAGGGGCAGGTCTCTTGACTGCTTATTCCTGTCGAGAAACAGATAAGCCATTCAGAGAAATAAAAAGGGAGCCTTTCATCATCCATCTGAGACGTCCCTCGCAAGTCAACAATCGCAGCTTTTCACAAAGATCTAGCACTCGCGGAAAGAGAAAAGACTTTATAAAATCTTTATACTGGACACAGAAATCAAAACCAGTTTTTGCTTGTGCTGTTTTGTCTACCAAGAGGCTTTCTTGTTAAACTTCAAAAGTGCAAAAGCAACTTAGACAGAGAGATAGAGCTAGATAGATAGATAGATAGATAGATAGATAGATAGATAGATAGATAGATAGATAGATAGATAGATAATGTACAACAGAACCATATATCTGGTTTGATAAAGACAACAAAACCATCACATAAAAACTAAACTGCATTATTATAAAAGAATTATAAGCTCTGGATTGTATGTCATCTCTTGTGTTAGACAGGTAACACCCACACAATACACAGACAGACAGCAGACAGACGGAGACAGATGGAATAACCGCCCCTGACAGACTGCTGGATGCTTACCCAGCCCTTCAGACTCAAACAGGCAGGTGTCTCCCACCCCCACCTCCCGGCACCAGCTCAAGAAGTTGGCAGTGTTGTCGCGGGCGAAGAATGACCCAGAGGGGGCGCTGGCTTTGCAGGGGATCCTCCGGAAGGGCAGGTTCTGTGGGGTGAGAGGGCAATACACTGAGTCAGCTCAGAACCTGCAGCTGCTGCTGCTGCTCACACAGACACTAGAGAAGTTGCACAATGCTGTCAGATCCCAACACACAGGGGATTCTAGGTAGTGCTGGATCACTGGAAGATAGCCCTGAATGGGACAATGCACAGGGGGGGTTCAAATACTGCAGTGTGTTTAACGGTGGCCATGCTGAGGCGCTAGGGAGGCCGCAATTTGCTTGCTCCCTGGAGCCAGAATCACCAGGGTATTGTTATGATAACTTACTCTCGTTTTTTTTAGCCTGCAAACGTTAAGTTTAAATGACATGTATCAAATTACTTAAATACAGGTTGGGTAACGTGGTACTTAGTGGGTTTAAGGGGTGCTTTACATTGTTTGCATTACAGTATTTACATTCTTACCTGTTCTCTGTTTTAGTTTCTGCTTGGATTATTATCACCTGGCATACTAACTATTCCAGCCGCTGGTGGAAATGACTACTAGGGAGTGTGCGGATGTAATTCCTTTCCCCCCTGTAACTGTAATTTTGTGTACAGATGCCACAGTTGTTGCAGAGGGGGCAGAAATTACAGTTGCACCACCTTTTTTTCCCAGAAACAGTCCCCAAAAATAGGGCTGAACAAAGTAAAAATAGTAATAAACATTTTTACACAGCTGTAAGATAAATTGGACCCCAAACAAAACAAAACACACACAAAAACATGCTGAGTCTGAGAAAGTTTCTGCCACTTTGTATCACACATGTTTTGTAAACAAATCTAAATTGAAGGTCCAAGGACGGATTTTTGAGTGCTGATTGGTTGTCCCGTGAGGCGTTGTTGAAAACTGAAGCCGCTATGTCGAAAACACCGGGCCTTGTTTTGACGAGCAACGGATAGAAACTTCTGGAACTTTCTTTTCAACTGTAAAGTTGAGTATCATGAATATTATGATGATAAGCGACACAGCACATTAAATAGGATATAAGACAGCTAAGAAATAAACATTTAGAAATTCCAGATGGCAGAACCTTTTTAAAATCCGCATGTTAAATTATGATTTGGGCCATGAGCCCCCGTCCCCCCTACATTTCAATCCGTCTGTTTCATCTCAGACAGACTTCCTAGCTTAGTGACTATGTTATTTTGCTCACAGCTCCTTCTTAGTATAAATGTTGAAGCCAGTAAGGAAGACTTCAAAGTAATTAGCTTGTCGTATGGAAAGAATGGCCAATGTTAACTCTGGCTAGTGTATCCTTTAAACAGCCATGAGTTCTTTAAACAGCCATGGCCTGAGTGTGCGGTATCGAATGACCAGCGAGCGACTCTCCCTCCCCCCTGTCCTCCTGCTCATTTTATGTGCATGAATGTGGTTTAGTACAGGATGTAAGAGTAAGGGGAAGGTAAAGTGATGTCATGTTGGAAAAATGCAGCCTCGTGTTGAGATTCCTTTTCTTTCCTTTTGTTAGAGAAAAAAAAATGCAAACCTCTTTACTGTAAAGTCTGCAAGCTTTGAGATCCTAGATTGCCATTATAAGAATCAAAAGAACACAACCATACTTTATTTAATTTGTTTTTGTCGTGAACAAACTTTTCTGTGCTTTAATTTAAGTTTTACGATGTAGAGTATGTTATTGGTTGGTTATTTGATTTCTAATAATTCAAAACCATTGGGTGTCTGGGTTTTTTGCTGAGATTTTTACAATATATTGTTCATGTCAACTCCATCAACGTAAAGGCATGTTGTGTGGTCAGCCTAGTCCCAGGGGAACAGGCACGCTAGATCAGGTTGGGTTGTACATTTGCACAATTCATTATTTGGACTCATTAGTGGCTGCCTAACAGTGCTTACACTGCCTTGCCTGTTATGTGCCGTGGGAAAATTCGGACCAATGTGGTGGTCGCTTTGCTTTACAGTCAGTCCCTGCTATTTCTTTTGGCTAGACTTTGTGAAGTAGGTGCAATATAGCTTCTATCCCCTTTTGCCCTTAATCCCCTAAACAAGAAGCTTCACATTATCCTGGACGTGTGACCTGAAATCTAATCCCATTAAGTAGTTGTAATAATTCATAAATAATAAAATATGAATAAACGGGCGCTTCCAATGAACGGGGCGTCCTTTGACTTTGCTGCGACTCTGTGTGTGCTGAAGATCACTAAATGCTTGCTTCTTTTTCTGCTTTAGTTGCTATACTTGCCTCGGTAAACAACAAAATATGCTTTGGTTTACTGAACCCCATGATGCTGATTCTGTGTTTTTGTTGTGTTTGTTTTTCCAAACCTAGTTTCAACATCATTTCAATAAGGTAACCCGTCTTACGTTCAAGACAAATCAAAAGAGATATGTAGCGCTTTGGATCTTTTCCTGGCAGGACTGCCGTATATCACAGCCTGTTCTGCGAACAAAGAACGTCTCTGTGTCTTAATCACAAGCATATGATTTTGTTGGTTTAGTTCTTTTAAAGCAACTTAATGCGGTTCACTGTGTCCAAGATTTTTTCTTTGCAATTTAAAAAAAAAAAATTTAATTACGGCAATTTCCTACAATACTTATTTAAAATGCTTCCCTCTCAGCCAATCTGTCAACCAGAGTCATACATACCGTAAAACTGGCACACATGACAATGCACTTTCTTATAAAGAATAAGGTTTGTTATTTCAAGAATAAATAATAAGAAAAATTAAAGAATATGTTCAGCAGCGTAAGATACAGGAAAAGAAAACTGCCCAGAAATGGGGACGGGGGGATGGGGAAATCTTAATCATATAAAAAAAAAAAACTGTGGTTAATCTTACCAAGCAAGAAACAAACGCATCAGGTATTTAATTGAAGGCCTTCAAAGACCTTTGTGACCTTTCAACTCGCTTATCAGCTCGATAATGAGATCCCTATAACAACAACCTCACATCAGCTGCCAGTATGTGCTGACCTATGAACCCACAGTTTCAAAAATGGCAATCCATAAAGTTGTATAAATAATCTTTTATAGGGCATTACAGGGCAATGTGGGTCTAATGTGAAGGGCTGGCCAAACACTTCAGTCGAGTGTTACAGATGAGATGAGAAACAGAGGGGCTGGCGACAGCAGGCAGCAATATGGACTGTCAGCTGAATGTAAAGCCCACCACTGTGAGAGACCTCAGGCCTATGAGAATACAGTCAGCTCAATTAGCAATCACTGTAACTCGATAGAAGGGATTCGCACAGACCCAACGGAACACAACTGGCTCCAAAACCTGCAAGAATGCCAGCATTCCGCTAATCTTGCGGTCTCCGAGTTAAACCAGCTGGAGCAGGGACTTGGTGGAAAGTCACAATTCAGTTTTCTCTCTGTGTGTTAAAGGCAGCGTATGACAATTTGAACTTGCTGCTCCGCATGTACATGAAAGGTAAATAGAATACTATTTGGCTATCATTTCTGGAGTTCTAGTGTGTTTGCCCTCAGGCTGTATGATAGAGAATGTTGGATGTGATACATACTTTAAAGTCCAGAGTCTCATACCTTATAGACTGTATGGAAATAGATATGGAAAACAGTAAAGGAAAAACATGTAAACAACACAACAGGCTCTAACAAATACACGCACAAAAACTGTATGATTATGATTTCAGTTTAGTTGAATTAAAACCAGAAGTTTGATCAGCCAGCTTTTTTTTCTTATTTAACTTTTAAACACTGCATACCTGCAGACTGCAGTGTTACTCTAGGGAAGATACTCCCACTCAAAACTGCACACTGCTTTCTCAGTAAAAGCAAGTCCACTCAAAACAACAGACTAGAAAACTACTCCTGTACTGTATATGCCCCTATAAATAAATGTCATTATTTATTTATTTTTCACTGTAAAACAGTAATATATTCTGTTATTGTTTTTCAGCTCCCTAGTTCAAAAGGAATCTGTTTTTATTCTACTTCTCTTAAAGCAATGACACTCTGTGTGCTTCCTGTAGTCAGACGCATTCTGCACTTCATAAAGCATGTGTGCTGGTCCTGTGTTCCCTGGATGGTGTCTGATATTAGAGGGTATTTGTGGTCCTGACCCATCCATTCCTTCCCTGATCAGCTCAGCTGGTCTCGCTCCCAGCTTGGCTTGAAACTACAACCTTCCTCTTCCACAGTACTCTAATCTCTTGTGTCCAAGAATCTCCACACTTACATAACTAGAATTCATATTATTATTATTATTATTAGTAGTAGTAGTAGTAGTAGTAGTAGTAGTAGTAGTAGTAGTAGTATTAACACCTGAATGACATTTTTTCCTATTTTAAATTTGCGTTGGCATGCATATCCCTCACGTCAAGGAAAGACAGGAAGTGCTTGACTTTGTTTGCTATATCTGGAGAACAGACCCTCCAATCAGAAAGTTTTGCATGAATACTCATTAACACACTTCTTCTATTAGACAGTGAATACCCAAACATGAAAAGAAAGCTTCTTCCGAACAAAAACCAGACGGAAATAGGACAACTCAAACCCAGATCACAGCGTTCCTCCCTCTCCGAGCTGAGGAACTCTTTTCTTTTCAAGTTTTGTTTTACAGCCTGTCTTGGTATAAAGCCTGTGCTAGCTCTGCTCTTGTCAGAGCTGCCTTTGAGTTATTTGCTTCTAAATGCAAAAGCGATCTTGAGCGTGCAGAGGTTCCAAGTGCACAGATAATAGTGCCTCTGTCTGTTGCACCTGTACCTTGGCAGAGTTCGGCAGCTCTTTGAATTTCTCTTGCAGGGTCTCTGCCAGCTGACACAGCAGAGCTCCATTATCCAGTTTCTCCATAAAGCTCTCTGCCATTATCTCCTTACCTGGAGTTGTAGGGGGGGGGGGGGGGAGGAAAAAAGACCAAGAAACAGGATTAAGAAACAGACACAGATTTCTCTTCATCACTTTAACCAGTTCAAGATAGGACTCACTATCAGTGAACTTAAGATATACAGCTATGGCAAAACGTTTTGCAGCACCTACAATTAAACAATTGCCACAGTATTTTTGCATGGTATTTTTACAATTTTCCCATACTTTTACCGTGGTTATACTGTGCATTTCCCACAGGTTACCATGGTTTGCCATGTTTTTAATATGCATTAGCATTCCTCGCTATTCTTTACAATGCTTTGCCAAGCTCTCGCTGTGCTTTATTAATCTTTGCTATGCTTTTACTGTGGGAAACTTTTATGAGGGCAAACATATGTTAAAATGTTTAATCCCGAAGTTTAAATGTTTCAGGAAATTAAACTCAAACTAACCACAGTTACAAATTATTTGAACTATGCTATACATTTGCATAGTGGGAACCGGTATTCAATGAAAATACATAATTACTGTAGGAAGGCTTTGGCAATACTCTCTGTTTGAAATACCTACCCACTTAGATCACTCTTTTCTTAAACTATCAAAAAAAAAAAGCACAAACACATTTTTTGTGTGTGTGTGTGTTTTTTAGCTTTGTTAAATGAGTTCCAAATGTGGTAATTAATTCTCTCCCAGCTGCTAAATGAACCTGGTAGAGACAACGAGATACTGGGATCTGAATTCCACACCCTGAGGGCTCCATGCTTCCTTTCAGGCTCGCTGGCCAGTATAAACAAACTCCAGGAACTGAGCTCATAAATTCAGTGCCTTTGGCCCAATGAAAGTGTCAAAGAGAGGACCCAGCAGGCTCTGCTCTTGGGGTTGCTGTGCATGCTCCAGCCCTGTGACTGCAGGCTCTGCTCTTGCTGCTCCAGCCCTGTGACTGCAGGCTCTGCTCTTGCTGCTCCAGCCCTGTGACTGCAGGCTCTGCTCTTGGGGTTGCTGTGCATGCTCCAGCCCTGTGATTGCAGGCTCTGCTCTTGCTGCTCCAGCCCTGTGACTGCAGGCTCTGCTCTTGCTGCTCCAGCCCTGTGACTGCAGGCTCTGCTCTTGCTGCTCCAGCCCTGTGACTGCAGGCTCTGCTCTTGCTGCTCCAGCCCTGTGACTGCAGGCTCTGCTCTTGCTGCTCCAGCCCTGTGACTGCAGGCTCTGCTCTTGCTGCTCCAGCCCTGTGACTGCAGGCTCTGCTCTTGCTGCTCCAGCCCTGTGACTGCAGGCTCTGCTCTTGGGGTTGCTGTGCATGCTCCAGCCCTGTGATTGCAGGCTCTGCTCTTGCTGCTCCAGCCCTGTGACTGCAGGCTCTGCTCTTGCTGCTCCAGCCCTGTGACTGCAGGCTCTGCTCTTGCTGCTCCAGCCCTGTGATTGCAGGCTCTGCTCTTGCTGCTCCAGCCCTGTGACTGCAGGCTCTGCTCTTGCTGCTCCAGCCCTGTGACTGCAGGCTCTGCTCTTGCTGCTCCAGCCCTGTGACTGCAGGCTCTGCTCTTGCTGCTCCAGCCCTGTGACTGCAGGCTCTGCTCTTGGGGTTGCTGTGCATGCTCCAGCCCTGTGATTGCAGGCTCTGCTCTTGCTGCTCCAGCCCTGTGACTGCAGGCTCTGCTCTTGCTGCTCCAGCCCTGTGACTGCAGACTCTGCTCTTGCTGCTCCAGCCCTGTGACTGCAGGCTCTGCTCTTGCTGCTCCAGCCCTGTGACTGCAGGCTCTGCTCTTGCTGCTCCAGCCCTGTGACTGCAGGCTCTGCTCTTGGGGTTGCTGTGCATGCTCCAGCCCTGTGATTGCAGGCTCTGCTCTTGCTGCTCCAGCCCTGTGATTGCAGGCTCTGCTCTTGCTGCTCCAGCCCTATGATTGCAGGCTCTGCTCTTGCTGCTCCAGCCCTGTGATTGCAGGCTCTGCTCTTGCTGCTCCAGCCCTGTGATTGCAGGCTCTGCTCTTGCTGCTCCAGCCCTGTGATTGCAGGCTCTGCTCTTGCTGCTCCAGCCCTGTGATTGCAGGCTCTGCTCTTGCTGCTCCAGCCCTGTGATTGCAGGCTCTGCTCTTGCTGCTCCAGCCCTGTGATTGTAGGCTCTGCTCTTGCTGCTCCAGCCCTATGACTGCAGGCTCTGCTCTTGCTGCTCCAGCCCTGTGACTGCAGGCTCTGCTCTTGCTGCTCCAGCCCTGTGATTGCAGGCTCTGCTCTTGCTGCTCCAGCCCTGTGATTGCAGGCTCTGCTCTTGCTGCTCCAGCCCTGTGATTGCAGGCTCTGCTCTTGCTGCTCCAGCCCTGTGATTGTAGGCTCTGCTCTTGCTGCTCCAGCCCTATGACTGCAGGCTCTGCTCTTGCTGCTCCAGCCCTGTGACTGCAGGCTCTGCTCTTGCTGCTCCAGCCCTGTGACTGCAGGCTCTGCTCTTGGGGTTGCTGTGCATGCTCAGAGCACCTGCAGCAACACTTTAGAAATGGAAGACGCATCCACGCTCCCCTGTCGTTTTAGGCATTGTTAAATATAATTTCTTTTTTTTTTGTACTTAATTTTTCATAACTTTCAACATTGCTTAGCAGTACATATTCATTCAGATTTTAACTCCAAAATAGTAATATTGTGGGAAAATTCAGCATCATAAAAGATCGAGACCCAAATAAGGACAGGCTGAAACAGACAATTCAATTGCTAAAACTTTGTGTACATGATTGTCAGCAATTTATGTTATATGCTCACGTACACATTCTTACAAAATAATAATTTAAGGAATCATTTGAGCTCTGTAATTTTAAGGAATTGTGTAGCATTTTGGCAGACATGTAAAGTAAAAGTAATGACATGAACAAATCTTATAAAGCTACAGTATTCACACACATATGCATTAAAATTAATTCACATATAGTTTGATGCTTCTCCTGCTATTCCTGTGATATACAAGTCCTAGGCGTGGTAATACTGGGTACTGCGCCACTGTCAAATATTTACCAGTTTACATGCACTTCGATTTGAATGCAAAAAATATGTCTATAAAGGTACTGCGATAAAAAACTAGGTTATCGCTTTCATCCCCTGGGTTTTTAACTGCTTTCAAAAACAACATGTTACTCATGGTCCGACCACATACGAGTCGTCTACAGGAAGCGAATGGGTCTGCCTGGGGTGAAGAGTCTCCACAGAATGCCCATTCGAGTCAACCACAGCCATTACCACTAAAATACTGCAAACAACAGAAGACTTCTGAAAACCCAGCACAGGGACGACAAAAAATAATAAAAAAACGTGAATGTCAAGGTACAAAAGGAAGTTAAATGGGGAAGCATTTGACATTCATTTTCTAGATATAAAAGATCGCGGACCCCTTTTTACAAATGCATTATTGATCGGGATTTTAGTGCTCTTTATCGTTGCTTTCTGGTGACATTTGAAGGGAAGCCCATAGGAAAAGCAACTGCTGAGAAAGAGCATTAAAATGAGACAAATAACTGCGGCACGTAGATGCTTCACAGTGCAGCCCTGCCTGTGCAGCGTTCGCTCTAGGTTAAAACAGAAAGGTGCTATACTCTGCCTTTCTTCTAGGCACACTGACACTGAGTGGCACCCCACCTCGTGCAACCTGGATTTTGTGTAGCAGCCTTGTCAATTAAAAACCAGCCCAAATGTAAACCAGCCCATTAAAGCTACTAATCAATCCAACATGATATATATATATATATATATATATATATATATATATATATATATATATATATATATATATATATATTGTATATTAGTACAGTACAGTACATATGCAGTACATATGCTGTTTAAACATTAGCTTTTAGACTTTGACCCTTTTTACAAGTAAGTCCAATAACACAGACGAAGGCATGAGCCCAAACATTTGTCAATTGTCTTATAGTTACTGATTTAGGTCAGGCAGTCTGAGTTGGAGGATTTCATTTTATAAACAGAGTTTTTTGTACAGTTGTTAACATTTCAGAATGCTAGAATTGGATTCACAAACTCTGACAGTTACAGTATGGTAAAAACGGATCTCTTTGTCTAAGGATCAATACTGTCATGCTTCAATGCATTTGAGACAATGGAAGCCTGTTATTGACTAGGAATGATTTAGCAGCTAATGTCTGTGAAACAATAACTAGCCAGTTAGGATCGTCTTTCATTCTAATATTAGCTGATGCTCTAAGCTAAGTGGAGAACAGCAGACTGGAGTGTAATGCAATTTTGAGAGAAACATAATTCAAATAGTAGCTGTAGTTTATTTTCTGTATTTGGGAGATGGACGAAGCATTGGCCTAGTTGTATTGTATATCAGGGATAGAAACAACACTCCCATTGCATAGTAGTTTGATCCATTCCTGGTTTACTATGTTTAATAAGACACACCTGAGCTTGTTACCTATACACTGCGGCGAATCAAGCTTTTACTGAAACCTGGAATGGGTGAAACTGCTTTGCAATAGGAGTCTTATTTCCATCTGTGTGCTACTTGAACTCTGTTGTGAAGTAAAGCTTTGTGACTGGGCCCTGCAATCGGATCCACAGATCCATGCACACGGAAGGCGGGCTCCTGAGGAGACGTGCCTGCTCTTACCCAATAGGTTTGAGAGCCACAGCGCCAGATCCTCCTTCATGGGCAGCAGGCTGGCTTCGTGCCGGCTGGCCAGCCACTGGCTGTACTGGTGCATGTCGGACAGGCTGGGGCCCCGGGACTCCTTGGGACTCAAGGCACTGCACATCATTTCCCTGCTGACACCCTCCTGCAACACACACAGGGAAACAAGAACCGGAAAGGATCCTATCAGAAATGAAATTCCCATACATCACCACCCTTACAGCTGGACAGTTATCTTGCAGTTTACAATGATTTTGCCCTGACTGTGCTGCGTATTCACCATGCTTTTCCATACCTGGATTTGATTCACCATGCTTAACTGTACTTTACCACGGTTTCACCATACTTTGCTACACTTTGCTTTTCCCATGGTATACAATTTATAAAACGATACAGAGACCAGGGTAATAGACAACTGGACAGAGAATGGTTAGCATACATCAACACACAAGCAAAGAAACCAAAGAAAGCCTCCACTTTGCATTGACTTAGTGAAAGCTGATCAATATGAACAGAAGGAGAGATGTTACCTTTAGCCTGCCCACTGTAGCGTGGTGTAGATACAGGTCTGTCCCCTCAGAGCTCCCACAGCACTGGAAAGCAAGCACAGGGTCCTGTGCCCAATCTGTGCGTTCAGTTCACACTGTTGTGTGTTACGAGAAGAGGAGGCGAAAGCTCGGATTCTAAGCAGCATTGTCCACCTTGCAAGCTCAGCCCAGGATAGTTTACAGTACATCTAATGATATGTAACCTTCTCAATAACCCTGACAGCTAAATTCCTCTTGCTTTTTGTTTTTCAAACAGAGAGAACAGGAAGCTTTTTATGCTAACCGGTACAGTGCAGCGGTGCATTTATCTTACAAAAGCATGGTGCTGCTTATTAAGATTACAGATTTGTGTGCCCTGTAACCCAAACTGCCTTTCTTTACTCTCGACCCAGTGATACTTTGTGAGTTACTTGCAGTGCTGGCAGGCAGAACAGGTGTAAACTAAGCAGCCCTGCTGTTGTTTTACTGGCAGCTTCAGTAAAAAGGGAACAACAATGTCAAGATTGTAATTTGTTGCGATGCCATTGTGAGATGCGTTTATTATTGTCATCCCAGGCTATGATGCAATGCAGCTTCATTTTGTATCAGCTCAAAAGACATTCATTCAAAAGGAATTTGGCATCTCGTTATGACCCGAGAGGCAGGAGGGGGTAGAGATGAAAGGTTTGTAAAGAGGGCATTAAAAGCTTTTACTTTCTGATTCTGGAAAGCATGCAGGGCTCAGGAAGAGTATCTATGCTCTAATGGGTTTGGGGTCATTTTAATGTTTTTTGGGTTTTTTTAACATTAGCACACTTTCGTAATCACATAATGTGTCCACCATTGCAAAGGATCATTTGAATAAATGTTTTTACTGATATTGAAAATTCGTTATAGAACTATAACAAATATCGCACTATAATTTGCTTTTAATGTATTTAGAGACTAATTGACGTAGTCTAAGCATGGCCAGTGCACAGCAAACTGCAGAATTACTGGGCAAATTTACTGTGGTAAATGAATTTATATGGGGGGAAAAACTTTCACATTTTAATGGCGTGACCTGATTCCTTTTTTCAGCAGTCCACTCTGCCAGTGGGTTATTACCTTAAAATACACAAAAGAACACTGAAATTCAACATTACGGAATAAAAGAGCTGTGATATTTTCACACACAGCAGACCTGCAGGCCCTAAGGAAATCCTGATAAAGAGCTAGTAAGCAAATAAGCAAGCAATTATAAAGCCATGCAGGCTCATGCAAAAGCCCAATAATGAACTTCAGGATGGACTCATGTCACCAGTCAAAGGGCTGAAGGGTTCAGTGGAGAATCCCTAAAACACTGGGGTTAGCTACTGCAGCGGGTTCAATCCTGCACTGCTCAGATAGTAAGATATAAATCTACTGGGGAATGTAAATACTACTTGTTTAGCTGAAAAAAAGAAACATTAAATGGGACTGGAGTGTGCCACCAGCCTCAAGGTCAATCTCTACTGGTAAAATAAGCCAAAAGATGCTTCCTCTATATTGCTATTCCACATGTAGATTACTATTGTATGTAAAATGCATGTCATATTTCTGGTCTGATATGAAATGTATACATTCCCTTGCATTATTCCAGCTTAGCTTTTCAATGAACTCTCCTGTGGCCGTATCTCCAAATTGACCATTTTAGTGAAACGTGACTCTAGTGGGGTAACCGGCAGTGTGTTTGCAGGTTAACAGAGAAGTCTGTAAAACTAAAGGGAGACCTTTTTTTGATAGCATGTGTTAGTTTGCAAAGTGGTCACGTAATGCCTTGGCAACTAGTGGGAAAATCAAGCACCTGGAGCAGAGGGTATGAACCAACGTACCCGGATCAGGACCCCTGCTCTTCAGTGCTGAGACAGGGCAGGTGTCACCTGAGTGCTGCTTTTCATGCAAACAGAACCATACTGTCCTGCTGTCCCCCATCATCAAACACTACACAGTGCTTCAGTTCACAGCAAGCTATGTGCGATTGACAACTATTTCCAGAAGGACAGAAATTCTTGTACATCTAAGAACACCAACAGAAGAAGAAGAAGAAGGAGAAGAAGAAGAAGAAGAAGAAGAAGAAGAAGAAGAAGAAGAAGAAGAAGAAGAAGAAGAAGAAGAAGATCTCACGGTCCTTTAATGCACTGTAAGGATTATATAAATTCACAAGCTCATGTAAGCCAAGTGACAATAAAAAAAATATATTTCAAATCAGTCAAAGCAATACATAAGTCTGAATTTCCATTGCAATCCAAGTTGAGAACTCAATTGAAAAGCCTGCAGAATGACGCAGCTATAAAATCACAGATATTAAGATACATTGGTGTATTCCATGGATCACTACACAACCCTATCAAATACTGAGCAGTGGTGGCAGGGCAATGCATCATGTTATCAGTGATGCTACAGTGAGGCCATTCTACCATGGAGGGTAGGCAGTGGTGATGGTGATGAAAGCCATCTTGGTCAAGGTTGAAATTATATACGTAATAAAATTCGCTTCTGCCAGTTTAAAAATAAGATGCTGTATTTGTAGCCTACTGTGTGCAATTGTCTGTAATAATATCTAATTAACAATATCTTTATATAGTGCTTTTCATAGTGGACCACCATCACAAAGTGCTTTACAGAGGCAGGCTGTGAACTGTGCATTATATGCAGAGTCACTTACAATAGGACATTGATTTAACATCTCATCCGCAGGACGGAGCACACAGAGGTGAAGAGACTTGCTCAGGGTCACACACAGTGAGTCAGTCAGTGTTAGAGGTGGGATTTGAAGCAGTGACCTTCTGGTTACAAGCCCTGGACTTTAACCACTGGACCACACTGCCTCCTATTCAAGCATGTACTAAATATAATACAGGCCTAGGCTGGTGGAATACAAACTAAGTAAATGAACTTGGCATAATTGTAAGATATTCCAAACGGGAATTAATCTTAATCATAGACAAACAAGCCCAGCCAAGTTCACCACCATAAAACAATAACTCATCAATTAAAATTAATTAGTAGACCTATAATCCGTTTACGAAAACAGCAAAACAGAGGAAAAGCAGTCGTTTGTTTGGAAGATAATCGACCGGGTAGAAAAAGAAAGTTACAAAAAAAATACGAGAAACGTTTGATTTTGTTTAAAAAAAATACATTATTTACCCACCTGTCCAGTTATCTGAATGAAAACAAATGTCCAGTACAGCACGGTTTAAAGTCCATTAGAAAACTAAAAACTGGATTTTGCAGGGGCACCAACCAATATATTCTAGTGGACTTTTGTATAAAGTGCAATATTTGTATTGCAGATATAATAATAATAATAATAATAATAATAATAATAATAATAATAATAATAATAATAATAATAATAATAATAATAATTCACAATTTGCACTTTTTAAACGGTGCATACCAGATTCTTGTATGTGGTTAAATAGTCAAAAAAACTATATTATTGATAAACCGCGGGACAGAACGCTGCCCTCCCTTCTCAGTGCTCTCTCTCTCTCTCTTTCTCTCATTTTCTTGCGCTGTAGTTTCCACTCACTTTTCTGCTGCAATGCAACAATCCAATGCCGATCCCCTCTGGCTGGATCCGAAAGTGTCCAAATTACAAATCTTCATTCTTTTGAATGCACCCTAGGGTCGCCCAGCTGCAGAAACATCGCAGGCTCCACACATCGGGTCCTCACAGTGCCCCTGCACGCAGAGCTCCTGCATAGACGGGAGTCAAATGGTTACTGCTTACTTTCATTCTTTTTTTTTCATACAGCACAGAGCACGGCAAACGTAATTGTCAATGATTTACCCTTGAAATTGGATATTGTATGACACGCGCAGCCCTCCTCTGCCTGGGGTTGAAGCACGAGATACCGCCATAGTGCTGTATTTGTTTACTGCACAACACAGCTACTTACATAAGAATAAAAAGTGCCTTTCTCCATTTTTACAAAGTTGGCAAACTCATTGCAGGCTCGTTAATAAAAAATGCATTATTCATGCTCATTTGATGTATCCGCAGTATGATTATGCTTTAGTTTTTTTTATACTGTACATTGTATGGGTGCAGCATGTATTATTAATGGTAATAAGTGCTTTAGTGTGAGTAACTCCGCTGCTGTGATCCATTTATATAGCAGATACCGAATCAGACTTTATGAAGGGCAAATGCAGACCTCCTTGGGAAAAGTATTTTACAGTACTTCGCCTAGATCGCTGCATCACTATGATGTGTCTGCCTTCACCCTATATTTTCAAAATTGCAGCAAGTTACCTGTAATTTGCTAGTGAAAGGGCAACAGAGTCCAACTGCTGTATGATGCAAATCTTTCCTTAAAGGCCAGCATGCTGCAATTTTGGTAACGCTGTGTGTTTGCTCCCTGTGGCTTCCAAGCTGCGCAATCCAGAGCCAGTGTGTGTGTGACACTGTGGAATTGAAACAGTTAACTCACTGTCTGCTCCAGATCTTAACACCCAGTGAGGATGTCAGCAGCCAAGTGTCACATTTTTTTACCTCACAGAGCAACCTCCAACACTGGGTCTCTTTGTCTGCCCACTGGAAAACAAGTAGCAAGCCTCCTACACATCTTCACTATTATATTCTGCAACTAATCTGAAAAGTTACAATTAAATACATTTATGTGCACTGAATAAATGGAAATTGACCACTGCAGTACTGTGTGTGTTGGAAAGAAAGAAAACTTTAAACTGTGTTGAAGGAATGTGTGAGTTACCAACTTGACATCTGTTACAAGAAGTTCACTATCCAGGCTAAATTATCATTGTTTTCCATACGTCATTGGATGATTGTTCCAAACTGAGCCTTGCCTCGCATGTGCTTGAAAACTAAATTATTTATTATTATTATTATTTGTTTATTTAGTAGACGCCTTTATCCAAGGCGACTTACAGAGACTAGGGTGTGTGAACTATGCATCAGCTGCAGAATCACTTACAATTATGTCTCACCCGAAAGACGGAGCACAAGGAGGTTAAGTGACTTGCTCAGGGTCACACAATGAGTCAAAATAACTCACTGACTCATTCGGGGCTCTACAGAACTCTCCAGACACACACCCTGCCTCTTTCTCTGAGAGTGCGCTTTTAGAACCTTCGTGTGTCGCATCTGCAGCCTCTTTCTAAAACGAACACGTCACATCTGCAAGTCCTCTATTGAGAACGCCTTTAACCTTTCAACCTGATCCTGGAAGTTTTGCTCTGTTCGAAGTCTGCTGGCGGCAGACTCAACCAAGAAGTTACTTAAGTGGAAACTGAAATACTTACTTTGTTATGGAGAACCCGTTGTAAACGGGAAATCTGATGTTTGTTATTCCCCAGTATTTTGTTTGAAAGTTTTAACCGTGGTAGCGCTAGTATAGGACTGTAGTAATATAAAAACGCATTTAGCTAACGCAGCTGCATTTAAAAATATGTTTCACATACAGCTTATTTGGATAATGTAAGTAATGGAAAGCATTCTGCAGAATCTAAATGGCATGGCTGAACTGTTGGCAGTGGCGCGGAGGGAATACGTGTCACACTGGGACCCCGAGACGGTGCAGCCAGGGGGCTTTTCAGTGGGCGACTTAGCACCTGCACGGCAGGTTCCGCACGAACACCCGTGTCCGGAAGCCCCTGGCCGACAGGCTGCTGTCCCATCAACGAAAGCCTGAGCAACACGTTTGAACTGTACCGTGAGCTCAGTTTCAAAAGACGTGGGTCATTGCCGAAGCGTGTTGCTCGCCTCGCTGTTGTCGAACCCGACCCTTCCGAAAACCGTGTCCGACACACTTTTCGCCAGGTTCCGTCCTTCTTGCTGTGACACAACGGGGCAGCGTGACCAGTCTGACCTGAACTACCTAATCGGAATCGCCAGGTTGAAAGCTGCATCAGAAGTCCTGGCACACGCCCTAAAACTAGACCGCAGCACCGCCACTAACACTTGCTTGCTGTTGGATCCCGAAACTGAAACAAAAGGTGATCTGGTATTAAAATGTTTGGAGGCACGGATGCGGTGCCCCGTCTGCTTGCCCGCTGGACAAGCTTGTTAGTCTTTTCGCACAGCTACAGCAAGACGCAGTAAACAGCAGGTCAGATTTTTGTAAGATCGTGGCTGCTGTTCTCTTGTCTAAAGAAACAAGTCGCACGGAGAGCGGTGCGGTGGACCTGGCTTTGAAGTGGTTGCTAGGTAACATATGCCAACTCATTCTGCCACAGCGTGCCGTGCGCATTGCTGTCTGAACTGGCTCACAGGTACCCCGCGTTCAGGTGCGCCTACCTGGAGTTTTTGACCAAATTGGGCGCGTCTATGGAGTATGATTTTAGTTGCGGGGACTGGAGACATGGCAGTTCGCCAGTACAGAACTGGAGGGAACTGCTGGCCCGTTTTAGGAATCTTTTGGAGGGACCGACGTTAGTAAAAGAGGCGACTGAGACTGCCTTGTGCTCTTTGAAAGCAGAGGATGGTGATTTTGAAGTGTGGGGCATAAGCGTGTGGACGGACTTGCTTATTGAACTAAAGAAAATATGATTGCTATTTTTGACTCCGAAAAGACTGCAATGCTATGGGCATCACATGGCGACTAACCACACAAACGTCCTCAATGTAAATGCATGTATACTTCATGCTAGCTTTGTTTGTTCGATTTTTTGTCAATGTATTCTTGTTTGAAGTTTTATTTTATGTTACCATCCACCACAAATGGCCTGTCATTGTTCGAAGGCGGCCATTCCATTATAATATTCATTCATTAAGGGGAATTTGCCATTCAATTTTAAAAGTAGTGGGTGCATAATCAAAGTTTTTACTCTATGTGGATCAAAGCTTTGTAATGTCTTAGTGTACATATAAATGCACCCTGATCTGAGAGTTAAAATCATTAACTTACCCCTAACCCATCTTATCCCCGCCTCCCCGCAAGGCAAGATAAATTACTTTTAGAATGCGACTGAAGACTATTGATTTTAATGAAAGTAACTTATTGTAAATGCATGAAAGATCTGGACAGGCAGTAAAGGTTTTACACCTGCTTTATGCAAATTCTGGAATTTAAAATGCACAGATTGTAAAACAAGCAGGGTGGCGCAGGTTTGTGAACCTGCAGAATGACTGCTGGTTTGAAAAGGTGTTGCTGGTTCTTCTGCAGCATGCTGACATCACAAGCTGCTGACAAAGTGTTGACAGTGGAGCCCTGAACCACACTGAGACAGCTCATGTAAAAGCACTTGCTCAGGTTCGAGTCTATGTCACAGCACCAACGCCAGGTTGACATTCCACCCTGCAACAGCACAGTATTGCGGAACCCACTTAAACCTTAAAGGGTCAGTAGGTGATCTTTTATGTACGTGCATACTTTTTTGTATTGCTGCTTTCTGTGGTTGCTGAAACAATTCTTGGCAAGATCTCAATGCACAGTTCCTAATGGGGCAGACCACTTAAAAAATGAAATAGCAGTACTCCACTTGTATTCCAGTAACTATAAAGCCACATTTACACACACCCTTCTTTTCATGTCGAGTTGCCCAGACCCCAATTTGCGCAAATCATCTACGTTTCCTTAAGGTAACGTTGGGCTGCAAAGCCCTAGTGTCCCAGCAGGATTTCCTCTCGTTGAGCTGTGTCCCTATTCAGGATCTTGTATGCATTTCATTAATATAGATTGTATTTATTTGTGATGAATGTAAATGATGGAGGATGGATTCAATTGATTCCTGCCACAAGCTCCAAGGGTATTATCAATCACAGAGCCAGTGAGGTGGCAACAAGGTCATCCATCACAAGGGAGTGAAGCCTAGCAGCTGGGGGCTCCGAGCAGGAGGAATACGCAGCTAACTTTCCCTTCGTTGTTACTGGGTATACTGGTACGCTAACAGCTGGTTTCACAGACCCCGGTTTTCAGTAATACTGGACAGCCTTACCTACCAGCTATGGCCAAAAGTTTTGCATCGCCCTGTATAATGAACTAGTTTTGCTTCATAAAGTCGAATGAAACCTGCTGAATATTGTTTTGTGAACATATTGAAGGCATTTCACGTTACTTATTTTACTAAGAATTCAGCTGATTCTGACCGAGAGAAAGATATCTGTTTTGTATTTGATTTCTAGGATGTAGACTAATACATGTAGCTGGAATTTAATTTCGAACAAAATGTGAGCATGAAAAACCATATGAATTGAACTTATCCTGTATATTGCAACAGTTTAAAGCATTCTTATATCTCTGTTGAAAATGTTCAGTGTTTCCAAATATGTGGTTTAAATGTGTAATATTTGGAAAAAATATATATATGGTGGGTTCATCAGTCTGACCTTTTTGTATGTTTTTTTTTAAATTAATCCTCTCTAATACGTACTACAGAGCTGATCCCAATCTACACGCAGACGGGTTGGCCATGTCTGTCTTCATATAAGCAGAGTATAAAAATAAATTGTATGTGACCGACTGGAACAATCTGCAGCAGGTACATGACGTGGTTCACCAGTCACAGCAAGACAGATGGGGGCATCAGGTATCATCATGGCAACCGCAGCCACCAGGACATAGTCCTATCCTCTAATTGGAGTCGGTGTTACTTCGGTTCGCTGTGTTGTGCGCCTGCAAATTGGTCCCAGGGGACGTGAGGGAGAGCAGGTGGGGGTTCCACAGCTGTGTTTCTGTGTTGCTGCTGTCTAGAGTCACCAGTATTTTTCTAATTAAAGCCCAGTCTGGGTTTTCACCCCTAGCCCTGAAAGAAGCAGTATGTCTTCTCTGTGGAGTGTGCGCTGTATCAACACCTTCAAGGGATTGATATGGGCAGTTTTGCTCTGCTTTTTTTATTCCCAAGCCTCCCTTTCTCTCATTGAGGGAGGATCTCTCTGTACAGAGATGAGGTTTATTCAGTGCTGAAAATCTGAAGAGACAAAAAGAATGTTTCCATCACATAGTACAGCTTTTGTTCCAAGAAAAGTCTACTGAAAGTGAGCATTCTCACACCTTCCAAGGGAAAACTGAAGCTGCCTAACCCTAGGATACCTCTTTCAAAGATACATGTATATCAAAATACATCTCGAGAATATATTTTAGAAATAGTGCATGACTTTTTACATAATCTGTGGTCTAAATAAATAACAGATTTATATATGTATATATTAGTGCATGCATTCTATATTTCTGAAGCTTATTGATGCAAATAACAAGCAGTGTACAGTGTGCTACAGAGGCTTGTGATAGCCTTAATTTCATAATAAAGCTGCACCTAACAGGACTGGCACTTTCTAATGAAGTCACAGGCAACATGAACTGCACGATAACATATTAAACTCAAATGAAGCACTTAGCAGGGCCTGCAATGAACGTCTCCGTCTCAATGAAATGCTTATTCGTGGCAAGGTGATGGAGGCGGGGGAATTAGTTGTGTGTTACTCGGGAGCTGGGGGTCAGCTGCCCTGAGGGGATCGTACAGTATTAACAATCAGGTCTCATTCATCACAGAGAACTGCTCTGACCAACAGGAGACACAGCACCACGCAGCTTTCCTTCGTTTATTGCTATTTAACTACCGTGTCGGATTTAACCCAAGCTGGGCCAGGTCAGGTCTGCCTGTCTGTAAGCAGAAGGAAAGATGGGCTGGATGAGAGAGATTCATAGATAGTTATTCATTTCATTTTTAGAATGTGTTTTGTGTGAGCTTATAGGGGTGTGAGAAGTTGTAAAGACTTTTAAAGAACCCAAATGCACTATAAAGGTCAGCACAGATACCCTCTATGTGATTTTGAGCACCATGTGCAGTTCTTGTTAATACTCACCTGCTGAAGACTGTTGATGCAGTGTAACCATTTAAACTGTTGCTTGCAAGTAAAACCAATTTGTTCCCGTAATGAATGTAATCATTTATTTTGCAAGAATTGTCAAACAAGGAAGGATGCACACTTTGCAGGCCATTTAAGCTGATAGGCAATGCATTTATTTTGCTTGTATTTGGTCAGCATTTGTAGAACTGGTTTTATTTACACTGAAAAGTGCAGAGGCAGCGTCTTCATGCACACGCCCAGCTGGTGAAATGTGTTGTTGATGAGGCACGGGCGCCTGCTCTCCTGCATCAGCACTATTCCATGCTAATGAGAGAAGTGACATTTACAGCAAAGAAACATTCTGAATTACAATGTTCCTCCTGCTGCCTGGTGCAGATGACTAGGGACGATCATCTTTCAAACGGCTTTTCTTTAATTATTATTGCTATTATTTTTTTTTTTCTTGAGCTGGTGAAAGTGCCAGAGGCAGATCTTCAGAGAGTTAATAACACCATATAAATTTAGCACAGCAATCGTACCTACAGCTCAGCTAGTTTGATACCATTGCCCTGCAGTTGATGTGAACAACAGAACATGAGCCTGCCTCGAGGATAACTGACTTCAGGACAGCTAGTAGTTAACGTAAGCGAGTCTGCTCTCAACCCTGTGTATATTCCAAGTGTGTGTGTGTGCCATGTTCATGCTGCATTTTAATAGAGAGAGTCCCAGGCAAACAACCAGAGGACGAGATGAGACAGTATGTCGGCCCTGAGGTTTCTGTGAACAGTCTTGTACCCATAGCAACGGGACTGAGGCATCTTTAAAAAGGGATGCCCTGGATTGAAGAGGAGTGAGCCCAACAGATGGGACAGTCTCTCCAGTCTCTCTGGGGAATCTTGCCCTCAGCACCAGCCTGTTCCAACCAAAGCCCCAGACTCAAACGCAATGCAGAGGGCAGACTGGCTTTCACCACTTCTGCTGCAGTAGTATAGCAAAACACTGCCTTGCACTAAGGTTAGTGTCTAATTACTAATGATATGTTGTTAATATCTGACAGTATGTGATAATTACTTTCTGAGAAATACGGGGACCTTGTTTCAATGGTGAATTCATAAAGATAACCTCCAGAGAAGCACAGACATTATCTGCAAACAGAAGTTGAATCCTTGATCAATTAGACTGGAAGGAGCAGCGTGTCACCGTGGAGAACCAGCAGCTTCATTGCCTTTTAATTAGCTTGGCCTCTTTCCTATTCTCTTCTCTTCTCACTCCCTCTCTTCTCTGCTCTCTTCTTTTCTCTTTCTTTCTCTCTCCCCCTCTCCCTCTCCTCTCTTCTCTTCTGTTCATCACTCCCACCCTGTCCTCTCTCGATATATCTCCCTCTCTCCCTATCCTTTCCTCTCTCTCTCTCTCTCTCTCTCTCTCAGTTTGACAGCAGGCTCAGTTTTCTTTTCCTCCTCTCCACATTTCCGAGGGGGCCTCTCTTGTTGAGGCTGGTCTTCGTGTCTGGAACTGGCTTCAGCTTTTTTCAGCTCACTCTGTCAAAAAGGAATGTTATTAAAAAAAGAAACAAAAAAAAGCACATGGACCTTCCTGCCTCGCAGGCACTGTAACTCATGAGCAATGAGCGTGCTTTCCTCCAGGGAGCTCTGCTTGTTTAATCATCTCATTCTGGCTTCGTACCAGGAGGAGAGCAGCAAAACCCACTGCATGGGCCATGAAAGCTATAGGTTGAAAAGGAAAGCATTTTGGTATTCTTAAGAGAGAGAGAGTCCAGGGGTTTAAAAACCATTTGCTTATCTCTTATTAGCCTTAGCGATCTTACGACCAGTCCTATCAAGATTATTTGTGAAATACAACACCATAGATTAAAAAAGTCGAAACCGCAGATTGACGTGGTCCAGCTCCTGTGATCCTGTGATATATATATATATATATATATATATATATATATATATATATATATTTTCTTCAAGTCACTTTGGAATTTGAATTCTCTAAAGACTTACAGTCCCATTATTAAAACAGGTGCTGTATCCCATTTGTCCAGCAGAGGGCACCAGCTCTTCAGTTCTGAAAGGCCTAATAAGTCCATTCAGAGTCACAAGGTGGCTGCTGTTCTCTCTATCCCGCTCCCTTGCTTTAAAGTGCCATCGTTTAATCGCCAACACCGTGCAGCCTGTCAAAGGGCAGCTTCAAAGAGGCTTGTTGAATAAACTGGAATGGCTTCATCCCTTCTGAAGGCTTTTTTAAAAAACTCTTTTAGAAAGTGACCTCTTCCAGGTAAAGCACCGCAACAAGTCTCGACTCCTTTAGTTCTTCAATTCTTCAGTTCTTTAATACTGAGCGCTGCCGTTTCATTACTTTATTAATGTATGTGTTTAAGGTTTTGCTGTGGTTTGTGCTTTGGTCTTCAATATTTGATTCAATATTATAATACAAAGCCCTTACACCTGCTATACAGTAGAGGTACTTACAGGAGAGAGAGAGAGAGAGAGAGAGAGAGAGAGAGAGAGAGAGAGAGAGAGAGAGAGAGAGAGAGAGAGAGAGAGAGAGAGAGATTATATATAAGAATTAGAATCAGATGAACATGATATCATCTTAAAGGAATGCAGTGTTTCCCTATGGAGGCAGCCGATCCTTAAGGATTGTATTATGCTTCTAGGCACAAGCTTCTAATTATCATGTGCATACATTGCAATGAGATACCAGTGAATTAGGGCTGGTTAAATCAGCAAACCTCTGAGCCGCTTCAATTACAGGTTTGCGTTTCACCCTACCCCAAATTAATCTGCTCTAATCTGTATCATTGTATTGGTCTGCACGAGATACTGTAGGACTAACAGTCTGCACGGGATATATCTCAGCAGCGCCGACAGACACAGGTGTGTATTCAATAGATCTACACTGTTGAGCATCTAACCACAACAGCGGTTAAATATCATATGAGTACCAAGCATTTCTACTTTACAAAGCGCCAGCGATCGGATCATGTGAAAACCCAAGAGCAGCCCTTAACGGGGATACACACTGCAAAGAAGCTGTGCGGTAGGGGATCCGTTACTGCAAATTATTACAGCAGCTGTCAAAATGCACTTTTAAATGTTCTTATGACAAAGATGGCTTGCAAGCCTCCTCGCGGAATGAACCTATGCGCATATTTAGTACCAAACAGGCAGTTCCTTGAAGGTCGAGAACCCGCGTATACAGTAGGAATCACAGATTGACCTTTTCAGTGTTTTCATTTATATGGAAATGTGTGTCAGAAGTGATGGAGGTAAGAGATCTTTTCTGCTGTGTCTGCACTACCATACAAAGCGCAGACAACTTCTGAAAGCAAACAATAAAAGACATGCCTATTATTGGAAGTGTCGGGATTGTCATGGCAGCGCGGTCTGCTGTGTGATAAGGAGAGAGATGTGCTATTCTCATCCACGGAGACCTCACGCCTTGAAAACTATAAAGGAATAAAATGGAGTTTTAATGAGTTTTAACTCACTTTAGCGTTTGACCCCTGAATGTTAAATGCATGCTGCCTTTCTTTCCTTGCAACTTGGGTGTCAGACACAAAATTAGCAATTATAGCAGGAACAAGGAGGGATGCTGTCCTGTATTCATATTTATGAGATTTAATAATAAATACTTGCACCGCTATAGCAAGGTGTCAGCTCTCCACTTTTTCAGGAACAGCGGCTTCAAACCTGGTTCCAGGAGACCGGGAGACCTGGTTTGAGGCAATGTAACAAACCCCAAGTGTCCACTTGCAGTCTTCTGAAACCTCATGTTTGTAAGCCCAGTGGAACAGCAGAATATCTCTGGATATTGCATCCATAATTTGCGACAAGCGAAATCCATTTTAAGCGTAGTGTTGGAGGAGGTAAACATTCCGACGTCGTGGCGACCTCGCACCCACGCGCTGGGGGATGGCATACATCAGAGGTGAATAAAGGAGGGGGGAGTAAATCGCTAATGAGATTACTCTGAAAATGAAGCGCTGGAATCGGATTTGGGAGTGATGGAGTGCATGTGATTGCCCTGTTATTATTGCACATTTATGAAATAGTTTTAGGAATTCATTTTTTTATCTCTTAGATAAAAATAGTGATAAAATTGCAGATACTATATATATATATATATATATATATATATATATATATATATATATATATATATATATATATATATATATATATATATATATATATATTCAAAAACAGCAAACAGCTCTACATCCAAGGAGAATCATGATCTAACAGGATACTCATCAATTACTAAATAAATAGATAGATAGATAGATAGATAGATAGATAGATAGATAGATAGATAGATAGATAGATAGATAGATAGTATATTTTACATGTATAGAGAACACATCCCTGTTAAACAGTAAGAGTAAGACCTTTTTAAAAGATGAATTCAGTGTTTTCTACTCATCACTGTGCATCAGTACATGGTATCATTTTGCTTTGTAAAATGAAAGGCTCCTTGAGGTTACATAACATTACAACATTTACATGTGCAGAATATGACGTGTATGCAGCAGTTCATCTTTAAGATTGACTAAGCTGTGGCAGGGGAGTCCTGCGTGTACCTGAGCAGACTGGCAGATTAGCTTAGTCTTTGTGACCTTGCCAAATCTGACACGCCCCAGCTGCTCGCTTGCACAGTGGAAAAGAGGCATAACTCACACGCTTGAATATCTCTGTGGTTTTCCATTTTGGTGTCACTTTCCACTTTTAATCTCAGTTTATCGGCAAGGAAAAGATACATTCTTTTTACATAAAATGTCTTTAAAAATGCACCATGATTCGTTTATTTTCTGCTGCCTTCTCGCACAATAAGTAACCGAGTTTCCATGGAAACAGCCCTTCTCTCAGGAGATGCAGAGAAAAGGTATGAGAAACAGCCAAGGAGGCACACACACACACACACACACACACACACACACACGCATTCGCAGCTGCTCTGAATGCAAGAGCACAATAAAGGAACAAGGACACTGAGAATGCAAAAAGGATTGAAAAAGAAAATGAAGGGCCGGGAAGGATAGCTGGAGTTATCTCACAAAAATCTGAATCCAAATACTGCAGTGAATGTGAGTTCTTTGTCTTTCCTGGGGTACATTTTAGAAGCAACAAGCACTCATTTTTCAAAGTTTCGGCTTCTTTTTGCACCACTATGTCCAAAGTTTGTGAATCCTTGCATATGTAAAATGAATGCATTTTGACATTCATTCTAGATCCTGTCCACATTTTGAATGTGATCCTTCTGGAATCCAGTTTGAATACCAAAATTGAAATGTACTATTTTCGGTAATAAAACAAACTTGGGTTTATTGAATCACAGATTTAAGACTTAGAAAACTGACTGTGGAACAAGAGCCATGCTCAGAATGGGCAAAGTTTTCTTGAGCTACAGACACCAGTTAAATAACAAAAACAGGGCTCTCTCCGAAGCTTTATATAGTGCTTGAGATTTTTTTTTTTTAAATCAGCAGAGAGAACTGCATGCAGTGGACCAGACTAAATGTTGTGATTGTGGTTTTATCAGGTATAGATGAAGGGTTAGGGAGTGACTGGTTTACAAGCACAGTCATGCCTGTGCGAATAGAGTTATCAGCATGCAAAGCACTCGTTGATTTACCCCTCTGAAAGGACCGGACGCCATTATTCCACATAGTTTGCTCCACACAAAGAAGCAGGTGATTTGATAGAGATGAAGAGAATCATGTGGGGCCGGGTTCCTCCCAGGAGAATGAACCGTCGATTCATCTTTTAAAGCCCTGTCTGTGATGGAAAGCTGAGAAAATCACAAGTGAAGCCCCACAAATTGCTACCAAAACTGTGTCTCTTGCGTGGCTTCTCCCTATAGGCTTAAACATATATAAAACACAACACGGGTGCAAATCTTCACACAGTGCAAAAAATAAAATAAATGAGTATGAATGCAGGTGGGGACATATGTTTATGAACTGTACATAAATAAGCAGATAGATTACATAAATTCAATACATGGTCTGCTTGAATGCATTTACTGTGGTTCTGAGTGTGGCCAGTGATATGTGCATATTTTGTATTGGTATTTATTTTGCGATTTTCAAGAAAATTAGTGGGCTTTTATTTTACAATATAGGACAAACATTATCGCAGAGTATAGAGCACATGGCGCAATTAGAAACCGTTTGCATGCATTATGCAAATCACGTTTTATAACACATATCTTTCTGCCTGCTTTTCAAAGTTAGGAGGCTGTGAACAAATGTTGGGCAAACATTCAATCACATTTACTTCCAGAACTTCTGTTTCTATTTCAGTACATTCTTCTGTACAATGAGCTGTTAAAAAACAGCTCAGTACAAACTACTGCACGCTTGAGATTTCTCCCCCACACGTCCAAATTTAATGAGTTGATACTGAAACTCTGAAGCACTCAATTTGCAAGCCATTGGCACGTGTCTACAGTCTATTACAGTGAGGTGTCAATAACAATCTAATTTCTACCCATCCTCTTACTGGAGGCTGCTGACCTCTTCATCTTATCTATATGCAACAGGTGTCATAAATCCATTGCTCATGTCCTAGATTGTCATTCGCAACAGTCATGTTTTTTTTTCCATTGGTACATCATAGTAGATATTAACAGCACCAAAACTGGTGTCAAAACACTGGTGTCGTTACCTTTACTTTATTTAATAAATACAGATGTATTTATTACCTGCTGATAAATACTTCTTAAAGACAATTCCCAGTACAGGTAATGAGTTTTGGCACACCCCTAGTAGATATACTGTGAATACTTTACAACCTGCTTTGGGAAATAACCTTGAACACACCCAGAACTAACCATCAGTACATACACTATCGCCACCTGCTGTTCAATTTAAACAATACAGCTCACTGACATGAATAAAGAAAATGCCTATGAGAAGTGGAGCCTGATCCAAGCTACTGCTGATACCAGTAGGAATAGATACCCCCAAAAAATGACATTTTAAAATGAGTTTAATTAATTATTTAGAAACCCAGGTTTTTTTCAGTACAGCTACTGTAATTGCTGCATTAAAGAAAACATATCATTCAGGATTTTAACCCAAGTTTCTGCCCATACTTGCAGAGATTCTGTGAAAATATATTGCAATGGTATTAATATAATAAACACATTCACATATTCTGCTTCCTAGCCACACATTCTACTGCCTGCGATAGTCCTTGAGTCTGGCGTATGTATTGCTCTGCTGTTCATCCCCATGGCTTTGGTAAAGAGTGTGTCAGTGCAACGTGTTTGGAATATGAAACCGGTTTGTCTCGTGTGATCTGAAAATCTTTGGAGTAGGGTTGGGCGGGGATTGTGGGGTTTTCTCAATAAATAGCATTCGAACCAATATGAGAAAACAAAATATGTACAGAATTTGATTTGTTTAATTTGATTTTTTTTTTTAATCCACAGACAAATCAGGGAACCATGACAACCAACAAGAACCAGCCTGGGGACTGTCTACATGTGCTCAGGTGTAGCCCAGTTAGGGTTGTGTTAAATAATGCCTGTCAAGAATCTCACTAATAAGGTTTTAAATCATTGTCTTTCCACACTGATAGGTTGCTCTGTATAATGAAACACTGTCCACTCTCTCTCTCTCTCTCTCTCTCTCTCTCTCTCTCTCTCTCTCTCTCTCTCTCTCTCTCTGCTAGTCTGTTTGGTTCCAGCTGGATGAGCTGCCCAGCTGAGCTTCACAGGACAACCTCTGTCTCTTGCCAATCCAGGCTGCACGGCTGCTGCAGGGAGCTTGGAGACTCGTGGATCAATTAAAAGGGTCTTTCCAGGGCTCTCTTCCAGTGCATCTGTGCATGATTCCACAGAATTTCAGGGAACTACACTGGGGGCACAAGCGTAAACACGGCCATGCCTGGTTTAACACTGAATTAGAATCAGGGAGTTAAATCTGGTGAGGGTCAACGAGACCATGACAAGGTTTGCACATCCAATTTATTAGCACTACTTACAGGAACATTTGTATTTGTCACGGCAGAGCTCAAAATACAATTTGACAAGCTTTTTCTTTTGGCTAATTTCCCATTTGATTTGTACAGCACTAATTAAACACAGCTATATCCGTGTGGTTATATTCTTGAGTCATCGCTCTCCATTAGCAATTTAACAGATAGTTGATGCTATGGTTTTTGGTTTAAATAACATCCACAGTTTGTAATTATTAATTGGTAGGTTGTTTTAGCAATCAGTTAAATGCTACCCTGCAGATATTAACATATAGAGATACAGTTTGAGCTGGTAGTTGTGCTTGCATGGGTAAAGCCAGTGCAGTCACTAAATGTTGCTGTGTGTCCTGACTGTTGCCAGACTGACTGTACTTGTACTGAAATTAGTTTCTGTCTGACACATAGGCCTACATATGTGTGAGGGCTGTGGAAATAAAAGTGTTTTTTCTTCTCCATTTTTTTTGTTGTTGTTGTAGCGGTACCTGTTTTTTCATTCATACTCAAAGTCTACAGTTTAAATGCACATCATTGATCCAGCTACATCAAATAACATCATTGTATATTTTTCTTATTCAGTGTATATGTATGCATGTGACTAAGAGGCTGTGTATAAAAGCCAGCGGTTCTTGCTGCTGGGGGAGATGAGGAACATTTGGGTAATGGAGCATGCCCATACAGCAAGGTGTATTACTGCTGGTATTGGTAGTTTGAGTGTTGTTGTTTTTATCTCTATGATTTAAAAAGTCTTATTTTCAGCTTGCCTGTGTGCAAGAGGTGAAGCAGTGAGACCAGGACCCACAACAACCTAACAGAGCATATTGTTTCAAAAGCTGACAACCCTTACACTGGGTATTTTTTTTGATTTTCATTTTTAATGTTTCATGTAACTCTTAAGGTCAGAGCCACTAGCTAAATAATAATAATAATAATAATAATAATAATAATAATAATAATAATAATAATAATAATAATAATAATAATAATAAACACATTTACCAATATTGTTCTTAAAACTGTCTGGCATTGCATCCAATTATTTTTTTTTTTTTTTAAAGTACATTATTATTATAAGGTATTCACACACACTCACACAAAAAAACCATACCGAATGCCTGCAGTTACTTCAAACGTCATTGTCATGCTGCTGGCTCCCTGCACCGCCTAAAATAGGCAGCATTTTAATTAGCAACTGTGTCACACCTAGCGCAACAGGAACATTCATTTTCACACCTCTGCTTACCTGTGATTGTGTATGAGCATGTGGACAGCCAGGGGCCTGCAGGTGTGACTCAAACAAGAAGTTATTCTGTTACCCACTGGAATGAAAACTCTGAAGGAGGAAATACAGTTTGACCCCAGCGCGTGTAATTATCTGAGCCGCCTGATTGGACCGACACAAACGTGCTTTAAATGCAATCAGCCCCACTGTTTATGCAGCTAGGTATTGCATGCCAGTCTGATAGGTGAGGAACATTTTAAATCTCTTGGAAGCAGCTTGATATCCTGTGTCACTCGCAGACACCTACCTATGAAGGTGTGATGAGCCTGCTGTTAGCAAAATGCACACTAATCACAAACTTGCTAACTTAGTATGCAGAAGCACTCTTAAGCAATCCGCTCCAGCAGATAAACTATCCATGGGAGTCCCAGTGCTGGTTTTTGCTTTAATTATTGTCTATAAGAAATTCAAAATAATGCATTCATGGAAAATGTAACATAATTAACCCTGACAAACAAATGCAATCTCAAAAATTATACGCAAGACTGTATTAAAAAAAAAAACTCACGGTCCGATAGATGCATATATAAGACAGCAATGTAAATGCATTTGTAAAAATTGCAAACTGCAAACGTACAGAGCAAATTCAGAATCAATAATAGTCATCTGTTATATGGACTTGCTTTTTGTGACAGGCAAAACCAGGAAATCATTGCATGCGTGTAAATAATTTAGCATGTCTTTAACCCGAAGTGCAGCCACTCGAGGGAAATCTGGCTGACCATTTTCTTGGATTCACTTTCTCTTCTGCGCCAGCATGTTCACGGTCCGATAGATGCATATATAAGACAGCAATGTAAATGCATTTGTAAAAATTGCAAACTGCAAACGTACAGAGCAAATTCAGAATCAATAATAGTCATCTGTTATATGGACTTGCTTTTTGTGACAGGCAAAACCAGGAAATCATTGCATGCGTGTAAATAATTTAGCATGTCTTTAACCCGAAGTGCAGCCACTCGAGGGAAATCTGGCTGACCATTTTCTTCGACTCACTTTCTCTTCTGCGCCAGCATGTCAAACCCCTCACACGGTCTAAAACAGTAGAATTGACGTCAAACCCAGCGCCTCCGTTTCGAAAGTTATCGCGTGCGTAAGTGAGGAGAGGGAGAGACGGAGGATGGGCCGAATCGACCCGATCGCAAGACTGCACTTGTGAGCGGTGATGACTCAGCACAGACCTGCGTCAGAGAGAGAATTTAGGAACTTAGCGAGGGTCGAATGAGTCACGGTGTGGAGATAAAAATGCATCCCCTCTCGCAGGATGTAAAAGGTACGAACGAGAAGACAAATAAATTAACACAAGAGCGTGTGGGAGGCAGGAGAGAATTTTGCAGCTTCACACAAAAGCTGCAATATTGGCAGCCACACTGAGGCCCGTATGTAAAATATCACGATATATATATATATATATATATATATATATATATATATATATATATATATATATATATATATATATATATATATATATGTAACACAGTGATATATAATGTAACAAAAGAGTCATGTGTGCACTACACGGCTTATATGTAGTGATGGTAGAGTCTCTATACAAAAGTACAAAAATCCTTGAGCCAAACAGTCCGTTTTAATGGATTACCAAAAAAGTGTCCTTAGGGACATTCATAATCGCACTCTTAACATGTTTCTTCTTCAAAATGATTCAGTACGTAACTCCTCCTGATTTACATTCATCAACAAATTATTTATTAGTTAAAAACATGCTGATGAAACAAACAAACAACGCGTTTCCACAACGAACGTGTCTTCATCAGGTTCACGTTAATTTAGGTGTCGAAACGCGTTGTTTGTTTGTTTTATCAGCATGTTTTTAACAAATAAAGAATTTGTTGATTAATATAAATCAGCAGGAGTTACGTATTGAATCCTTTTGAATAAGAAACATGTTGAGAGTGCGATTATGAATGTCTGTACGGAAACTTTTTTCTTTTTGTAAGCCATTAAACGGAATGTTTTGCACCAAGATATTTTTATACTTTGCCGTAGAGACACTACCATCACTATATGTATTTCATAACGCATAAAACAAATATATATATATATATATATATATATATATATATATATATATATATATATATATATATATATATATATATATATATATATCCATATATATATATATATATATATATATATATATATATATATATATATATATATATATATATATATATATATATATCCCATATGATTCTAGGATAGGTGTAAAAAATATATAATAAATTACAAATGATTTTTGTCAGTATTATTGTAATATTCTAGTCATTTGTCTTTAATCGTGTTTGTCTGCAAACATATCCACTCTGCATGAAATCCATTAATCGTCTCCGCGCACCAGAGAACTATTCATAGTGTGATTGTGGTCTTTAAACCCCTGAGATACTGACAGGAGAGGGGCTGCACCACTTAAACGAAACGACCAGCTGTTATCAGTGCCTCAGAAGAATGGACATGTAATGTCTAGCAACAGAAAATCAATACCTGAACGCAGACAAAGGAATTACAAGGCAGGAGCTGCTTAAGAAACTCATTGTTTGGGACAACTTTGTGTAACAGGCAGTATCCTGCCTGTTACACAAAGTCTGTCCTGTCCACTGTCCTTGATATGAGAGGAGGTTGAAGGCTCAAAAAAAACATGGATGCAGAGGAGCCCAGTTCTTTTGCATTGTGGTTAAGACGCCTGCTTGCGGTTCCTGTTACATTTAGCTTCTCATTTTTTAAATAAGGGCAGGGGTATTAGTAAGTCACACTTCTGGTCAGTTAATCAGATAGATTTAACAGTCCCTCATATAAAGCATACATAAACTCAACAGCTTTGCAAGTCTGAGCCCCTCTATGAGAACCCTTCATTTCAGCTTCTTTATTATCCCTGCAAACAGCAGTCTCACAGCCACGACCTGCAAACAGCTCTCCATCTGCTCCTCTCTCACGCTAACAGAACTCGAAGGAGATGTGCCCTGTTTTCAATCTCCTCTCCATGTTGAGTTGAATCAACGATGTGCCAGGGAAATGCACTGGAAAGCTTCAACCGGCCGCTTGCAGCACGAGGAATGTGATTACCCAGATAGGACAATATCCTGCTGAAGGATCTCTGTAATCTTCCAATGAATGAGATTACAGGTCTCCGCCCCGTCGTCATTACAGGGAGAAAAGGACATGCTGGCTTTCGAGGGCTGTGTCATAAACACAACAGGCCCCTGAATTCAGAACCTCTTCATGCTGGTGTTATCCGATTACAGCGTGCTGCCCGCGTTTCAATATGCCCTCATTTCTCTGTCTGCCTGCCTGTCTGGAGAACACCACTTATTTAATCAATTGTAATTTGGTTTTACAAGATTATTTTACTGTGTTATTTTACAGGGAGTCCTCACAAGCAAATAAACGCCACATCTTATTTACTTGTGACAAGTGTCTGTAAAGATAGAATTCCTATGAATATTCAAGTTGAAATTATAAGCATTTGCAGACATCATTAACGCATTAAGTGCAGTGCAGATGCATCGGTGTAATTGCTTCTTTATAACATTTGCATGAGTGCTTTGAGAACTATGTAAACTATTATTATATTAACAGTTGGATGTACGATGCAATCATATATGTATCAATCTTTATTCTAAACCGTGATTAAGATGCATTACACACGTCTGGCATCGGTGAAAACAGTACCTAAGTAATGCATTTTTAATGGATAATAAATGACCTGCATGCAATTTTGAAATCATTCCTGCAGCCCCCCTCCCCTTACTCTGAAGTGTGGCTCTCTTTTGTCACCCTTCCCAAGTCCTGTACTTGAACAGGGATCCAGATGAGATCGCATGATACTGTCAGCGCACAGGCTTACACCTCAGGTTATTATGTCATCTAGCCTGTCAGCAGCTCCCAACCACACTGCCTTGATGATTTCTGGAAGCGTTAGGGGGAATCAAATCTATCTGCAATCTGCCAGGCATTGAATTCTAACGAGGTGAAATGCTACAGTGATGCACAGTTGATTGTATGAAGCGTTATGAACACGTTGGTCATTCTGATGAGCAGCTTTGAAGTTCTACGGTTCTCGTTGGCCGCAGTGGGTCACTAGGATGACTCAGTCGGTATGATGGTGTTACAACAGTATCAGTGCTTACCAGGAACTTTTTTAAATAGCAACAAGGGCTGTTTTGAATTCTGATCCAGGAAGGAGCACTCTTTATATTGCTGTTCTCCTACAAATCAGGTGCTTTTTGTTCTTAGTCTGAGGAGTTAAAAATGTTGCAATAAATCCAGACATTCATATCGAGTTGTAGAGTAGTAACGAGTCTGAATTGTGTACAGTTGCAGTACCAAAGTCAATAGAAATAACTTAAGACTGCTTATGGCCCTTGCATTAAATGTTTTTAATTTTTTTTTTATTGTTTTTTTTTTTTTTGACTCTGAAAAAATGCCCTCATGATAATTTGAAGTAAATAACTCTGAGAATCTAGCTCACAGTTCTGTGTTCCTTTGTGTTTGTAGAATTATTTTTAAAAGAATGGCCAGTTTGGAGACCGTAAAGTAAGGTATGTTGACGATTCTTTTGTGAAAACCCAATGCAGAGGCTGATTTAAAAAAAAAAAAAAACAGTGATTAATGTACGAATGCCACAGTCAAGGCACGTTCTCTAATCCCAGCATCTTTTATCCCTCCTCTAGTCTGCACTCCCCTCTCCCCCTGGGATCAGACACACGTCATAAACACAAATCTCTTCCTTGGTGACACCCTTTCCACCTCCCCTGGTATGAATGATCGAGTGCAAACAGATCTGTTTGGGAGCCTGTTTATTCAGGAGCTGCGAGCGAGGCTAATGCATCATGCCCAGTGTACCCTGCCCGCATATGCCAGTGTGTCTCAGTGGCACTTGTGATCAATAAAATAAGAATTCTAGAAGGAGAATAGTAAGGCGAAGTTAAGTACAGGCGTGTGCCTCCTGGTTTGGACACTGGCTTTCGGATTCATGAATGGCAGTTAACACCCAATCTCCTTCATTTGAATAAACTTTCTATTGTACTGAATAAACCCTTTTTACACCATGCACCTCCTGTCATTCCAACCCCAGATCTCCTATAGCTCTAAATTCTCAGCTCAAACCTCTCGTCCCAAACTCTCTTCTGTTAAACCTGCTGAGACATGCTCTGCTCCAGTATAATCTTGAAGACTGCAGACGTGTACTGCACTCCTTGTCGCTGCAGCTCTCTATTTAAACCCATCACGTACTGTCTAATTCTCGGTTTTTAAAGCTAGACTCAAGGCTTAGGTTTATCACAGTACTGTGTAAGGGCTAGTGCTGGTTGGCTTGCTATTTGAGGCTCCCTGGACTGTATAGTAATTGCTTAAACCGCACTGCCTTGTTGCAATGGGTAGACGGGAATCTCAGAAATAAATACAAATTTGATAGCAAATGCTTTTAATAGTGCTTTGGTAGCGATTCTCACGATACAATTCCATATGAATGAAGATTGATTACATGAATGTGTTGTGCTGCACATCTGATTTCTTTTGTGGCCCTCTCCTTGCTCTCCTGTTGTTTTGAACGATGGCTGGCACGCTCCAGTTTCTACGTCAGACCGCTTTTTTTTTTCCTTTATTTGAAATCTCGGCTCTCATTCACACACACACAGAGTGATGACTCTGTCTAAAGAGTGAGGGAAGGGGGGCATGGGGTAGAAAGCCTTAATCGAATGAGCCGTCTCGCCCCCATCTGGGCCTGCGGTATTGAGAGGCAGGCTTCAATTCAGCAGGCTCCTCAGGGGACTTGTTCTCTGAGCTGAGAGAGCCTCCCTCTACACGCGCTAAGCCTCTGTCTGATTGAAAGGGGGCCTGTTTTTCAATCTCCATCTCCTCACGCTCCCCAGGGCCCTGGGGCTGCCTGGAGTGTCAGAGAAAAGGTGGCATCCACCTGTGTTCACCAGCACTCCTTTCCTTCTTTCTTTGTCCTTTTTCTATTTACCATGCACATACTGTTAGATTACGACAGATATCCGCCATGCTATGCTGTTGCTAACATACACAGTACTGCAGCAATACGTGTGCAAAAGAAGATGTGTGTTCGTGACATCTTGTGCTGACATACCAATAAAGTAAACTGTATCTTCCATGAAAAGGACGGGAATGCAGGAGAGAGAGGGGTAGCTAACAGATTGTTTGATGAATGGATTCTGTTGTATTTTTTTTAGTATTATTCAGTCCAGGTCATTTCTGCACGGCAGCGCTGAGCAGCACTCAAAGACAGCGTACACATCTAATGTGAATTGAAAAGCAATAAAACAAACCCAACTTTAAAGCGCCCTTTGAAGAACAGCAGTGGTCCATTCGCTTCTGTTCGTCTTGCCAATAGTTTATTTTCGATTTGACTTGGCTCATCTCCGAGGACTTTGATATTTCCTATTAAACTAGCTGGTAAGATAGAAACGTTGAAAGAAAAAAAAAAACACACATCAAAATCCATTCAATTGAATGAAAATAAGAGAAGTGCGTGGGAGTGTGTGTGTGTGTACTTGTCAGGGTATGAAGCATGAAAACATGTTCCCACCAGCAGAAGATTCTCACTTTCCTCTTCACACTTCCGTGCAGTTCAGAATGCAAAATGTTCTGGATGACTAATTTGTTTATTAAGCGAATCTTAACTTTAATGCAATGCTGTTCTCCAATGCTTGAAACTTTGTTGGAAGGTGTATTTATTATGCAGAGGTGATGTCTATATGTCCTCTGATGTCCCGGTTGCTTGGAATCCAGGGAGTCATGTGGTCCTGTCACAGGACAGCAGCGTTTCGGAATTCCCGTCCAATTGTCTGCCCTGAACTGCACGTCTGTGTAGTGGGTAATATTGGCAAGGAATTGAATTTGACTCGATTGACAGTTGAGCAGATAGAACCCAAACTGCACAAGGTGACTTCTCCTATCAATAAGAAACACCCTAGACTAAATAAATAACGGGCGGTTCCAGATCAAAAACTTACCGGTGCTGGAAGAAAGGAAGCAGCTGTAATCATGAATGTATAGAAAGAGAGGAAGCATCTATAAAGCAGCTACTAGTAATGGTGATAACTGGCAGTACGCATCTCCATTAAAACCAAAGCTTTTACTGCCCCTTAATGAAAAATTAACGCTGGGTATAAAAATCGCCAATAATCGCTGTCAAATGTGCACTGCTTTATGCTATGGCGTTAAAAGCAGCTGCTGTTAAAATGTTTGAATACCCTTTTCGGTTGCTTCACGGGAGAGCTGTGCCCTTGTCTAACTGCAAGAAGAGGAGTTTAATAATGCAGGGATGAAATGAAAGGGAAAATAAAACACATTGCTTCGACAGGCTAAGCTTTGAATGTTTAATTGTACAGAACCTGTCTACTGCACCATTAGCATATATCAGTCTCGTTCATACTGCAATATCCAGTAATATCTGGCCACTGGTGACTGCAAAGTAAGACTAATGGGAAGGCGAGCATATGCAGCCATATTATTCTAGTCTTCAGGTTTTATTACAGCACCTAATCACAATATCACTGCAGCTTACCTAGAATCATACCCAGTGCAATTCCCCATCCTCATCTCCAGTCTTAAGATTGTGGCTGGAATATTTCTCTCTCTCTCTCTCTCTCAACACCCCTGCCTCCTCTACCATCAAAAAACAATTCCATTCTTATTGTGCATTCACAGTAGCTGTTTATGGCTCCCTGGTGGCTCATTCTGCACCTGCCGACTGCCCCAAACCTCTGATGAATTCTTAATCTGTGTTTGCGCCACAGTGCCGGACCTCATCAGAAATGCGTATCACAAGCACGGGAAAAGCAGCGGAGAATCGATTTCACGAGATACCAGAATCCACAAGAACAGTGCAAGCTTCTGTGCAGTCGGGCGACGAATGAGAATATAGCGAAGGTACTTTTCAAATGAATTCCCTGATTATCGTCTTCTGCGTGTTACCACAAGTGTGTGTTTTAGTTTAGTAGGGTGTAATATATATATATATATATATATATATATATATATATATATATATATATATATATATATATATATATATATATATATACTTTATATATTTTATATATATTATATATATTTTAGCACAGTGAAAGCGGGGTTGTTCAGTAAATAAATAAAAGATGGCTGTAAGCTCCTCTGTCTCTATATAGTCCATATATGTCCATATATGCGCCCGAGGATTATTACATAGGGGAATACCAGTTTCTACATTTTATGAAAAAAACATGTTGGACTGTTTTAAATGCATTGATGTTGCATTTTTTTCTTCAATTAAATCTGTTGGCAAGCACCATTAAACACATGAAACGCAGTCAGCGTTATTTACCATTTACATCCACATTAATATCTAAATATATTTGCAATAAAAGACACACCTGTTTTTATTTTTAACCTTCCAATTTCTTCAAATATCTAAGGTCTCTCTCTCTCTCTTTCTCTCTCTCTCTCTGTCTGTCTGTCTGTGTCTCTCTCTCTCTCTCTGTCTGTCTGTCTGTCTCTCTCTCTCTCTCTCTCTCTCTCTCTCTCTCTCTCTCTCTCTCTCTCTCTCTCTCTCTCTCTCTCTCTCTCTCTCTCTTCCCTGATGGATTTACACACAGGGAAAGTCAAAGAGCAAGATCGATTTTCCTTCACCAAAATCTATATTTTTCACTTGGGTGAGAGGTTTGGCTATCTCTTCATATCTAGTAAATTGTAGGTAAATGTTAAAACTGATTCATGTCCACAGCTGCCCATAATGAAGGTACGATTCATTTCTTCATTTCTTTTTCAATGGTTTCATGCAGCCCAGGTGTCTGCATCAGTCAAACGACGTGACTGCCAAACAGGTTAAAAATACAGTATGTGACAGGTGCAATATGACACTGCAATTTTAGTGACAGCCGTGGAGTGTTAAATTGCAGTTGCAATTGAGTTAAAGTGACCCATATACCGTGTTCAGTTACACCAAAATGTGTTGTGTTTGCTTGCAATAGTCTTCCATATTTTCTCCTTTTGTACTTAACACATTTTTAGAAAGCAGACCCTCAAGACAAATTGGAACCCACTGGCACCTTTTTTTTTTTTTTTTTTTAGCTTTCACCTTCGTAGAAAACTTGCTTACAGAAATAAAACATAAGTGGCATAGTTCAGCTGTGTTTCAACTGCAAAACAGAATTTTAAAAAAATAGGATTTCCTGGGTGCAATTCTACTAGTTTTTTTTTTTTTTTTAAACAAACGTTATTTTTCAGGACTCCACCAACAAAAACCCTATGATATACACCACAACATTTCTCAGCCCATTTTGCAATATGGTCTGCAATATTGTCCACAATTCCATCCCCCTCAGAACTGGAATTCTGACCGCATCACAATGAGATTCTATGCTGCATGCGCTGTGAAGTCAGCAGCCCCTTCACTCTATCCTCTGACTAGCTATAGGTCAGAGAGAGAGAGAGAGAGAGAGAGAGAGCAGCTCCAATCAACAGCCAGTTGTTAAAGTAACAGCCGTGACCGTTCAGCCTGGTTGAGCTGGTGAAAACATGTTTGTTCGGCTTAATTTGACACAGCCCTGTCAAATTAACAGCCCCGATAGTGTGGGCTGGGCGCCTTAATGGCTTGGTGTCAGATCCCTGGAGATTTACTCGCCGGCGTCCCAAGGCAATAGATCTCAGCTGACTGCTGCCCAGGCGTGCTGAAAGTCTGAAGCCGAAGGAGCTGTTTATCATTGCAGAGGAGCTGGGGCACCAAGGAGCTGTTTATCATTGCAGAGGAGCTGGGGCTCCAAGGAGCTGTTTATCATTGCAGAGGAGCTGGGGCACCAAGGAGCTGTTCTGCTGACATGTAGTCTTTCCCACATTGGTGGCCTTTTCCATGTGTCAGGTGGCAAGGCTACATGAATAAAAATGGGTCAGACGGGTAGAATCTTCTGTGCTTGTGCCTTGGTCATGGCAGAACTTAACGGTTACTTTTGTTTCCCTATCCCTGAGAAAATGGTTAATTCCTGGAAGTAAATGTGTCTTGTTCAGCAGTGTGGAGTCGTGGTTAGGGCCCTGGACTCTTGACCAGAGGGTCGTGGGTTCAATCCCAGGTGGGGGACACTGCTGCTGTACCCTTGAGCAAGGTACTTTACCTAGATTGCTCCAGTAAAAACCCAACTGTATAAATGGGTAATTGTATGTAAAAAATAATGTAATTGTATGTAAATATCATGTGATATCTTGTAACAATTGTAAGTCGCCCTGGATAAGGGCGTCTGATAATAATAATAATAATAATAATAATAATAATAATAATAATATTCACAAAACCTACACAAGCCTCTTGTTTTGGACTGCATTGCTACAGCAAAAATGTCCTTGACTTGAATCGAAAGAAAACATAAAAAAAAAAATGAGACTAACGATATTTGAGTGAATGAAATACACTTCAATTAACGTAACACTTCAACCTAGTAAACAAGTTTATTAGTGTATTAAAAAAATAATAATAATAATAAATTACTGAGTCGAGCAGTATATGGTTGTGTCTGTCTGCTCTGCAAAGCTGAGTGTCTCTTTCTGGCACAGCAGACACAGTTCTAAAAACAACTTGGCTCAGCAGTGTCTAGATTGGGTTGCGTTCTCAAGCCTCACACATTACAGCCTTCCATAGCGTAAGTGTGAGTGTGTCTGTGTGTGTTGAACGCTGATTGGGTGTTAAATGGTATTGATTGGGAATTCATTTCAGTTTGATTTGTAGCTGTTAATTTATCCTCACTAGCTCCAGGTCAATAACTTTGTCTGATAGAGTGTTGTGACAAGTCAGGCTATTGATTGCCACAAGGCCTGCTTCCCCCGGGAGGGTCTTGGCTCTAAGGCACAGAGGCGGAGCCCAGCAAGATAGTTCAGGACTCGCACCCTGCTTTAGAAACAGGAGCGGTTTTCAGAGTGCTTGTGTCTCAGATAATGGCTGAGCGAGTGGAGTGCAGGGGGCTGGAATATCAAAAGCCTCTATGATCAAGAGAAGAACCGTTGAATATCATTCGTATTAATCAAACCAAAGATATCAATAACAGACTGAAAACACATTGAAAGGCACACCGGGCCAGGTGACGAGAAGCTTTTGCTCCAAAACCTGCATCATCATTTTCTTCCTAAGAATGAAAACACTTTTAATGATACGCAAACTAGCACTAAACATTTGTGTTCATGGGGTTCCTAGACAAATTGATTTGGTGTACCAGGAAATAAAAACTGTTGAACATAAGAACAAATGAAAAAGTTCTGAACACAGAAGCGTTTCCTCAATGCATGTTTGATTCCTAATAGCTGCTTGTTTCCAGATGGCTCTCAAAGGATACTGATGAATCAGCAACCTGGCTTGGCAATGGATTCCCTACACCCACCACTCTCTGTGTGAAAATGTGACTCCTACCAGTCTGTCTCAAACGAGTCCTCTGGGCTCTGCTGAGTCTGAAATGGTGACTGCATTGGGTGGCTTTCTTGATGCCCTTCTAGGCTAAAGAGGTTGAGTTTGCTCGACTCTTGCTCACAAGTCGTACCTTTAGCCCTGAGATTAGTCACGTTGCTCTCCTCTGAATGTTCTCCAAAGCCTCAGTACAGTACATTGATGCCTTAGGCGTTTTCAGGTATGCTAATGGAGTATGAATGCAACCCTCCATGTGAAATTACATTCTGTCTTCTCACTTGTTGGTTCAACAGACAGCCTCCTACACCTTTGTAAAATCAATTTGCAGAGCATCCTGTTTCAACATTTCGATTGGTAATGAATAGAACTGTGTCATGCCTTTTAGATTTGAAAGGCAGTGCAGCCTTGGCCTGTTCTCATTGTTGTCTGAATGTTTGCGCCACCATCAACAGCTTTAGAAGCATTTTATAAACTGCCATGAGTCACTGACTGCATTGTTGGATCCCACTGACAGAGACTTAGCCTTGAGTCTTTTGTAAACATGACTTTGTTCCTTCTGTTGACTTACAACGTAGCCCACCTTTTTAGCTATTGTGCGATTTTTGCCTTTCAAAACAATCGATGCTCTTTGTAAATCGTAAGGGATCATCGCTGTTGCTTTGTCCCAGAATTAGTGTCGGCTGGTCTCCAGTTTCGGCAGCTCCAGACAACAATATGTTTTTATTTGTTTTTCGCAAATGTGTTTCAGTTAACTGCACATCTGTCACCTGATTGCCCGGGCAGGGAGCTGAAATAGCAGACAGCCTACTGGTGAGCAGCTTTTCAGGAACGACACATGCAATTTACTGGGGATGATCGCTCCAAAGTAGAATCATGCCATACTTGGATCAATCAAATTATCTTAGTTCTTTATCTAGTGGAGAAGAAGCACATCTGTGATCACCATGGCAAAGGAAGTGTGTTGTTTGGAGGTCCATTAGACAAGAAGCTGAAGCCAGAATATGGGAACCATACCGAATTGCATTTAAGGCGCAAACCCTCGTTCTTGGGGACTGTACAGTTGACTGCTTTGGGTTCCAGGATAAGAATGTGTGACTTGTCTTATAGCATCATATGTGAAGATGACCTGGGTTGAAACGTTTTATTCTAGGGGAAAAGATCATACCAGCATTATCGTGAAAGACCAGTTGTGCCTAAAGGAAGGGCACATTGATGTTATTATTTACAGGGTGTTGTGATGTGTTGAAAGAGTTGCCCCATGGCATCAATCCATACAGAAAATGTTGACATTTATTGGGTCTCTCTCTCTCTCTCTCTCAGTGCTGAACATTGGTGGGTTATCCAGGAGGGAGATACTAGATTGAGCAGATTCACTTACAGACAGCGCTATCAATACTCTTGCTTGTTGCACAGTACCTGAAAGAAACAACACTGGAAGCCACATCATTTTTATTTTTTTTTATAAAAGGATAAACAGAGCATTTTATTAACACTTTCGACAGCAACAAAGGTGACATAGTCCACACCTCTCCAATAAACACAGCAGAAAAAGGCAAACAAAACCCACTTTACATCACTCTGAGGCACAAAGCAAAGGAAGGAACCTTGAGGTCAAATAGAATATTCTGAAAACAATCCTCAAGTCGTCACAATGCAACCACTAGAACTAATACAGTAAAATAAAAACAAATAAAACACCCCTTCAAATAAGATTACTTAGAACATACAGAACACTAACAGAAAGTTTGGTTTGCGGCTTGGGAACCATCCATTCATAGCCCCGCAGTGTCGTTTACCCGAAGGTTGGAACAGATTGCTGACTTCCATTTCTTTTTATTATGATTATTATTATTATTTTTAAACACAACCCCAAAACATCTACATTAAGCTACATTGTTACATATATTTTAGAAGATGGGATGACACCAATCAGTACCATGGGTTTATTGCTTGGTACACCAAATGCTGCAAGTCTCTTAGATACTGTATGAAAACGGGTACTGAAGAGGAAGTGATGTTTTCCTCCTAGAATCCTACTCTTGATGTTACCTTTGGTTTATTGTGCAAATTGGTAAGCACCTGGCTGACTAAATTATTGACCCATATGCATTTAATGGAAGTCAAAATTATTAAGCAATATGTCCAGGTTGCTCGAGACTTCCAAAGACTTGGCGTAACATGTGCGTAAACGTAACGTCTTTTACGAAAGTGTGCTTTGTAAATCTCAGTAAAATCTTTTAATTCACATTGTTCGCCGTACTCCTCCCAACACTCTTGGGCAGGAGTACCCGTTCTGTTATCTACATTTTGATCATTGTAAACACACAAATACGAAGGACCTGTTTGGCAGACAAATCCCTGAAATGGTTTTAGATCATGACACTCCCTAGAAAACGAAATAGTTTTTTTGCCATCTACGACATGTAAAACACAGCACAGAGGAAGGCCAAGACATAGCTAATAAGTGTATTAAATAACACATTTGAAAATGCTTTGTTTTTTTTCTCTTTGTTTATTACTAAAACGGTCAGTGGTATAACCGGATACTGGCTCATACAGTGAGGATTAGTTGCCAAATACAGATTTGGTAATCCAACCATACATCGGTCCTAAGTCTTCTACCATGGGTAAGCCTAAATGGAGGTGATAATGTTTCACAATTTTATACAGATTGCACTTAAATCAATATATTAATTTATACATTACAACCGCCATTTTGATATGTGTTTTACAATAAATATATATTTTTTACACCACTTTTTTTTTTTTTTTTGTGCAAACAACCACAATGGAATATCGTCACGAACACTACAAAAAATAATCAGCTGCATCCTGTTTCTGTTATGAGTAGTCCTCCTCTTGCTTGTAACAGTGAGCATCTTGTCCTTCTTGTACATACTTGTCTTTCTTTTCCCAGCCGTCGGGCCATCCTCCATTGAGCTGAGTTGTAGCACCGTAGGTCTTGGCCACCCCCAGGTTGCTGTAGCCCTGAGTAATGTCCCCAGTCTCTTCCGCGAGCTCGTCCTCGTTGATGAAGCCGCACTTCTCCTCGCTCGTTTGCTCGGGGTCTGCCCACGGCTGCTTCTCTCCCGAAGCGAAGATCCCGTAGAATATGACTCCTCCGTAGTGGACCAGCGCAGCAATTAAGAAGACGTACTGCCACTCCTCTCGAGTCTGTGGACAAGAACACCAGTTTATTAGCAAGCCGTGGTTCACCCGCAGGACTGACTGGCATTGCCCACACAAAATCAGCAAACCAACTCTTGTGTTTCAAGTGTGCTAATTTTGACTGCAGTTCTATACCGATAAAGAAGCTGTATGATTTCTGTGATGCACTTAGTGCTGGTCATCTAGTCTAAAGTTCAAAAGTAGTAACTTGATGAAGGTTGCAAGTGGGTAACCTTTTGTTTAATATTTACCCCCCCCCTTCTATCCATATCTTTTATATTGGCTATTATGAAGGTGATTGTCACAGTGTGCATGCATCCTATATCATTGTCTATTAGTCTAGTGAACCCCTCGCATTCTTCGTTGGTAGAAATGGTATGGTACCTTGTGCTTCGTCATTGCCCCGACTATCAGTGGGCACACCATTCCTGACAGCGTTCCCACTCCATTTGAGATGCCCATTAGGATGCTGGCATATCGTGGCGCGATGTCCAAGTGGTTGACATTGAACCCTAAGGAAAAAACGGAAAATCACCACTGGGACCATGCTCCCCTCGATACATGGGTTTGGGATCACCTGTATGGTACTGGTTTGAACAGAGGTTGCTTACACTTGGAAGAATCTTTATGGTTAGGATCATTTTCAAACAGATAACCTCAAGAAAGCCTTGGCATGATACGGTACAATATAGGTTGTTAATAGAGAGACGATGAGAAAAAAAAGCCAAAGGACACTAAACTAAATGGAGTAAGTGTGTGTGTGTTTATACTTGACAAGACCAAGGGCCATGTTTTGACACAATGTTTAATAAAAGTAGTAAAAGTATAACTGTGAGTAACTAGTAAGAAACATCTACTGTTCTAATTTCTGAGTAGCGTCTTGCTATTTTTTATATCTTTAATTATTATTCCTTTCTAAAAATAAAAAAAAAGTTGCCTTTGTGCTTGCATGAAATAAAATACCCTGAACTCCTCTGTGTTTTCCTCAGAAAAGCAGCCAAAGCTTCCCATGAAGACCCTTTTAACTCACTGGGTCTGTGGTACCTGAGAGATGCTGTTTTAAATGAACAAAGACCTGAAGGAGACCAGCAATATGCAGTGACAGTAATGGGGTTCTCTCAAGGGTGTGAAAATCGAACATGCATTGAAGAACATTACAATGCGATACAAAGAATTCTCACTGGAGTACTTTTCACAGTTTTTTTTTTTATGTTCCCTTTCATCATTTCATCTGTTAATGGAACACAAATTTGTACAGTGACAATGTCACACTGCAGTTAATTTCAGTTGTAAAAAAGAACACCACTGTGTTTGCACTTGGTTCAAATTCTGTCCAAGTTCTTGTTGGAGGATGGTGTGTATATCATGCCTATGGACCACATTATTGAACGTTGACATGGAAGATTTTGTTCACATCCGCACTCTTTTCATTGCCCCTCACCAGTTATGACCCATAGTCTTCTCAGACAAAATTACTGCAATGACATTAACCTTTGTTGCAATTAATGGCTCTGCAGACACTGGGAAAAGCACAGCTGGTAATAAAGAAATTAGCAGGAAAGAGCTTCTTACCTGATATAGCAAACCCACTGAAGCCCACTGCAAGGACCAGGAATGAAATGGCAATGCCTTTACTGTGAGAGTATCCCACCACGAGGAGAAACGTTGCTTCCAATCCGAAACCTGCAGGCCGTTAAACACATTATATTAGAACTCAATAAAAACATCCACTTTTGGATGAGCATGTATTGGTGGTTGAAGTGGGATCATCTAGTCTGACAGGAAGACGGTAAATAATCTGTACTTTACACTCTTATCTCAGCATCTTCCAAAGATCTGGCAATAGCGTTAACCTTTTAAGGTACAAGGCACAAATAAAAATGATGTTAACTTTCTTATTTTTGCAATGAGGTGGTGCACGAAAACAGGGTTTAAAATGTACTGACAAGTTGGATCAGTTTCCTCCTCATGATACTTGAGTCGCTCTCAAATGTATTTTAAGAAGAAACCATTTGAACAAGCAGCGCTCAATTCCTTGTGTACCTGAAGGGGTTCATTGAGTGTGCTTGTGGCACTATTGGCCGTGGTGTGCTGCTGTATACGACTGACAAAGGCGTTACCTCCGCAGTTCATGATCTTCCTGACAGTGGTGGTTGAAAGGATGTTTTTGGTTCTGAGGTAATCTGCAATCTGTCCTCCGATGGGCACTATAATTGTCATGACGAGATGTGGCAGAGCTGAGAGCATGCCAACCTTAAACAGTAAAACAAAAACAACTGAACGTTCAGGAAAGATAAAAGTTGGGTTTCCCCTGCTGGATAAAACTCGGTTGAGAGGAGCTTGGATTTCAACAGGGACGGGCGACAGAAAGGGAAAATGTTTAACACGGCAGTGAATCTTGCAGCAAGTATCTTTCTTATTCTGAAGCCCCCCCCACCACCACCTCCCCACACCCATCCCAATCTGAATTCTGATAAGTGAAAATGTTGGTCATAAAAATGAATGGCAACGCATGTCACAGATAGAGAACGAATCTGGATAGATTTATAACATTCACCTCTGTGCTAATTCATTTTCTCTCAGTCCCCGTTCATCAGACCAATGGCTATTTTATGCAGATCACAGCAAATAGGCTCTGCATTAGCATTTAAGAGACACGAGTATGTAATTATAGAAAGTCCTGATGCACATAAATCTTGGAAGATGCAAATCACAGCAGCAGAGCTGTAGCTCAGGTAGCAGATTGAACACTTCCCTGTGGTGCTCTGCACTGACAGGTCACAACAAATGAATGCAAATGAAAACAGAACGAGAGCCCCAGACACTGACTGGCTCAGCTGCTTCACTGGCCAGGAGTGCAAAGGGGAAATAAAGGGCAAAAAGAGGGGCAAATCCTTCATTTACATCTCAGGATGCATCACATGTGAATTTAATTTAATGTGCATCCTTTTATTCATTGTTATGCCATTAAACTTACACGCTATATATATATATATATATATATATATATATATATATATATATATATATATATATATATATATATATATTTTTTTTTTTTTAGTATTTGTAAATGTTATGTTCAGGTAAGATTGTAATTACACTAAAACTGCTGGTACAGTGCTGTAGCCTGAATTAGTTCATATAGCCTAACAATGCAAAAAGTATTGTGTCTGTCTTACATATAAAAACATTATAACATTTTCTGTCAACATGGTCTAACCATGAAATAACCAAATTTGTGAATGATCAAATCAACCAATAATGAGGGCGCACTGCATCCATCTGGTCATTATATTGACCTCACTTTGTGATGGACCCCTGCTTCCTGTAATTCCTGGCCAGCTTCACTTTCCCGGCACGTACCTTGCTGATTTCGAACCCGAAGACCTCCTCAAAGTAGGCAGGCTGACTGATTAGAAGCAAGTAGAATGTCCAGCTTCTACAGAAGTTTGCAACAATGATTGCATAGACAGGCATGGAAGAAAAGAACTTTCTCCATGGGGTCTTGTACTTCTGAAATGAAATAGGAGTAATAATAATATGTGTTACCTTGATCAAGGCACAGAGGCACACCAGTGCCAGTGTAATGCTAGGGATCTCTAACTTCCCTTTGCCTAATGGAACCAAGGATCTGCTTAGGCTGGGCTTGCTAGCTAGCTTGGAGATCAATTCTATGCTGCAGCTGGTGCCTTCTTGTACGATCTGCTCATGCAGGGAGGGGGGGGGGGGGCAGCAGCAGCAGCAGGATAGTCTTACAAGCAAACCGAGTTTAATGTGTGACTGTTTCCACCCGCCCTACACCTGTCGCAGCAGGACTATGGCACAGACAGATTGTCATCAATCCATTACTTACCAACAGCAAAGGAAGCGGCACATGTATTTGATTTTATGAATGTGGAACAATTTTTAAAAAACCGTTGTTTTGGCTCGGCAGATGTACTGCCTCACAAAATCTTGGGACAAGTTATATGGGAAGCAACCAATTTAGAAAGCTGGTTGTCAGCTCAAAGACAATAAGACAAGCACAACAGTGCTCAGTTGAAGCTTAATTAACAATTGAAATTATTCTGAACAGCTGACCCTGTCTCTTATGGCGTAACTGTCTCATGAGAATTTGGGACTAGAGGAAACCAAAAATGTGACTGAAGAAGTGCAAGCAAGGATTGATCAACGCCACATATTATTGAAATGTATATTTTACTGATGATTTATGAAAAAAAAAAAATTATAATCCGGACATACATATTATATTCAAAAACATTTTACTGCCACCTTCATTGGTTTCCATGCAGGAGAATGCATGAGATCAGATTGCAAAGGGAGTCATGATTTTTGTTTTTTATTAACGTGGTTCAGTGGTCACTTTTCAGCCTTACATCTGCTGGTCCGAGGAGACTGGCACTCTCCCCAATGCTCTCTTCGATGTAGGTGCGCTCCTCGGCCGTGATGGTGGGGTGGACAGCCGGACTCTCATACGACACCAGGACCCAGAACATGTACCACAATATCCCAAAACAGCCTGTTAGCACAATCAGAAAAAGAGCATGGGGGCTGGAGTTCATCCGAGTTCAAGTGGTCAGAATTCTGGCAAGAATGTTTCCTCCGTTTGATAAACCAAAGGGGTCTAGCATGAGACTATGAGTCTGTAGTTTGTAAAAATGCCCCATTTTGATGATATTTGACCTAGACAGTAACATAAAAGATCATGAATCATTTTAAAGCTTTCCAACAAAAAAGTAATTGATGGAGCAAAATGGTCGAACTCCCCTCCCTTTCACTTCATTTGGTATGACCCATAAGTAGCTGTTTATTCTAGGTCTCTCTGTCATTCCGCTGGTAGAAGCAGTTTAAGACTCATTCAGGTAAAAGTACTTAATACAGAAACCTGATATTGAACATACCATAAACATAGAAGACAGAAGACCACCCATTATATTGGACTAAGATCCCAGCTAAAGGCATGGCTATCACAGCTCCTGCATAGGAACCTGTCAAAAGAGAGAGGAGAAATGGTATATTAAGGGGCCAACATACACATCTTGGACCACGTCCATTTACATACATTGCAGTCTAGGGGTCTTTCAGATTTTAGAAATAATACTACTTAAATTCAATGGCAAATGTTTCGACCAGAAGTCTTTTTTAAGGTCTTCAAAAAGACTTCTAGTCAAAATGTTCTTCATTGAATTTATTGAAGTTATTTTTAGTACGGTATTCCTAACTTAAGCCATATATTTTGCAGCTAGTGTTAAATGGAGCAGTTGTTCTCTTGCAACCCAGAGTAATTCTTATGGGAGAAAGTTCCATGAGAAAGAGCTCAAACAACGCATTGGCCAGGAAACCTTATAAATCCCCCACTGGCACTTTAAATTGGTCTAGAGTGAAATGAGGATTGCTCCTGTATTCATATATCTGAAACACGTGATTTTCTTTACCACAGAAGGAAGTTGTAGCTAGTCTGCTTCTCTCCAATGGTGGAGCCCATTTACTCCATATTCCATGGCAGGCTGGATAGGTCACCCCCTGCAAAGAGAATTGGTCACAATCCCACTACAGCAAACCCAATTTCTAGTCCTTACCGCTAAAGCAAAAAGCTTAGAATAACTGAAAGCATGAAAATGAAAGGCAAATGTGTCTTACATTGAAGAAATCAAGAAAAAAGGCTTCTTTCTGGTTGAAAGTTGTGCTCATTGCTTGTTGAAGGAGTGCACAAGAATTAAATCACAACAATGTATTGTACAGTGCTAAATGGGGCTAGTTTTTTTGGTTGTCAGTGTCGCCAGTAATGTTCCATTTTGAGCATTAGTTTCAGATTAATTCCATGGAAGCACTGAGGCTGCTTGAGATTCATTGTGACTCCCAGATAAGATTGAATTACAGTGACACTGTTCCTGTAAATTAGGTTTTATTTAAGATTAATGGTCTCAATTAGAGATTGGCAGCACATTCAAACAGATCAGTTAGTTATTTGGTAAGAAGAGATTTTTCTATTACATTTTCATTATGTTTTAATTGCCAGACAAGCAAACTATTTACAAATGTGAATTGCTAGGGTTTGCTTTGCAAGAGGCCTATGTTTTGAAATCCATTGTTTGATATCCTGTAGTTCCCTGTTTGAGGGTCAGTTAAAGAAGGTTTGTAAAAACGAATGCTTTCTCATTGGTTTCAAAACGTTCTCTATCTTTGGAGGGAATATTTGCAAACACACTCAGCGGACTCATATCCCTGTTCTAACCCTCAGCGCTTACTCGGCTAAATCACTAAAACACACACTACACTAACGAATAGCACACAGCATTGCAATCCCAGGCTGACCTGCCTCCTTTGTACACAGCCTGGTTCTGCCCTGGGCTTGCCCAGGTGCCAACAGAGGGTCAGTGGAAACAGTGAGGGTCTGGGTCCGCTTGTGAGAGGCTTTCCAATCCAACCCTTTCCACTACTCTACAACCCAGTCCCTAATCACTGATAATCTACAAAATCTTTATTGAAGAAAATGACAGCTAAACACCATATTCACTTTGATATTTCCTATTTTTTTCTGTACGTCGGAGCTTTTAAAGCAATTCCTTATCAATTATAAACGCAAGGGGGGGTGAAAACTGTTTTGTGTTTTTTGTAAAATTGTTCTTGTGATTTTTAGTCACGGGGATCATACTTTCATGTTGCTTCTGCGTCATTTTTTCGCCTGTTTGTTTTGCATTCTTGCAAAAGACTTCCTATATTCTTGATTGATGCCCATGGCGCCTGTAATAAAATTGCTTCAGAGAGTAATTAAAAAGGATTCCAACTTTATCACATGCCAGCAGAGATGGCAACCCAGTCCCTCACAATATCAATCTCTGTTGAGATTACAAAGCAGACAGCTATATCCCGCAGCATTGATTTAATATATTATACAAGTGACTGTGCAAATGAGTGCTGCAAAGGGCACCTCTCTCTTTTAGATTTGATATTTGCTGATGCTAAATCCACCAAGATCCTGCGATAGCCTGCCAAATGTAAACTGCACTGCAGGAAATTTGGGATTAGTGTGGTAAATTACATTGTAAAAACTGCCCTGGTCTTTGGGGAAACTTGAGGAGATGGCTGTGCATAAAGCAACGTTTTTACCACACGTAGAAAAACAAAATCTAGCATTTCTGTTATTGTGGCTAAAGTCTCTTGAACTTTGAAGAGGCTGACTATTGTTAATGCATCTCAATAATGAGAAAGTATCGAGGGATCTCCACTTACCTCGACAAGCCCCTGTAATATCCTGACGAAGATCACTAACCCGTAGTGCACCCGCGCCGCAGAGGGGATCAGCATGTTGAGAATCGAGGTGAAGAAGATAGCGGCACCAAAAACCCTGCAAGAGGAAGGACATCATTCAAGCACCTGCAGTGCGTGCCGCTGGAGCAGCCAGGGGAAACGTGCAGAGCAGATATGCTTTTGCCCCATGTTCTCATCTTGCATTTATTATCGTTGATCTTAGTTTATCACGACCGTACCCATTCCTTACCATACTTTTTGCGGTGCTTGCCTATGCTTTACTATGTGTTTATCATGGTGGTATGCTGTCGTTTCGCTGTTGCAACATTTCATTGTGTTAGTTCTGTTGAATATAAGCAGCAGGTATGATGCACAGCTGGACTAATGGGCGGTGTACAGTATGCAGTCTGGTTAACAGAGTTATTAGATTTCTGGATACTGTACTGAACACGCTATTTCATCTAAATTCAAAATAATAATAATAATAATAATTAAAAAAATGAAAACGTAACAGAATGGTTTTCAATACATTCACGGTTGCTGAGTTTTGAATACATAATCCCAAATCTTACCTCCGAAATTTAAAGTAAATACATTTAATTGAATACATGATGTTTGATTTAATTAGTTATTTATGTGTTCATTGTTTTTTATGATAGCAAGCTGGGCAATACCCCATACGAACATACACAATGCAATTCCCTGTAGCCAGTACTGTAGTAGGTCAAGTACTAGTGTTTTCAATAAAGGATTTAAAACATATATATGCAATGGTCACTAACTAAAGGAGTGCAACATTTTGCAATAATAATAATAATAATAATAATAATAATAATAATAATAATAATAATAATAATAATAATAATAATAATAATAATAATCAACACAGAATAGATCTAAATTGCCTACAAGACAGAGACCTATTGCACAGTAATATGAAAACAAATTCAATGTTAAGTCAATTGTATTTTGTGTCATGAATAAACCATATTATAAATTAAACATCATTGGCAGGATCAGCCCCAGAGGTCTATGCGCTGGAACCAGGGTAACCCTTTCAAACACTTTACAACAAATACACACGGGACAACACGCGAGGCTTCTCGTTTCACACATGCATATTTTCATCAACAATAATAATAATAATAAGAAAACTATAAAAACACAAATTATATTTTTGAAAACATTGCCGCCTGAACAAAACGAAAGATACTCGGCCCTAAATCCATTGTATTTGCAATTGCATAATAATAATAATAATAATAATAATAATAATAATAATAATAATAATAATAATAATAATAATAATAATAATAATAATAATATGTGCTGCTTCTATTTATTGTATATGTCATAACATAAAAGGCCCTTCAACAACAGAACCCTGCAGTGCTACAAACGCAGAGCTGTGTTATCGAGAACACGTCCACGGAGCGATTCAAATAGATTTGGGCATTTGTTATATACATGAGAAGCACGGTAAGTATCGTTGCGGAGGTAGGATACACTGTCGAGGAGGCAAAGAAGAAAAACAAAACTACAGAGTACGAATTTAGAAGAAAATCACACCTTCCATTAAAATGAGTGTGGAGACTGAGGAGGACACAAGAATGCATTTTAACATCACTATCGACTGAAGTCTATCTCTTTAAATAACGCAGTGAAGTCCAGGCTTTCATTTAGTTTCGACAGCTGCGGCTCCGTTATTAAACCCGGCGTTAAACCCCAAGGTGGCTCATTAAACATTAAAGCATTGCACTTGACTCCATCATTCACAAATAACACACGCGGCCATCATTAGGCTATATTGCTTAAAATGCGGGATTTCGATATTTATTAGACCTACAGCTGGTACGTTTGAGATCGCAATACCAAACCGACAGTAAAAGAAAATGCTTCCATGGATTCGAAATGAAAAGTGTTTTAATATGGTTTACACCGCGTCTATCAACGCCCTCCTTGTTAAAAACAAAAATACATAAACCAACAGCTGGTTTGACTACGTAATATGTGAAACATTGTGCGTTGAAACATGCTGAATCTATGAGAAACCGATATGTATAATTAGCTTATAGTATATGGCTATAAAACAAAAGAGCAGCAGTAAACGATTAGCGTACACGCAGTATTAGCACACAATAATTGTACACGCATGCATCGAAAGCATACGAGATACGGGCACAAGCAGCGCAATAGTTGCACATCAAATTATAACATGTTTAAACATTTTAGCATTGTAGCTATTGGTCTGAATTTACTCTTGAGACTTATGATTTGTATGTTTTCCGAGCCCATCGCAACAACGCCTTTTATTAATATTGTAATAAATGCATACCTCGCAGTATTCGTTCCATTTTTGTATTGTGCGTTCCGATTCCAAAATCCAAAATGATGTGGATACATATATTAATTTAATTAGTGTTTTGTTAACAAAAAGCGTGCACCAAAAAGCGCTGTGTGTGTGTGTGTGTGTGTGTGTGTGTGTGTGTGTGTGTGTGTGTGTGTGTGTGTGTGTGTGTGTGTATTATTGCCTCACCCATATTGGAATACATACTACCATCCCTTCCCTTTAGCGCGTAGCTTAATTTTGGGTTAGTAGTTTGCTTGGTATTTTGCCAACCACCTCTCGTGTTGCTCACCTTGTTGTCCTAACCCACCCTCCCCATGTCTTAAACGCGTGTGGCACTAGGGCCCCGCGTCTTTGCTTCTGCTGCAGTTAGTTGGCTCTGACTCTACCTCTCTGGGGGTCTAATTAACAGGTGGAAGAAAGCCCTCGGGGTTCAGTGATATTGCCAGATCCCTCTGCTTTCTGTGAGCGGCCTCGCCTCCACCTGCACACACGACTGCACGAGCCTGCACCAGCTCTGTCAATAGACTTGGATGTGATCATTGTGAGGCGCCAACAATGCTGGGAAAATAATACCTTCATTGAATTTGGGCGTTGTTTCCTTTCATTCGTCACAATGGCAAAACTTATCTTAAACAAACTATGTCAAATATTAACGCTTTAATACAAATATGTATTAAAATATATAATTTGGCATTTTTTACATTTTCAAAAACGGTATATTTTTGATGCACTTTTTTTCTGAGAATAAAACACCAGTTGAAATCTATAGGGTAAGGGTATATACAGTTCGTGGTAATTCAGTCTGATATTATCAATATCATAGAAACAAAAGAAAACTAATTACCAACCCCATTATTATAATAATAATAATAATAATAATAATAATAATAATAATAATAATAATAATAATAATAATAATAATAATAATAATAATAATAATTAAACCGCAAATTTAATGTGTGTGTGTGTGTGTGTGTGTGTTTGTGTGTGTGTGTGTGTGTGTGTGTGTGTGTGTGTGTGTGTGTGTGTGTGTGTGTGTGTGTGTGTGTATTTTTTAAGGGGCACAAATCAATGAAAATAAAAGATATACAAAACACGGTTTTGTGTACATTTAATTATTAAAGGCTATCTCCTGAAAACGAACTGCGTGAAATACGAAATCCCAACGTTGTGTTACAGACCCCTGGTCCCCTGTACACAAATGAAAAGGCAATTACATCATCTTCATCTATCCATGATTACAGTAGCGCTGCACACCTGTCACAGAGTCATACCGCATCGTACATTCCCATCCAGGAATGTTGAAATGCTGGCGGAGATCAGAGTGCAGCGCTGTGAACACAGAGTTTCATTAGGAGAGCTGTGAAGTTATTTATTACCTGTTTGCTGCCAGTCTCGATGATATGTATCCTCCGGGGATCTGAGTGACAATATACCCCCAGAAAAAGGATCCGTGAATCATCCCGACTATCTCCGGGTCCCAGTTAAACTTTGCTTTCTTCGGGGATAATAATAATAATAATAATAATAATAATAATAATAATAATAATAATAATAATAATAATGTGCATCAGTTAAGAGTATGCATTTTTTGTTTGTTTCATCAAAATAAACACATAGAGCTATTAGTTATTGATCAAAGTGAAACAAAAATATGTCTATCTATATATATGATTTTTGTGCAATAAATAGTAAAACAAAATATAAGTGAAAATACAGCTCATACGATTTTTAGGGAATTAGGCGTCAGCTATTTCATATAGACAATCCCATTTCATAAAAACAGTCATTTAATGAACACAGAGACGCAATTAAGGAACTATCCCGATTATATTGTGTAAATACAGATTCTTTAGGGTGACGCTCAACACCTTTCAGTATGTGTTTACTTTCACTCTGCAATGCTTCTGATGGTAAAGATTGTGTCCTTGTCATCCGTGCATCTAAATCAAGCCTATACATTTCTATATGTGCGTGCGTGCGTGCGTGTGTGTGTGTGCGTGCGTGTGTGTGCGTGCGTGTGTGTGTGTGTGCTGCAAGGTGATGTGCTGGGGGCGCACCTCTGTGATTAATATCTTATCTCCTTCGTGGATCGTGCTGTTGTTGACCATGCCCACTATCGCCACTCCCAAGTTGCAGCGGATTCCAAAGGATATGCAGAACCCGAGACCACTCATGATTGCGATGATGTACCGGCGGGGCAACCCAAAGCAGGTGCAGTCGCACAGAGGCGCTTTCTTCTCCTTGTTTTCCAAAGGACGGCCATCTTCCGTCAGTTCTATCACCTCCCCAGTTTTTTGTTTCTTTTCCAAAACCCTGCATGCAAATGAGAGAATCGCATTAAAGGGGGATGTCTTGATGGTTGTACAGTCTTGGAATAGAATGTTCCTCTGAAGGGGTTCTGTATAGAACCCTCGAGCAAGCTCTAGAACTCTTATTCTGTTTCGGTTCCATAAATAACCATTCAAGAACCATTCAAGAACCATTCGAGCATTCTAAATACTGCACCTTAATTTTTGTAACATTTGCAATTTTTTTTCGTCAAAATATTGTGCAAACTTAGAACATGTGTGGTTTAGTGAACCTGGCACTCATTTCAGTCCTAGTTGACAAGACCTGTCTTTCTGATTAAAATAATCTCAACAGTCCGTACAGATTACACTTCAAATGTATACATGTGTATTAGTAGTAGTTTATATATATATATATATATATATATATATATATATATATATATATATATATATATATATATATATATATATATATTCTTATTATTTGTTTCTTAGCAGACGCCCTTATCCAGGGCGACTTACAATTGTTACAATACATATAAATAGTTTTTGTTATGTAAGATTCTCAGTTAATATGATTGTTCTTGTGAGCTGCAGCAAAACTCTTGAAATACAAAAAGGTTTTATATTTTTTTAATTGCATTTTAATATTTTAAAAGAATGTTTTTGATAAAACAGAAACAGGATGTTATAATGCAAGAAAGTGTGATATTAATTTTATAATACGAGTCTTTTCCCTGAAAGTATAGCCGGGTACTCCTAAAGCGTGAAGTAGGAAGTGTTATTTATAGATCTAACATTCATTAGTCATAGCTATAAGGCACAGTTATATATATATATATATATATATATATATATATATATATATATATATATATATATATATATATATATATATATATATATATATATATATATAATATTGAGTTGTCATCAAATTGATTAAGGAAATATTTCTGTGTTTGTGAAACCATACAACTGGATAAACGTATGTGTGCATATCTATCTATCTATCTATCTATCTATCTATCTATCTATCTATCTATCTATATATGTGTGTGTGTGTGTGTGTGTGTGTGTGTGTGTGTGTGTGTGTGTGTGTGTGTGTGTGTGTGTGTGTGTAAATATTTTAATTTATTACCATTGTTTATAAAAAATAAAAAATAAAATAAAAAAGCACTGCAAGAGAACAAATTGTTTAAAGAAAATGTCAAATGTAATTTTTAATGTACAGGAGTAGAATATATTCCTAATACTGTCATTTATAATAGGTCAAATGAAATGAACAAATACTCGTGAATACAAAAACGTCTTATTAAAAAGTAACCAAAAAAACAGAATAAATAAAATACCAGATTTGACTTTATTTCGCCAATAATAAAATGACATGATAACATCACAAATATCCATCCATTTCAAAATCATACGAACAGTGTGATTCTTTTGATTCTTATTCTGTTAGAAACGTAAATGAAATAGTATGTGTTAAAATAGTTGGTACTACGACATTTTAAATACAAAAGAAAATAGGACCCGAAAACAGGAATCAACACGGTGTATCGGAATGCTAAATGCCGGGACTGGATTATCAGTGATTTCAATCGCAATGCAGCATTTCAAAGTATAAACGCTTGCATTATATGCATTATGAAAAATACACCACATTTGTCCTTGGGTGCTTGCATTGCAAGTTTCCTTTTGTGTCTGTCTTAAACGATGCAGCTAATCGGGTTGATGGTAAAATTGATGATGATGATGATGATGATTATTATTATTATTATTATTATTATTATTATTATTATTATTATTATTATTATTATTATTATTATTATTACATTAATAAATACATAAATAAAAGAAAGATTTCACATCACAATAAATCGACCTGTTTGCGACTCATGTGAGATATGATGCAGAAGAGACCCGAGGCTCGGGGGCACAAATTTCTATTTACAATTCATTATTTATACCTTTCCAGACTGGGAAATAGCTTTCTGGGAATTTCCAGATCGAATACGGCCCTAATTATACATTCCCAATCTACAATACCGCAACAATCTAATTCAACAAAACCGGGCTGTGTTTTTTAATAAACTGTGTGTAATACATTGAGATGCCTATCTGATAAAAACCCGAATACATCGGAGATAACACATCTACGAAATCAAGTGCGGGTGTATAACCACCCTATCCTTACCTATAAATACACAGATCATGATTTTTTTTCAGTGAATTAGCAATCAGTAAAATAAATATATCGTCTCAGGAGTTGAATTGCAATTGCCTGTAGCTTCGCCAGACAAAATAACGCCCAGGTTTGGATCGTATAGTTTAGAAGGATTCTTGCAATAGCAGTTTTAATTCATAGTCGTTTTCCCTTACCTGTGAAGAGTTCCCAGTGATTTCCCAGCAACATTTTTCAGACCCTCCTTAGCAGGGGTGAAAACTCGTTCCTTTATGCTATCCATTCCAACTGATGATGTCGATAGTTTTTTTTTTGTTAAAGTACCATATTACGGTGAAGTACGAATGCACATACCGATGTTAAGCAATTTTTTTTAAAAGAATAATAACCAGGTTACAAATGGCTTCCCAAAAATAGAGAACAAGTTATCACGCCTACACTCGAGGAAAGAGGGGAGAAAAGCAAGCTCTTCTGACACGACGTTCACACACCGAATTAGAAAGACGTCTTCAGTTCTTTACTTGATTCGCTCAACGCAAATGTAGCTGGGATCATTGCGCTGGGAGACGCTGCTTTTGTAAAGATGGCAGGGAGGAAATAAAAAAAAAAATTGCAATTTATTTCATAAAAACGTTGCTATAGGGTTCACATCACCATCACAGACCCAGTCCCGGAGTTAAGTCTGTTTGCTGTGTAAAGGCTGTTTCAGCCTTTGACCAAAACACGCTTTGACACTTTGACAGAACTTCGTGCAATCTGAACTGGCAGCCCCTTGGACAGAGCAAGCAGGCTTCAGAGGGGTCTTTCCAATTGGCTCAATTCTCTTCTCTACCGGGGTGCGCGCCTTCACGATTTCAGCACCTGGACAGCTCCCTCTCAGCCGCTGTTTGACCCGCAGAATCTAGACTTGAACAAGCTCGTTTGTAGCGTTAGATTTCGGGTTAACTCCGTTTCATAGCCCGGGAAGCAGCACGTTTTAGCGGCTGCGGGTGCTTCTGAAGATGGATGTTGTCTTAGCCAACTTTCCAGGTCTTTCTGTGTAGATCAAAGCGCCAAATCCCCTTCTAGTCTCCAGGGAGCGGGTGCTATGGAAACCGGATGAGGGATGAAACCTTCTCGTCCCAGGTTCCCAGAGAGGACAGTGGCAACACCCCTGCACCAAAGAGGGAGTTTATTAAAAATTGACAAGTTTCATACAGTACCCACCCCGTCAAACCACAAACACTTACATTCGTTGACGTAAAACCCAGAAACCATTGTTAATAAAATGAATAGCATACTGTTTTTCTGCATTTTGTTATCTTTTAAAAAATGGCAGAATATTTGCAATATGATTATATTTACAACTTCAAGACAAATACCAAGATATATATATGAACTACTACTACTACTACTACTACTACTACTACTACTACTAATAATAATAATAATAATAATAATAATAATAATAATAATAATAATATCATTTTTGCTTTAAATTGATTATTATGCTTATTTTGTTTTAATGGCTTTGTGTCACGTCATTGGTTGACATATTCTCAAACGAAATTAAAATACCTTTTGTTTTAAATATGCAATATGTGTGTTTTATCATAAATCAATGATGAATTGATAATTATACTGCACTGTCTTAAATCGGGGTTTCTGAGCACGCTATACAGCACGCTATACAGAATCACGTGGTTATATATATATATATATATATATATATATATATATATATATATATATATATATATATATATATATATATATATATATAAGGAGTTGTGAATGCATGCTTCACTTTGATACATTTTTTAAGCAACTGAATGAAGCAGATCAGCCACCCCGGAGGACTGTTTGCACTTTGCAGTATTGTGTGCAGATTTATCTTCCCCACAAATGAAACATGAATGTCTTGACTCGTCTGGATCTGGACGCTTTTGTTGGAGAAAAGCTGCTGACCTTTTCACATTCCCCCCTCTGCACAGTGGCATAAAAAGGGCAATGCGCCCTCTGGTGGACACTTCTCTGAGGTGCAGATATTTAAATAACACTAAATAGAATACGAGTTTCGGCGAGATTATTGTTCTGCGATGATAACTAATATTTCATACATTTTATTATTATAGCAACTGAATGTAGGTTTAGATAGATAGATAGATAGATAGATAGATAGATAGATAGATAGATAGATAGATAGATAGATAGATAAAGAACCGCACATATCAATAGTTCATTATAAAACATTTTATTTACAAAAAGCTCAGCAGAAATAATACAGCAGAAAAAATATTTACAAAAAACATTATGATTTGATGTCATTGTTCAGTTTTCAGCAAGACTTTGAATAACTTAAATAAAAAAATATATATTACAACTGATACACGATCAGAGGACTCAGGACTTGAAAAATACTTCTCTGAATCTGTTCTTTTTAACAAGTCTGTCATCAATAGTGTGCCCTTGACTAAGCAGCTAAGAAAGGTGGAGGAACGTGTATGACCGACGTGCAGTGTAGTGGGGTACAGGGATGGAAATGTGACACCCACTTTGATCCACTCCTGGTTTTAGATGACACACCTGAGCTTGTTGCCTATGCACTGTGGCTAATCAAGCATGCAGTAAAACCTGGAATGGGTGACACTGCTATGCAGTAGGAGGTCTTATTCCCTCCCTGCTGCTGGTCACAGGGACCCAGCGATCAGGACAGGATGTCCACGTGTTCCCCAGGTCCGAGCAGAGGGGATCTCTCACTGCAGGCACCTCTCTTCTCTCTCCAGCTCTCATAGGGGCACCAAGGGAAGTGCGGTTTGTGTCTTGTCAAGAAACAATAAAACAGCTTGAAAGAATATGAAAGACTTTAGCAGGGGCTGCGATTCTGAATACAGAGATAACTGTATATACAATAATGGGTTATATGGAAGCTGGAACTGTCATTTCTGGTTTTGCTGCAGTTCATTTGGCAATGTTACCAATTCTTCAGCAGCACAAAGCAAAGTTGACCGTGTGATAAGAGTCATTCGGAAGTTGACAAATGGGAGAGCCCGGTTGCAACATCAGTAATCTGTCTGTTATATTTAACTTCCACATACCGTGTGCGCTGTAAGGGACAGCCGTCACGCACGCAGTAACGTTTTCTGCAGATGTGATATAGAAGTGAGCCTGAACCTGGAGCGGAACCACTAGCACTGGAACCTGAATATGATGAAAAAAGATGCAATACCTGCAATATAAACACCACAACACTAGAGGTCAGTGTTGTACCAGCTGAGAAAGCATACAGTACTGCTACATTTACTAAAGAAAGTTTGACACAGACAACCCTTGTAAAAACACACTGCTGCATACTAAATTAAACTACAGTAACTGGTACAAAATGTCTAAGTGTGCCACTGAATTCAACTGGCTTCTATTTTAATTTAAAAAATGCATTCTCTGCAATTCCTGGGATGGAAATAAGCCTTTGCATAGCAGTTTTGTCCATTAAATGGTTTACTGTGAGTTTAATAAGAGGCACCTGAGCTTGTTACCTATACACTGTGGCTGGTCAAGCTTGTAGTAAAAGGTGGAATGGGTGAAAATGCTATGCAACAGGAGTCTTATTTCCTTCCCTGTATTCACCTAATACAAAACAGGGCTTGACCCGGGTGAAGATGATCCAGAGGGACACCAGGCTCAGGATGAGCCCCTCCACCAGCACTGCCAGGAACACAGTCGGGATAAAGACCGTCTGCACCAGGAGCAGCCACTCCTGAGCCACATCACAGGTCATCATCTCCGCTGCCTGCTAAGAGAGATGATGCGTGTGACTGCGTTTGGGAGGGCGTCTCTCCCTTGAAGTGCTGGCTTCCCAAAGCAACCAGCCTGCTTCGCGGTACACAAATACAAGCCTGTGCAAATACGCTGCAAAACACTCTCCTCATTTCCTCAGTTACTGTTTTCCGTTGTCTGCACTTTCCAAGAGAGACAGAGAAAGTGTGTCTAAAAATACACTGTCAAACATGCAAAGGTGTTTGTATCCCCTCGTAAAGTAAAACATTCACAGTGGTCACACGAGAGTGCTTAGAGCACAAGGTCACAGTCCAGGTAGGTTTCCTATCTATGTATCTATTTTAGAATGCATATATGATTTTTTTTCAGAGTTACAGCAGGGCAACTTCTCGAACTCCACAGAGTTCACGCAAACTGTTAATGAATGACTGAAGGGGATAAGTTTATTTAGACGCACCTGAGCTTGTTGCTTATAGACTGTGGCAAACCAAGCTTGTATTAAAAGATGGACTGGGTAAAACTGCTGTGCAATAGGAGTCTTATTTCCAAGCCCAAACATGCTTAAATGGACCCAAATCCTACAGAAATGGAATTTCCTGCAGAAACATTCTCGGTTTTTCTCAGCGTATTAAGGTGCAGCAGTGGAGCTAATGGAAATGTGGAGCAGCGGCTCGTTCCTGCTCCAGGTCTCTGATGTCAGGCATTCACCTGCTACATATGTGCAAGATTCAGCAGGGAAAGAGGGTAGAAATCCTTAATTAGCAAAGCAAAACAGCTCCAGCGAATGTGGGAGCATAGGGGGGATACAGAGTGAAAAAGACTAAAGAAACTAAAAAAACTTGGCCTGTTGTGAACTTGCACTAAAAAAAAAAATTAAAGCACAAACCCAAATTAAACCCAAGAGTAATCCTACATTGCTTTGGTTTTAGCTTAAACAAGGCCCCCACTCCTGGGGACTCCCTGTGTCTACTGGTTTGCATTCCAACTGAGCTATCAATTACTTAACTAGACCCTTCGTTGAACTTTTTAATTGTTTTCAACATTTGCAGATTTCAAGGAACTCTGCAACTGTTTGAGCTGAAAACAATAAAACAGGTCTAAGTAAGCAAATTATTAGTTATTTAGTTAAGTGATTGAGAGCTCAGTTGGAATGAAAACCAGGCGATAGAAGAGGTCCCCAGGCCCGGGTTTGAGAAACCCTGGATTAAACCAATCAAGCTGATTATACAGTGGTATTACCAGAGTAACAGTGCCTTCTATAAAAAGACAGCCTGATTTAACTTAAACTGTAAATCAAAAGACATGTATTTGGGTGTTTATCAGTACAGGCTTAAAAAAAAAATCGCAACCTTATTTGACAATACCTGGGGTGGCCAAAGTGGTTCTTCCAGTCCTGGTCTTTGTTCAAACCCTGATTGTTTGACTGAACCAATTAAATCTCCATCCAGACCCTGAAATAGTTAATGATCTAATTTTACCTGTTAAACCTGGAGTGGAATTGCGCTCCAGGACTGGGATTGGACTCTCCTGGACTGGAAGTTACAACAAAATGTAGCATTTCTGTCATCCAGGTCTTTATTACAAACACATTAGTGACTCCAGTTCGAATGAAAAACACACTGTAACATGATTTTAAATTATATTTATTATAATAATTATGTATAAAGTATTCTGGTGCATTCAAGTAAACAGTAAAGAGGATGAAATTGTGAATACATGTTTTTACATATATTTTTCTCAAAACAAAACATTTCTCTGAAGACAACATCTTGAAAAAGAACAGCATTGAACGTATTTACAAATCTATATAGTGTAAATCGTTTAAAAAACTAAAACTAAAATCAATTTTTATTTCATTCAAAAAAAATTACAATGTATAAATAAATGTATAAAAACTACCAGCCATTAAAATAATAATACAGAAATAAAACAAAGAAAGAAAAAACGGTTTCATTAACCCACCCACATTGTAAATGCTAAACAGATATATGGAAGGCATTTAAAAAGTGAACGTCTAGTGGATACGCGTAGTGTATTATAAAAGGCTGTAGATAGCACTAAGGTGTCAGTGAGTAAGGTGAGAAAACATCATGGAAACTATTTTCTGTTTAGTTGCTTGTTAATTTTTCAGGCACTTTTCTCAAAGCAAGAATGTCTATTGTGAGTAGATTTAAATGACATTTTCTTTATTTTGTTAAGCTTTTTAGTCAGTGTTCAGGTGCTTTCACCTGTAAAATCCTTCATCTCACCTTAAAACCAAAACATAAAAATAAAAGAGAGAGAGAGAAAATGGCTTTTCAGCTGCAAGGTATGGATCACAACAGAGAAAATATATAGATATATACTGTGTATCTATGCAAAAAAAAAAATCAAAAAGTGTGTAGTTTTTTTAAAAACCTGGGCTGCTATTACCAGCTACTTGGAGTCTGGATAGAAACCTGGCTAGATCATGTGTACAGTCATTGCAGACAAAATTCTGGCATTGTCTATATACCTGTATAGAAAAAACTACAGAGACAGAGGCATGCGCCATTATTTGAATAATGATATTCTGATTATTTGCCTGTTTGCTGTCTTCTAACTCAGTGTAAGTAAGTGCTCTGTTCATTAAAACGCTGTAAAAACATTTTCATTTTTTTCTAAAAGCAAACAGACCCATTTCTACGTCCCCTTTCATCCGAGGCACACAGATTCCCTGAACACTACAATCACTTTTGGTTCTTCTTCTTGCAGTTTAATTAACACTAATGTAGGCACAGGCACATTAATGAAGCATCTTTAAAACTGGCACACAATAGGCTGATAAAGACGCTGTATACACACTGAACTGTATACATCAGACAATTCAATCCTGGCTTCCCTGCAATCCCATTATCTTACTGCCATTGGGCTCTAAATGTCATTGACGTTTCTGTTTGCTTTTTCACACACATACATCACTGCTACCCACAGCAGCCTGGCCGTTCAACTTGTATCTTGGCACCAATTTTGAATGAAATAAAATAAATGAACATAACCTAATACACAAAGGGTCAACGTGACACTAACCACACGGGAGCGTTGAGCATTAAAAGGGGTTTCTTTCAAGGTTCTGCAATAGCAGCTTGAGGTCTTCACTGTGCAATACATTTCGACAAGGCACTGGAGAAGGCGCGAGAGAGGGGCTGCTTTTTAATTGGACGAACCAAGAACAGCATCAGAGCATCTCATTAATACCATCAATATCCAGAAATACCACCATCCACTTAATTTAATGGTCCACCATGAAATGAGCATTTGAGTTTATTATGGCTCATAGGAGCAGCCCATCAGGACCATACGGCATCACTGCCTGCATTAGTCGCGATCACGTTACTGTCACCCGAGTGTCTCGTTACTCCTCTAGATGATATATGGGTTATGATATGGCTGGATGGATCGAACTTTCAGCATCTCTACAAGAGCAGATCTATACTTTCAGGCTTTACAGCTCCAGGTAATAAAACTTAGTTTCATACACCATGATACCTTGTTTAATATCCTCTCTGCTGGCTGTTGCACGTTACACACAATCACCCCTCGTCCAAATGTATTTTTTTTAAAGGCTTCAGGATTCCCAAAAGCAGAATTACTAATTAACAACAGAACTGCAATGTCTACAACTCAGTTACTCGTACTTCACGCTAACGACTAAACAATAACAACATCTTCAGCACCAACAGCCCTTTACAGCGTCATTTTTAACTATGGCATGCTTGCAGACCTCGTACATGGCCTGCACAAAAAAAGTGCGGTAAATACCTACAGTACAGCTCTGCATTACCTAATGAAATGAAGGGTCGATCCCTGGGGTCTTAAAAGGGAAAGTCTCATTCCGCAGAGTATGGGAGAAAATCCTGGAGGCTTCTAAACAGGTTTGTGTGAGATGGAAGCTTGCTTGCTGAGCTTTGTTAAAATGAAGAAAGATTGTGTGCAGTGACTCAGAAACGTTTCCAACCACACGTGCTTACTAAATGTCTTGGATACCTTGGTATTCCTGAATAGCAAATACTGCAAGCAGTGGAACCCCAAAATATTATTAATATACTTCCAAAAGAAGGGAGGGGGGTTGTACTGTATTTTACACCTCAAAAAACTGCTCATAATGTGACGAGAATAAGACAGAGCTATTGAATTCCCCAATCCAATAGAATTCTATACAGCAGAATTACAGAATTACACCTGTATACATACCACTATTTCCCAAAATACCAAAATTATCTGGACTAATTTCACATAGCTTTACCAGATCAAAATGTATCTCTCCCGCAGAATTCAGATTGATTGTCACGGATTGTTTTTAGACGAGCGTAACCAAAAGCACGTCCAACTACAATGATTTCTTTTTTTATTTACAGCTCTGGCCAAACGTTTTGCATCACCAAGAATTTTAGGATTGATACATAATAAAAAAATAAACTATAGGAACATAATTTAGATCTTTTATTTAACATCATGCAATCAAACAAACTACAATTGCAAACGTTTACCGGAAGCCATAATAGTAGTACAGTATTTCATGTTAGATTTTGAAATGCCACAATTTTTCATTAAGTACTATGTTAATGTAATATTGTTCAGCAGGTTTCATTCGACTTTAAGCAAAATTAGTTAATTCTATAGGGTGATGCAAAACTTTTGGCCATAGCTGTATATAAATTTAAAAAAAACCATATAAAAACACCATAAAGCTGTAATGAAATACCTGACTACACATGCATACAGTGCATAGTTTTGTATATTCTGTATATTCCTGTATATAGAGTTTCAATAGCTGCAGATCTTTTGGTCATTCAGCTACAAAAGCAACACTGCAATACTCGCTACATTTGTGGACAGCACTGGCTACGTTCCACCTTTAGATATGACTTCTAAGACAACTCTGGGTGTGCGTCACTGTGCAGAACACATGGCAGAGGATTCCTAGGCTGAGCTGAGGGCTGGTAAGCAGCCTTGTGGAAACGCCAGCAGAAGCACTTCAGGTCTTTCTCTTCGCAAAGCAGACTGAATGTTCTAGCTCCTGTTAACACTGTCGCTGCAGAGAGACAGCCAGGACTACGAGGAGGACTGCTGCTCACTGGAAAAAAAAAAAAGAAAGGTCACCCAGCACAGGTGGAGCGGGGCTTTCAGTATGATGTCACCCAGCACAGGTGGAGCGGGGCTTTCAGTATGATGTCACCCAGCACAGGTGGAGCGGGGCTTTCAGTATGATGTCACCCAGCACAGGTGGAGCGGGGCTTTCAGTATGAAGTCACACTGCTACGGTGGAGCGGGGCTTTCAGTATGAAGTCACCCTGCACAGGTGGAGCGGGGCTTTCAGTATGAAGTCACACTGCTAAGGTGGAGCGGGGCTTTCAGTATGAAGTCACACTGCTACAGTGGAGCGGGGCTTTCAGTATGAAGTCACACTGCTACGGTGGAGCGGGGCTTTCAGTATGAAGTCACACTGCTACGGTGGAGCGGGGCTTTCAGTATGAAGTCACACTGCTACGGTGGAGCGGGGTCTGCTTGTGCGCTGGTAAAAGCATTCCCTCTCCCCGGTTGTCCTGGAGGTGCTCAGGGGGGCTATATGACCTCGGACAGCACCTCATGATGGTCCGTGGAGAAGGAGGAATTCTCTCCCAGCTGCTTCTTCAGCATTTCGATCTCGTAGTTGTGCAGGTACTCCTGGGTGAGGTACTTCTCCCTCTTCACCCGCGCCTTCACGTCGTTTGGAACGTCCGGGATCATCCAGGCCACAAAGAACTTCACCATGAACACCACGTGCTGCCCACACAGGAGAGAGGGGTTAGCTTCCGTTAGAGAACACAGCTCTCTTCAGTTATGTTGTACGCGCTGTGTGTTTTATAACACAGTAACTGTATATATTACCTCCATGATGATAATGAAGGCCATTTTGGCCGCCAGGACGTGCCAGAACTGCATGGTGTGCTGGTACTCCTTCTCATGCCCTGGAGGATAGCGGTAATCTCTGTACCTGCAAGACAGGAAGGACATCAAGAAAATCAATGAATAAATATATGCAATCCAGGGGTGCACAGAGGACTCGGGGTTCAGGTGCATTTCCGACACTCGTTTGGGATCTACAGTTTAAGCCGTTACCTTCCTGCACCGGGGACTGTGTGCTGGGACCGAACTCAAAGCGGTCCGCTTTGTTTCCATTAGCAGTAGATCGATATCAATGGCGATTGTGAAGTGGGACTCTTAAATGATTGCGGATTGTATTCTAGATTACAGACTGCAAATGGATGGAGCATTGAGCAGACAGCCACCGGTTTGATACTGGGAACGAAACATGGTTTCACAGGACAGACAGAAGTGTGGCCCTGAAGGAAGGAAGTCTTCCTGCTGTCTTTTACCTGCAGCTGGTGATGATGGAGCTGTTGAACCAGCTGGGGCTCTCTCCATCCTCCGGCATGTTGTGGGGCTTGAACTGGGAGATGTTGAAGATGGACAGGCTGTTGTTGATGTACCCCTCCATGGAGTTCTCCGTGCCAGGGTGGTAGGCATAGTAATACACCAACCGAGGGATCATGTCTGAGGTGAAGGCCACGATGAAAGCCTGCAGGGCGGGAGAGAGGGGACAGGGGACTCCTAATCTGCTGTGCAGAACCTGCATATATATATGTTCTCCACATTTCCATTGTGCAAACCGGACCCTGCATGGATATCCATGGTCATCCATGCTCGTTTTGTTCAAATCTGTCCAGGGTTCATGGTTCATAGACAGTGCAGAGTCCAGAAGATCCCTTTGCTCTCCTGGATATACTGCCCTGCCTGTACATGTAGTGCTCTACCTGTGTGATTTGTGTGGTTCCTCTTCAGTAGTTCTACTTTAATGAAACACACACACACACACACACACACACACACTCAAAATGAAAAAATGTATTCCAATTTTGCTGGCTTAATGGACAGGTGCACAAATCAGCATACACACATTCTTCTAAATGGGACCATTAAGAGATCTTTTGCACTAACTTTACCATGGGGTACCATGACATCCACGTCACCCAGGTATAGTATGTATGTATAAAAACCAAGACTCATTTCAACATCACAGACATTGAAAAGACTTCCATTCTAAACGCTTGTCATTGAAATGATAAACCCAAGCACCGCTGAGCACTTCATAGTCTTGACACACTCACGTTGGTGACGACAGACAGGATGGCCACTCCGTTGAGGATCTCCTGCCACGCTCCGATGCTGTGGGCCTTGGCCGCCACAGGCCTGCGGAACTGGGTTGTGAACTTCCAGGCGTCCACACGCACCTCCAGGATGTTGTTGCAGAGAGCGAGGAGAGGAGCCAGGGGGAAGGAGGCCACGAACAGGGTGATGAACCCAAACTGGATCACTGCAGAGAGACACACAGGTCAGGAGAGGGGGCGGACAAGCAGGGCACCCAGAAAAACACCACGACAGGTCTATGAGCTCTGCACAGTATGTCATTGTCCTGCTCTGTTGTTCTACAGCAGTGGTCCTCAAAGTGGTGCCCACAAAGACAGGCCGTCGTGCCCCGCGGCAGCTGTTCTTAAATTATGGGTTGTAAACACATTTCTGGTGGGTCGTAGCATGGGGAAATAAACAAATAAAGCTTTAAATACGTTTTTCAACAAAAGTGTCACAGCAGTCTGTTGAAAGTGCTGCTCGCTTATGCTGTGCTTGTACGTACTTGACATATTTTTTTTTTTCCTGAAGGGCCTCTGCGATACGATCAACCAATTGAATATCTGCATTTTCTCTGTGGTAGCCCAATCATAAGTTAGCTGGGTGGGACATAAACTGTGTCTGTTTCAGTTGCAGGTACTGACAGTAAATGTAACCAATAGGTTGTCCAATCATAAGCAAGCAAAAGCCGTTCATGGTATTCTGCATGAAAATTGAAGGTGAGTGAGTAGCCAATGGGAAAGTGAAAGATCTGACAGCTGTCTAATCATTCGTGAGCAGAGGCGGGGTGTTAATATGCCAGGTAAGCACTGAATTTCGCTGACTGTTATTGAGAAAAATAATACATTTCAGTATTTAGAATTAAATTTTCTCTCTATATACTTTTTAATTTCACCAGACAAGGGAAACACCAATCCACTTTCTCTGAATAACTGTACTGGAGATGAGTGACCTTTAAAACAGAGTAGTGTTGACAAATTTGCCCGCAAACAGCCCAGTAAGATCAGTTTATGCCCGTGCCCAAATTACTTTGAGGACCACTATTCTACAGCCACCAGGTGCCAGCTTTGACAGAGTCAGGCTTTCAATTAAAAATGTAACTGATAAATAAAAGACTAATTAAGCGATTGATCAATGAAGGTAACACAAGACTAACACTGCATTTCCACTATGAAAACACCTGATCGTAATATCATGTCCCTAGACTTGGATACAGCCCATCAGGCTAGAGCAGAGCCTGAAATGGCTTGAACTGTTTAATTCTAGCTTACAAACATTGATTTTAATGTTACTTGACTCTAAGCCAGATCAACTTGGTAAACCACTAGAAGCCTCAGTACACGCACAGGTTTATTGTGTTCAACTTTTCTAAGGGATTTGACACCTGGCTGCTTCTGGGGCAGGTCCCTGCTACACAGAGCCGAGGAAGGGGTCCTGTGTGGTTCTCACCCATCTCCAGGTACTCGTAGAATAGCCCAAGCTGTCCGAGGCACTGCAGGTCATGGTCCTGCTCCCAGCGGGTGTACAAGCCCTCAGGGTGATTGCGCGCCTTGCGGCTTCCCCACCAGTTCTTCAACCACCTGAATGGAGAAAGAGTGGAGGGGGGGTCAGCATCAACAGGGGAGCCAGATCGAGCAAGAGACTGCAATACAGGACCTCTCCGGAGAACGGGGCTCTGAAAAGCTCTACTTACGGCACAAGGGCTTCCTGAATGTTGCCCCAGATTTGCTTGCCAGCCATGACAATGAGAAGCTGAGTGGTGAGTTCAATGAGACAGCCGCCGGGGTCACACTGCAGAGAGAGAGAGAGAGAGAGAGAGAGAGAGAGAGAGAGAGCACAAGCATGAGCAGACTGCCCCTGGAATCTGTGGGGATTCTGCAAGGTATCAGGCATCATATAGTTTATGTTGGTTGTCTGACTGCATTTTGGTTACTCATGTGCAGACCCATTATGCCAAACCAGTAAGCAACCCCGCCAAATTATTATATAAATGAATGCATTCAAACTTATTCTTGGAAACTGGTGCCCGTTGCATTGTTTACTCTATATGAGGTAGCATGTTTACCAGTGGGCTGCATGGCAAATGTCTTGATATTGCAGGGATGGAAAGAAGACTCCCATTGCATAGTGGTTTGATCCATTCCTGGTTTCACTAGGAGTTTATCAGATGCACCTGAGCTTGTTACATATACACTATGGCTAATCAAACTTCTATTAAAACCTGGAATGGGCGAAACTGCTGTGCAATAGGAGTCTTATTTCCATCCCTGAGTCAATGTGAAGAAGCAACACGAGCTACCCAGAATTGTGACAGCTCTGTTTTGCAGGGATGCTGCTTCAGCTGCGAATGGCTCACAGCGAGGTCACTGTACCTCCTCATTTCTCAGCACTCCGAACATGTAGGTGTAGTTGCCGGGGTAGCCCACGAACTTGCCCTTGAAGAAGGCCACGTAGAAGCAGGAGGAGTAGTAGTTGACGAACTGGAAGAGGAACATCTTCATGGTCAGACGGTTCTCATACTCCAGGTGAGTCTTGGGGATTTCTGTGGGAAATGGCGGAAAATCAACAGATCAGGTGTGAAGCACTAACTAGCGTTTCAAAACTAAAGTCAGCTATGACTCACTGATGGCTGCTCCTTACATCTTATAATATTATGCTATATATTATAATAGTATATAGCATAATATTATAACATATTTAAATAGATTAAATACATATTAACTATAAATTATATATACACATACATACATACATACATACATACATACATACATACATACATACATACATACATACATACATGTATAATATAGCATAATATTATAATCTTCTTATAGTATACCCTCTTATAATAATATTCTGGACATTGGTTGTCTCTGACTTTCTATCAGCTCCATGTTGTTTTGTGAGTCACTCCTCCCTGTCTCTCTCCCTCTCGCCCCTCTGACTTGCCTGTGCTTCTTCTCCTTACCCAGATCAGTGATCCAGATGGCCACTCGCTCGTACAGGATGTTCAGGATCATGATGACCACAAAGTTGAGGCAGGAGGCTGTGACGGAGGTGGCGAGCTGTGGGGTGATCAGGGAGCCCACCAGCTGCAGGTCCTGGGTCTGGTTCTCCTTCATGATGCTGGCGAAGGCGGCGTAAACAGCGAGGCGGTACGCAATCACGGCGATGATGCAGGCGATGATGAGGGCGATCTGTCAGACAACATGCTCCTGTCACACCACGCAGTTTCCAGAGGTTTTGCAAGGCAGGAGGCATGTGCAGAAAATAAAATCGGATTCTCGTGATCAAAAGTCACTTCCCCTTTAAGACTGTAATTACAGTGCTCTTTATGCCAGGCAGTGGCGTGGTTGGAGCTCCCAATTGCCCCATAATGGCATTCCATTGTCACTTGTATTCTTGTTACAAGCCTGGACACAAATAGCATGGGTTCATAATGATGGCTCCCGACTACAGCATTACGAAGGGGGAGCGCTGTACAGTAAATTCGATTTTTAACAATCACACGAGCTGCAAATTATCTGTTAAAGACCTCAATGGAACCAGGCTCTCAGGGCAGCTCAATTCAACAATTCAGTTCAATTAAGGGCATGGTTTGGAACAAAGGTCTGGGACCGAAATGGACTGAAGGAGACACAAGTGAAGATTACTGTCTTAAAAGGGAGAGGTACTTTATCTGGAATTTAGAGGAAGCTGCACCTTTAAGCTCATGCCTCGTACCCTGTTTTTATTGATGCTGTGCACACTGCAGTTCACACAACGCACATCACTGCGGAGGTCATTCTGGGGCCATTCTTGCACTACCAGCAGTTCTTTAGCGTCTAATAGCCTATCCACACTACCTAAACAATGCACAAGCAGCACGCTTGAAACCATGCTTGCCACCGACTTCATTCACAATACAGGGCAGGCAGTGTGAACAAGTTATACGTCTGCAAAATTTGGTTCGTTGGACTGTGTTTCCCTCTAAACTGCTGGTTCCGTTTTCGATTGGCCAGTTCACCAGGATGAGCCCCAGAACCACGGCTCCACAGCTGGAGGACAATCAGAACGAAGATGCTCACCCAAAACACGACGGTGGCTCCAGACAAACAGAAACGCGCACACTTGCTTGTTAAGGGCAGGAAGGGCTCCAATTCCTGCATGAGCAAGCAAAGCAAGAGTTAAGTGAGAACAAACAGAGTGGGCTCCAAAGCTGTGAGAAGAAACATCCCATTCGCTAGACTGAGGAAACACTGTTTCATTGAATAACATCAGCATTAAAAACACTGAAATCGGCAGCAGAAACGGCATCCAGCCGCACGTTTCTCTATGTGTGGCCCCCTCTGCTACAGAAGGATGCATTTGAACGATCTCCAGTTAACAGCGACGTTGAGGAAATACTACCAGCAGGAGCTACAGTGCTGCTATACAGTATTAAGATCCAGCCGCTATTGAGATCATTCAAATAGATCCATACAGGAAGGTTGGAAATAAGACTCCCATTGCATAGCAGTTTGATCCATTCCAGGTTTTACGAGGAGTTTAACAGAACACACCTGAGCTTGTTACCTACACACTGTGGCTAACCAAGCTTGTAGTAAAACCTGGAATGCGAGAAACAGCTATGCAATAGGAGTCTTATTTCCAAGCCTGCTAGGGTTTCTTTAGTAATGTATTCTCGAGCGTTGCTTCTGGAATTCTGCAGCGGGACAGTGATCTGCTGTTCTCCCACACAGCTTGGTTTCCCTGGAAGCCACACACATTAATACACACAGAACAAGGAAGATTGGGTTAGTCACACTGTAACGATCCAGGCAATCCAGACTCCCCCCATCTTACCCAAAGGATCACTGTGGCCCAACAGATCACCATTTTCCCACAGATATCAAGTCTGCCTCTATTCAGAACATTCTCCTCCTCCTAAAGGGGAGGTAACACAATGAAATATCCATCTTCACACTTCTAGGCAATAACTCAAGCCAGCAGGGTCTGACGGGACTGCAATGGTCATTGAGTTGCCAGATAGCGTCAGATATATGAGTTTACTAGCGTAGCCAGCAATGGCAGTTTCACACACAATTATTGAGTTCAAAATGTAGCATGTATCTGTAACTGAATGGTTTGTAATTGTGAAATAAAATGTGTGTTACTTGAATTAAATGATATTATTATTTATTTAGCAGACGCTTTTATCCAAGGCGACTTACAGAGAGACAAGGGTGTGTGAACTATGCATCAGCTGCAGAGTCACTTACAACTACGTCTCACCCTAAAGACAGAGCACAAGGAGGTTAAGTGACTTGCTCAGGGTCACACAATGAGTCAGTGGCTCAAGCGGGATTTGAACCGGGGACCTCCTGGTTACAAGCCCTTTTCTTTAACCACTGGACCACACAGCCTCCTATGACCTGGACACCACCTGTAATGGAACTTATTATTGAGAGAATCATAGAATACAGCTGAGGGGCCTGTGTCATTGATACTGGCACAGTTTAAAGCTGTGGGCAGTGAAAAGATTAATATATACAGCACTGCATAACACTGGTAATGGAACAGAGCGCTGTACTGTTCATGCCCAGCCCCTCCCCGCTGTACCTGGGTGACGGGGTTCATCCTGCGCCTGGTGCACTTGGTCTCGTACTCGGGCCGGAGCTGGAGCTGCTGCTGCTCCTCCTCAAAGTCCACCAGGTCCCACTCGTACTCCAGCCGGGCCTGCCGGCGCTTCCAGAACTCCAGGAACATGGTCACTGAGGAGGGGCGCCGGAGACGCAGGTTAGGGGCTCCGATCGCAAGGTGAGCACACCGTATAATAATCATAATTCAAAACAATACTGCATGCATGCATTGTACTGATTGTGCAACTCACCCCATATGCCCATGAACATGGCAAAGAATAATGTGCCCACATTGTCAAACAGATGGGATTGCTAAAATAAAAGAAAAAGGATGACATTACCAATCTGCATTGACTGCATACATTATATATATATATATATATATATATATATATATATATATATATATATATATATATATATATATATACTCTGGAAAAATTAAGAGACCACTGCAAAATTATCAGTTTCTCAGGTTTTACTATTTATAGGTATGTGTTTGGGTAAAATGAACATTTTTGTTTTATTCTATAAACTACTGACAACATTTCTCCCAAATTCCAAATAAAAATATTGTCATTTAGAGCATTTATTTGCAGAAAATGACAACTGGTCAAAATAACAAAAGATGCAGTGTTGTCAGACCTCGAATAATGCAAAGAAAATAAGTTCATATTCATTTTAAACACCACAATACTAATGTTTTAACTTAGGAAGAGTTCAGAAATCAATATTTGGTGGAATAACCCTGATTTTCAAGCACAGCTTTCATGCGTCTTGGCATGCTCTCCACCAGTCTTTCACATTGATGTTGGGTGACTTTATGCCACTCCTGGCGCAAAAATTCAAGCAGCTTCGGCTTTGTTTGATGGCTTGTGAACATCCATCTTCCTCTTGATCACATTGCAGAGGTTTTCAATGGGGTTCAGGTCTGGAGATTGGGCTGGCCATGACAGGGTCTTGATCTGGTGGTCCTCCATCCACACCTTGATTGACCTGGCTGTGTGGCATGGAGCATTGTCCTGCTGGAAAAACCAATCCTCAGAGTTGGGGAACATTGTCAGAGCAGAAGGAAGCAAGTTTTCTTCCAGGACAACCTTGTACTTGGCTTGATTCATCGTCCTTCACAAAGACAAATCTGCCCGATTCCAGCCTTGCTGAAGCACCCCAGATGAGTCCAATTTTCAGCTTTGCCCAACACCTGGTCGTCTAATGGTTAGGCGGAGACCTGGAGAGGCCTACAAGCCACAGTGTCTCGCACCCACTGTGAAATGTGGTGGAGGATCGGTGATGATCTGGGGGTGCTTCAGCAAGGCTGGAATCGGGCAGCTTTGGCATGAATCAAGCCAAGTACAAGGTTGTCCTGGAAGAAAACTTGCTTCCTTCTGCTCTGACAATGTTCCCCAACTCTGAGGATTGGTTTTTCCAGCAGGACAATGCTCCATGCCACACAGCCAGGTCAATCAAGGTGTGGATGGAGGAACACCAGATCAAGACCCTGTCATGGCCAGCCCAATCTCCAGACCTGAACCCCATTGAAAACCTCTGCAATGTGATCAAGAGGAAGATGGATGGTCACAAGCCATCAAACAAAGCCGAGCTGCTTGAATTTTTGCGCCAGGAGTGGCATAGTCACCCAACATCAATGTGAAAGACTGGTGGAGAGCATGCCAAGACGCATGAAAGCTGTGCTTGAAAATCAGGGTTATTCCACCAAATATTGATTTCTGAACTCTTCCTAAGTTAAAACATTAGTATTGTGGTGTTTAAAAATGAATATGAACTTATTTACTTTGCATTATTCGAGGTCTGACAACACTGCATCTTTTTTGTTATTTTGACCAGTTGTCATTTTCTGCAAATAAATGCTCTAAATGACAATATTTTTATTTGGAATTTGGGAGAAATGTTGTCAGTAGTTTATAGAATAAAACAAAAATGTTCATTTTACCCAAACACATACCTATAAATAGTAAAACCAGAGAAACTGATAATTTTGCAGTGGTCTCTTAATTTTTTCCAGAGCTGTATATATATATATATATATATATATATATATATATATATGCACACACACACACACACACATTATCTCACTCTATATATATGGCATCTCATGCTACAGTCCAATGTGCTTTACATTGTCTTTATCTTCTCAAGCTGTTTTGTATGGAGGTACTGATAGGTACAACAAACATAACAACAAGGCCAGATTGTAGAGATGCAAGGGGATTGTACGATCACATGCCCTGTCAAACTGTCGTTCTATACCAAGGACTCTCTGAACTCTGGTGTTTTATTCAATCATCGTTAATGTCAGGACTGTTTTCTGTACTCACAAAGGAGGATTCGCAGGTTGTGTTCAGTTTCCAATAACCACACTTCCGGTCACACAGAGGACACATGACAATCTCGCCTCCGATATCCACACTGCAGATTTCCTGGCTGTGAGAGAGAGAGAGAGAGAGAGAGAGAGAGAGAGAGAGACAAAGTTGTAGAATGCACTGGTGAAGTCACAAAGTTAACCCTTATCCCTTTTTCAAGCACTGCAAATAGCAGAGAGACCAGGACAAGAGCACACAGTGGGAGAAGTTACTCACCTCCACACATTATCACTGTAGGTGGAAGCGCCATAACAGAAGCAGATTAAACCAACGAGCGCCGCATAGAAAAGCATTTCTGTGTAGAAACCCAGCCAGGCAAAGTAGATCCCAATCTTCTCTCCGTAGTACTTCCTGTCCCAAGCAAAGAGAACAGAGAGACATTTTACTTACAAAGTGCCTCCACTCTAACCACTAGAGAACACTGCCTCCCAGTCCCTCCGCTCTAACCACTAGAGAACACTGCCTCCCAGTCCCACAGCTCTAACCACTAGACCACACTGCCTCCCAGTCCCTCCGCTCTAACCACTAGAGAACACTGCCTCCCAGTCCCACAGCTCTAACCACTAGAGAACACTGCCTCCCAGTCCCTCCGCTCTAACCACTAGACCACACTGCCTCCCAGTCCCTCCGCTCTAACCACTAGAGAACACTGCCTCCCAGTCCCACAGCTCTAACCACTAGAGAACACTGCCTCCCAGTCCCTCCGCTCTAACCACTAGACCACACTGCCTCCCAGTCCCTCCGCTCTAACCACTAGACCACACTGCCTCCCAGTCCCTCCGCTCTAACCACTAGACCACACTGCCTCCCAGTCCCTCCGCTCTAACCACTAGAGAACACTGCCTCCCAGTCCCTCCGCTCTAACCACTAGACCACACTGCCTCCCAGTCCCTCCGCTCTAACCACTAGAGAACACTGCCTCCCAGTCCCTCCGCTCTAACCACTAGACCACACTGCCTCCCAGTCCCTCCGCTCTAACCACTAGACCACACTGCCTCCCAGTCCCTCCGCTCTAACCACTAGAGAACACTGCCTCCCAGTCCCTCCGCTCTAACCACTAGACCACACTGCCTCCCAGTCCCTCCGCTCTAACCACTAGAGAACACTGCCTCCCAGTCCCTCCGCTCTAACCACTAGACCACACTGCCTCCCAGTCCCTCCGCTCTAACCACTAGAGAACACTGCCTCCCAGTCCCTCCGCTCTAACCACTAGAGAACACTGCCTCCCAGTCCCACAGCTCTAACCACTAGACCACACTGCCTCCCAGTCCCTCCGCTCTAACCACTAGAGAACACTGCCTCCCAGTCCCACAGCTCTAACCACTAGACCACACTGCCTCCCAGTCCCTCCGCTCTAACCACTAGAGAACACTGCCTCCCAGTCCCACAGCTCTAACCACTAGAGAACACTACCTCCCATCCCCTCAGCTCTAACCACTAGAGAACACTGCCTCCCAGTCCCTCAGCTCTAACCACTAGAGAACACTGCCTCCCAGCCCTTCAGCTCTAACCACTAGACCACACTGCCTCCCAGCTCTGACCACTACAGAACACTGCCTCTCAGTCCCTCAGCTCTAACCACTAGAGAACACTGCCTCCCAGTCTCTCAGCTCTAACCACTAGAGCACACTGCCTCCCAGTCCCTCAGCTCGAACCACTAGAGCACACTGCCTCCCCCCCTCTGCTCCTCACCTGATGAGATTCAGGGGCTGCTCCTTGTAGAAGCACATGAACCTAGCCCATGATCTGTACAGTGTGAACCTTTCATTCTCACAGTTCTGATCCCTTGCTTTCTTCCAGTACCGGCACTTTGAAAATCAAAAAGAAGAAAAAAAATAAAATAAATTCTTTCAGTATATATAGGTTTTGATAAACACTCTCTAGAGAGAGAGCAGACAGTAGAAAATGTGCAGAACTTTGCATAACCTAATTCACTGTGTGCTTAATACAGGGGCCAGATTTATCAAGACCTTTACACCTAAATAAAACAGAAAACTGCTGTCAAACAATATCGGCACACTTCCGAACCCCGAAGCAAACCTCCCAAGCTGCTTGTTACTTGTTTTTTCTGAACATTCATTCAGTTTAAATTAACATTCAGTTGCATGTTGGTGTAAGCGCCTTGATAATTAATCATCTTCATTTATGGCTCCTGAAAGTTTGGCATGCGTTCGGAAGGTGGCATCCGTACGTCGTGAAGCGGGAAGGCTGTCGTGTAGGAGCCGTTGTTCAGAAGCCGCTTGATTCCCAGTTTTTTCTTTCCCTCCTCTGTCGCGTAGGGGCACCGTGAGAGAATGTAGTACACCTGGGGAATAGAGAGAGAGAGAGAGAGAGAGAGAGAGAGAGAGGAGGACAAGAGATCAGCAATCTAAAAAATAAAAAAGGTGGTTGGGTGGTCTTATAAGATAATGAACTAGTTTAGGACAAGGGGTGTCACATTTAATTCAATGATGTGTAGGGATCATACTGTAGAGGTTGTGTATCACGATACAGGACCAAAAGCACAGCCTGCTGTACTCACGATCCTGTTGCGGGTGGAGGGGGGGAAGATGGTGTCCTTGTCATCGATGAGGAAGAAGCCCGACTTGTTCTTCTCGAAGGGCGAGGTGAAGTAGTCGGGCTCGGGGTACATCACATCGGGCGGGAGTTTGAAGGGCTTGAACAGCCAGCTCAGGGGCGTCTCGCTGTCGCTGGGGATGTCGCTCTCCTTGAAGGGCACTTTGATCTTCAGGACCTCTGCGTACGTGGCCAGCACATCCCATGGAGAGTGGATCTTCAGGAAGTACGTCTTCCCGTCGTCCGACTCCTGGGAGGGGAGATATGGGGAGACACGGGGTCACCAGAGATGGAAATAGAACTCCAATTGCACAGCAGTTTTACCCTTCCAGGTTTTACTACGTGAGTAATTAGTCACAAGCTCAGGTGTGTCTTATTGGACTAGTAAAACCAGGAATGGATCAAACCGCTCTGCAATGGGAGCCTTATTTCCATCCCTGGTTCATCACTGCATTTACACTCAGAAACGAAAACAGCATAGATTCCCCAGCTGAACCCACCCATCCAAACCTGGTTTAATGCCAGTAAGGTCTGACACAGTGATACACCAATTTACAAATATGTTACAGACACAGTTGTGGGTTTCCAGACAGCAAGGTCAAGCGTGGTCAAGCAGGGAAAAACACAGATCAGTAGCATATGGTTAGCTATGACAAATGAACAGTATTATCATAGGAAATCTGTGGTAAAATGCAAGATTACAGTACAGTTCTAAGGTCACGACTGTAATGAAGCCACATGTACAGTATCTTTCCAGCATATTGAAAAATCTGATGATGATAAAACATGACATGAATTCATCAGTGTAAAATCTGAGCAGCAATCTGTTTAATTCAGTGTCCAGCAACTGGAACCCCTAGAGGGAGCCTCATCCCTTGCAGTGATTCAAAGCCAGCCGCACTGCACTGCCACACTTACATTTTTACCCTCTGTCTCCAGTTCCAGACCGGCCTTCTGCAAATTAATTTCAAATTCCTTTCTCCTTTCCTAGAAGGAAAAAAAAAAAAGAGAGAAGAGAAGGAATACATGTTTACAGCAGGAACTCCAGGGTGCATCTCTGTAAAGTCAATAATGTTTTGGTTCAAATACTGGATTGAACCAGTTTGATTTAACCACCAAGCCTTTTCACCGACCCTGCTGCCTGCAAGGACATCATCCAAAATCAATTCCAGTGTGTTTAAATCATGTTATACTGTAGACGCACGCTCCATACTAAACTGCCCACTCGCAGCCCTTCCACACACTGTAGCTCCCCTGGACCTGATTCTTGTGATCTGCAGTTTCCTGTCTTGTCCCACAATCTGTCAACTCCCTTTACTTGCTTACTTACTGGATCTGAGCAATGTTTTGTTTAATACGCAATACCGTAGACGTGCACAGCCTGTGTTTTGTTGGTTGACAGTGTTTCAGTCTAGCCAGGGTTTCCCTTCACACTCTGGTGACACTGTGTAGTACCAGACTGCCGCTAGCTTTTTTGATTTATTTAAAGGGGAAGTGTCATTCAAATCGCATGTCTGGACTACAGCATTCACAACTGCTACTGAGCAGGGTAGCAGAGTGGTGCAAAGGGAAGCGCAGTGACCTCTTGTGAAATGTGAACAGTGCAGAATCTGCCACTGGAGACCGGCGTGATCCTGACTCGAGCAGTTTACACGGATGAGCAAAACTGCGCCACGTCCGTCAGCGGTGACAGAACATTTACAAGGGGAGTACAGTGTGTCCTCGTTATTTCACCATTTGATAATTCATACTCCCCTTAAACCCAGAACAGCTTAGCCTTTCATTTATCTGCAGGATTAGAAAACACAAACGCTGAAAGACTGCAAGTTACCAGTTCAGATGCATCATTACATTGTCTTAAACAAAGAGCCGATTACATGGCAATACTAGCATGCCTTAGGGATTTGCGTGTGTTAATGTAGGAAGTTACATCTAGTTTCAGATCTCAAATCACATGCCCATAAACACCAGATTTTTTATTGATCTAAGCGGCAGTATAGTACAGTTCTGCAAGTTGTAAACCGCCTCCCCCCCACCCCAGCTAAACAGAATACTGCTTTAAAATCTATATATGCAACACTGTTACTTAAAATACACTCTACTTAATGAAAGACTATATATATCAGTGTTGCATGTACAATATTTACTGCAGCAATCTGCCAGGAAGAGATACTTGCGCATTAATTTAGCAGCTGGCCAAAAATGCAAAGGCATTGCCGACTTCCCTTCTCCCCTCGGCACTTTAAAACCACAGAACTACAGTATAAGAATCATCTCAATGCCTCAGAATGATCCAAGAGAAATACAGCACTGTTAATGGAACACATGAATGCACAGAACCACAGCCTACGCAACTGCTCCCCCCCTCCCCCCAATGAAAGGTATACAAGGGGGAAGGCGACTGAAATGAAACAATAAATGTGCTTTACCGCTTTCTTCTCTCCGTCCTTCGTGGGGTCATCAACGTAAGAGAGGACAAAGTCGATCCTCCGGATGCCATCCCTGAAGAAAATGGAGTCTTTGCTCTGAGGCCTTTTCTCCATCTGCAAAAAAAAAAACCAACATAGGTGAACCTGGCCCTCACTTAGGGGTTCAAATCTAATCACCGAGGTCTAGTAGAAACGGAGCAGAGAGCACACTTTCACAGCTGGAACTTCAGGACATGTGCTTCACTTCACAGCAGAATGCAGGATATTTTCTTACCTGATTCTGTAGGCCTGCTCTGTAATTCACACCAGCACTCTGGTAAAGAGCTTTCAAATCAATGCACTGCAACTGGCAATTGGAAAACTCTGCTGTACCGGTCAATTCCAATTCCAATTCCACCGGTGTGCCCAGGTTCGACTACAATTCCAATTCCAATTCCAATTCCAATTCCAATTCCACAGGTGTGCCCAGGTTCAACTACAATTCCAACTCCATTTTAAATTGCAATGAATTACTAGTTGCACAATTCATATTGTAACTGACCCCAGGTCTGCACTGCACTCATGCACAGCATCCAGTAAAGACATGCAAGCTCCAGCATACTACCTGATTGCACTGGCATTTCTTTTACTCTGCAGCTATGCAATATCACATGGCAGCCACTGCAGTTTTCCTTGGCTGAACAGACGTTAATAGTCTTGGATGTACCATCACTTTTACAAAAGGGAGGAGGGGAGTGGAGAGGGGAGGTACTTTGCCCCAGATTCTCTGTCTGAATTCCTTTACCCCTGCACAGTAACATGAGCCGTCTGTTTACAAGCAGACATGCTCCAACCCTGGACAGTTACATCCAAATCACTGAGCACGAAGCAGCACAGCCAGCCATGGAAACCTGCACTCCTACACAGAAGCACACAGCTACTCTGGAGACCAGGATAGTGAGCTTTCCTTGGAAACAGCGCAAGCGGTCATTCAGCTACATGGGGCTGTCAGGGCAAAGTGTGCAAGGTCACCCAAGCATCATACAAAGAGCCTTTAGGCAAATGAGAATGTGTCCTCCCCTGTCTTAGAGAGGCACTGAGAGAGGGAGGCGGGTGGGGTGTGTTCCATCTTATAGAGGCTCCACCACTGAAACCACAGTGTGTTTCTCAATGACCGATAGGGATTCGACTTCCCCTTTCAATATCACAGCAGAAAGTGCAGCATGCGACCGCCGGGATGCGAGTAGAAAGGTTAACAAAGTGTTAAAGGTGAAGTTATCTAACTAACACCAAGGAGGGCCAGAAACGTTCAAAACACCCGTTGAAATAAATATTTGTATTTTTGATTCTGTAGCCACAGGATGCACGGATCAAACTATCGACCTTCAAAAAGCACGGACGCCTGAAGAGCAGGAGCAGGGAAGCATGCAGCTCTGTTGTAGGAGGAACGATTGAAGGATGTTCTCCAACACTGTGATACAGATCCTCACTGATATACAGAACAGGCTGCGATCTGGCCTTATCTATTCAGGAAGCAGGGTTTGTATATCCAGCAGCATGGTTGGGGGGGTGGTAGGGAGGTTTGTCAGCTGGCATTTCCTTTTTTTTTTTTTACAAGCTTGACGTCGTGTGATCCGTGTGCACTGGCACAAAAACACCTCCCTCTGTACTGCAAGTGAACGCACTGGAAGCAGCTGACAGAGCACCCTGTCTCTCCCCCAACCCGCCTCCTGCAGCAGTTCTTTCCCAAGCTCATCTGACCGCAGCTTGCTTTTAATAGCTCTGCAGCAGGGTGGGAGAGAGCAAGCCTGGCTTCAGCAGCCTTGCAGAGCACACTGTTCAAAGAAGACCTTGATTTGTGCCTACTGTTTATTGTAACTGTATGCACAGATTTAGAGGACAGGGTGGGGGATGCTGCTGAAGGGAGGAACATAGCTCTCTGGTGTGGTGGCAGCCCATGCAGGGTCACATTACAGCAGAGATATTTTCAAACACACTGGCACAGCTGTGCTGCCAGTCACTGTTCAAAAAGAGGCCAGCGAAACACAGAAAGCAGCATCTGACAACTCCCAGTGTAAACGTATATATGAGAGAGAGAGAGAGAGAGAGAGAGAGAGAGAGAGAGAGAGAGAGAGAGAGAGAGAGAGAGGACCCACTGGTTATTGACCAGGCTGGGACATTAAAACAACTCCCCGCCAGCCCCTGGTTTAGTAAAGATTCACAGCAATGTCAAAACATGAGACTAAACTACACCCAGGCAGCGAGCACCTAAAGGCTGGTGGTTATGCAGCAGAGATTATTGAGCAACGCTCCCACCATTGCACTGCGCCCTCCACGCAGTGTACCCTCCAATACAGCCTGTCAAGATACAGACAGGGCCAAACAACACAGCACAGTGCAGCCCATGGACTCTTCTTCAGAGGGCATATGTACTCTATGTTTGACCGAGTGGGGTATGAGGAATATTTAATCTCTTACCTGCTCATCATCCTATCACATGAGATCTGTGCTGTTGTTTCTGCCTGGTTCAGTATTTGCTGCGCTTCCAAATGATTCAGATTTTGTGAAAAAAAATCTATCCAAGGCTGATTGCAAGGAAATGAGGTGGTGTGCAATACTAGTTTACTTTTTTAGAAGCCCAAGCTCCGTGGCCCCAAATTCCAGTCCAGATTTTCTTCCCAACCAGGTTCCAGCTAAAGATCAATCAACAAATAAATAATTGACTGGAACAAAATCGTGGACTGGAGTAGACCTCGTGGGCCGGAGTAGCCCAGTTCCAGGCAGAGGGCACACTGCTGCTGGTAAAGAGCAGTTCAATAGCTGTAAATCATGGCAGGCAGAACAGTCCAGGCAGCCCTGCTACTGCCCAGCTTGCCCCCATTTACCATACAGTACCCTGCAGCGGCATTTCAGGAACAGCGCCCTCTTCCTCCAGATCTGTGAAACAACCAGCACAGTTTAGGGGCAGCGGTACTGAGATCCCCCGCTGTTTAGATCATTAAAATAGACCCACGCCCTCCCTCGCCGGCGTTAATATGATCAATTTATTAAAGTTAGAAAAGCAGCAATTACTTTACATATTTAGTTTTAATAACTGTTTCAAATACATTCCACAAGGCTTTTACTGTCACCCCTCCTTCTAATAAATGGTTTGTGCCAGAAGTAGACAGCATGATTGTTTTCTACAATGAGAGATATAGCGAATTGGTCACTCCGATTGGCTGAGGAGAACTTAATTGCCTGTCTAATGAATGAATGGTTCTGTGCCTGTGAGATCAGCAATTTCTTCATTTTGTCGAGTAGATTGTATCATGAATGCGCAAGCAATGCTAAGATTCACAGAGAGCGCAACTGAAACAATCAATTAGAGATAATGCCAATTAAAGGACTAAAATATCACCTTAACTGTAGTGCTGTTTGTAATACAGTGTGTTTATATCAGAGTATTGTACATCAAGACAGATACTCCTGCAACGTTTATGCCAGAACAAAACCAATCTGAATTTTTGGTTTGTGTGTGAAGGGCTGTGGGCTCCTTGAGATGAAAGCCGCGATAGAAATGTGAATTGTATTGCATTGTATTAGTTTTAAAAAGTAACTGGAATGCAATAGGGTTCCTTGTCCAGTACATGCTTCCTTAAAATGACATGACCAAGCACCAAGTGAACGGAGCGATTGCACAGCAGTTAGGTGATTGTGCAGATTAGGCTAAACAGTCAGGGCTAGGGAGGAGTTCCCTGCGGTCAGCGATTCATAAACCCGTGGTCGATGGTGCTGCGTGCATGACGAAGGGGGCTGTGTACTGTATGGGGCAAATGAGAGGTATGATCTCAAAACCTGTGCAAGCGGTAGTGAGGGAGCGCTGCAGCACTGTAAAGCACGTTTTAAGTGCTTTCCAATAAAACAGCAGTTCATTATAGCAAGTCACTGAAGTGAGAGGTTCGGGAACCCCTTAGTCCACTTGAGCTGGAATTTACAACACTGTTGCATCCCAGAGGTGTTATCCTGTGTGTATAACATATATAGAAACCAAAAAAATATGGTAGCTTTTTTACAGTAGTGGCGGCAACAGCTATACCACAGTAACCCACTTATATTATCAAGGGGGTAGATAGTATAGAGAATCTGTAGGGGTTGGAAACGAGTTGCAGGACTTGTTAAGGACTTTGATTCTCAAATATTCCTATTCACAGCGCACACAGTACAGTACAGTACAGTACAGCCATATTAGTTTGGCAAATATACGATATAGACATGGGGATTCAACAGACTGGTCATTAGACAGGTGGTGTTTCAATAGCGGGTCCCCACTGTAAACAAGACTCTGCGTCTCAGTCAGGCTTCCCTGGTTAACATGCTTATTTTAATACATTTGTAACAGTTTTTTCCAGTCCACTAGATTACCAGTAATGGGCTACTTCATGCCCCCCCTCCCCAGGTGTTAATGCCATCAATATACATGTTAACGACAACCCTCCCCCCGCCGCACACACACACGCACACACACACACACAATGGAGCATGGTGGTCATTCCCTGCTTACCCCTTGCATATTGGAGATGAGGCAGGCGGACTCTCTGGTGCTAAGGGTCTGTCATTAAGCATGGAGGGAGGGAGGGAGGGAGGGAGGGGGAAGAGACAGGGAGGTTAGTGGAGAAGTGGACGAGTGATGGGATGTGGTGAATTCAGAGGTTTCCGATGGGTAATCTCCTCCACGGCCCCCTTTCAGGCTCCAGACACTTTGCAGCTCCACTTTCTCTGAACAGTTTTGGATTCAAAAAATAAATTATAAAACTTTACATACATATATATATGTATGTAAAGTAATGGAGTGTAATGGAGTGTGTTGAACAGTATGACTAAACCAGGGTCAGGAAGAGGCAGTGAAACCCCAATGGGGTCCGTGGCCCGGACCGAGGTGTAAGAATTGCAAGTGATGAATTCAAGCCATGCAGTACAATATCAAACTTAACCTGAATAAGAAAATGAAATCACAATAACGGCCAACTGAATTGTCAAGAGACACGATCCAGACCTCAACTGCTGACGATCTGCACCTTGATTGCAAATATTAAATTAAATTAAAACAGCAAGGCGCATTTAAAACGTTGACATGCTAGTGGCAGGATCATAGCTGGAAACCAACGCAATTAGCTTGCGTTGATGTGTACACAATGCAGAAGGAACGTTCCGTTTACAATACCTTGCAGAAATGAAAAAAGAGAGACTGGCACAGGGACACATTATGCACGGCACAAAGTCAATTTACATTCCAGTGCCTTCATTTGTACCTGCTACTTGTCATCAGTGAGTTTATACAATTGTGTGATGGTGCTTTATCTTTAAACTGAGATTCAAACTGACTCGCTTCTCACAGTGCAGGGTAAAAATAGCAGCTAAACATGCTGGAAGACCGATCAGACACATCTTTGCAAGTCGGTGCTTTCAAAGTCTCTAAAACAAATACAAGATTTACATGTTTTTGGCTGTGTAATAAAAGCTGGCGAGGGATATGAGCTACTGCTAGACTAGGGTTTGCAGTGCACTGCGTGTTGCCAGATGTTAAGGATCGTGTTGATACAGTATTAAGTAATTCTGAGGGCAGGGCGGCCAGCACAGTTCGCAGAAACCACGCTCACAGCATTAACCTTTCCCCTATGGGATTGCCCCTTGCAAAAACCTCCCCCATAACTCCACCCCGTTTTCCTGTTTCTACAAACTGTGTTGCCGTCCCTTTCCTAAAAATAAAAAAACCTTCAGCTGGTGATGGGAGGGATGACTCTGCCAGTTTTCGTGTGCTGTCACTGTAGCCTCCAGCAGGAAGTGAGACTAGAATAAACACCCTGCTCTCTTCCTGTTGTGCCCCATCTCTTTACCTCTGCCTCACGCTGCAGAGCTGATCTCAGCTGGAAACCAGTGCACCAGCATGTTTGCATCACTACTGACAAAACGTTAAGGACTGCTTTAAGAAGTGTCTTCCCAAGGGGTGTTTTATTTTTTGTTTGTGTCTTATTCTAGAGAAAGGCAGGAGCATGACATACATAGTAGCACAATTTGTGTACTACTGAATTTTAGTTATCCTCGAAGTGGTGAATCATTATAAATGCTTTGTTGTGATAGCAATAGTGAATCTACAGTATCACTGCAGCAATGCAACAGGTGCAGCACCTCACAAGCTGAAAGGGGGCACAGGGCGATCTAGGGAAGACTAGATCTCCTATTCGAGTTGTTTAATAAGTCCTACATTTTCATTTAAGGTCTATTTGGCAATACTTTCATTGAACTGCTGAATGAGAATAACACAAGTGCCTCATATCCGCTGAGAACAAAGGCTCCAGGAAATCACGTCAAAAGCAAAAAGTAAACCAAAAAGTAGAAGAAAGTTCAAGATGTTGGTGGAAAAGCAAGAATACAATTCACAGTCCAAGAACAGCAACTTTGCAGTCAAAACAAATACCCTGGCGCTGAAGGAACATTCCCATAGGATTAAGACAATGACATTTCTGAAATAGCAGGAAGGATGTGTAATGATAAATTGCACAGTGTTTGCATTAGGCCGTGCTAGATTTAACTTAGCATCCCTGTACTGCCCTGGCGTGATCATTGCATCTAGTTTACCTCAGGAATGCCGGGAAGGTGGGAGGCTATGGTGGAGCTTGGAAGACAGCCGTGTCCATTAGTGTCTTCCCCTGGAAGAAGGAAAAAAGAAAAGAATATATATAAATAGGCCTACATAATGTTTAGTTATTAAGGACAAAAGAAAAGGTGAATGGGTAAGTGGTCGTTATGGGCTCAATAATGACAATGGTTATTCAAGTTGGGAGAAGTTCCCCATTATACAACTGTAGGTTGATATTATTTCTTCCTTTGCTGGCTGTGGAATAAGATGATGATGATGATGATGATGATGATGATGATGATGATGATGATGATGATGATGATGATGACGATGATGACATGGAAATGATCTGTCAGTTTCTACGAACACATTTTAACCCACACCCATTTGAAATGCTAAAAGATGGAATGAGATACTATCTGGAGGACAGCGAAACACAGAGGGACTCTTTCTTGCACAATTACTGGCACTGTACAGCAAGGCTAGATTAGGGATTGAGGTTCGGTGTGCTTTTTCATCCAGGCTAGATTAGGGATTGAGGTTCGGTGTGCTTTTTCATCCAGGCTAGATTAGGGATTGAGGTTCGGTGTGCTTTTTCATCCAGGCTAGATTAGGGATTGAGGTTCGGTGTGCTTTTTCATCCAGGCTAGATTAGGGATTGAGGTTCGGTGTGCTTTTTCATCCAGGCTAGATTAGGGATTGAGGTTCGGTGTGCTTTTTCATCCAGGGTAGTGCTTTTTATTTCTTTTTTTCCAGGTCACTAGAAAGTTTTAAAAATGACCTGACAAGCCTTCAGGTGCCACTTGATGCGGACTGTGTAAAAAGTGTTTTGAATGGATAAGAAGTGTTCCTCATTTAACCTTACAAGCAATTGACAATGAGGGTTAAAAGTAGGTCCACTAACCGGCCAGGGTTCCAGTTCCTACTGTACATGTGTTTTTAACATGCCGAAGATATTACTATTCCCAGTTCAGCAGGCAATTCATTTGAAATAGGATGGAAAAAGAGAATCAATAAGGGTTATAAAAGATCACTGTATGAAATAAACAGGATCAGAAAAGGAAGAGCTTCTTTATAACCTTGAGTTCATTTTGCAATTCTCCCCCTCAGTTTCAATCTTGTTAAGGTTTCTATAAAAATTTGGGGAAAAAAAAGGATTTCGAGCCATGGGAAAAATTGTGCTGATTGTCGTCAAAAGAGAGGCTTGACATCAAATTCCTGTGTATTAATGCGATAGAAGCAAGTAAAAAAAAAAAAAATAGTGCAGGATTCAATCCCTAAACGTACAGTATGTACCTGCATACCAGAGCCACTCTCGTCCGCACCCCCAGAACCATTAATTGGTACAGATTTTGGAGGGGGGTGGGTATGATATAAATGAGGGTCATTGCTTATGTGATAAATTACTTTCAGTCAAAACAGCCGGGGGGGGCTATGGAAAGAGAGGATCCTGGACATGGACATAAGATGTATACATATAACAACACATGTAGAAGAATGAAAACACTGCTGGACAACCAGAATGCTACAGAGATGCTACAGAGAGAGAGAGAAGGGGCAGTGATCCTGGAAAGGGAATGCGAGCGACACTGGAGAGAAATACAAAGACACCGAGGAACGAGCCCCCGACCCGGACGCCACAAACACAAAGACTTCAAAACCACCTGAACCGATACCTGCCAGCCATTTCATCCTGTACCCCGTCAGCATTGCTACCCCATCTTCAAGGGAAGAGAAGAGCAGGTTAAGAAAAAAGAAAGCTCAGGAGACCCGGAGATGCCATGGTGAAGGGTTTTTCAAAATAAAATATCACAATAATAATAATAATATCACAAAGTGTGCCATAGGTATAATTTACAGAACTATCCAGCATCTGGGCATGTTCCTGTTACTGCAAATCTGTAACAATCACTGAAACCGGCTGCAATTCATGTTTGTGAAAGGTACTGGACTGACAACTGGGCTTTAAAAACCTTGGCAACGACAGGAACTAACTGCCCCATGATATATTCTATACACTGTCAGTGTGCTCCAGGCTTGTTAGCACCTACGTTTTCATCAAAGAAGATCACATTTAACTGTACAGTATGTGGACTATTATAAAGCTTCATTTTATCGTTTATAAAGTACCATCTTCCTGCAGAAGTAAAGAATTCCACCAGGCAAATTCTTCAGTGATAGAATTTCACATACTGCAATTGAGGAATGGTAGTTCATCACGGTAAGTTATCAGCGAGAACTGTTTCTACTAACTTGGCTTGTGTTTTTCAGGAACAATAAAAGCAGGTCGAACTTGCATCAAAAACAGACGCCAAGTTAGTCGAAACCAACTGGGGCAACCTTGACCCCCACCGCTTTTACAGTTATGCCTGTTTGCTTTGTGCTGGGCAAGGTTGCCCCAATGGTTTCGTTTTTGATATCTCTACTCTAAATGGCTGGGCATGTTTGATAACTTGGTGTTTTCAATGTGTTTTTGTTTCAGAAACAGTACACATGACATCTCAGAACGAGTGCACTGCCTTCCAAATGCAAATAAACAGAGTAATAAAAATGCATGCACGGTTTCATTTCTTCAAGTACAGCAGTGTACACAGTGGGCAGTAAATATGCAAAGAAGAGTTATAATTTACAAACAAATTTAGGGTCATGCAAATATTTGAGCTCTGAGCTCCAGGAAATCCATCAAAAAGGTCAGTCATGGATCAGAAGAATGTGTAGAGAATCAACAGGCAGTAGGAGGAAACCTCAGGAAACCTCAGGCTTCTCTTTAATCTTTTCAGGGTTCTGTACTGTAGTTCAAGCTTGGAGCTCTGTATGGACAGGATTGTTCCCTCTGCAGTTTGTGAAAGGAGTTTTGTTGTCCTAAGCCTAAACATTATCAGTGGATGATAAATCTCCCATCACTGAGGTGTCAGTGGTACTCTAGGTCATTCACAGTCCCAACCACAGAAAAAAGGCCCGCAGTGGGCACTCCATATATTTGATAGTAAAAACCTTTTGTAACTTTCTCATCTCAAGCGTTTCCCATTGGAGCATAAAAGGCTTGACTTCTCGTCAACACTTTAGTCTTATTCTACTTTCTATCTAATTAAAGTTTCTTTTTTGAACTATCTTCAGCATGAACCACAAGCCGTGGCTGAAGACAAACACTGTCCTCAGTGGGTTTTTGCTTTATTTTATTTTTTGGGTGGATATATACAGTACTTTTACCAGCTACCTTGTCTCTAGAAATTCCAGCCGTAATATAAATAATTACATTTTCATAAACAGTCTCAGTGCTTTGGCAAGGCGTATTGCAGCTATGTTACTTCTTCTGAGAATTGTGCAAATCGGTAATTTGACAAAGATTGATAGTATCATTATTGGTAATATGTAACTCGTAAGTGAATCATTATTAATGCCATCTTATTTAAAATGACCTGGGAATTACAACGTCTTAGTTAACCTAACTTCAAAAGTTCAAACACATGACGAAAGTGGATCAACAGCAATATACATTTATTTTTTCAGCAATGCAATAAGTGCAGACTCTCACAACCTGAAAGGGCGCGCAGGGAGATCTCACAATGAAACAGATTACTTTTGATCTTCTACTCAGAGATGCAGGATCACTTGGGAATGAAGCAGGATGTAGATACTCTTTAGCTGTTGAAACACATGCCTTCTTTCTGCGCCTGTTATTATTATTTGTTTATTTAGCAGACGCCTTTACCCAAGGCGACTTACAGAGACTAGGGTGTGTGAACTATGCATCAGCTGCAGAGTCACTTACAATTACGTCTCACCCGAAAGACGGAGCACAGGGAGGTTAAGTGACTTGCTCAGGGTCACACAATGAGTCAGTGGCTGAGGTGGGATTTGAACCGGGAACCTCCTGGTTACAAGCCCTTTTCTTTAACCACTGGACCACACAAGCCTCCTCCCGTTGCCGTGGGAACACCCACTCTCAAATTTACTGAAATACTGGAACTAAATACTGTATAGGCCCAAAGCACCTAACCCAGCATTTTTAAACTTCTAATGTTACAGAACTAACAAACAATATGCATGTAGTGAATGAACTCCCTGAGTTGTAACTGAAGCTATGCAACATTTTCTTATTCTAGAAAAAATAAAATGATGGTTTTAAATTTAGCACTGTATCTAATAAATATGGCCCTCCGGTAAAAAAAAAAAAATCTATTCCTTTAATTGGTAAGTGTGTCTGAAAACCTTTTTCCAGACCCATAAATATAAAAGATTTTCTTTAGCAGAGATTCATTTTTAAAGAAATTCCAAAGATTTCCACACAGCCAACCCTTTTCCAGCCTTGGTTTCCATGGGAACAGCCTTGCACAATCTCATGGGGTGCTGGCTGTCTCCATGTTTCATAGTAAACAGCACAGTGACCCTGGAGTTGATCACACTGCAGACTGGAGTTCATTTCATGGAAGTAAAGCAAAGGGACTGATCATGCAACGGGCAGATAAGGAGCTGTGAAGCTGTCTTATTTTATTGCAGACCAACCAATCTTAGTAATTGCTGTAAAATGATGTGCCTTTTCTCTCTCTCTCTTGCTTGCTTACTGACCTTGTATTTATTTCCTATGGGTTTACTAGGAACAGTAGAAACTGCAAAACAGAACATGCATAAAAATCACCGAACGTGAAACTCTTAACTTCCACTGAAATGATTTATATCTATCTATTTATCTATCTTTATATATTGTTGTGAAAATGTTTGCAACTAGCATGTATGTTTACTGTGGGATGAATAAAGGTTTGTCTGGTAAGTCAACCTTTCAATAGGTTGTACAAAAATAATTTGAAAGCAATTGGTGTGTGCCCAAGTGAAACAAATAATACCCAACACTACATTATCCCTTATAAAAGCCTCCCATAGTACAAGCCTACCAAAGTGTAATAAAGCACAGTGAAAGCATGGTAAAGCACTGGTAGGCACTGTAAAGAATTTGCAAGGTATGATAAAGCATATTAATAAACATGGCAAACCAGGGTAAACTATGGTAAAAGCACAGTATAACCATGGAGACAAAACTGCAAGCATAGAGTATCTTACCAACACTATCATTTGATCTAGTCGATGGATCCTAGTTTCAAGTTCCTGTCCTTACCACTGTTTAGTTCAACTTTGTTTATAAAAGGCTTTGAAACACCTAATTAATTACAGCACTAGAGTGACTTCCTTTTTTGGAAGTATATTTACAAATTCCCGAATTACTACTCAACAGACAGAGTTATTATTAGTCTGGCTACACTGACAGTTTTGTTCCATGCTGAGGCCTTGCAATGCTGCAAGAGATTAGTAAAGGAAGCCCTACCAAACTGGTGAGGAGGAAATGGGAACGATTCTAGGTCAGTCTCTGCTGCTCCAGATACAGGCAGCCAGTAGCATGCACGGACTGTACCCTATCAGATAGAGGGCCTGCCAGGACCACCCTGCTCTGGGGCTGCGCTGATAACATTCAGAGCTGATTACCTTCCTGAGCTGCCAGTTAGGGTTCTCCAGGCAAGGCTGTGTATACCCACTGATCCTTTACTGAGGGTAAGGAGCAATGATCCCTTATTGCAATAGCATCTATAGTTTTTATTACTTCATTGATATATTTATATTCATTTTTTATATAATTTAATTCAACCTAGAGAAATACAGTTTGACAGTGAATTCGACTAAGAGCAGTTCAACTTATAGTAAAAATATTTGCTTAAGAGTATAAGTTCCATTAAGAGCAAGTAGTAAGTACGATAAATGGATAAGAACGATTTCAATTAAGACCAATTGCAAAAAATGTGAATCTGGTTACCTTTAAGAGTAAAATCAAGTACAAAATACATAAAATAGTTATGACTGAGAGCAGTAGTAGAATACAGCCAAGTGTGGAGCAGTTTGGTGCAAATACAAGGTGATGAAAGCATTGATACAATTGGGTGCCATACAGTCCAGTATAGCCAAGGGCTGTGTCGTTGCCAGAGCACTATAGCCATAAAACCACTATTACCTGTCGGAAATACAAACCACTCAGTAGCATTCCTGCCACCACAAGACTGGTTTCTATTGCCACTTGGTATTTGATTCACTTCATTAAGCAGATGCTTCCTCCTCTGGGAAATGTGTGTTTTGGTTGAATCAGCTGATGAGTAAAGCAGTCCCACAACAGGGGAGTCTGCGTGTCACAATCCCAGCTTAACACACAGTGCTGCTCGAGCAGGGGTGCAAAACTAAACATGAACAATGATACAGCGATCTGCACACACAATCACACAGGGTTATAGTAATAAAATGGTACAATCTGGAAAGCTGCAATGCAAGCAGAGTCCTTTTCATGGGTGAGGTCAGGAAACAGAAATTACTGTGCAGGTTAGGCTTCTTATAGGTAACATCTTAGGTTTGGTTGGTTATACTTCATTAAAAAGCCACTAAAAGTATATGGTAAGAAACCACGGCAAATTAAAAACAAACATAATCCTAGCTCCAGACACGATTACAAATGGGGAGAAAGGATGGCAATGCAGAGTTAAGATGCACATGATGTGTCACCATGAAACTCTTCATCCTGTGTGTGTGTGTGTGTGTGTTTACAAAAGCTGTGGGTCATGGTGGGTAAGAGGAGACTGTGGAGGGGGAGTGGTCGTGGTGACTCAGCCAGACTGACTACAGGGCTTCACTGCATGCCCATGTTTAGCTAAAAGGAATTCTGACCATGTGGACAGGATTCTTAAAGGGGATGTGCAGCACAACTTCCCCCACCCAGTTACTGGTACACACCAACATTCCAAGCTATTCCCTTATAAAAATGTGTTGCTATTCTTTACAGTGCTTTATTACACTTTGCAATGCTTTTACGATGGCACACTTTCAGTAGGGATAATATAGTGTTCGGTATTATATTTTCATTTAACCGTTTAGACTCGGGAATTTCCAATTGTAGCTTATTCAATAAGTGATGAAATACTGATCTAAGCAGGATTCAGGATGCAGTAACTACACAGCACCAGAATATGCATGCAGTGTTCATCAAATATCTCTACATGTGATTACAGTGCAGTGCAACTATGTCAACTGTGATTACTAGCGCTAGCATCGTTCTGGGAGGCACCTACCACAATGTAGTATTTTGACTATACCAGGATATAGGCTGGTGTTGGTATGTTGTATTGTAGCAGTTTTAGTCAGATTCGAAAATGTTCTTTGTGCAGACAGACTAGCACACCAGGCACCAGGCTAACCCCCCAGGCAAACAGTACAGCATACAGACCAGCACAACAGGCACACAGTGCACCATACAGACTAGCACACCAGGCACACCGTACAGCATACAGAAAACATACCAGGCAAACAGTACGAGATCTGCGCAGGGGCGCTGGAACTAGGGGTGCTGGGGGTGGAGCAGCACCCCTGGCTTGGCATGGCTTCCATCATATACAGGGGTTACAGTTTTGTTCAATGGCTTTCAGCACCCCACTTTAAAAATGGTTCCACTGGATCTGTGTGATTGTTACTTAACTTTTGGTCAAAACCGAGACAGAGGTTACTTAGTTTCTCTATGGAGTAGTGGTTAGGGCTCTGGACTCTTGACCGGAGGGTCGTGGGTTCAATCCCAGGTTGGGGACACTGCTGCTGTACCCTTGAGCAAGGTACTTTACCTAGATTGCTCCAGTAAAAACCCAACTGTATAAATGGGTAATTGTATGTAAAAATAATGTGATATCTTGTAACAATTGTAAGTCGCCCTGGAATAGGGCGTCTGCTAATAAATAAATAATAATCATGTGACAACACTGAGTCTCAAGCCTGTTAAAACACACCTCTGAAATTCAAAGCAGTCAAAGTTTAAGTTTTAAACTCCCCAGGCTTCTAGAATGTCTGTCGATTAAACAACACAGCTGCTTTTCCATAAACGTCCCGAATGATGTTTAACGAAGTGAATGTAGGGATTGTGCAGGGCCGATGCGTGTATCCTGTGTGTACAATGTACCCTGAAAATGGTATCGTTTTTAAGGGTACAGAAACAGATGCTGAACTGAAAATCTGCTAAACCAGTGTGTGTGTGTGTGTGTGTGTGTGTGTGTGTGTGTGTGTGTGTGTGTGTGTGTGTGTGTGTGTGTGTGTGTGTGTGTGTGTGACAGTGTGTGTATGTGACTGAGTGTGTGCGTGCTGCGTGCATGCTTGTGTGACTGAGTGTGAGTGTGTGCGTGTGTGTGTGTGTGTTGTATGGGAAATTGAATGCAGAAAAATGTTGTATTATTATTTTACACATACAGGCTACATTCAACTATTAAACAAAAAGGAAAACTTCCCTCATGCAACTCACTACAAAATATGTTTTACAACCTAAAAGAAATCATTCGTTGTTTTAACTTTCATTGATTATTATTTTTCTGTACACTGTCTCCTTTGTTGAATCCCTCACACGCTGCATATCTGTTCTGTGTTTGTAGCTTCCCTGTGATAGCGTTTGCTCTTGATAACACCTGATTTGACCTGTTTGTTTTATAACCTGGATGAAAATGATGTATAATTTAAGGTGAACATGGTAACGAGGCCACGCCCTAATTTTCCTACCGACACCCGGCGGTACCCAAGGCATAAAACGTATGGTAATAGAATCATGGTAAAACCTCACCACATCAGCAGTCCTTATGACCGTTGCTTTTGATTAACGCTTTGCTCTGTGATCAAAACGGGGCCTTCCATGTTATATTATTAACACATTAGCTCTTTTCATTTAATTTTCAGCCGGACTGTTATGTCAACATTACCACCGCATCCCGTGCATACATTTTTAAAAACACCTCGTTGAAATCAGTATGTATAATTACATACAATAATACAAAACATTCCAAATGCAAATTCTAGAATGGACACGACAATCTTGGGCGTTCTAAACGGTACGACACACAGTGATGATTGAAAGTCATGACTAATACATTTGTGTTCCCGTTATTATATTACATTTAATTTCTTTATTTATATATATATATATATATATATATATATATATATATATATATATATATATATATATATATATATATATATATATATGCTTACGCAGCTAAACCTTTCGCATGCTCACATCTCTTAGCTAAATTCTCGATTACGTGTGGTGTGTGCGTAGGTGAGAAACAAATTATGTAGCATCTTACAGTACTGAACTCAGCGCAATGTTATTTTTTTTTTGTAATTACCTTTGAAAAAAATGAAATCTAAAATGCACTTCTAAACTAATCTCCCCGTATGGATTACAAAAAAATAGGCTAATAATCAATATTTTTTGTGTGTTTTTATTTTTTAAACTTACCTCCACTTGATTCGTCCGTCTTCGGGGACATTTCTATTAAAGTTGGTTCTTTCTCGTTCCCCCTAAATTTTTTCATACTGCCCGTCTCTGCCATGCAAAATAACACAAGAACACAATCACTAATCGGACCAACCCGGTGCCGATGCCAGCCTGCTTTTTGCTATTCCACAAGCTGGTTCGTTCTAGTCTGGTTCTGCAATGAAAGCCTTAGACTCTTTCTTCTCTAAAAGACTGCTACTTTTTTTCTCGGCGTTTTGACAAGATCTCGCTCTCTCTCTCTTAAAGGGGAGTGGCCAGGATCGGCTAAAAAGCAAATGAAACCCAGACGTGACATCAAACGTCCTGTACTCTACTCATGTTAATTACTGTGATTGTTTGTTTCTTTTTTTTTTTTTTTTTTTTTTTAAATTTACTAGCTGAAAATATTAGCTATGTTATCAGTGCGCTGTATAGTTAAAAAAACAGATTTATTGAAGATAGATCACTATTACCTTGACGGCATGATCTCATGCAACTTTTTAATTAAGCTGATTTAAAAAAGAGTAAAATGAAATGAAAGAACTCGTGCATTGATTCCAAGAAGGTAATTTAAACCACGTGGCACAGCAAGACCGCGGTATTTTTGCAATGTTGCCCATGCTTCACATGGTTGTACGATGGATGTGTCACAGCTTACCCTTGTTTGCCATGTCTGTTAATATGCTTTACCATTACCTCTCTGTACTTTTCAGCGCTTTTCATTGTGCTTTATTACACTTTGCTATGCTTTAACTACGGGAAACTTGAAGAAGGGCAGTTTTTAAACTTTCAAACTTGTAACCAAAAAAACTCAGTACAGCGCCTGACCCTTTTTCTGACTGATAAGTTGAGACACACACAGACACACACACACACACACACACACACACACACACACACACACACACACACAGACAGACACACACACACAGACACAGACACAGATGCATGCACACACACACACAGACACACACACACACACACACACACAGACACAGATGCATGCACACACACACACACAGACACAGACACACACACACACACACAGACACACAGATGCACACACACACACAAACACAGACGCACAAGACACACACACACACACACACAGCAGTGTGGAGTAGTGGTTAGGGCTCTGGACTCTTGACCGGAGGGTCGTGGTTTCAATCCCAGGTGGGGGGACACTGCTGCTGTACCCTTGAGCAAGGTACTTTACCTAGATTGCTCCAGTAAAAACCCAACTGTATAAATGGGTAATTGTATGTAAAAATAATGTGATATCTTGTAAGTCGCCCTGGATAAGGGCGTCTGCTAAGAAATAAATAAATAATAACACACACACACACAGATGCACACTGGGGGGAGAAAACTCCAGCAACCAGTACTTATCTCCGATCAACCTCAGATGAAGACAAAAAAAAGGCTATGCACAGAGTCAGATAGAAATGCTGAAAGTGTCTCTCATGGCAGCATCAGGGCTCCTCTATAGTTATGCAGCCCCCAGCCCACAGCCCTGTAATCCCAAAGTTCCCAGCCTGACACTTTTAGCAGCAGTGGCCTCACTGTGGTCGCAAGGCCAGGGCACACTTACTAATTAAACCGCTCTTCCCAGGGAGTGGCATCAAACATCTGGCTGCCAGCGGTGGTTTCAGAGGCTGTTCTTCCATTTCAGTGAATTATATACTGGTATTTATATATGTAGCGGCCGTTGGAATCCATAGATCAAAATAATGATTGGACTTTGATATTTGATATACACAGTTGTATCTTCTGGGGAAAGGATTTGGAACTGCACATGAAACTGACAACCCATTGCATGGAATATTAAATTAGCAAGTTCAACATGTGCCCAGTTATTAACACACGGTTTGCATGCTAGTTTAGCATTGCAGTTTGGAAGATAATGATAATCTGTACTGTGGCAATGAACGCTGATGTGTGGAGTAAAGTTTATCGAAAGCATTGGCAGCACAGGCACGCATGGTGATGCTCAGAGAATGATGGTAAAGCAACATAAATGTGCACACTGCAAACCGACACTGCAAATTTATCATGTCTATATCTACAGATATAGGAGATTCCGCTGTGGCAAGCGGTTTACAGGAAGGATTCTGAGCCTGTGTTTCCTGAGTGTGATGTGTGCAGTCATGATGGAAACACGCACACAGTTTCAAGTGGGAATAGCGGACGGTCTCCTGATTATTAGATAGCAACAGTGATTAAAGGTGTAAATTGGCTTAAACATTCTTTCCTCTCTTTTGCAAAACAACATGGTCTCAAGTTGTTGTTTTGCTGCTGTTTTTGCTTGCTGCTGTTTTCTGGGTTATTTTTTTTTTTATCGCACGGGCTGGCGTAGAGCTCCTGTCACACCACGATGGATTTGCTGGCTGTACTCAGTTCATAAGGGGGACTGACCAAGCCAAGCATATTTTTTAAGGGCATTGATAACTTTTTATAAATAAACTGCTCCCATGTACAGTATAATGTTTTCTGCGGTTTAACAAACACCCTGAACCTAACACTTTAATTATAAACAGTCCTATAATCACTTAGGACTGCAAAAGCATTGTAACACCAGCAAAACTAAATTGGGTTCCTGAGTGACAGAAACCTAGCTGGGGCTGGCTTATATTTCAATAAAGACAACTGGACTGATTGAGCACAGCTTTTATATATATATATAGCTAGATAGATACGTCATAAAAACACAAGGGGAAAGTCAAAGAAAGAATTGTCATTCGCTCTTAAAAAGGGGGTTCTTTGTTGTTATTGGGGAGCCACTGCCCCCCTACAGTCCAATTGAAATGACGTCCAGTCTATTCTGATGTGACTGAAGGAAACCCAGGATTCCCCTCCCTATATAAAGGGTTAACCCTGTGCTTTGGGTTCCACAGCTGCTGCAGCTGCCAGTCCTTCATAAATAAACAATGTGGTAACGCAGCCACACAAAGCTGCTCATCAGTGTCTAATGCAAACCGGACAGGAGGAGGAGGAGGTGATGATGTGCTCGTCTTTAACACCTGTGGTTTCTATAGGAAATGGAAAAATAATCAAACCCCCAGGAAAAAAACAAAAAAAACTTACAAACAAGGCTCTGTGCATTCATGCAAATTTGTTTTCCTGCTGTTACACAATGTATGTATTGAGCATGTATACAATACACCCAACAAACTGTATACACTGTGTCGAAACACACCCAACAAACTGTATACACTGCGTAGAAACACACCCAACAAACTGTATACACTGTGTCGAAACACACCCAACAAACTGTATACACTGCGTAGAAACACACCCAACAAACTGTATACACTGCGTAGAAACACACCCAACAAACTGTACACACTGCGTAGAAACACACCCAACAAACTGTATACACTGCGTAGAAACACACCCAACAAACTGTATACACTGCGTAGAAACACACCCAACAAACTGTATACACTGCGTAGAAACACACCCAACAAACTGTATACACTGCGTAGATACACACCAAACAAACTGTACACACTGCGTAGAAACACACCCAACAAACTGTATACACTGCGTAGAAACACACCCAACAAACTGTATACACTGCGTCGAAATTACAAAATGCAGAGATAATATGAGACAGATCCACAGTCATATTTTATTTTTCACAAAACACATTTAAGCAAATTGGTTTGCCTGTCAAACAAACATTCTGATTCTTGCCAGGATTCTAATTTTATTTTAATTAATCCATGAAGATAAGTAGATACAATTAATCAATTTAGGGCAACTAGACAGTACTTGGCACATGTATCTTTAAGAAGTGAATCTATTCGATTGTTACACATAAATGCTATGAATGACTGCACTGCACTGCACTGCACTGCACTGTACTTGACACGCCCTGTAATGTTCCACTTGTGGTGCATGCGCCATCTAGCGGAAGGAACACGCAATGACCTTCATTTGCTTGAAAGGATTCACTTACAGGAATAATGAAAGCGTGAAAGAACAGTTAACGCTAGACCAGTTCAGATATATGTATTTATTTATTTATTTATTTATTTGTTTATTTTTAAACACTGATTGGTTGGCGTTTCCCAAAATGAATTACTGTTGGATTGAAAAGTATGCTATTTGTCTTATATTACAAGTAATAGTTTGTGTTATAGAAGAAAAAAAAAGCAAGCTTTTACATTTAGATTTTGTTTTATTTTTTATTGGGTTTTGTTTTTGCTTTTAGCTAAATTATATTATTCGATTCGATTACACCAGCCCCTAAATGTTATCGGCACTCCATTGATGCCTTCATCCTCTAGCGAGCATTACAGTAAAAGTCCTCTAATCACCGCTCAGCCACTGACTAACCCGCGTGTGACCCTGAGCAAGCCACTTAACACCCTTGTGCTCCTTTCTTCGGTTGAGACGTAAAACCGAGGCCTTATTGTAAGTGACTCTGCCGATTTCACACCCTATAGTCTGTAAGTCGCTTTGGATAAAAGCCTCTTCTAAATGACTAATTAATAATAATTATTATTATTAAGAGGCTGTGTGGTCCAGTGGTTAAAGAAACGGGCTTGTAACCAGCAGGTCCCCGGTTCAAATCCCACCTCAGCCACTGACTCACTGTGTGACCCTGAGCAAGTCACTTCACCTCCTTGTGCTCCGTCTTTCGGGTGAGACGTAGTTGTAAGTGACTCTGCAGCTGATGCATAGCTCACACACCCTAGTCTCTGTAAGTCGCCTTGGATAAAGGCGTCTGCTAAATAAACACATAATAATAATAATAATAGCATACAAGCAAGGGCTGGTTTCAAACAGACCCTGCTAAGAACTACTCTTGAATCACCTTACATAAATTAACATTAGGGGCCAAGATCAGGGTTAATCAGGATCTGTGCTTTAAAATCTAAACAACAGGACTTTGATAAGGCTGAAGAGTTTAATCAGCCAAGCACTGGAGTGTTTTCAGATATCTAGTGCAGTCAGTAGTGTGGATTTAATGGCTCACACGGAAAGTCCTTCTGTAATTGTAGTACAGCTAAATGAAATTATACAGTAAATTCAAGACAAATAGAGAATAATTACAACACCTGCAATCATCGGCAAGTATGATTTCTGTTCCATTGAAAATGTATTGCCTTCAAATGTTTTGTTGTTATTAATTTGGCCCCCCATCTATTTACAGTTAGTAAATAGTAGTACAGTACCCCCGATTGTATCCCCCTATGTGTTTGTTTGTGGTGTGTGTGTGTGTGTGTGTGTGTGTGTGTGTGTGTGTGTGTGTGTGTGTGTTACAGTACATCGAGGTGCATTATGGGGGCTGTAGTCGTTAGGGCAACAACAAGCATTGCATTCTGACACAGACACGTTGTTCTAAAAAAAAACATAACATATTTTAGTAAATTAATTATTTGGCATTTCTTAAATGTGATGTGTCGAGACGTCTCTACAGAACCCTAGTCTTTTCACCCACATGCCTGAGTGCATAGGATCAGTACAGCTAGGCACAACTCCCAGAATGCATTTTTTTTACAGTGTAACCTGGATGCTGTAGTTCTTAAACTCTCTACTCTCGAGTGAAGATCGCATGCTTCGTTGTCATTAAGAACTACGATTCCCAACATGCAGTGGGCGGAGGGCTAACGCTTCTCCGCGGGAAGAAGGGGTAAGATGGAAGGTGTAGTAAATTATGTGAAGATGTTTCTGTTTATCTATCGTGTTTCTGGTTTTTGGTAAATTTGTTCGACCTCAGCGGTGGATTGCAGGGTTAACGAGTCTTTTAAATGGTTTTATTATACAGCAAATATACAAATACATATATAAAAACGAGAAATACAGCTCTGAATATAAAGACTGGTACAGTATTATTTTATTTTAAAAATTATTTTAGCTCTTAGGTCTGGGCTGATTTAAATCATCCAAACGAGCATGGATTAGCTTAGTTTAATTCCTGGTAAACGTCTACGACTTATCATATATCGATAATTGAGCCTGTAATTAATAGTATGTTGTAGTGTTAGTGAATATATATATATATATATATATATATATATATATATATATATATATATATATATATATATAGGGCTAAACAAAGAAACGTATGCTGACACTCTCCATCTAGAGCCATCAGTGATTGAAAGCGGTTTTCCACGGGACAGCAGGGGGAATCTATGGAGCTACACAATAAACAGTTCTGTAATATTATGTTGGTGTGTGTTAATCCTTGACCTGTATGACATTGACTTGCGTTGCCACGCAGCGCACCCAGTTAACTCGTGTCTACTTGTGCGCAGGGTACTGCCTGATACATTAATATTGATTGAAACGCCATGGAAGACGCTGGATCAGACATCAGTGCACACAGATCAGCAATCATATCCGAGCTAAATAACATCCAAACCACCACCCAGAACCTGTGAGTCACCCTGCCCAGTAAGACTGATACTGATACTCCTACCAGAAAACCAGAGAGAGTGGAAAGCAAAGTGTAAAACTCAGTGGGGAGGGTTTTATTTGGAAGTCTGAAGACGTTTCTTTGGTCCCCTGTGTGCAGCAGGTATTGGGGTCCCACTGAAACCTCATTTTGCTGCACTTGGAATTTGGGTGGAGTCAGGTGGGATCCTAATGCCTGATGCACAAGGAGTGATTCTACAGTGTGGTGGCAGCCAGGAGAAAGGGCTTAATCATGAATAATAAGCTAGTGTGTACTGTAAGACATGTTCTTTAAAGCCTTGCTTATATTATTAGCACTTGAAACGTGCCGTTTCTATTGTGTTATTTCAGAGTAAAGGACCTACAGGCATTGGTAGCCCTGACTGACCCAGAGGGAGGCAAGTTAATCCAGTCTCAAGATAAAGTGAGCCGACACATTTCCCAGTTTCTCCAGAATTTTTATTATAAATACTGTAATAGCATGCATACACGCAAAGAGTTGAAAAACCTGTACTTTGATCTTTTTGTTATTAAACCATTACTGTGTTTGAAGAGTAAAAACATGCCCATATTGGTGCTCATTTGCAGGGACGGAAGTAAGACTCCTGTTGCATAGCAGTTTCACCCATTCCATGTTTTAATAGTAGCTTGATCAAACACAGTGTATGGGTAATGAGCTCAGGTGTGTCTTACTCCTAGTAAAATCAGGAATGGATCAAACTGCTGTGCAATGGGAGTCTTATTCCCATCCCTGGTTTGTATTGTGATTGCTGTTTTCCCTCTCCAGGCCCTGAGCTCTTTGGAGGTCTGGAAGTCCATTTTTGCGGCAGCTGCACTCGATACAGAGTAAAGACACCATTGCAATGAGCGACAAAGATGACGGTGGGGATGCCAGACGGGTAGTGCCCGGCAAGGCCACAGACTGTGACAGCACGGTGCTTTCAGACACCATCTCCCTGAGCGACTCCGACCCGAGGACTCCACGGCCCCCACGACCCGGTGGAAGACTTATCCTCGGACGAGTCCTCGGATGGGGACTGCAGTTCCGGAGAGCCTGCGAGACGTCTTGGATCTGCATCTGCAGGTACGAAGGAGCCTTTCCAGCTGAAAGGTACCAGCTCGGGCTTCTCCTTCCGCAGCCAGAGCATATTCAACAGCCTGGGAACCGCTGGCAAACGTGCAGCGCCTTCCCAAGGGGATGACAACCTCATCGACGGCCCCTTCGTGCGCCCCCTACCCCCGCTGGCCAAGAAGAAGGATGGGGAACACGGGGCTCCCAAACCCCTCTCCAGGGCCGTGCCAGACTACCTGGCCCACCCAGAGCGCTGGACCAAGTACAGCCTGGAAGACGTGCCGGAAACCAGCAACCAGAGGAACACCGCAGTGGCCCAGGAGTTCATGGGCAGCCTGCAGAAGAGGAAAGGAGAGTCGATGGACACTCGGGAGTCCTTCTCTCCAGCCTTCAACCAAGAGAACTCCAGCAGCGCGTCGGGCTGCAGGATCGTCTTCTCCAAGCCCAGCAGAGCTGTCGACGCTGCAGAGAAGCAGGAGGAGGAGTGCGAGGGGAGGGAAAGGGGCCGAGAGGAGGAGGTGAAGAAGGTAGGTCTGCTACACCTGAAGGAGCTGGAGGATGAAGTGAAAGCAGACCTGAAGAGGAAGAGGGCCGATGAGGGGGAGGGAGCGGGGGGGCTGGTGGCAGCAGTGGGATTTCACAGCAGCCGGAAGATCAACAGGAAGAACATCCGAAAGACTATGGAGAACCAGAAGGAGGATGACTAGATACCCACGAGTTTTCTGTCAGCCGCAAAGAGGGATTGGAGTGGGGGAAAGGGTTGAGGGAGAGGTCTTTTACTAGCTTGCTTGTTTTGTTTTTTTTTCCCCAATCGCAAGGAATGACTGGCCAGATGTTTTGTTTTGGATTAAATGTTTCTGTTGCCCTCCAAACATTGTTCCTTTCATCATTGCAACAGTCTGTTCAGCACAGTATATAACATGTATCATCAATTCTCACGAGTCACAAGCAACCTGCATATCCCCTTCACATTTTTATTATATATAAGACATTTTAAACCAGTTTGTGTGAACTCTATGGAATTTGAAAAGTTGCCGTTTGGGGAAAAAAAACATATGTGCATTGTGATATATAGATACTGTAGGAAACTTTACATGGTACAATTGTGCACAGTGTCTGAAGGGGATATATACACACCCAGCCTGCTTATCAGTAGCTGAAAATCTTCCTTTAGAACCATGCAATGCAGGGTAATGAAACAAATAGATGTCTCCTGCCATAGAATATATGTCTGCTAGCCGTCTTCTTTATCTTCTGTCATTTCTTTAATATGCAGAGATCATGCAAGGAAAGGGTCCCGGTAGATTAAAACACTATTTGTATTTGTAATAAATTGCATTGTATTCAGATATGTGTACGAAGAAGAACATTCATACTTTTACAATGCTGCATAAAATGTGAAACTGTTTTGGTTGTTTGCTATTAGTAATATGTTTTGATAGATGATTGTGAATAAAAAAAAATACATTGCAATAGTACAGTATTGTTGAACAATAAATAGATTTTAGAAGAACAAGTTTTGTCCTGCGTAAAGCATATTCTGACACTGCACACTAAAACATACTGCTGTATTTGGACCTGGTTGTTTCTGTGGAACTTAAAATGAAATTAAAACCCTCATTGATTAAAATAAAGAGAGATCATAAGAAAGACGGGCCAGAGTCACAAAATGTTAATTTGCTTTATTTAAATTAGTTTCTATAGCCATTTTAAGACGGCCAAAACGTGTGCATTTCGGGTTTAACACAATATAGTTTTGTCACTGCAAAGCAGGTGGCGACTGGGGTTTTACGGAAGGATTCAAAAAGTTGAGAAGTAGTTAAATTGTGTTCGTTATACCTCTTGCACGAGAATCGGGTTGCAAGTTAAATTGACATTACTTAAAAGGGACTGAAAATAAAAACTTAGAAAAAAAACAGCCATCGGAAGTTACTGCATCATGTTTTGCAAAGGAGTAGTTGCCATATGTTATGGGATAGCTATATCAAACACCTTCGTGGTTTTCGCCTTGGCTTCGTTTTGACAAAGAGTGATGTGTTGTCACATTGGATATGGAACTGACTTTCGTGCAAGCGGCGAAATACTTTCATTTAAGTTCACCACAACACATACACTCAAGGGCAGTCCGTTGACGACAGTCCGTTGACTGTTATATTCATAGTTTTAGTTTCATTGTAATGCAAAGACCATTGTCTCTAAAATAAAAAATAAATATATTGCTTAAGGAATTTAAACGAAATAAACTTTGAAAATATAGACATGGACGGGTGTTGGGAGGCGGGAACACACTTTGGAATCCGTCACCGAGCAGCTGTCGATACTAAGATATACCTGCGACTGTACCTGTTTGTACCTGTGGTCTGGTTTTAGAAATGTAAAGTCACAATTGAAGCTGAGCAACACAACGCGGAAGTGTCTGCTGCTGTAATCAACGCTCCCAGCAGTATGCAAGAAAGGGTGTTTCGACTGAAGCTCAGTAAAGAAACAAAATGACTGTGTAGTTTCGAGTCCTTCCAAGAAAGTTTACCCATTGGATTATCATCTCTCCTTTTAAGCGTACACATGGAATCTGAAAACAGCAAACCCGATAGGGACAATCACAGATGTCAGGTAAATTGTGTTCACAACGTTTTTGTGCCATTGAGTTAATTTCCGCGGCAGACTTGCGCAAGGTGTTTTGATTTGTTTTTAATTGCAAAACAAAGAATATGTATTTATGTAATTATGTGTTTATTAATTATTATTTTAAATATTTATCAATTCAGTCTGTTTTACTGCATGTGTGTCCGTGGAAGTGGAAGTATTTAGAAGCGCGTGTTTTAATTGTTTTTATATGTGCTGGGTAACCCTTTGAAAAAAAACAAAAAACACGTGTATTCTTTTACAATAGACATCGGTCTAGTTTCAAAAAAGGTTTTGTTTGTTTTCACGTTCCAATTTATTAAAAGTTGTCAACTGGAGCAAAAAAGTGCATAAACTAAACAAGACATTATAATAATAATGAGGCTGATTTAGATAATTGTGTCTTAATTGGAACTAATTTAAATGTATTGTACGTTTATTATTATTATTATTTACCTTGTTTTGAGAGCTGGAACAGAACTTAACGAGTACATCACAAAATATCGCGTTAGGAGCAATGACTCACAGAGCGATGCAGGTGTCTAAAATTGAATCTCGACTAAGGTGCTGTACACGGGACAGATTCATAAACTTTGGACTTCGCAAACAGCCACCAGTTATATTGCCGTTTCAGGGATGGCAATAAGACTCTAATTGCATAGCGTTGTGATCCATTGCTGCTTCTACTATGACTTTAATAAGACACTCCTTAGCATGTTACCTATGCTCTGGGGCTTATCAGGCTAATTTAAAAACCTGGAATGGAGGAAAGTGCTAAGCAATAGGAATTTTATTTCCATGCCTGAGTTTACAATTGAACAATTGTTCAGAATTATAAATGGTGAATGAGATCAGAACTGAAAGTTGCACTTGGATATATTCCACACTCACTCACCTGGTAAAGAACAGCGAGGTATGGTATAACATATTAAAACAAATGGCAAACCAGGGTGAACTGTGATAAATGCATGGATGAAAACCGCACAAATACAGTGTCACAATACAGTGGTTGACTTTTCTAAGAGACTGCTGTGTTTTATAAGTAGTGCTCCAACAAACCCTGGGATCAAACTTACCCTGTAGGCAAAAAGTAGAGCACTTTGGGGTTTGTTTACATCGACTGGTTTATTCTAAAACAAAGGGATGATAGAAGCTGTTTTTTTGGTCGGTTCGGTGGTTTCATCCCATGACTGCTCAGTAACAGGGACCCCTGCATCTAGTCCCCAGGGAAGTCACTGTGCAGATGGACAAGCTGTTTGTATCTGAGCCTTTTATCATCATCATGGCCAGTGTGGGAATCCACAAGCCACAACCAGCATGGCCACAAGCTCTCATCGCACGGGGACATCATCTGCCTGCTCTTTGTCAGCTGCCTGTGAAGTCGTGTGGCTGCTGTGTGTGTCAATCCTGTGGGGACTAATGTGACAGGCAGTGTTGTGTGATGTTAAAAGCACTATAAACCACATATGCAAACAAGCCCAGCTCTTTCACATAGTGTTTAAGGTGCTAGCTTGTGGTGTTTCATGGTCGCTGGTTCACACCCAACAAACCAAACCAACAGCCCAGGTTTGAAGCCCATAACAAGCTGACAAGCAGAAGTTCATGAATGAGAGCTCTACTCTAATGTTTTCTGCTTCATCAGGGTTATTTTTAGTGTCCTATTGTTGGTGAGGTGGGGCACTTTGAGTATCACCCTCGAAGCGTAAGGTCTCGATGATACAACCATTAATGCATTCAATCGAAATGCCTGTGTGTGTGTGTGTCTGTGAGAGGGTGTGTGTGCGTGAGTGTGTGCGTGTGTCTGTGAGAGGGTGTGTGTGCGTGAGTGTGTGTGTCTGTGAGAGAGGGTGTGTGTGTGTGTGTCTGTGAGAGAGAGGGGGTGTGTGTGTGTGTGTGTGTGTGTGTGCTGTGAGAGAGGTGTGTGTGTGTGTGTGTGTGTGTGTGTGAGACGTGTAGTGACTCATTTCTTAAATGGCTAGCGATGCTGGCTTTACACAAGAGAATGAGCTAAAAAAAAAAAAACCAAAAAACATGTGATCTTCAGTTCACCAGAGATGTAAATAAGTGAATGTAAAGCTATGAGCTTTGACTTAATTCAGACTACGATTCAGGGGAGGTCAAGGGAATCCTTCTCACCTACTCTACAATAAACAGAAGCAATACTACTGGAAACCAAAAGCAATATCCACTGCGAAAACATGATTCTTTGTGACAGCCCAGCCTGTAATGCACAACGAATTCCACTTGATCTTCTGCTTTGAATGCGCTCTGTGTGCCTGTGGGATAATAATGCTTTCGCTATTCGCTATTGGGCAAGCAGAGTCTCTGTGGAATTGTTCAAGGTGGAAATGTTCCAGGAGAGATGATAAAACAATTCCCATTATTCTGCATGCTAACCCATCCCTTTTGCAGGTCGCTTCAAGGGACTTAACAACCAAACTAACAAGTCATTTATACAGTCATAGTTTGGGAACATTAATAACAGGTTAAAAGCTACTGATTTGCATGCTCTAGTATCCATGTGGTTCTCTGAGACTAAGTAACTGTTTTATTTTTTATTTCCAGGTTAACATTGAGCTGGTGCCGATAAGAGATCGAGACCACACCACAGTGAAAGACCGCACTTCTCTGATTCCATATGTATGAACACTGTTTATTGATTATTGATTGATTTGACCGAGGGGCTCAGAATTCATAGATCAAAATTACCGACAAGCAACGTATTGCCAGATCATTTGGCATACCGTATAAAACTGGATTTATGTAAATAAATACATCTAGATATTATACTCCACTCCTTTATCAAGCTCTTGAAGCAGCACAACGCTAAGGAAAGTGCGTTCTTTTTGTTTCTTCATTCCTAGATTAAATATGACTACGTGCTGGTGGGTAAAGAGTGGGCAGGTGATTCGGAGCATGACAGGAAGCAGAAGGCTTTTATCAAGGCTCTGGAGAATAAAGGCTATCAGACCCAGGTGAGCGGCTGCATCCCTGGCCTGGCTTCATGCTGTGTTCTATACTGCAGAGCTGGCTGTTATGAAAGGTTCTGTGTTTCGTTAGCCTTCATTGCATGCTGTCCTGATGCACCCTGGCAGTGATGGCCAAAGTCGATTCTTCCACTCCTGGACTTTGTTTTAGCCCTGTTCTAAACTATTTAATTGAACCCAATTAAGCCGCCGGTAGTGAATGATCTCATTTTACCTGTTAAACCTGGAGTGGATTAGCCCTCCAGGAACGGGATTGGACACCCCTGGAGTTTTCTCAAGGGTAGCGATGACACCACATATCTGAAAAGAAGGCAAGCATATAAAATGTGCAGTTGTACATGATGGCTCTAGCGAACCTCTTCAGCATTCTTTTTTGTTACACTGTCACTCTTGCGTGGATTTTTAAAATCCTGCCGATCTTTTTTCACAATACTGATTGTATAATCTGTAAATGGCAGGCCACTTATAAAGATAATACTGCAGGGAATTCAACTTTTTTTTAAATATTAATACTCTACTGCGAATGATCAGATATGAATTTTGTGCCAACAAGTGCTGTCAGTAGCTGCTCCAGGCCCAGACGAAAGTTACAGTAACAACAAAAAAGATTGCAAAGTGTCGGCTGTTAGATTTTTCGAATTGTGGCCAAAATGGTTTTAAATGTCTTTGTGTTTGTGTTTTTTAGAAACTCAGGGAGAAGAATAAAGTGTATTTTGGCATCCTTGCCCCACAGGAGATATTTTCAAAGTATGCCCACCTCCTGAAGAATCCTGATAACTGTTCGGAGGAAGAGAAGGTATCAACACCCACCAGGTAAGACTGCGTGTGTGATGGGCAGTGCTGTGTACGGATTCTGTCCCCTGGCATGAGATGAGGTTAAACGCTCTACAACCACGGCTCTTTTGCATTGTGGTTAAGACGCCGCTATGCTGCGCGGGTTAACCGGTTCGTGCCCAGCCTCCACCTTGTTGCATGTGCTTTAGTTTGAGTTTAGCGTAGTGCCAATGCAGCTTTGCAGTGCACTAACCTTCCCAACCAATCTTGTGTTCCAGAATTCGGATTGTCAAATATATGCTGGACAACACTTTCATCGGAAACGGAGGTGAGTGATCGCTCTGCAGCCTGATTGGCTACTGGAAGTCAAAACAGGTTTGCGATTGGCTGTGAACCTTTCAGTAAGAGCCATTCATGAGGGTATTACCAGTTGGGCAGCTGCTTTTTAGCAACACATGCTTCTTGCTGCTGTGAAACCTGCATCGCTTGCTTGTTTTCAGTGCAGCAGAAGACACCTTCTATAATAATACACGCTGGCATTCAATATTGATTGAGTGTGACTGATTGCTTTACAATACTACATAATAAGTACCCCTCTCCTTTCATTCCCTTAGAGAAACTGCATGCATTACTGAAGGAGAAAGTCTTTGAAGCTGTGTTTCCTCTGCATGAGGTAAAGCAATATCGCCACGCCGCAGATGTCTGTTGTTCTTGTTCTTGTTTTTATTTTGTCAATTTTACCTGTGTTTTTCTACCCTATTCATATGTCTTTGAAGATTTTGAGAAGTAGGAACGTTTGTCAAAAAACTTCCACAATGTTTCCCTTCCTGTTCTAGCACTGCATGTTTTATTTATTACAGGAGAGGGAACAGAAGAAGCTTATAAAGAAGTGGGCTCGCTGGACAGCCTGCTTCAAAACACAGCCCATTAACGAAGTCAGGTGAGACTGCAGTCTAGAACGTTAGGTACGAACAACATGGGGAGAGCGGTCACGAGAATAGAGACGATTTGTTTGTTAAATGTTTTTAAAAAAAGAACAAGCCTGGGGATAAGAATCCCTTGAATATGTGAATGATAAGCGATGTCTTGTTTGGTTTTTCAGGATGTATTTTGGGGAGAAGGTGGCCCTGTATTTCCTGTGGCTGGGCTGGTACACTTACATGCTCGTACCAGCGGCTGTCATCGGGGTCATAGTGTTCCTCTACGGACTGGCTTTCTTTGAAAGCAACCCACTCATGTATGTATGACTTTACAGAGTCATAATTCCTACTGTAGATGTATTGACACACATGCAAATTGTCATTTTTTCCTGACATAGTTTCTCTTGAGAGTGCTTTTTGTAAACTGCAAATAACATGGGTTTAACATTGCATTTTACATGCAGCCAAATGCATATTGTTAATGCAGCCCTTTAATATTACACAACGTAATTCTAAGTTATACAGAGCAATGGGAACATGTATTAGAATTACCCATACATTAGGGTTGCCATAGGACTCCATGTACATTAGGACGGTTTGGGACAGTTCAGGCTTTTCAGCTCACATTGCAATGCATTCTGGTACATTGTACCTGTCTGTCTTTCACAGCAGGACTACACTTACCAGAATGCATTGGGGTGTGAGTTGAAAAGCCCGAACTGGCCTTACTGCCCTAGTGTACATGGAGTCAGATGATAACCTAACCTTTCAGTATATTTTTATGGAAAACGTCAAGTATATAAAACACATAATACCAGTAAAGCTTTCGGGAGACACCAGCACTGAAAGGTATTTAAGGTATTAAACCTCTTTTAAAAAAGCATGCAGGGCACCTTTTAAACTGCATACGTCAGACAGTGATCACAGGAAGTTGAATACAGATGTTTCTCTGTCTGCTTACAGTAAAGAGGTCTGTGAAGGGAACTCCACTATAATGTGCCCGCTGTGTGACAAGTGTCCCATGTGGCAGCTTTCTGAAACCTGCACCTACGCCAAGGTAATCCTGCTTTTGAAATCATTTGCATTGCAGCATTCCTGCAAGTTCTGTGCTTTACCTGTTTGGGACACGGTCAGGGTCAATTCCTGTCTTTCAATTCCAATTCCTTTTTAAAATCAATTCCCAATTCTCATTCCTTGGAATTTAAATTTTAGAGACGTACTGGTGTGTGTGTGTGTGTGTGTGTGTGTGTGTGTGTGTGTGTGTGTGTGTGTCAGAAGAGATGTCTGAAACGTACTGATGTGTGTGTGTGTGTGTGTTTGTCAGAAGAGGTGTCTGAAACATACTGATGTGTGTGTGCGTGTGTGTGTGTGTGTGTGTGTCATACTTGCCTTCAAGGAAAGCTGAGTTTTAGACTGACTTGCTGCTGCTCTTCTTGTTTCCTGTCTCCTTGCAGGTCACCCATTTGTTTGACAATGAGGGCACAGTGTTCTTCTCTATGTTCATGGCCTTGTGGGGTGAGTATCCCTTTGCTTGGAGCTCTTTGTTAGTACTGTGTCGATGAGAGACCCAGTGTCAGGGCTGCTCACTTCACAGAGAACCAGCAACAGGAGTTTAGGATCGGCTTTCACTGGGTTGTTGCCAACTGGTCTCCAGCCAGCAAGACTACTGCTGTATTTACTGGGCTGTCTCAAAAGAGGAAACCGTTCTGTGTGGTCACGTGTGGGTTCAGAGTGTCACACTGAGGGAGGTCACCTGAAACACTGAGAGCTGAGCTGGGACGATGTGCTCTGGAGCGGCTGTCTCCCAGGGGCAGGGCTGTGGGTTCGAGGCAGGGGGAGGCTCACGTCCAGCTGTCTCTTCTCGTTTCCAGCCACGTGGTTCCTGGAGATCTGGAAGAGGCATCGCTCTCGGGAGGTCTGCAAGTGGAAGCTGAACAACTGGGACGAGAACGAGGTAGCGGCTCGGTGGCCTTTTCAGGCGTGCTTCAGAAGCGCTGCCATGAAGCTTATCGAGCTTGCCATTGTAAACTTGCACACAGTAATATAGCTTATAGTGAATGACCCAAGCTTATACTACAGAGTGCATTTACCATGAAGCTCGCCTGTGCTTCTCCAGTGCTTTACTGCACTTTGCTGTTCTTTCACCAAGGCGCACTGCAGTACAACTCACTATCTCTCCCTCCCTCTCCCTCTCCCTCTCCCTCTCTCCCTGCCCTAGGAGGAGCTTGCCCTGGAGCTGATCAATGATCCGGACTGCACTCAGGATCGGTACCAGCACTCGTACCTGCGCAGCTTCCTGGTTCTGGTTCTGGTGTGTTGCATGGTGAGTGAGCGCTTGGGGTCCCGGGTGCAGCGCAGGTCAGCCAGCCCCTAATAAATACACGTCATGAATCCACAATCTAATCTTATTGCTGGCTGTAGTGACCTTAAAAAGTGGGGCAATATGTCAGATGGTGTGTGTAAGTGTTCTTGCTGCAGCTAATGCAGAACTCTGGGTTTGGTGTCTGTGCTGCCCGCAGATCGCACTGATCGTTGGGCTGGCCCAGGCGCTCGTGGTGTTCCGGGTCATTGCGACGGTGTTTCTGTCTGCGAGCAAGTGGCAGCTGATGAGCGACCACGCCAACACCGTGGCAGTCATGATGGGAGCAGTGCTGCACTACCTGACCATCACCATCATGACCAAGGTGAGCGCGACTGGTCATTGGTAAAAAATAAGAAATGAAAAATGAAGAGAAATGTTTTTGAATAATTCATCATCTCCATTGTTTTCTTTCATACCTGATGTATATCTATATATTATAATCCTGAGTGTAAGAACAAAACTTAACTTAATAACATGCATTTCTAATTCTTTTCTAGGTCAATAGAAAAGTGGCCTTATTTCTGTGTGATTTAGGTATGTTACTTTTAACAAGTAGCTCCAGTAATATGTCTTGATCTTGTTTTTCAATAAGCCTGTCGTGTAAAATGGGATTCTGATGTGTACACCCCCTGCTGGTTAGAAGCAGGAATAGCATTCCCTAGTATAGCTCAGCATCAATGGCAATCAAGCACCTGTAAAGAGCTCAGCCACGATAGATTTTATTTCACTGATAAGCAGATTTTGTTTGCACCACCATCTTTGTCGCATATAAATATTGCTGGGCACAGGAACGTTTTAAATTAGTACTAAACTGAGCTTTTTGCATGGGAACAAGAGACTCTGCAGTCTGCATTAAACTAGAAAGTGACATCCAGCACTGTGCAGAGTACCCCGGTTGGGTTGGGTTGGGATTGATAATCATAAAGCAGAATGCCTGAATGCTTGTATAATTCCGGGTCTGTGTTTGCAGAAAACACGCGGTCGAACACAGGCAGGGAGAGAAACTTCACTGTCAAGATGTTCACCTTCCAGTTCCTAACCCTCTTCTCCTCGCTCATCTACGTCGCCTTCTTCCTGGGGAGGTAAGACTGCTGCAAACGACAGTGGATTTATACAGATATACGGTCATTACCAGTAATTCTAATAATGGGTTCATGTCCTTTTCTTTGTCAGGATTAATGGGCGTCCAGGGAGCTACGTCAGAATAGCCGGGATGTGGAGACTGGAGGAGGTAGCTTTTATCCAATCAGATTAACAGCTTGAATTTACAATGGTTTCCATCACACACACCTGAGTCCACAAGAAACAAAAATCCCTGAACTCCAGCAGGATGCTGCTGAGGACAATGTAAAAATTAGTCATAACTTTAACTACGATAACAATGATGATGATGATGATGCAATACAAAGTCAGCTTTTTAAGTACTGTAGGAATGTGCAGTATCCTTTCATTGTTGCAGTTTTTTGTGCACATTTTCAAATCCAGTACTTTCAGTGCTCAAGTCCTGAATGGATGCTTTTGTTTTTACCTGCTGGAATGCATGTTGTATCGCGGTGCTCGTTTCTGCCTCGCCGTGCCATGCTGGAATGCAGGTTGTAACGCGGTGCTCGTTTCTGTCTCGCTCCTGGCAGTGCCACCCCAGCGGCTGCATCACAGATCTCTTCATCCAGATGGCCGTCGTCATGGTTCTCAAGCAGACTCTCAGCAACGTGGTCGAGTTCATGTCCCCGTAAGTCAGTGTGGTTTTCCCATTCAAAACTTTACCGTGTTCACTTTTGCATGGCTATCGAGTCTGCAGTTTGGTATCCTGACCACTAGGTGGTGCACACACACACACACACACACACACACACACACACACACACACACACACACACACTTGTACTGCAAGCACTGGATGGTATCCAGGTGTTAAAGGTCAGCTGATTGTTTGACATTGTTACCATGGAAGCTGTATCCCTGTCTGCTCTCCTCTCGCTCTGCAGCTGGGTGAGTTACAAATTACACAATCTGCAGGACAAGAGTCCCAAGGAGGGCAGCGAGTCAAACTGCATCCGGGACAGCTGGCTGCATAACTACCACATGAACGAAGTCGACGCCTTCAGCCTGTTCAACGAGTTCCTGGAAATTAGTAGGTTCCATTCTTCATCACAGCCCAGTCCAGGAATGGAAGACGCCACCGTCTCCATATCTCTCCATGTGTCCCTGACAGCAACTTGTGTTCTCAGATTGCAGGCTTGCTGCAGCTCCCATTAATAATAATAATAATAATAATAATAATAATAATAATGGATTTCTTATGCAGCCCCTAGCCTTGGGAACTCCCTGCCATGTATGTGTGTTTTGATTTGTCATGGTGCTTGTCTGGGAGGTGCTGTATAATTGCTGTGTTGTTATTGTATTTTGTCCGGGGGAATATACATGTACCACCAGATACTTTTATTATTGTAGAATAATTTCAGCTAGATACGGTATTAGGACATAAATTAGTGTCATTCATAAACAAAAAAGAACAAACATGAATGGCTGTGCGACATGAATACACTACTGTATTGTGCTGGCTCATCTCTGCCATCTACTGGGCACCAGCAGTATTACTATTCATTCTACGGGCTCGTGAATTCCACTTTATTTTGCATTGATATTCTCAATGGTCATATTCACCAGACTGGAATGGTCATTTTGCCACCGGGCTGTTTGTATTGCAGTGATCCAGTACAGCTTTACCACTATATTCGTGGCTGCCTTCCCTCTGGCCCCTTTACTGGCTCTGATCAACAACTTCTTTGAGATCAGACTGGACGCCATCAAAATGGTCAGCCTGGAGAGAAGGATGTTTTGCAAGAAGACCAACGACATTGGTGAGGGCAGCAGGGCTTGAGTGGCACCTGCAGTTTCTACAATCAGCATAACAGCATTGTCGCATGCCCCCTGCACAATATCCCCTTCAGTCACTGTGTTAAGTTTGCTGTCTATGTATCTATTTTATAATGCGTATATGTTTTTATTTTATTGTATTTATTTTTTTCCCAAAGTTGTGGCAGTGCAACTTCTCGAACTCCACAGAGTTCACACAGAACCTTTTAAAAAAAAATGTCTAAAAATGAAATAATGAAACCATGACAGAAACTGCAAAATTACAATAAATACAGCTCAGGGTTTACATACAGTGTGCATTTACTTGATTTATTTTTTTGCACACGAACATTAGTTGCATGTGCATGGTTGCCCTGCTCCAGTGCAGTCCTGGCTAAGCCTGTCTCGTGGGGGTGGGGTTGTTGCAGGGATCTGGCTGCAGGTGCTGCACGCGATTGGGGTGCTGGCAGTGATCGCCAACGGGCTGGTGATCGGAGTCACGTCGGATTTCATCCCCCGTCTCGTCTACAAGTACATCTACGGACCCTGTGCTAAAGGAGCCTCGGACATTGAGTAAGACAGCTGTGCATGGCGGCCCTGCTAATTTCAATGATCTGGGATTGGGCAAAGTGCAGTATGTGTTTAATGTACAGTTAGTACTGTTAAGTGCTATGGAGAAGGATGCAGTTTGGTCGCTTGTGTGAATAACAGAGAAGCTTCTTTATATTAACCGGAAGAGTTCTTTACCAGGAATAGAAAAGATAATTATTTATACAGAGGGCGGGTGCACTATGAGAACTGAAAGCATTACAATCTGATACTCAGGTATGTGACTGGGAAGTACTTCAGCAAATGCATACTAGCACCCTACATGCAGCACCTTCTAGGCAGAACCTGTAAATTAAAAATGACACAGTGATGTTTTACACTTGAGAGTAGAACTGCCCTTGTGCCCCAGTCCCTTCCCCAGTAACCCAGGACCACGTCTTTCCCTTCCTCTCTGCAGCTGCATGTCAGGGTACATTAACAACAGCCTATCCACCGTCTATATGAAGGATCACAGCATCTGGAGGGACTTTGAGCCGGGCCAGCTCATCTTCAACGGCAACAATGTGACCCAGTGCAAGTAAGAATTCACTTCCATTATGTGAAACAGAGTTCCGAGCAGAG